>CM060956.1:114065023-114185023 GCA_030765055.1 Mantis religiosa | reverse complement strand
GACGTAATTTCCAAATTTTACATTTATTGAACAATAAACTAACTACTACACAATCATTTTTCAGATAATTAAAAAACAGAACAATGAACGATTAAAATAAAAATAAAAATATATAAGACTACCAATTTTACAACAACTACTAAATTACTGGAATACAGTAATCAAATTCAATTTAACTGGGAACCAGCTAAACAACAAAACTAAAACACTATTTCATACCGGCAACCGGTATGATAATACTGGTACCCAGCATTATAACATACATAAAACTCACTCATTCAAAATAACAAAATTAATATTCCAAAATTTAATTTAAAAATATTTTTTAAATTATTTACAACATTCACTCAATTACCCATTTACTCAAAACTTTCACACCATTTAATTAAACAATACTATAAAATTTTGAAATTTTTAAACTACAAAAATTTTTAATCAAAACATCAAAAAACCATTCAAACCAATTATACACTTCACCAATTTTTTTTTTTAAACAATAAATTTTAAAAGATATTATTAAATAAACAATCCATACATACATAATCATACATTCTTATATAACAATTCACCAAACACATTACTCACAATTAATCATCCTCAACATAATTACTAAATATTTTAATAATTACACATCCAATATATATTCTCATTCATCAAAACTAAATACTATAAAATTTTAATAATTCAATTTCTCTAACACAATACACACAAAATATCCATAATTAACTTCCCTAAACCACCCCTTCATCTCACTAATTCATATTATCCATCTTAATTTAAACACCATCATCACTAAAACTTTCTCAAAATCATTACCACATTTCATAAATCCTCACTTCCCTAACCTCCTTTCAAATCTCATCAACTATACTCCACCACAACATATTATCCCTCCATCCACTATTCACAAAATCCACCTTTAACCTCACTCTCATAACTCTTTCTAACATACTCACTACTAAACTCCACCATAACATTTCCTCTCCATAAACTTCACTAATCTCCCTTATAATTCACCATCAATAACTCTCATTACTTCTTCACTAACACAATATTCTCTCCTCCTCACCATCATTTCTCACTACTTTAATCACTTCACCTAAAAAACAATTAATATTTATACGGGAGGGGACAAGCCCCCCCCTTAAAAATTTAAATTAAAACAAAATTTTTCACAAGATAACTTATAAGGGGGAGGAATCCTCCCCCAATTCAAAAACTAACACACTGCACAAACACAACACTACAATTCCCTAGGAATCCTCCTCCGGAATGCTGGTTGCGGTTTCCCATTGTACTCTCCACTCGGCTAGACGTTTCTTATATTCGGAGTAGGGTTCATCTGCATGCCTCTTTGGTCGAATCCTTCTCCTCTCCGCCCACTCCATACGGCCCATAGAAACGTAGAATCCTCTGCGTCGGTCGATTTGCTGGGATGTGTCGATCTCGATGTCCACATTACCCGCCATCTGGGAAGGTCGGAGTCTGTCATCATCCTGGTTCCTTAGCGCCTCCGAACGTCTACTGGGTTAGGGTTGTAGAGCTCTAGGCGCAACCGGTGCAGGTCTGATGATTTCTCTCTCCCAAGACAGCTGGCTAACAGTATTAGCTATGTTTGCCAATACATTATACATCTCCTTGTCTCTTATTATATCTGCTAGAAAATGTCCTCTTAATAATTGTCTCTCTTCTTCCAAAATAGGATATTTTTGGCATTCAAATATTGCATGCTCTGGATTATCCAGAATACCACAAACTCTACAATTTGCATTATCTATGATCTTTTCTATTTTTAGCCAATACGTCCCATAGGGTCCATGTCCAGTTATATAATGTAATAGACCTTTTGTTGGTTTTATGTGCTTTAATTTTAATCTTTCAAAAATTGATGGAAATATTTCAAAAGTTCGCCTTCCTTCATTAATACTTTCCCACTCTTCTTGCCACTGCATAAAAAGGGCTTTCTTAATTTCTAACTTATTAAAACATCTTCTGCCAATAATAATTTTAATTTTATCCCAATTTCTTCTTCTGAGCCAAAACAGTGCTCCTCTTAATCGAATTAATAAATCAATAGGCCAAATACCAGTAGCAACTAGAAGAGCCATTGTAGGGGTAGTACAGAGGGCTCCTGTGTGTCTTAATAATATCTTCCTTTGAACACTTCTCAAACGTTTTATATTATTAAATTTTAGATGAGTCGCATTTTTTACACATCTGCTTCACTTTCGTACCTATTTTGAGGACATGTTTCGCAAATCTTCGTTTGCATCTACGGCTCTTGTGCGACTGACGCTAGATCCAGCGGTGTGGGTTTTATATTATATTGAATGTTGGTCTTATCTGCCCAAACACCAGCAGCATAAGTAATAATTGAGCCGAAGATGGTATAATGATATGTAATTATATTATTTAAAGAAATTTTGAATTTCGTATTGACAATCCTTGTTAACTTCTGCATTACATTATCTGCTTTCTGTCTTACATGGGCAATATGATTAACAAAATTTAATTTTTCATCTAATTTAACTCCTAAATATTTGGTATCCTTATTTCTCTTGATTATTTTGTTATTATATTTAATAATTGGATTCCTCTTGAGAGAACCTTTTAACAATATATATATGTTGACTTATGAGGTGCAATCTCCAATTTCGATTCTAAGCACCACGAATGTAAAATATCCATTAATGCTGTTGATCTCTCCTCCAACTGAACTCTAGAGTTGGCTTCAATTAGGAAGGCCACGTCGTCAGCATAAGCTATAACATTGCTACATACTCCTATTTTCTCGAGAAGTGTTTCCATGACAATGTCCCAAAAGGTGGGACCTAAAACTGAACCTTGAGGACATCCCTTGGTGATGTTCTTATAAATACATTTATTGACGCCTTCGATGAAAACAACTCTATCTTGACAATAACTTCTAAGTAAATTGTATATGGCTGCAGGATAATTTTTCTGACGAAGTCGATGAAAGAAGAAGGGCCACAAGAGATTATCGAATGCTCCAGAAATATCTATAAATATTGCTATAACATATTTGAATTTTGAATTACTAACTGTATTTAAAATATTAATAATGGCATCCTCTGTAGAGCGACCTTTTCTGAAACCATATTGCCTCTCATTTAAACCGATCATCTCACGATATTCCCTTATGCGTTTATTTATTAAAAGTTCAAAAATTTAACCCATAGCGTTTAGAAGACATACAGGGCGATATGATTTGGCCTTTGAAGGATCTTTATCTTGCCCTTTACTTAATATTATTATTCTAGCTATTTTCCAACATGTGGACAGCCCGGACACCTGCAGAGAGACTGCCTACACCAGGAAGAGCAGCTGGAAAACGAGTAAGGGCCATCGTGGAGAGGGGCACGTCGGCGCCATCACCACCATCCCCTCGAGTGACACTGCGCGCCGTCAGCTGGCGTATGGATGACAGCCTCATCGCGGACGGTTGGGTAAGAGGAAAGCCGTGCCGCATGCTGGTGGACACCGGGGCGGCCGTGACCATCATCAGACCTGACGTGCCGAAGGGTTTGCCGACAAGAAAGCCGAGCCGACCATACCAGCTTGTCACGGCATCAGGCGACACCTTGCCTGTGGAGAAGGAGGCCCTGCTGGAGCTGAACTTGGGACGGAGTGTCGTGCGTCTGTGGGTGTTCGTCGCGAAGGTGGCTGAGGAGGTGATTCTGGGACTGGATGCCCTCAGGAGCCATGAGGCGACGGTCGACGTCGGCAAGAAGGTACTGCGACTCAACGGAGAAGAGGGAATTTGCAGGGTCGTCTTGAGCTACCCGCTCGTCTTGGTTGTCCCCGCGAGAAGCGAGGTGGTGGTGACGGCGCGACTGGAGGGCCAGAGAACCAGGAACATGATGCTGGACCAGAAGACGCCTGTACACGGACTGTGTGTAGCCAGGGCATTGCTGCCGTGCCGAGAGGAGGTGCCAGTGAGACTGCTAAATCCAACGGACGCCGATCACGACGTCCAGGCCGGGACGGAGTTGGGAACGTGCGAGCCCGTGGTAAGCGTAACAGCTATCGACGAGACACAGGAGCCGGCGCCGAAGCAACACCTGGGGGCCCGGCTAGAAGGCTTAGTGGAGAGGGCGGCCGACCACCTGACCGCAGAACAGCTGGAGAAGGTTCGACAACTGCTAAGACGGTATCAGCGCATCTTCAGCCAAGGTGATAGTGACTACGGCCGCACGGACAAAGTGCTTCACCGCATCGACACCGGGGATGCCCGGCCTATTCGGCAACCACATAGACGTGTTCCGCTGGCGAATCAAGGGGCGGTACGAGACATGCTGGAGGACATGAGATCCAGAGGAGTGATTAAAGAGTCTGACAGCCCTTGGTGTTCCCCTGTAGTCTTGGTGACGAAGAAGAACGGCGAGCTGCGCTTCTGCTTAGACTACAGAAAGCTGAACGCTGTCACCCGGAAGGACTGTTTTCCCTTACCCCGGATTGACGACACCCTGGACACGCTATCTGGTGCACAGTTGTTCTCGACCCTGGACCTGAAGTTGGGCTACTGGCAGGTAGCTCTAGACCCGAGAGACAAGGAGAAGACCGCATTCTTGACGGACCAAGGGCTCTGGCAGTTCACGGTTATGCCCTTGGCCTCTGCAACGCACCAGCTACCTTCCAACGCCTCATGGAGTCAGTGATGAGAGGGCTGACTTACGATGCCTGCCTGCTATACCTGGATGACATCATCATCGTCGGGAAGACTTTTGAAGATCACTTTGAGAATCTGAATAAGGTGCTACAGAGACTGCAGGCGACCAACTTGAAGCTGAACGCGAAGAAGTGCCAGCTGTTCCGCAAGGAAGTGAACTACTTAGGCCACATAGACCCGGAGAAGACACAGGCTGTGAGAGATTGGCCTCGCCCAGAGGATAAGAAAGAGTTGCGCGTTTTCCTGGGGCTGTGCAGTTATTACCACCGCTTCATAAAGGGGTTCTCCAACATCGCAAAACCCCTCACCCGCCTGACAGAGGAACACTGGCCTTATGTGTGGACGGAGGACGCCAAAAACGCTTTCCAGCACCTAAAGGAGACCCTGTGCAGTGCTCCAATTTTGGGTTTTCCACAACCGGGTGGCGCCTTCATTGTGGACACCGACGCCAGCGACCATTGCATTGGAGGTGTCCTATCGCAGATCCAGGACGGCCATGAGTGGGTGATAGCCTACTACAGCAAGACGTTATCCAAGGCAGAGAAGAACTGCTGCATCACCTGACGAGAGCTACTGGCGGTAGTAAAGACCTTGGAGCACTTCCACAAGTACCTGTACGGTCAGTCATTTCACCTGAGAACTGACCATTCCGCCCTAACCTGGCTATTGAGCTTCAAGAACCTGGAAGGCCAGACAGCACATTGGGTCCAGAGGTTGCAGGAGTACGACTTCACCTCGGCACATCGTAGAGGGAAGAGCCACGGTAATGTGGACGCTATGTCCCGAAGACCCTGTCCAGAAGAGTGCGGCCAGTGCACAAGAGTGGAAGAGAAGGAGCGTGCCGCAGCAGTCCGAGTAGTTGTGGCAGTGCCTGCGGACGGCTGGGATAGCGCAGGCCTGAGGAGGGAGCAGCTGGCGGATGCAGGCTTGGGGCCACTCTTGAGGGAAGTGGAGTCAGGGACGATGCCAACCTGGGAGGACATCGCACTGAGGAGCGCCACCTACAAGTCGTACAGGGCCCAATGGGACTCGTTGAAGACCAGAGAGGGCGTGCTGTTCCGGGTATGGGAATCACCCGATGGGAAGATGCAGAGAGAACAGTTGGTACTTCCCCGGAGTAAGGTCCCGGAGGTCTTGGAGGAAGTGCACGCCGGTACTTCGGGAGGACACCTGGGAGCGAACCTAACGATTGACAAACTACGGCAGCGTTACTACTGGCTGAGACTCCGAGCAGATGCTGAGAGATGGTGCCGTCAGTGTCACGTGTGTGCGGCGAGTGGCGGCCCCCATACTAGGAGCCGGGGTCGCATGCAGCAGTACAACGCCGGAGCGCCATTCGAACGGATCTCCGTTGACATTGCTGGACCGTTCCCAGTTTCCGACCGGCAACAAGTACCTGATGGTGGTCGTGGACTACTTCACCAAGTGGCCGGAGGTGTATGCCATCCCAAACCAAGAGGCAAAGACAATCACAGACTGCCTCGTGGAGCAAGTGTTCTGTCGATTTGGGGTGCCGTTGGAGCTACACAGTGACCAGGGTACCAACTTTGAGTCCAACCTAATAAAGGAGGCGCTACAAAGGCTTGGGGTGAACAAGACCCGCACGACACCTCTACATCCCCAGTCGGATGGCATGGTCGAAAGGTACATCAAGACCTTAGAGGAACACCTGAGGAAGGTCGTGGCCAGCCATCAGCGAGACTGGGACGTCAAGGTGCCACTGTTCTTGCTGGCCTACCACTCGTCTACAAACGACACAAATGGGATGATGCCAGCCAGCTTAATGTTCGGCCGAGAGTTCGCCTTTCTTGTGACCTGGCTTTTGGAAGCCCTCCAGAGGCGAAGCAGCCGGTGACCGAGTATGTGGAGAACCTGGTGGACCACCTCCACGACATGCATGAGATGGCTCGCCAGAACATCCAGAAGGCGAGCGACCGCATGAAGACCAGGTATGACAGGCAAGCCAACAGCCAAGGGTTGCAGCAAGGTGACCTTGTCTGGTTGTACCGTCCTACCCGGACCAAGGGACGCTGGCCGAAGCTCCAGCAGCCATGGCAAGGACCGTACCGGGTGGTGAAGAGGATTAACGACGTGGTCTACCCCATCCAGAAGGTTCCCCGAGGGAAGATGTTGGTGGTACACCTGGATCGCCTGGCACGTTACGATGGTGATGTTCGGGACGACCAGCTTTGAGGAGGGAGCAGTGTCACCCGAACGTTGGAACACCCTATAGAACGAGCTGACAGCAGCAGCAGTAGACGGAGGCGCTCGGACACGCCCCCTCGTTTGTCTTATAGCAGTAACGTGGGGTGGCTGGGGAAAAAAACATTACCGTGCCGTCTCTTTCCGCTGCCCTTGATTTCTCGAACTTACGGGATATTTCATCTAATCCAGAACATTCTCGATCGGCCAGCTGACCCTATATAAGGAACATGCCGGGCTGGAGGAGAGTGAGTCAGAGTTCTTGGCGAGCAGTGTAAAAGTGCAGTGCTAGTGTACGATGAGAAGACTGTGTACGTGCATCGGAGTATTGTACGTAATTACGAGTGCAAGTGAAATTGTAACGGATGAACTGGTGAATCGTAATTGTGTGCATTACGTAATTCTGTGTAATTGGCAAGTGTTTAACTGCAAGTCGGTGGAAATAAAGAACATTTTTGAGTGGTGCAATTCTACTTTTCATTTCACGAACCCACAAAGTCACATTATTATAGATTATATAAAAATACACTAAAAAATTTTGGACATCTCTGGCAGTATTGATCTACAGTTGTTTTGTAATTTTTTGCCTCTTTTTTTTAATATTAGTATAAACTTATACTATTTTTAATTTTTGGGGGGAAATGCCAATTTCTAAGCAGGATTACACAGAAAATGAAGCTAGTTACAGTGGAGTAATAAATATTATACAAATAAAAATATTTACTAAATATTTTCCACTTATCTTAAGAAGTTGATGACAATACTTCTATCTTGTTTTTGCAAGATTAATTTCATGAGTATTTGCCCACATCTTCAGTCAACACAATTCGTTGTCAAGGATACCCTGTATTTACATATTTACGTATTACCAACATCTGAAGATGAAACAAACCTAAAAACAGAATCAATTGCCGGTATGTCTTTTTTTCTTTTGAAGTTTTAAATATAGCTTAATTTCAGATTTGGTATCTATAGAATTTAAATTAAATGCATAAATGTTGTTATAATCCATAGCAACATAAAAGTGAAAACAACGAAAATGGATGCTTCAAATTATAAACTACTGATTACACAGAAAATGAAGCTAGTTGCAGTGGAGTAATAAATATTATACAAATAAAAATATTTAGTAAATATTTTCTAAGCAGGAGTTTATTATTTCAACCAGAGAATAAATTTATTTCATAGCTACATACTTTTATCAGCAAGATAGGTGTACCATCAATTCCTATAGTATTTTTAGATTTTGTGGCCTTTTTATGCTAAGAACTTCTTTGCTGTTGGTGGGATGAATGAAAATTCTATGGGTACTATTCGAAGATTTTTATTCAAACTAAGTTTTGTTCCTACTGATGCAAAGTGGTAGGTTATTATTTCAGCTACTACTTTAGTTTCCTTTATGATAGTACTATCAACTTCTATTTCAATAAGAAATTTATTATTTTGGGGCTGAGTCCTGCAGAACTCATTTATCACATTCTAACTAGCTTTACTTACATTCTGAGAGCTTAGTATTCTATTGCTTATATTGCATCTTTTGGTTCTACTACAGATTGATCATACACCACTTTTAGAGTTTTTCAACCGCATCACTGAAATTTGAGTTAACATTATTATTTTGTGTTGTGACTACTCTCATTAGAGTACACATATGTTTTGTTTTAGGGGTGACCCATTGATAATTGATAAGTTTCTGAGTTATTCCTACTTATAGCAGGAATAGTATACATTAATGTAGTAATACAGTGTATGATAGAATTTACGTAATTTCTTGGTAAGTCTTTGTACAGCAAATACTGTTACCCAGTATTCATTAATTAAAGCTCTTTTAAGTGTTTGCAAATTAACTTCTAAAAGAATGACATTTTACGAGGGTGGGTCAAAAAGTAATGTCTCCCATTTGTTTTCTCTTTTAATTGCCAAGAAAATTAAATCCAATTTACATAGCTTGAAAACTACAACATTGACGATTAATTTGTCACTATTCAATATAATCTCACTATTCAATATATTCCACAGTTTTGGTCCACCTTTTAACTAGGGCATGTATTCCAATGTGGTAAAACACACGGTCTTGCTTCCTAAGCCATTGACGCCATTGATGCACAGACGTTTTCACAGCCTCCTCATCTTCAAAATGAATCCCACGATGAGCTTCCTTTAGTGGCCCGAACAGATGGAAGTCTGATGGTGCCAGGTCAGGCCTGTATGGGGAGTGAGGTAAGACTTGCCATCCCAATTTCTCAATTTCTGCAGTGGTGTAACGGCTGGTGTGTGGTCTTACATTGTCATGCAAAAGAAGAACATCCGCCATAGTTTTTGTTGCGCGAACTCGGCGAAGACGTGCTTTCAGCTTTTTGAGAGTTCTGACGTATTGAACAGAATTTATTGTGCATCCCTGCTCGAAAAAGTCAATCATAAGCACACCTTCTGCATCCCAAAACATTGTCGCCATAACTTTCCCTGCCAACCGCTGAGTTTTGAAATTTTTTTTCTTCGGTAACGTGTGATGCCATTCCATTGACTGCCTCTTTGATTCAGGTTCAAAAAATGAACCCACGTTTCATCTCCAGTAACAATTTTTTCCAGAAACTCCTCTCCCTCCAAATTGAAGCGCTGCAAGTGTTAGGAGGCTATTGTTTTTCTTGTTTCTTTGTTTTGGGTGGTTAACATTCTTGGTACCCAACGTGAACAAACTTTTGAGTAACCCAGTTGTTGAAAAATTGTCATCACACTGCCTTTACTGGGGGAGGTAATGCGACACAATTCACCACGAATTATGTCATCGACTCGCTGAATGTTGCATGGAGTCACTGCAGTCACCAGCCTGCTACTTCGCTTTTCATCTGCCAATGGTGTTTGCCCTTCAGCTTCATTACAGCAACGAACCCATTATCTAACAGTGCTGTCATCCCTTGTTGCATCACCATACACATTTGTTTAGCCTTTCGTGAATGTGAATTGGCGTTTCACCTCCTGCAGTCAAAAATTCAATCATAGAACGCTTTCTAATACGAATATCCATGTCAGCCATTTTGCAAGAGGATGCAGTGCTGCCACCTGTTGACTTAGGAAGTTATTACTGCAGGGGATTGGAGAAGAAGGTTTGAGAAATTCCGTCAAATTCAAAGTTTTCACATAACTTACTTAAGGGAAAAAAAAGTAGGAGACGTTACTTTTTGACCCACCCTCGTATATTAGATTTATTATTATGTTTTGCAGATGTCTCATCCATACCATTAAAAATAATACATTGGCCATATGATCTGATAAGCATTACTGAATGACGTTTACCCTGTATGGCACATCAATTATATTGGTAATAATGTTATCAATTATTTAGATGCTTATGTGCCTAGCATTATATTTCTGGACTGGTGATGGAGTTAACTTGTATCTGAGTATGTTAAGCCTGCATGAAGTATACATCTAAAATATATAACTTAAGAAAAGAAAAACTGATGTAAAGTGCATTACATTATTATATCATGCAGCCCCTCAATTCTTTCTATGAAGAGCATAAAAAGATCATTTTGAATATGAAAATATTTTGTGCATACCTTGGTTATCGATGCTTCAGAAACTTTAAAGCATGCAGTCAACATGGGATTTTAGCAGAAAAATTATTAATTCTTATTTGGCTTATATAAAATATTCTTTTTGTTCTTACAGTTGCCAGTGATAGGACATTTTTTGTTACTTGCTGTTGGATACTTTAACATTGAAGAGGTGCCGCAGTTTGAGATAGAGAGAATCTTTCTAATGCCACAGGCTTCACGATCTCTCAGCATTATTATGACTACTCTGCTCTGGTAAGTTCCGTTGTGCTATGATACTTATATAATCAAAGATACATATTATAGAGAATTGCAGAAATATGTAATATGTTTCAGCCCACCAGGCATGCGAGCGAAGTTAGCCAATAAGCCTCCAATGCCTTACAAAATCTGGACCAGGAAATTGAAACACAAAGTGGCCCTTTGGTACAAAACGTATGCCAAATTAAGCAACAATGCTGATCTAGTAAGTTTATCTTTTAATGTAGCTTATTATGTAGGTTTTTTTTTCTCTTATGAGTCATATAACAGGTCATTGAGAACTCACTCTGCATCTCTCATGTAATCAAGATTCCCTAGTGAAAGATAATGTAGATAAACAATGCAAAACTCACATGTTTAAAGATGATGTTAAATTTGTTTACCTTTTTCTTGAAGATACATATTCACTTGTTTTTATTTATTTTGAGATACTGTAATTAAAATCTCTGGCTCTTTTTTCTAATATGCGATGTGGCAATTTGTTTTCTTATTCCTTCACACTTTTTTATGTTTTTATATACAACCATGATTTTTAATATAATTTCTTTACTTTTTAGTGCAATTTTGTGTTGAAGGGCATTATTTTTAACATTATTAATTGTTTGTTTATTCACTTACTGTGTAATGTAGCCATATTGAAGAATTCATTTCAGCCAAACTGTGCTTGTTTCTCCACTGAACGCAATGTTGCCAACAGTCTTACTTGTCCCAAAATTACACTATCTAGCAGACTAACACAAAGTATTACCTAAATTGCATTTCTTTTAGTTTGTCAACAGTATCCAAGAATTTGTTGAGATGATCATGTATACTATCTGTGCTGTGCATTTTCTGTACAATTAATTGTTTGAGAAGCGTAGCTTTCCGAGCAGGGCCTGAACTTTGAAAATTCTTCTTCAGCGTATCCCCTACATCTTTTGAGGTTAAGCAATGCTTTATTTGTTTTAATTCTGGAGGTGAAATCATAAGAATTAGTTCTGCCTTTGCATTTAAATCGTCTGTTTCCCATTTTATTTTGTCTTCGGGTTTGGCGTCATTTGGCGGTTTTGTTTTTTCTCCAGTCACATAACCAAAAAGTCCAATGCGAGTAAGCATGGCTTGTGCTTGCATTCTCCACGTATCATAATTGCCTTTCTTTAGAGGTTCGATACGACAAACATTGGTATTTGTAGCTATTTTTATAAACTTTTCTTTTGGACATACAATTTTGCAAAAGTAAAAATGGCGGATACTTACCTAATCAGCAGAACAAAAGGTAAAACAACTTTTTTCCTTCACAATATTATTTACTGCTTTCTTTTCCCATATTTCACACTTAATGCGCACTGGGAACGATCTGGGCCCATAACCTGTTGTATTTATTTAGTAATAACACACATTGTATACAATTACACATATAAAAGGGTACAGTAAACATGGTGAGGTGAAGCCAACCATTTTAAGCAGTGCAACTTGATAATAAAACAAAGGCCTGTCAATTGTTCACTATAAAACAGGTTACACAACATTAACAAAACTGAGTCCTTGAGAGTGCACAATGTCTTTACTTGCCAACAATTTCATGTTGACAAGGCCAAGTTTTCACATTTTGATCGGAGAATGTTTCCTCTTTACACTTATTATGCAAAACAAATGAATGACTTAGAAGACCTTAAAGATGTGTGGTGAATTGTCAAAATTAAAATGTTCTCACGTGACCTTTGTCGGAGTAGGTTTATTCATTAATAAGGAAATTTAATTGAAAACCTTCATGAGAGTCTAAGCACCTTGAGAAGAGCATGGGATGGCATGCAAAACTCAGGTGGAGATAATGACATAGCTGTGGATCAAAGAAATGCTTTGTTATGTTTGTGGAGCCTGCAGTAAGCAGTAAGGAATGGTCACAGAGTGAAAGCAAAGAGAAACAGAGAAAATGAACCAAAATGAGCGAGAAGAGAAGAAAAGAAAAGTTGAGCTACTACATCAGTTAAAAATGGAAAAGGAGGATTTGCAACTTAGGCAAATTGAATTGGAAAAGACGATAGAAAAATTAAATAAATAAAGTAAATGTGTAACTGAAAAAAATATCTTGTGTGCAGTTAATCAAGACCTAAAAGTTGAAAGTTGTTTCAAGTTAAGTTTCTTCCGAGTTTGTAGGCCAGGGTCGAAAAATAGGAATTTCTTCTGACATATCGCTGAAAACTGTTGAGTGAAACAAACCTGAAAGGAACTTCACTTCAAATGGATGCCAGCCATAACAGCCTATGCACATACATTGAAAGTTGTTATTTGTGCTGCTGAGAAAACCATTGCACTAAAATAGACTAAAAAACAATTTTTAGTGCTTCATAATTGGAAAGATGTGTAATTTGTTTTAGTTGAGAAATATTTATGTTCTTTAAAAATATGTTCATAGAAGAAAGCACATAAACTTTTATGTTCAGATTTGTGCCATATAAAACCAATCTTTCAATTAATGTTCCTTTTAAAACTATGTTTAATTGTTAAATTATAGATGAGTTGTATTTATTACACATTGGCTTCACTTATGTACCTATATTGAGGACATGTTTTGCGAAGCATCGTTTGCATCGTCGGCTCTAATGCAACTAAAGCTTGATCCAGTGGTGTGGGTAGTTTGTATATAATTGTAGCACAATTATAATTAATTCAGCAATTTGGACTCGCTTTAATCTCATGCAGAATATAAATTACCAATAGTCTTTAGATAGATAGACAGTTTTATTCACCTTAGGAATATACAATATTCATGGCTTCGTCAAATTTGTACCCATAAGAATAATACATTTCTTATGAGTAATACAATTATGAATAATACAATAGTAATTAAATAATACAATAGTAGTTAAATAATACAATAGTGATTAAAGTAATGCAGTAGTAATTAACAGAATAATAATACAAATAGTAATTAAGAATAATGCAACTTAGGCCACATAATAGTTTAATGTATTACATTTTTAAGAACTAGGCTGTAAGAGATATAATTTTTACCAAAAAAAAAGAAAAATCAATATTTACTTTATTATTTAATTTTACTTCTTAGAAACTCACCTGTTGTCTGTGACATTACTTTTAGTAGGATTTTTTACAGCTTTTCTGAATATTACAAGAATCACCTCCGAAGTTGCACAGATATTTATTCACAAACATCATTTTTGGAATCATTGATATGTTGATCATGTTTTAAGTATTCTTCCACTGAATAATAGCAACCTTCTCTTAAAAATGTTTTTACAGTCAGTTTAAACCTTTTTTCCGATGTTATACTTTTAATGCCATCGGGTAGTTTGTTATATAATAATACTGCTTTATGTTCGAAGCTATGTGTGAATAAAGTTGTATTGTGGCTTATAATGCATAGATCTGATTTACTTCTTGTATTATTTGTATGTATCTGCGAATTTGTTTCAAATTGAGCAAGTACAATTCTTGTCCTAACTAGAGCTTCATATATATACACACAGGGTAATGGAAGTATTTTTAGTAGTTTAAAATATGGTTTACAGCTGGTGGTGAAAGGAATATTTACTATATAACGAATAGCCCTTTTCTGCAGTCTAAATATTTTTGCTTTCATAGTAGAATGATGAGAACCTAATAATGATTATCTGAGCTTAGATTTTCTTACAAATGACAAAATGCTTATGGTAAAAATGCAAACTCTAGGGATATAAATAGCTAAAATTCATTTGCATTTTAAATCTGCTGTATGAAAATATCTTTTTGATTGTTAAACTCAAACTCATTGTGAACAATATTATCCTATTACTGCATTAACATTAGCATTACGTCTTTGTTGCAAATGGCCCCTAAATGACCCAAGGAAAAACTATATTGTGTGATGTTTTCTTTTAATTTGAATAACATTTTTATATTGATGACAAATATACGGCCTGCCAAATATAATGTAGGCAAAATGTAAATGACAGGAAAAGTTACAGAAAACAGATTCAGATGCTCAGTTGACACCCTGCAAGGTAACCCCTAAATTTCAATATTAATATTTTGGGGAAAAAACATTGTATTCCTATATATAAAATGTATATATTGTAAACTATAAATATTGTAATGTGTTTAATTTAGAAAAGTCTAAAGCTTTGTTTAACAGTATTGACAGTAAGTGGAAATGAAGTGCCAATCTTTTCTCTATTGCTAAGGTGCAGAGGGAGTTGTTGATGACCTGTTTGATTTCTTAAATGTTGAAAACAAAACTAATATCATCATAAAGTAGTAATTTGTGCAGTAGTCATGGACATAATCTCACTAACCTTGAAGAATATCTACTGCTAGTACTATTCCTTTCTTGTAAGTGTTGAAAACAGTGTTGTTGTAATAAATTAAATTTAAAGGGAGTCGATTAATGACCCTAAACAACATTTACTTTTAAATTTTCCCGGAACATGTTTCAGAGACTTTGCCTCCATCGTCAACCGGACATCGACTGGTTCTCAGTGGTGTAGCTGGCGATATTTTGTCATAGGTCTCCTATGGTGGCAGTTCGAGGAACTTGCTAATGAAATCTTTCTTGGGGGATGGCGAAATTGAATACTTTGTTCCTAATTTTTGAAATGAAGATTTGTTCCCATGTGGACAGTTTTTGTTTTCCTGTTGTGTGTTTTAGTAGTTTTGGTTCTGGATTTATGTTGTGGTTTTTTTTCCAAAAATGCGTGGCAACTGCTGATTTTTCTAATTGTTTATATTTTATGTTCCTAAAGTGTTCCTTTGCTCTTGTTTCTAAATTTCTTTTGCTTTTTCCAATATAAATTTGACTACAGTCACAACATTCAATTTGATATATACCAGATATATGCACACACACACACACACACGCACACGCACATGCGTGTATTTCGTGCATTTCTTTAACTACTTGGTAAATTATTCATTGATTCTTAGTTATCCTTAAAATTTAGTGTTTTATTTTTTCACTCTCCTAAAAATGTTGAATTGTGTTGCAGATGTTTGAAAAGACAGGCATTGAGCAACAGTTCTGGAAAATCCTGGGCAATGTAAATCCCTTGGAGGAATATGAATTTCATGAATTGTCTTTCCACCAGAGGGTTTGGCTAATAAAGACAATATGTGACTATCTACTGGTAAGTAAGCATATTTTCAGGGTCTAATAAACAAATAAGAATCACAGTTTTAAAGTGGCAAGTCTTAATAAATAATAGTGACTAAAACTTTATTTATTTTGATAGTTATATATTAAACAGGAATAATATTGCAAATCAGCCGTTTACATATTCAGCTTGTTATGTTGTTACCATTAATGTCGCTAGATGATGGATTGTTTCTTATTCTAACTACTGGAAGTAAAACCAGTTTATTGAAAGAATCATTTGGCAGTATTTAAGATGCATTAGGCGATCGTTATTCTTCAGAATAACTAGCTTTTCCTGTTTAATTTGAATTTCAAATTATTTATACAACTTGCTATTTACAGTATTATCTACAGTACATACATATTACTTGTGCTAGTTGTATAAGTTTCGGTGCTGTTTTCCTTATTAACCTTGTAGCTCAGCCTGTTTGGTTCCCAGGCCTTTTAGCCTTGCTGAGCAGCATAGTCACCCTTCTACCCTCTACTCTAGCCTGCTATGTTTCCTCTTATCCCAACGTATTTTCTTTTCCACTCTTTACTTATCTCATCCATTTCTCTTTAGCTTTCCAAAACATGTTCCCTATATTTCTATTCCTACTTTCATTTTTCCCCATAACCATTTGTATGGCTATCAGCTCACTAAGAGTCTTTTCTCATTTCTTCTCTCATACTTCCTGACTCCATGCTGCTAGCTCTTTACACTCTATCAAAATATGAACTGCACTTTCTGTTTCTCCACATAATTCATATATTTGTACACTGTTACTTCTTAGTCCCCTTAAAAACATTGATCCTATTATTTGAAGCAAAAGGTTAGAAACAGTGATGTATTTAACATTTGAAAGTAATGAGTCGGTAATTCAAAAACAAACATCACTTAAACTATCCTTACTTGGACATGTTTCGGAGAACGTTTTGTCCCCATCGTCAGCAGTTATCCGACTGGTTGGATCCGTGGTTTCTTGAAGTGAGCTGGTTGTCTGTGGCGGCATCTGTTGTCTGTGAGATGAACTTCCAAAGAGAGTTTTCAGGTGGCAATTCGAAATTTAAAGTAAACTGTTTGTTTTTTATAATTAGCAACTTTTCCCAAACATGGTGTTCGACTGCATTACTGACTGATTTTAATAGTTTTCTATTTCAATTACTTTCTTGGAAGTGTTGAAAACAGTGTTGTTATGATAAATTAACTTTAAAGAGTGTCTTTAATCGACTCTCTTTAAAGTTAAGTTTTCTATTTGTTTGTATTTCATGCATCTCATATGTTCCTGTAACCTAATATGTAAACTTCTTTTGGTTTTTCCTATGTAGAACTTATTGCAATCTGAGCAGTTGATTTTGTATATACCTGATTTCTTGTTTTCAGGTACTAGGTCTTTCAGGCTGTTGCATAATAAGTTTTTTAAACTGAATATATTTATTGGGGCTAGGGTGATGTTGTACTTCTTGAATATCTTGTTGAATTTATGATGCATTCTGGGATGATATGTGAATTTCCTGAACTTTGTCTTGGTTTTTGATTCTGTTAATTTTGTGTTATCCAATATGTGTTTCTGTTTCTTGAATTTCCAAATTTTCTTATCTATTAATTGTTTACTGTATCCATTATGCATCCAGAATGCATCAAAAGCTTTTGACTTGGTCAATCATGATATATTATTACCCAAATTAATATTCCATTGTGTAAGGACTATTATACAATGAAGCACAAAATTAATATAATTTTGAGTCGAACTAATACTCAATGCTCCACTTATTGCTAGTATTTACCTAGAACGCATTTTGTTAGGATCTTCCTAACATCATTAGCTGTTGTCGACTAATGGACGTCGGTTCGGTGAACTCCTCGGAAGTGATAGGTGCGTCTCTGTCGGTATCTTGATGAACTTAAAATTTGGCAAATAGTTTCTGAAATTAAAATTTGGGTTTTCTTCAAAGGTAGTGTCGAAGTTAAACAATTTTCTTTCATGTTTCTTTATGAAGATTTTTTCCCACGTGGTAATGCAGCTGGACCTTGGACACTTTTTAATAAGTGAATTTCTCGTTCTATATCATGATTCTCCTTCCAAAAATGGTACGCTACTGTTGATTTATCTATTTCTTTGTTCCTGAAGTTCCTAAAATGCTCTTTAGGCCTAATGTTCAAGTTCCATTTTGTTTTTCCAATGTAAAAGCTGTCACAGCTCTTGCAATTTATCCAAATTAAATTCATTTGGCATCAGAGGGACTGTAAGCAATGGTTTGCCTCGTATTTAAAAGAAAAGAAACAGATAGTATAATTACAATTTTTAGATGCAAAGACTAATACACTTTATGATGAACATTCTGAAATGAAAATTATAAAATGTTGGGTCCCTCAGGGTTCTATCTTGGACCCCCTTCTATTTCTAGTTTATATTCCATTATGTAAATAAGGAAAATATGTTGTTTTCAAATGCTATGGCAAATGCTATGGCAATGAAGCCATTAGCTCTCTTGCTCTCCAATATTTCTGTGTAGTGGGTCCGGCAGGTAGGGCTTCACAGGTTAAAAGATGTTCTTCAGTCATTTCCTCTTCTTTGTTGCACAGAGGAAAATATTAAATAAGGAAAATATTAAACTTACTATTGTTGCAGATGACATATATTCATCACTGGTTATGATAAAGGTCATTTACTTCAAAATTTAAATGAAATTAATGAAGCTATTATGCCATGGCTTGATATAAACAGACTAATTTTAAACAAAGATAAAACAGTAGCAATAGGTTTTCGACATAAAGTAAATAGAAGTATTACCTTCCCTGACCTTAATTTGGATGGTATCAACATTTCATATGTAAAAGATACAAAAATTTTAGGTTTGTGGTTAAATCAAAACTTGGATTGGACTGTACATATAGAAGATTTGATTAAAAAGTTAAGTAAGCAGTGATATGCTTTAAAAACATTGAAAATGATAGCAGATGTAGAGACAGTCTGAATGGCATATTTTGCATATTTTCATTCCCTTATGAATTATGGTATCATCTTTTGAGGTAACTCAAATATGTCGGAAAAGGTTTTTCGAATGCAAAAAAGAGCCATAAGAATAATAGTGAACCAACCTGCACACGTGAGCTGTAGAGTGTATTTTAAGGAACTGTTTATACATATAAAAAGTTCTTTTACATGTAAAAGCTAGTTGAAATTGCTTTAAAAAATATGCAGTGACACACCAGCATGATACAAGAAACAGTTCAAACCTACTAGCAATTAGTCATCATACCACATTATACAAACATTCCTTCACTTATAGTGGTACCCAACTGTACAATAAGTTACCTCTTTATTTAAAACAGATTGACAACCAAAAGATTTTTAAATTGAAACTATATAAATTTTTTATTCCATTCAAGAGTATTTAGAAAGTTAAGTTATATTATTATATTTTGGCACTTACTCATACATGTTTTTTTGTAATTTATGTATTTAAATTTTGTACTTAAATTTTGTAAATATGTTTGTTTTGACATGTCCACAATCTTGTATGGAGATTTAAAGGATGAATAAATTGAATTGAATACAACATCCTTGACTCTACCAGTGTTTCATACGTACTCTCTAACCATTTGCTTGACATATCAAGCTTCACTTTGAATATCCTTAATCCTGCCATTGCTGCCTTACCTTTGGCAACCACCTTCATGCTTTGTGCTTCCCATTTGATTTGATTTGATTTATTGATTCATCCATTAAAACATGTACATGTTATAGGACACGTCAAATTAAAAACTAAGTACAATATTTATAATTAAGGTAGCTAACTAAATATTTACAAATTTAAAAATTCATCCACGCTGTAGAAGCTATTGGCTCTATTATTATTCGTCCTAACCCCTAAGTACTCAAATTCTTTCGCAACTTCTAATTTTTGTCCCTCTAAAAACCATTGCTGTTCTTTCTTCAATTTTGTTCCTCTTTTAAAGACCATCACATTTGACTTTTTTGTATCTATTTTAATTTCCCACTCATCACAAAGCTTTTGAATTTCATTTATTGCTCTTTGTAATCCTACTGATCTCCTACCGTCAGATCATCTTCATATAGTAAATCTGATATCTATTTCCTATTATCGGACAGTGTTGATTTCTTCCATTCACTCTATCCACTATATCATCTATAAAGAATTTAAATAAAAAGCGACTTAATTTACAGCCCTGCCTTAAACCTAACTTCTGTTCTGTCATCTCTGTTATTTTATTCCTATCACATCTTACACAAAATTTTATTTCTCTGTATATCTTAGTCATTTATTTTATGAATTCATCACGTACTCCTTTTGTTTTCAATTTGTATATTAGTGCATCTCTATTTATAGTGTCAAATGCTTTTTCAAAATCTGCAGAAAACATAAACTCTCTTCTTTTCCTACTGAGATATTTATCAATAATTGTCTTTATTATGAATATATTATCTACTGTTTGTTTAACTTTTCTGAAGCCCGCCTAAAATTCTGATATCTTTCCTTCTGTCTCTGCCCAATCCCTTAATCTATTTGCCAATATTCCTGAGTATACCTTACCTAATACATATAATAAGCTTAATCCTCTGTAACTTCCTGGATTTTTTTCTCCTCCTTTCCCTTTATATATTGGTACGACTATACTTATTTTCCAGCACTCTGGTATCTCTTCACTTTCTTTAATTCTATGTAACACATTTGTTATTATGTTTAGACCTTTCCTAGTATTGCTGTATTTTTTCCAAAAGTCTCCTGGAATCCCATCTCTCCCTATTGCTTTACCTTCTTTTTTTTTCTGTTTTTTTTTTTTTTTAGCTTTTTTAACTGTTGATGCACTTCTGCCAATGTAAATTTACTATCTAGTATTCTGTTTTTTACTATTTCCCTCCCCAGTATTTTAATGTCCCTATCTACTTTTAAGCCTCTGAAATACTCTATCCATTTCTGAGGCAATATTTTGCATTCTTCCCCTTCTTTCTTATTTGCTTTTTTCACTATTTCCCAAATTGCTTTACTATCTTTTTCTTTTATTGCATTTCTTAATTTCTTGTTTATATCTTTCCTACCATTCTCCCCCCCCCCCCTCTAACAAGCATCTATAAACCCTTTTGCTTTCCAACAAAATGTTTCTACCTAAAATGTCTTCAGTGTTCCTCCACCTTTTTAGATGCCTGAATACCATTCTTTTTGCTAATTTGCATTCTTCGTCACACCATCCTTCTTTTACTTGATTCCGACCCTGCTTAATTTTCATTTTTCTCACTGCAATAGATACCAGTAACTTTAATAATTCTAATGCTTTTTTGTGTTTCCTTCTTTTGTGGTAGTCATTACTCCACATTCTAATATTTTGCCTAATTCTGAGTTTATATCTGCTAAGAAACACTCCTCCTTTTCCTCCCTCCATTTAAATATTTCTATTTCTTTTAATTGTACTATCGCCTTCCCTCCCTCCTGCACCTCTGATCCTTTCCTTTCTAGTTGTAATGGGAAGTGGCTACTATTTATCATCACGTTCTTAACTTTAAAATTACTGATTTTCTCTTCCATTTTTTTCACTGCATAGAATATAATCTATAACACTTTGTCCGTTTGCATTTACAAAAGTAAACTCCCCTTCCTTATCCTTCCCTACATCACCATTACATATTATTAAATTATTTGTTTCACAGACTACCCTCCTTATTTGTTATTTTATCTCTACTTTTTCTTGGTCTTATTTCATCTCTTTCCCCTCCCTCCCCATATTCTTCTCCACATAATCTGCTATTTCCCTCTCCTATTCTTGCATTAAAATGTCCCATTTTAAAGTCTAGTTGTATAAACTTCCTTTTCAATTCGTCCATATCTTCCTCTAGATTGTTATATAATCTGGGATTATGAAAAGTTGGTGCATATGGAGGGTTATATACTACCCCTAGCCCTATTCTCGTGTTAGTTTTTCCTATTTGCCTAATTATTCAGCCACAACATTTCCTTATCCCTATCTCTAAATGTCATTGTGTCCACAGTCACTTCTAGATCTTTCCTAATCAGAATTCCTATTCCTCCTGATGCCCTGCCTTTATCACTTTTTTTTTTTTTTTTTTTTTTTTTTTTTTTGCTTCCTCTATTTCCTATGAATTTAAACTTCTCTGACTCTATATTTACATTCTTTTCAGGCCAATTTCCACTACTATAACGTCCATGTTATCCATTTCTCTTTATAGCTCTCCTGTAATTAGCTTGTTTTTTAAACCCTCTACATTCCAAAACATCAGTTTTAATCCCGTTCCCTACTTACGTTTCTGTTTTGTTAATAAGAACCTGTCTAAAGTTGATCTTGACCTTGATCTTCTTGGAGAAATGCTCCCTACATGTGTTACCTCCTCCCTTGAATCACCTTTCCATATTCTGTCTTCATCAACTTTTGTTGCTTTTAATCCCTCTTTCTTTTTTATTTTGCATGCCTCCTCCATCTTTCTGACAGAAATTTGTTTCCCCTCCCTCGGCACCACTGAATCTGCCCTCATACTGTCAACACACACCACTTCCACCTCCTCACTTCTTTTTTCCTCACTTGCCCTCTTGCCTCCTGCTACGCAAGACCCTTTGTTTCTGCCGTCAACGGAAGTCCCTCTTCTTCTTGTCCTTCTGCTTCGCCCACAGCGTTCTCTTCTCCTCTTTACTTCCTGACCATTAGAATGTGACATGTGTTATTTTCTCCTTCCTTTGATTCCACATTTGCCGCTACATTCGTTGACCTGGTTGTACTTCACTCATATGCCAATGCATGCTAATTTTTGCTTCTTTATTGCTCCTGACACTCATGCTCCAGTTATCTCCTTCGACAAATAATTGTAAGACTTTTTATAAAGGCCTTCTTCCCAGCTGTCCTTGCTTCATTTCTTTTGGAGATCAACTCCTTCCTTAATAGATAGAGCCAGACTGAAAAATCCCATGCCATGGCCAGTATTTGAACCATGGATCTCCCGGTTTCCATCCGGTCACTCTTAACCTTTGAGCTGCCATGGCCAATGTGCTATCATGACATTAAATTTTCCAACTGACTTGTATGTTTCTCAATAAACCACTAGAGGCTCTCATATACAATGAAATACACACCTTTTGTGGTAACTTACTAACTCTAAAGTACTTAAGTCCCAGGCTTTATAGCTACCACTGTTAGGTTATTTGTTGGAAATTTAATTGTTCTTCCACACCACCTATGTGTAGGCTAATATTTGAATAGATAGTCAGACTGAAAAATTCAATGTCAGTTCAATTCTCCTTCCTTAATTGTTGCTCCAACTTAGTGTAATCTTGTTCTTTGAAGAAATTTGTTCCTTTTAGTCTTTTTGCATTACGAATTACTTCCCACTTCTTCCTTAAAGTTGTAAATTTTACTAGTATTGGCCTTGTTGTCCTATCTTTGAAAGCACCTTCGATTTCCCAACCATAAACTTCCATGCCGAGACTCCTTTCCATGATTTTGTACACTATATCTACTATACTTAATACATATTCTTCCTTTACACCAAAAAGTATGTTAAATTAAGACCTGAAGCTTTCCTGGCGAACCTGGCTGGCTGCCCGAGAAGAAAGTGAGCGAAAAAATATGTTGTTTGACACCATCTCAATTTTCTTTCTGCAGTCCTCAATTTGTTGTTCTAGTTTGTCTCTCTTGTTTTCTCATAGCTTCCTTTAGCCTTTCCATATTATTATCCATCTTCTCTCCTAGGCAGTCTTGCATTTCTTTAATTAACCTCTTGATGCGTTGCAAATCCACGGTCCAGGATTCTGTTCCACTCCACCGATCATTAATAATTTGGCAATTAATATTGCTAGCCATATTTTCCAGCTTATTTTGAACACACCTTATCTTCCTAATTTTCGTCTATCAGAACTTCCTATTCTCGCTCTGTATTGCTGGATTTCTATTCCCATGATGCTCACTGCTCTCACGTCTGTCTCTTACGACGGCTCACGGCACACTCCCTTTTCCTGTTTAATATATAATTATCAAAGATGAGTGTAGTTTTAGTCTTTAATATTTATTATAATTTGTTAATTTAGTTAAATTTTATGTTTTAGTTTGAAGTACACTAAAAACATCACTAAAAGATCAGTTTAACTTATATATGTTCACCCCAGTCAGCATTCTCCAACTGATGCAGCATTTTTCGCAGTGGTTTTGGAAGGAATTGTTATTCTTGCTTGTGTTATGAGTTTCTATGGATATTATGTGGTGATAAATCAAAATTCAGTATTCACAGTTATGAGTCAAAACATCAAAGTTTCTAGCTTCTATATACAAGCTATATTAATTCATGGGGAACAGGTTGATTATAAAGTTAACATGGTAACTTCAACAACATGGCCTAATGTGGCAACAACTAACATTGGAGGTAGATCAGAATTTCCATATTTTAAAATAGAAAGCACGCAGTTAGACAGACTTGCAGTACAGAAATCAAACTGCAAAAAATATTTAAGACTAGAAAAGAAACACAAAATACATGTGGAGACATCCAATTTTCAAACCTTTGCCTATTATTATTATTATTATTATTATTATTATTATTATTATTATTATTATTATTATTATTATTATTATTATTATTATTATTATTATTATTATTATTATTATTATTATTATTATTATTATTATTATTATTATTATTATTATTATTATTATTATTATTATTATTATTATTATTATTATTATTATTATTATTATTATTATTATTATTATTATTATTATTATTATTATTATTATTATTATTATTATTATTATTATTATTATTATTATTATTGTTATTATTATTATTATTAATTATTTTATTATTGTTATTATTATTGTTATTGTTATTATTGTTATTGTTATTATTGTTATTGTTATTATTGTTATTGTTATTATTGTTATTATTGTTATTGTTATTATTGTTATTGTTGTTATTGTTATTGTTGTTATTGTTATTGTTGTTATTGTTATTATTATTATTATTATTATTATTATTATTATTATTATTATTATTATTATTATTATTATTATTATTATTATTATTATTATTATTATTATTATTATTATTATTATTATTATTATTATTATTATTTTAATTTACATCCTCCAATATTAAGTCATATCAGATGATGAATGAAATGGGTGAAATGATGCTCAAATGAGCCCAGGGCTTATAGAGTTTAGAGTTACCTGGCATTCGTCTTTCAGGATAAGGGAAAATCATGGAAAAAGCCTTATCCAGGTAACTCATCCTGACCTGGATTGAAACTAGGGACTTCTTGAACATGAGGCAGACACGATACCATTTATGCTGTCGAGTTGGGCATTTGTCTATTTAATCAAGTCACTTCAAACTTTCAGGATAAGAGTGAAATTCAGAAAATACAATAAACAGAAAGCAGCAGACTGAAAGGTAATTAGTAGGGACGACATTTTGTCCCAGTTCACTGCAAGGCTTGCTCCTGGAATATAGGGCATTAGTTGTTTACTAGTAGAGAAGGACAGTCCATCCACAATATGTCATTGTGTGCTGAGGCAGCTAAAGGAACAAACATGCAACATTTCTAAAGTAACAATTGTTATGTAGTATTGAAGAGATATATAAAACTAGGAATTTATTTTAGTTTAAAAATTATGATTTATTTATTTTTTGTGATTTGTTTACATATATTTCTAAAGTTTATATTTAAATTTAATTCTATCATTATTGTACAAGTATTAAGAAAAATGTGAGTTTCATGTATCCAAGGCAACCTTTAATAGAAAACACCTTATAAGAAGAAAAATTTTAATGGATAAAAAGGTTTCTAGGAATCTGTTGTGTAATTTTAGAACTAGGAATAATCAGGGCTGCACTGTAGCTGAGCTTGACTCTGACCAAGGTGGCTCAGGCTCAATCACAGACCGCATGTAAAATTTGTGGTGAACAACATGACACTGGGTCAGGTTTCCTCTGAGATCTCTGGTTTCTCCACAATCATTCTATTAATTGTTACATTATCATCTTTGCATCCACTTCTCCCTCATTCCTTTCATCTTCTCTCACTCTCATTCCAGGCATCAGGCTGATGATCCATCCTGAATTTCTCTATCTGATTCAGAGTTGTGGTTCCTTGGCATGATGCCAGATGGAATAAGCTGTAGAGGACTAAGAATCCCCTAATACCACTATAGTGGTATAACTAGGGAAGTTAAAGAATGAAAGAAAGAAACAAAGAAAGAAAGGATAAATAATTAATCTACATATAAGATTATAGTAATTATTTAACCACAACATGTCACAATCTGATGTAAACATAAAATTAAGGTCGGATGAGAGTTTCTAAAGCAACCAGAGCAAACTAACAATGATCTTTTTAAAATATATGTGTATATGTATGTGCTTACCATTTATACTTTGATTATTGTCATGTTTATTGTTTACCATATTTATACAATTATAACATAAACAACTAGGGGTATCCAAATTATGCACTATACTAACACCTATGTACAAGATATATTTCATTACAGTATATAATGAGATGCATTTTTAGGTATGTAAAAGCAAAACTACTTTCATTTTCACTAAATATGTTAGAAAATCTGCTCAACATTGCACAATGTTATAGGTGCTATTTGTAATAAATACTACCTATGTTATTGAAAAGAGGTTGCAGCTATTTATTTATATACTTCAGAATAACCAGGAGTTTTTTCAAGTGCAATTTGTAGTTTGTTTCCGTAACCAGTATATGGGGAGCCTTGTTTAATTGTGTCTGAAACATTTCCGACAACACTTAATGTATTACACAGTGAAGCATCATATGTCTCAAGATAGGTGATAATCTTTAATAAGGCTTGAAATAATTTTTATAAGTGATAAATTCATAAATTGTTCTGATAAATAAGCCATACAGTGCAACACCAAATTTTAGGTTCTTTGACAGTGCAGTGCCTGTACCATGATCCCCTCCCTTACGTCAATACAGTCAAACATAAACCAACTTAAAATGTGATCACACTGGGACAAAGTGTTATCCTTAGTAATTAGACTAGAAAGAAAGGAACATTATGCAAAATTGTGAACTTAAGATCTACAGATATATGATTTGCATTTCAAATTAAGACACCACCTAGGATACCAATTTTGGAAAAACTGCAGTCTAATTTTCTGTTCATATTAGAATAAGATAGGATATAATCGTGCAGAGGAGATTCAGCACTGCATCTAGTGTAGATCTATTGCACCTATGAGGTGAGGCATCCCCAGGTGGGAAGATGAGGCGAGAGGAGACAGAGGACAGCTAACTCAAGGAGTCACAACAGTGTGGAGGGTAGAGTTTGTACAGTTTACCAGTTGGAAACTCCCTGGCAGGCCAGTACAACTGGTAACTCTCCCACTGTGGTCCTGTAACAGCCCACCAGGCCTACCAGGAGACCATCCCACCTAAGGAGAAAGTGTTTATCAGGCGCAGTTCATCCTGCCATGCAGCGCAAGGCTCCCGCCGACATTAAAACCTAAAAAAAAAAAGAAAATTGGCCAGGTAGGCTGGCCATGGTCATCGTACCCAGACTGCCCGAATGCAGGCCACAGATGAAACCGCCTGAGCCATTCTGCTCGATTTCTGTTCATAGTAAGTAATAAACTGAAACAAAAATCTAAAAAATAAACCATACAAAATTTGTGATAAACAAGACACACAAAACATGCTCTTAAACTAATACTCAAACACAATAACATAAAACTGAATTCTGAATTATGTAATAAAATTACCTGCTCAAACTTTAGATTTGATTGAGAGATTGAAACACAAATGCACAGAACTATAAAATGAAGATAAGAAAATCAGTAAAGAAGAATGCAAAACATATTGAAAGGCAGGGGCGGCCGGTGAGGTATTGTATTGATGGTGCCATAAATAAATAAGGGTTGTTAAAATATAAACATGTGCACCAATTACGAACGATTTAGGTAATCTTATCAATAGTCCAACCTATTTTATAATATACTGTACCATACAGAACGTACAGGGAAACGGAAATAGATACTTATTACATCCGTACTCTTGTTACGCACAGGTGTACCGAGTACAGTAACATTTTGATAATACAATTCATGGAGAATGTGATACGAAGCGTTCGTGTATGATTTCGTTATAGAGAGACAGTTATTGTTATTGCTTTAGCCATACATTTCCTCGCACTGAAATCAAACGAAACAAACTCGAGAAATCTTTGTCTCACACTCACAAGCACATACGAGCGAGCACGCACGCACGCACACACAAGACGCAATTTTTCACTGCAAAATGAGTAATCTGAATTTTTAAAAATCGTTTAATGAAATTACTAACTTTTAAAAATTAAAAGCATTGTACTCACCGAAAGCAGCAACTCCATGACTTTATGAAGACAGCTTCAAATGAATTAGTAGGAACGGTATTGAAAATCCATTCGTCGCTCCTTCTTGTTGGCAAATAAATCTATCACCTTTTAAAGAAGACATTGTCAAGTTGTTAAAAGTGAGATATCTTTTATATAGAAAATGAGTAGTTGTCAAGCTGTTTTTGAGATTACTCACTCAGATAAGATGTTCTCCATATCTCCATAAGTGCTTTTCGGTCTGGTTTAGACCATCTTCAGTGGGTGTTGACCAGCTGGTCAACAGCTGTTGAGTAGCTGGTCAACACCCACTGAAGATGGTCTAAACCAGACCGAAAAGCGCTTATGGAGATATGGAGAACATCTTATCTGAGTGAGTAATCTCAAAAACTGCTTGACAACTACTCATTTTCTATATAAAATCTATCACCTTTGAATTGAAATTGTCAATTTTGCACACGAACAGCTTTTCACAGGACAGCATTCCTAAGGCACTCAATCGCTCTTCTTTCATTGTGTTTCGTAGAAAAGTTTTAATCCTCTTGAGCATTGAAAAGCACCACTCAGCTTCTGATGTCGAGATAGGCATAGTAATTAACAGTTTGAAAACTTTAACGGTCTCTTCAAAAGTAGCACAGAGTTCATCCTCTAGAATCAGCGAAAGAAACGGAACCGCACCGGAAACTGCTCTCAACTCAGGCCTAGCATAGAACACTTGAAGCTCTCCCTTCAACTTTCTTTTCTCCAGAAATGTATATGTGTCCGTAATTTCAAGATATTTGCCTGGAAAATGTGTTACATAATTGTCAAACTGGCTTACATCAAATAAGTTGGTTGCAATTAGGTGCCCAGTGAACTGAAAACGTGATTTTATTTCACAAAAGATGGCATCACACACCTCCAAAGCATTTTGCTTTTTGTTATTATCATCAACCCTTGCTCTCTTGTAAGACATTGTTTCGTCATTTTCAAAACTAACCTGACTGATGATGGAGTCAATGTCATCACTGATGTTTTGCATTATTGTTTCAAAGTTATGAATGTCTTGTTTTACCTTGGTTGGTTCAGTTGTCTTCTTTTGAAATTGATTAAAAAGTATGTCCACATGAGGCATTATCTTATAGAAAAACGATAGCCAGAAAATGAAGTCTCTATCTTGCAATCTTTGTTTGTATGAACCAGCTTTTTCAATAGTAGAGGGTAATTTTATGTTCTCACTCGTTTCAATTGTTCCCATGACAGTAATAAGCTCCTTTCTGTTTTCATAAATATGCTTTACTACTCGCGAATGGTAATTCCATCTTGTGAGAGACACACGGGGTAAGCTTTTCTGAATTATGCTATGCAATACTTTCGATCTTTGTGGCGAATTTGAAAAGAAAGAAGAAATGCCTGAAAGATGTGCAAAGAAGATGCGGGCTTTGCGATTAACTGAGGCTGCAGTAGACATTATAAGGTTTAACTGGTGCGCATAGCAATGAATGTAGTGCGCATTTGGGTATTTGTCTTTTATTAATTTCTGTACTCCGTTTGACTCGCCACTCATAACGTTTGAACCATCGTAACTCTGAGCTATTAGTTTTGCTCGGTTATCTCCAATTAAGGGTTCGATTTCATTCAGAATACACTCCGAGATAGACTGAGCATTCTGACCTTCTGGATTAACAAAATTCCAAAATCTTTCAACGGCGGTTCCATAAACAATGTATCGCAAAACAATAACCAACTGAAATTCACAAGACACATCAGTGGTTTCATCCGCGATTATTGCAAGATAATCCGCAAGCTTTATTTCTTTGCGCACTTCCTCGTGATACACTTCCAACATGCACTGCAGGAGTTCGTTTTGAACAGTCTTAGAAATGCCTTTGAATACCGATGACTGACTGAGATGCACTTGAAGTTCTTTATCCAACTCCGCACTAAACTGAATGAGCTCACGAAAAACCCCCTTATTTTGAGAGGCGTCAGATTCGTCGTACCCCTAAGAGCCAGCTCCAAAGCACCACAGAACCAAATACAGTTTATAATTACATTCAATATATATATATATATATATATATATATATATATATATCTGTTCTTGTCTACTTGTTTGTTATGGCTGTTAACTGCCTATACTGCGAATCTAATTTGTCCTGAATATTGGTTTTGCCTAGAAATGAAAGACTCAGAACATTGCCCATGTGTCGCTTCGATGTTTCATGCACTTTCATTTTAGACCATAAATGCCCAATATCAGTTATTCCAGTCTTACACCAATGGACATCTCCCCCAAATAACACACAAGGAAAACAAAAAACTGCATTGTTTTCATCACAGCCACAAATCCATTTGTTCTTTTGATAAATATCCAGATTAAACTTACGGCATCGATTTTTTGTTTGCTGCTGCAGATTCAGATTCGGGAGTGGCCTACCCATTGTGTTTATCTGAATTTTTTCACTTAGAGTCCTGTTACTAAATGACGTTTTCAGTAATTCACTCACCTTGTTCATGTTCGTAACTTTACTGTGAATTTTAACTTAAAGAAAAAACACTGAACACTGTTTTAAAAATCCGTACTCACGATGAACTACAACACTACAGGAGCACATACAGAACTACTCTACCATTGCTTTGAAAACATGTGTCCAACACATGCTGGACGCGCGGATTTTATGTTCTACCAACAAAACTGCTGCTGTGAAATATGCACATGTTGAAATACTGTCTCTAAATTTTAAAATATAATACTATATTCACATTGAAACCCAATTAATTTCATTTATATTTATGTGTTGTGTTTCTGCAACTGATTTCATTAAGCATTAATTTGCGTTTAGAAGTTCCTCAGCATTAACTTGCAGTAGGATGGTGACACTGCATTAAAGGAAGGTATAGCGCAAATTGTATTCTTACCATTGTCTTTCGCTAGGTGGCAGGATCGTGGTTCTCTGAAGTCCCGTGTTTTACTGCACTCTAACGGGCAAAGCGTAAGTTATGCGCCAGAGAAATCCCGGCACTACCTTCTCTGACCTTCTTCCATAAGAAGCCGTGTATAAGCAGACATCTTAGCCCCTAGCCCTAACACAGGCGTTTATGAGCGTAGACGGTGCCGTTCTGGAATCGGCACCAAGCTACGGAAAACAACCAAGAGAGAGCGCTGGCGTTCAACGTGCCTATTCAAACGAGGGAGCAGCTACTCATAAACAATTCCTTTTGCGCAATTCTTATACACTTCTCTTTCTTTCGCTTTCATACAGATGGTGCCATGGCACAGCGGCACCACCTCAGAAGCCGCCCCTGTTGAAAGGTATGAAAAGTATGAACACTACAAACAATAACTTTCTAAACAAACTTTTGCAACTTTTGTGGGTTCGAAAAATTAAAAGTCTAGTTGCAGAAATTCAAAATACTCTTTATTTCCGTAGAAAGACACTTGTACAACTCCGATATCAGCAGAATGATGTAAACAGACACAAACGCAATGTTCAAGTCCGTGTGCCACGTGTCCACACTGCACCATTAACAGCTCTCGACTGACTCCCTTTAAGTTCGTCTCTCTCTTATTTATACACGAGCAGCTGTTTCTCGCAGGTGGGTAAAGTTTCTCGACAGCTCACGAAGCTTCACGGACTAGAACGATCTTTCGTGAAGTAGCGAGGACACCATGGAACTCCGTCTCTTTCTCCCTCTGTTGCTCTCTCTCTCTCTCTATCTCTGGGACGAACCCAAATGACCTTGCTGTCGATGGGCCCTAAAACACCACACACTCACTCACTCACTCACTCACACTCTCTCTCTCTCTCTCTCTCTCTCTCTCTCTCTCTCTCTCTCTCTCTCTGGGCGTGGCATAGGCTTTATCTGTCTCTTTCACTCCCCGCTTCTCTCTCCCACCCTTTCTCTCGGCATTGCTTACGAGCGGCCTCATGACACTGCTCCCTCCTAAGGCTGGTCGTCCCGAACAGCACCATCATATCGGGCCAGACGATCTAGATGTACCACCAACATCTTTCCTCGGGAAATCTTCTGGATGCGGTAGACCACGTCGTTAATTCTCTTTACCGCCCGGTACGGTCCCTGCCGCGCTTGTTAAAGTTTCGGGCAGCGTCCCTTGGTTCGGCTAGGTGGTACAACCAGACCAGATCACCTTGCTGGAATCCTTGGCTGTTGGCTTGCTGTCGTACCGGGTCTTCATGCAGTCGCTCGCCATCTGGATGTTCTGACGAGCCATCTCATGCGGTAGGCCAGCAAGTACAGTGACACCTTGACGTCCCAGTCTCGCCGATGGCTGGCCACGACCTTCCTCAGAAGTTGTTCTAGGGTCTTGATGTACCTCTCGACCATGCCATCCGACTGCGGGTGTAGAGGTTTTGTGCGGGTCTTGTTCACCCCAAGTCTTTCTAGTACCTCATTCATCATGTTAGACTCAAAATTTGTGCCATGATCACTGTGCAGCTCTAACGGCACCCCAAAATGGCGGAGGAGTTGCTCCACGAGGCAGACGGTGATCGTCTTCGGCTCCTGGTTCAGGACGGCATACACCTCTGGCCAATCGGTGAAGTAGTCCATGGCTACCATCAAGTACTTGGGCCCAAATGACCTTGTTGTCGACGGGCCCTAAAACACCACACACTCACTCACTCACCATCAAGTACTTGTTGCCTCGGTCGGACACTGGGAATGGTCCAACTATGTCGACAGCGATGCGTTCGAAGGGCGCTGTGACGTTGTACTGCTGCATGTAACCTCAGTTCTAAGTTTGGAGGCCGCAACTTGCCACGCACACTTGACATTGACGGCACCATCTCTCAGCGTATGCTCGGAGCATGAGCCAATATTAGCGCTGTCGGAGTTTGTCGATCGTTCGGTTTGCTCCCAGATGTCCTCCTGAAGTACCGACGTGCACTTCCTCCAAGACTTCCGGAACCTTACTCTGTGGGCGTACCAACTGTTCTCTCTGCGTCTTCTATCGCCTGCGGTGCCGTATGTAGTAAAAGCGGGCGTCATTTCATTTCTCTGCGTCTTCCCATCGGGTGAGTCCCATACTTGGAACAGCACATCGTCTTTGGTCTTCAGCGATTCCTATTGGACCCTGTACGACTTATACACAGCACTTCTGGGTGCGATGTCCTCCCAGGTCGGTCTTGTCCCTGCCTCCACTTCTCTCAAGAGTGGTCCCAAGTCGGCATCCTCCAGCTACTCCCTCCTCAGGCCTATGCTATCCCAACCGTCCGCAGGCACTGCCGTGACTACTTGCAGCTGCGGCACGCTCCTTCTCTTCCACTCTTGTGCTTTGGCCGCACTTTTCTGGGAAGGGTCTTCGGGACATGGCGTCTGCGTTGCCGTGGCTCTACCCTCTACGATGTTCAGAGGTGAAGTAGTACTCCTGCAGCCTCTGGACCCAAAAAGCTCTCTGGCCTTCCAGGTTCCTAAAGCTGAGTAGCCAGGTTGGGGCGGAATTGTCTGTCCTCAGGTTGAATGGCTGACCGTACAGGTACTTGTGGAAGTGCTGCAAGGTCTTTACCACCGTCAGTAACTCTCGCCGGGTGACGTAGTAATTCTTCTCTGCCCTGGATAGCATATTGCTGTAGTAAGCTATCACACGTTCGTGGCCGTCCTGGACTTGGGATAGGGCGCCTACAATGCAGTGGTCGCCGGCGTCGGTATCCTCAATGAAGGTGCCGCCTGGTTGTGGGAATCCCAAAATAGGAGTACTGCAAAGTGTCTTCTTCAGCAGCTGGAAAGCACCTTCGGCTGTGTTCGTCTGTCAGGTGGGTAAGGGGCTTGGCGATGTTGGAGAACCCCTTTTTGAACCGGCGGTAATAACTGCACAGCCCCAAGAAACTGCGCAATTCTCGCTTATCCTTTGGGTGAGGCCAATCTCTCAGGGCCTGTGTCTTCTCGTGGTCTGTGGCCCCTCCGGTTGGTGAGACTATGTGGCCCAAGCAATTGAGTTCCTTGCGGAAGAGCTGACACTTCACGCTCAGCTTCAGATTGGTCGCCTGCAGTCTCTGTAGTACCTTACTCAAGTTGTCAAGATGATCTTCGAATGTCTTGCCGACGATGATGTCCAGGTATAGCAGGCGGGCGTCATTACTGACTTCTCATTACTGACTCCATGAGACCTTGGAATGTAGCTGGTGCGTTGCAGAGACCAAATGGCATAACTATGAGCTGCCAAAGCCCTTGGCCTCTCGAGAATGCGGTCTTCTCCTTGTCTCTCGGGTCTAGAGCTTTCTGCCAGTAAGCAGACTTCAGGTCCAGGGTCTAGAAACACTGCACCAGCAAGCGTGTCCAGCGCCCTGGCTACACAGAGTCCGTACACAGGCGTCTTCCGATCCAGCATCATGTTTTTCGTCTGCTGGCTTTCCAGTCGCGCCGTCACCACCACCTCGCTTCTCTCGGGGACAGGCAAGTCTTCTGTCAGCATGATGCTGCAGATTACAGGGCGTTCTTCGGGTTGCCGGAGTATCATCTCTTCCCCATTGAGCCGCAGGACCTTCCTGCCTACGTCGACCGTCGCCTCGTTGCTCCTGACGACATCCAAACCGAGTATCACCTCCTCAGCCACTTCCGCGACGAACACCCACAGACGCACGTCACTCCGTCCCTAGGTCAACTGAAGCAGGGCCTCCTTCTCCAGAGGCAAGGTGTCATCCGATGCCGTAACTAGCTGGTATGGTCGGCTCGGTTTTCTCGGCGGCAACCACTTGGCCACATCAGGTCTGATGATGGTAACGGCTGTCCCGGTGTCCACAAACACCCATCCCCGACACTCACCACTAGATCTTTACTGGCGTTCCTCGTCTGGTCTTCGGTCCCCAGTGTAGCAGATACTGCTTTTTCTCGACGTCGGGGTAGCCGTCACCTTGGCCGCCTCCATCCTCAATGCGGCCGTTAGCGCCTCGTGGGTGTTCTTGTAGTCGCCGAGCATTAGGCGCTGACGTGTCTCGACGTCTTGTACCCCCTCAACGAAGATGTAGGCGGCTTCCCGGGATACGAACTCGGGTGGGAGGTCGACTAAGGCTTTGCTGGCCAGCTGTTCGATGGCCAATGCGAACTCCTGCAGCGTCTCCCCTGGGCTGCGACCTAGACTTCAGTTGACTGCGGTAGGCTGCGGCTAAACGGAGATTTCCGAAACGGTTTTCCAGGGCCTCCCAGATGTCCTTGGGCGCCGCCACTGTCTGGACGGCGTACAGGACCTCTGCGGCCCGTCCCTGGAGGCTGGCTATTAACTGTGCGGCCTCTTCTTCAGGTGACCACTTGTTCTGCTTGGCCACTATGTCGAATTAGCGGCGGAAGACTTCGAATGTGGACGTGCCGTCGTACTTAGATGGTTTGACGCGCGCAGATATTGTTTCGCGTCCCGGCGCGTCGGCCTTCAAATCCTTCAACCTCCTGCCGACGATGTCCTCCACCATGGCGTTCAGGGACTTGGTGTTGCTGTCGGCCTTTCCTTCTAGGTCATTAACACGGTTCGCCAGGTCTTCGACTTGCTCGTCCACTTGATCCATCCGCTTGCCCAGCTCCGTGACGTCCTCCTTCACGCCGGCTAACTGCTCCTCAAATTTGGTGGCGAGGGCTTCGTTCGCAGCCTTAATTTCGGTTGCCAGGCTATCGTTCGCCACTTTTATTTCCGCGGCCAGGCTGTTATTTGCCGCTTCCGTCTACGCAGCGATAGTGGCATTCGCTGTCCTCATTTCTTTCAGCTCTTCTAAAATCTTTGCCAATGCAGCTTCCATCGTCCTTGATCCTTGATCTTATGTTTAACTGCAATGATACTGGTTATGGTCTGATATTCCATAATTACACTTAGTTTTTTATATGGGTTGATGTCACTGTTGTAAAATGTGGTAGAATTGTTAATAAAGTTCTTAATTACTCATTAACACACTATTTATTCACACATAAGGAATACACACATTGTTAATTATTTTGATAAAAAAACTGTCTGGGTTTAACAGTGTAATCAACTTTCTCTCAACACTACCCATAAACACAGAACAGTTTTTTATTTTTTTTATTTTTTTACATTTGTTTCTCATATTACATGCATTTGATTTATTAGTACAATAGCAGTTCCATAGCATACTTTTGAAAATTTGTAGAAAATAATGGTTTGGTAAATATGTCACTCACATTGTTCTCAGATGTCACATATTTTATATCAAACAAACCTTTGTAATATTCATCCTTGACAAAAAAGTATTTTTCCTCATAATGTGTACTTGACTTAATTAACTGGTTTTAAATAACTTTATTGTACTCTGATTGTCAATATACATTGTAGCTTTCACTTTCTCACCTGTAAGCTCTTTCAACAAATTTATCAGATACTTAAATTCCTTGGAGCATTCACAAGCAGCGATGAGCTCAGCCTCTGTTGTAGATTGTGCTATAACAGTTTGTCGCCTAGAACACCACAAAATAGGTCCACCATTAAACATTATGACAAAAGCTGAAGTGCTCCTGCGCCGAGTGTCTTTTTTAACGTATTTTGCCCTCGTGACATCACCTGCATAATCTGAGTCACAATATGCCACTAACTTAAGAACTTTGTTAGATTTATTATCACCATTGTAAAGAATAGCTTCATTAGTTGTACCCTTTAGATATCTGAGGGTTCTCTTGACGTTCACATTGTCTTGTTTCTTTGGATTTTCCATTGACTTACTTTTTCGTAATTCACTGCAAAACTTAAATCAGGTTGTGTCTTGCAGGGCAGATATAGAAGACTTTCAATTGCTTCTGTGTATTTGAACTTGACGTTCTTTTCAGGACATTCATTATCTTCATAATTTTCATCTATCTTGATATCAGGAGTAATTGGTGTCTTCATTGATTTAGAATGTTCCATGCTGTATCTCTTCAGTATGTGGTTTGCACATTTTTCTGAGAGATTAGGATTCATTTATCAGTCTTGACTATGTCCATACCTGAGTATGTATTTGGTTCATTTTCGATTGTTATTTCACTTTCTTCAGTTTATCATGCAGTTGTTTGATCTTTTCTTTTTCCTTTCCATCTCCATCTTGAGATTTGAAGATACACTGGTCTGTTTTTAATTGAATCATATGTAATTCTTTGAGTGATGCAGTAAATTTCTTATTCCATTGATATGGTGCTTGTCAAAGCCCATACAAGGATTTTTGCAATAGACAGATTTGTTCTGACTGGTAAAATCCTTCTGGTACTTGCATGTAGACTGGTTCCTCTAAGTGACCATTAAGAAAGGTGGTCTTCACATCTAGGGTTTGAATGTCCTAGTTTTTCTTGGCTTCTAAGGCAAACAATAGTCTCAAGGAGGTGGTGTCCACCACAGGAGTGAAAATATTTGCATAGTCTATATTTTTCTGGTTTTGAGAGCATCCTCTTGCTACTGATCTAGCCTCAAATTAATCATTTTCCTTTACTCTAAATACCCATTGGCTTGTAAGGATCTCTTTCCCTTGTGCTTCATCTTCATCAACATCCATGTATTATTCTTCATCAATGAATCTATTTCAGCTTTTCTATCTTGGTTTTGATTTTCTTGGTCTTGGTTTTCATTTTCTTGCTCTTGGTTTTCATTTTCTTGTTCTTAGTTTTCATTCTCTTGATTTTCTTCATAAAATTCAATGTTGATTTCTTCACCTGGTTTGTATTCAGAGGAAGGAAAGAATGTGTTTGTAAATATAACATCTCTGCTTACAAAAAGTTTATTTTCATTTTCATTCCACAAGCGGTAACCATTTGGAGCATATCCTACAAGCATAGCCACTTCACTTCTGCTGTCTTATTTTTTCAGAGGTTTTAACAATTTTGCAAATACCTTCTGTCGCAAAATTTGCAAGTTATTCAGTTTAGGTTTCTTTTTATACCAGTTTTCAGCTGGGGTGTGAGTCATTCCTTTGGTTGGACTTCGATTTATGAGATAGGCTGCAGTTTGTACTGCTTCACCCCACAGGTGTTTCATACATTTAGCATCAAAGATAAGTGCTCTGGTCTTATGCATTAGTGTCAGGTTTAAACGTTCACTTTTTCCATTTAGTTGAGAGGTATGAGGGATGGTTAAGTCCAATACAATACCATTTTCATGACACCATGTGATGAGTAGTTCATTTTTAAATTCTCCACCATTGTCACACCTTATTTTGCAGGCTTTCACATTACAAATCTTTTGATGCACAGAAAAACTTCAATCGTTTTTGTTTCTAGAAGATACACCTTACAGAAATGAGTGTAATCATCCAGTAATGGGATGAAATAATTCTTGTATGTTGTGGGATCTGTTGGCCCACAGATGTGAGTGTCTATAATTTCGAGGGGACAACGGCTCTTTCTCTCACTGTTTTATAAGGCAGTCTTACCTGTTTAGCAGTTGCACAAACAGCACAATTTGCTGTCTTGCATTTATTAGTCTTGAAAGATACTCTATTACACAATTCAGGGATCTTTATCAGCTGATTATAAGTGAGGTGGCCTGGTTTCCTGTGCCATTCAAGTTCACCACATAAAGTCCACTTTATGTTTTTTTTTCTTGTATTACAACACTGTCCTTTGGTATTTTATTTTGTTTTTTAGGATGTATACTTTATCGTCAAAGTACACTGTGCCATTACTTTTTGTCACACAATTTACTTATAACAGGTTTTGTGTCAAATCAGGCACATAATACACTTCATTTAATGTACAGTTGTCAAGCAGTACAGTTCCAAACCCTTTTATTGACATGGATTGTCCATTCTTTGCAATTTTAACATTGTCTCAGTATTCTTTTATATCTGATAGAATATCTTCTTCTTTAGTCAACATTTTATTGCATCCACTATCAACCACCATATTAAAAACATTGTTTGATCCTGATTCTTTTGTTGACTCACTGTGATGAGCAAAGAATGCAATTTTACTTGTTTTGTTTTTTTGATCATTGCATATACTATTCTTCACATATCTGTTCTTAATTTTATTCTTCTCTTCATGGTGATCTTTGAAAAAACAGTCTTCTGATTTGTTATTTAATTTCTTGCAGTATACACAAGCTTTACCTTTAAGGAAACAGTCTTGTTCATTGTGATTGGTTTTCTTGCAAATTATGCAAGCCCTTTTCTTACATTGTTTCCTTACATGTCCTCATTGACCACATCTATAGCATTTGCCATCATTGTTTTGTTTTTATTTGGTTTCTACTTTGAAAGATACTGACAATTCTTCTTTAAATTATAGCTTGTCTTCCTCCAATGATAATCTTTACATAAGATTTTCAATGGTGTTGTCCTTTTGTGATGTGGAATCCCATGCACTACTAAAGTACTTGAATTTTTCAGGTAAAATGATCAATATTGTTGAGATGAGAATAGTTTCTGAAATTTATTCATTTAGAACTTTTAATTTAAACACCAAGTTTTGAACTTGACTAATGTTTGTATGAACATCTTTGCTTTTATCAAATTTGTAATTATAAAATTCCTGGAGTAGAAGGCACTTTTCTTGATCTGTATCTGTCTTGTAGATGTGAAGAAGTGTGTCATACATATCTTTTGCACTCTGACATGTCATTAGATGTACCTGCACTGTATTATCTACCGTTCTTAGGATCGCATGTTGGGCTGCAGCATCCTTTGAATTCCACTTGGCCTTTTAAGTTTTGAATACTAGCAAGGTCATCACTTTCAACTTTATTTGCAGACACCATGGTTTCGTTTGTATCTGTTTCTTCGTTTTTCTCTTGTGAGCACCTTATTTTACCTCAACCACTGTATTCATACTGTTCTTAGCTTTTGCTTTATTATTTTAGCTCCAGCATGTTCTGGGCCCATAACCTGTTGTAAAATGTTGTAGAATTGTTAATACAGTTCTTAATTACTCATTAACACACTATTTATTCACACATAAGCAATACGCACATTGTTAATTATTTTGATAACAAAAAAACTGTCTGGGTTTAACAGTGTAACCAACTTTCTCTCAACAATAATTATTAATATAATTTAATATAATATATATTTAATATAATGTCAATAATTATTTGATCTAGACATGTTTTTTTATCTTACTTCTATTTGAGTGGGGTTTATTGGTAATATCATCCATATTGTACGAGTGTATTAGTGTGCTAAATTGTGTCCCTACTTCATCATTTCACAAAAATCAGTATTAAAATCTCCACATACAATTACTGTTTTGTAGTTTCAAGTTTGTTAGAAATGTTTCAAAAAGTTCAAAGAAAATTTTTAAACAACCAGATGGAGGTCTATATATACACACACAAAACCAGTCGGCTAATGTTAGTTAATTCTGTAACTACATGTTCAAAACGCTTTTCTTGATTTAAATATGTATTAGTTTTTTCTTTATGCTTAATATGCTCTTTTACATAGTTAAGCACCCCGCCATTTTTATAGGATGTGTGTCAAATTATACTTGAAAGTTCAAAATTTGATAAATTATGAAGGTTTTTTCATGCTCATTAAGCCAATGTTCCATTAAGTATAGTACACTTGTATCTTTTAACTCATGCTCTTACAGAATATTCAGTTCTTCCAACTTATTCCTAAGACATTGTATGTTCTCATGTACTATTTTTAAAGCATAATGCTTAAAGTAGGCCAATCTGTTTGACTTATGAAAAGTATTTATCACTTTTGTAGTTGCTTTAGGAGATCCATACTGTTGCCCAAACGGCAAGCCCGCGATGCCGAGCAATGAATGTAGGCCGGCGGAGGGAAGGGAGACAGGAGGGGTGGCTGGGTCTTCGTTTACCCCTCCTCCTTCCGCTCGAAGGTGCACGAAGTTTCGAGAATGTTTTCCCCCTCCATAAACGGAAGATTTGAGAGGCTTCGGGGCCGATCGAGACAAGCGAGGCGACAGAGTTGTGTGAGTGTGAGCCGGGCAGTTGAGTTGTGCGAGTCGCGGCGGGCAGGCGTGTAGTCGCGCTGAGCGTACGTGTAAAGATGAACTGGCAAAATTGTAATTGTGTACATTAAATTGTAATTGTGATATTGGAGTAAGGTGGAAATAAAGAACGTTTTGGGTGGTGTAATTGAACTTTTTTTAATTTCACGAACCCACCAAAGTCACAATACATTAAATTTAGCTGCATTGTACGTAACAGATTTTCATCATCTATATTACTTGCTAGTTTCCTGGGAGCATGCAGATTTCAGTGACCTTATTTATTACTTTGCCTAGCAGTTACGAACCTTTCCTGTTTAGGTGAAGATTGTCTAATATAGACGATCACAACAGATACAAACAGATACAGTTACAAACTTATAACATGTATGTATATCTTCAGTGCTGGTATCGATCAATAATTATAGTGTGAACCAGTTAATTTGGTGTATATCACAGTAGTGAATACCCACATTAGTGACTCCAACACAAGTATGGATCAACTACAAGAGCAACTAAAGCAACTCCAGCAACAAAATCAACATCTTCAGCAGCAATTACAACAACAAGCGCTTGCTTCATCCGAACCATTGCAATCACAGGTAAGTGCAACTGTGAACTGTGCCATTATAAAATTACCAGTTTTCTGACCAGACAAACCCGCGCTCTTGTTTGCCCAAGCAGATTCCCAGTTCAGTGTCGCTAGCATAACACAAGATGCTACAAAATAGGCATATATAGTTTCACAGTTGGACAGTCAGTTTGCTGCAGAGGTAGAGGATATCTTTATCAATCCTCCATTTCAAGATGTGTATTTTATATTTAGAAACTGAACTTGTCCATCGAGTATCACTGTCCGAGTGCAGCAACTCCTTATGGAAGAAGTGCTTGGAGACAGAAAACCTTCCTAGTTCCTCCGCCATCTCGCTCGTTAGCCTGAACTATTCAGATTCAGGACAACCTCCTGAGACAGCTATGGATCCATGGTCTTCCTACCCAAGTACAGGCTATTCTACAAATACAAACAGAAATTCCGTTGGACAAAGTCGCCGCCTTGACAGACAAAATACTAGAAGTGGCACCACCGCCCCTCCGTTCCACCATCCATGCAATAAATTCGGGAAATCAAAATAATGAAATAAGCAATCTGTCCAAACATTTGGATCAATTAACGCAACATATGGCCGCTTTACAATCATCGCTTCGGTCCCAACCACGTTCACGCTCCCAAAACAGGCCGACATCACCTACTGCTAATGACAACGCTGATGCCTATTGGTATCATCCATGCTTCCGCGATAAAGCCCAGAAATGTGTCTCTCCGTGCACGGCAAACCTCTACTGGCAGTAAACGGTTGCCCCACAAGTGGAAGCCTCCTCTTTGACACAGATCGTAGCACGAGCCAGAGATTTCTTGTAGACACCGAGTCGGATTTGTGCTGTTTCCCTCGACCTGTTAAAATGTCGTCGCCAGCAAACGGACTACGAACTCGTCGCAGCCAACAACTCCAACATCCGCACATATGGTGTTTTAAATTTAAAGTTGGACCTTCGACTCCAACGAGATTTTTTTGGGAAATTTGCCATCGCTGATGTCGCATTCCGATCATCAGGGCAGACTTCCTCTCCTATTACCATCTTCTTTCTGATTGCCGCAGCTGCTTAGTCGACGATGTCACAGACCTATCCATAACTGCTCGCCCCGCATCCATGGCGTAACCTAGTGTCAAATCCATAACCGTTCTGTCCTTTCATCATGACATCCTGAAAGAGTTTCCTGATCTAACCCGACCGGCCGGAACGCCTAGGGGAGGGGGGTACGCCACAACACAGTGCATTTCATCTGGGCTACGCCAAGACTGCCACTCTCATAAAGACCACGTTGCCTAGCACCAGATTGCCTCCACATTGCGAAAAACGAATTCGAAGTCATGCTCAGAAGGACCATGGGTCTCGTCACTCCATCTAATACCAAAGAAGGACGAAGGATAGCGTCCCTGCAGAGACTGTCGTGCGCTCAACTCCCAGAAAATATCACATAGACATCCCCCACGCCACACCCATGACTTCAGTCACCAGCTCTGTAGATGCTCAGTATTTTCCATCGTAGATCTCTACACGCGGATTTCCGTCAAGCCCACTGACATACAAAAAACTGCCGTCGTTATGCCGTTTGATGGTTTCCATTTATAAATTTTGGACTGCGCAACCCTGGACAGATCTTCCAAAGGTTCATAGGTGAAGTACTAATGGGCCTTGACTTTACCTTCCCGTATATTGACGACATCTTGGCGTTCTCCAAAAGCACTGTAGAGCACGAACGCCATTTGAGAACTCTTTCACCGGCTCCCCGATTGCGGCATCCTAATTAACATTCGCAAAAGCGTTCTAGGAGCTCCAAGAGTAAAGTTCCTAGGGTATGACGTTTCAGCCGAAGGTAGATACACATCCTTTGCCTCACCCTATCACAGCGCTGCAGAACTTTCCCCTACCAAATACTGCATGGGTCCTCAGATGATTCATGGGAATGATCAATTTCTATCGTCGGTTTTTGCCATCGGCTTCCGAATACCAGGCCCCGCTTCATGCAGCCATCTCCAATCTTAAAGGATCTCAGCCAGTACAATGAACTCCGGAACTAGAGAGCAGTTTTAACTTCTGTAAAGCCGCACTGTCCCGAGCCACTCTTTTGGCACATCCAGACTCTGCAGCACCTCTAGACTCACCACTGACGCCTCTAATACAGTCGTAGGCGTCACACTTCAGCAGCTACAAGGTGACAACTCCAATGCAGACTAAATGGCCTGCCTACTATCGCGAGCTGCTCGCGGTGTATGAATCTATGCAACACTTCAGACACATTCTAGAAGCCAATCACTGCACCATCTACACTGACCACAAGCCTCTAACATATGCGTACCAGCAACGTCGTGACAAGCTTCCTCCGGTGCAACTCAACCAGCTCTCGTTCATTGCACAGTTCACTATAGATCTAAAAACATTGATGGTGCTTCCAATGTTGTCGTCGACGCGTTCTCACGATTAGAAGCAATTTCAAACAAACTTTGGACTTCTCCGTACTTGCGCAGTCACCAAACGAGGACACCGAACTCCGTCAGATCTTAAACAGCGATTCCGCACTTCATCTGCAGCACATCCAGGTTCCCGGAACTCACATCTAACTCTTCTGCGACACAACTACATCACACATTCAGCCATCCTGTTATCAGGACTACCGCTCGAATGGCATCAGATCGCTTTGTATGGCCCAATGTTCAGAAAAACTGCCGCACATGGGTATGGGCTTGTCAGGAATGCCAGCACAGCAACATCAGCCGTCACGTCTCAGCACTAGTTAACAACTTTGCCATACCGTCTGCTAGGTTCCAGCACGTGCATCTTGACATCATCAAACCTTTTCCTCCTATAGGAGGGTTCTGGTACTGCATAACCACCGTAGACAAGTACTGTCGCTGATCAGATGTTTGGTTATTGGAGTGCATCACAGCTGAAGACGTCACAGAAGCTTTTGTTGCATGTTGGATCTCCCGCTTCGGATCGCCAGCCCGCATCGCCAGCCCGCATCGCCACTGATCAAGACTGCCAATACAAATCTTGACTTCAAAAACCTAAGAATCGTGACTGGCAGCTCCAGGTCCTGCACAACTAGCTACCATCCAATGGTATGGCGGAACATTTCCATCCAGCCATCATGTGCTATTTCGGCATGTCCTGGATCCAGGCGCTACTAATTGTCCTATTGGATATATCCAATGCACAGTCTTGGCACATCATCAGCAGAACTGGTGTCAGGGGAGCCCATTCGCCTTCCTAGAGAGCTACTTGGCACCACGAGCAACCAACACTTTGAAGATGCTTCCGATTTTGTGGTTAAGGTCCATCAGCAGATGGAAAGACTGCATCCGGTACCACCACCACGCTACAGTCAGCACTTGTCCTTCATATTCAAGGACATGGCTAGTTGCACCCGTGTCTCCTTGCGTGATGATACTGTACAAGGTTCCCTCAGACATCGTACTCCAGTCCTCATGCATCTTGTAATGAGGCGACAAGATCATCACATTGCATATCCACAATAGGTCAATAAGTAAAAACTGCTTATCTCCTTACAGAATGAACGGTTGAGCTGAGAGCTAATAATCAATAAAACCCCAGCTCCGAATTGCCAGAGCTGTGACACAACTCCAGCCTCTGCACCCACAACACAGGACATCGGGTGAGGTTTCCAGATTATTTTGGAACCTAACCTACTCTACTCCCTGTGGGGCTGGTGTGGCGGCAGCCCGTACTATGCACTGACACCACCACAACGTGAGGACAGCACTGCATGCAACTAATATAGATGATCACCACCATAGCAACAAATACAAAGAGATACAAAACAGGGATACAAACAGTTACAAACTTAATACAAAAGTGAATCGAGAAGATATTGACACATTGCTTCACTCACACTGTTTATTCACAGGACATGTTTCAAGAGCTCTCGCTCCTATCATCAGCTGATACTCAACTAGTGCAAGTTGTAGTGGTTTCCTCTTTCTCCGTTTTGTCAAAAGATGGCAAAAATTTATATAGGAAAACAATTTTATATAGGAAAAACAAAAAGAAATATTAACATCAGAACTAAAAAACATCTAAGAAACATTAAAAATGGTGAAACAGAAAAATCAGCAGTGGCTTTTTATTTTTTGAATACTAGACATGACATCAACTTGGAAACATCTCTAATAAAATATGTTAATCACCCCATAGACCTTTCCGTATGGGAAAAAATCTTCATCAACAAAAATCGTCATAGAGTCATGAATTTTGAAACTCCACCACCGGACATCTTTGACAAGTACATCACGCCATCTATTGACAAAACGGAGAAAGAGGAAACCACTACAACTTGCACTAGTCGAGTATCAGCTGATGATAGGAGCGAGAGCTCTTGAAACATGTCCTGTGAATAAACAGTGTGAGTGAAGCAATGTGTCAATATCTTCTCGATTCACTTTTGTATTAATTTGTGCTTCACTGTCCCTACGCTTCTTCCAAGTTTATACTTTGAGTTACAGACTTATATAACATGTATGTATCTCTTAAGTGCTGGTATCAATAAATATAGTTTGAACCAGTTAATTAGGTGTATATCATAGTAATGAACACCCACATATGTAACAGAATAATTAATCCAGTCATTCAGAAAATGGAAATTGAAGATCACCTTAACCTACCAGAACTATGAATAAGCCAGAACTATATTTCTTTCAACAACAGAATATACTAACAAAACTCAGCTTGCAATGGACAGTTCTCTATCACCATTCCTCAGAGTACTTTATTGTTTATGATTTGATAAGTATTGCATTTTCTTCATCCTTATTGTTCCTTAAGCTTTCTAGTATGATGGTTTATATCCTTTCTTTCATGTTATTATTTCTGCCAATAAATATCTTTGATTCAGCCAATGCTCATGACTTCCACCTTGTTTCCTAATTGTGATTTGTGTTTATTATGAAAATGCAGGGGGATAAGATTTCAGTATTGAGTTCAATGAATCTGATTGTTGCTAATTGTAATGGATGAAAAGGAAATGATGTATCAGCTTCATCTGAATTTTATATTGTCAATGCAAGATAATGACATTAGATGCATCTAAACCATTACAACTAGTTTCATTTGTTTGCCTTTTACAATAATCTGAAATAAATTGTTTTGTATCATGTTTTGTACCATGGATTTTATCACCAACAAATTATTGAAACATTTTATACAAATTGGCTAACACAAGTTAAGAAAACACACAAGTTTGGATGAAAGATTATTTTTGTGCCATGACATGCTACAAAGCAGTGAAAAGAAAACACATAGATCAAATGTACTCATTCAGTATCTTCATATTATTTCACTAAATTTTTGCACAGATTCTGCTTTTCTAATGGTTTATGTATTTTAATGAAAACTTAGATTTTTCAGACACTAGTACTTGTTATGCTGAAAGTTATCTGCAACATAAACCGAGTATGTCTATTTGAATTGTCTGTTTATTAATGTATACACTAACAAGAGATGAAATCGATAGCTATGCTGGATAAAATGTTTTAACATAATTCATTTGTGTTAAGATTCAACTGTTTTAAACATATACTTCCTTATTTAATGCGTAGGTAAGGACACTAATTTTGATGAAATGTATAGTGACTCTCCTGTACCATGACTTACTATAATAATGCTAAGAATGAACACTAAACATGTGGTAGTACAAGGTTTAGCAACTTTTTGGAGATTGCTGACATTCAGCTTAAAAAATAATCTGGGTGAGGCACATAAAACTAGCCCATCATAAAATTATGGTATACTGCATTATTTACAATTGTTCCATGGTTGCATTCATATATTGTGTTTTTGGCAACAATTAAATTACCTACCTCTATACCAAGAAATGATTTGTTGAGCCAGGGGGTCCACATATGTAACTGTCACATATAAGATAACTGCAGGCTCAGCCAGTGAAACTTGGCGAAACCAGTTTAGAAAAAGGTATTGTTATGTGAAGGAGTGTATCCAATAATGACTTGTTTGATGCCTGAGTGTATTGCCATTATTGAAGTGTTCATTCACACTGGGTATTTTCTAAAAACAAAGAATTTTTTTTCACAAGCGATTTTCAGGACATTCTATGGCAGCAAAAAGCACCATACAGCAACTGATTGCAAAGCCGTCATACAGGATCAGTTCAGAATGCTTTCAGAAGTATTTGTCTGCATGCCTGATTTAAATTGTCAGCACCTACTGTGAAGGTGAATAGTCATATTCAGTGCATTACATTTGATTACATTATATTTTATGTTCACTTTATGTGTTCGACTTTATGTGCTGCACCCTTTAGAATGGCAGTCTCTGTTTCACAGAAAGGAAAAGGAAATAATATTGTGATTGATTGTGTTAGAGAATGTTAAAATACTTGTACTTTAATCATTCTTTCGTGTATGATATTGAATACTATGACTTCAGAATTTCAGGTTCAGGAAAAAGCTGAAAGTTAGACACATTCTTTCTGTATATGTGAGGCAAGTAAAATAAAGTATTCAGCATAGCAAAGACAGATGCCAGGACTTAAAACCTGATCATACAAACTTGTTTCTCCTCCTGCTTTAGATCATAATAATGTGAATAATTTTTAACTTTTTTAACATTAAATAAATTCCAATGTTTAAGGACAATGATACAATGAAGCACAATATTAATATGATTTTGAGTCGAACTAGTACGTAATGCTCCATTTATTGCTAGTGTTTACCTAGAATGCATTGTTGACAACAGCTGAGGATGTTAGGAAGGTCCTAATGAAATGCATTCTAGGTAAATGCTAGCAATAAATGGAGCATTGAGTTCTAGTTTGACTCAAAATTATATTAATTAAATAAATTATTTTATTTAAAATTTGTTTCCACTTTCAAGCAATACCAGTGTATCAATTGGGGAATCAGGCCACATATGTATATTTTGACACCTGTAACATTATAATACTTAATGATATTAATATTAATTATTTATATATTTGATTTCCAGCAACATCAGAAGCTTTTGCGGGATTCGCTATCAGCACAGGCAGAGTACTTTGGCGAGTGCCTGGGAATGGACAGGCTTGGAGCAAAGTTTCTCTATTTCCAGCAATTCTTTGGACAGGATGTGAGAGTTTATCGACAGGCACCTGACCCTCCAAGTTGGATTGAGAGAGATCTTGAGTACCAGGCAGAATCTGAAGCTACTTCTTCATTAGATGGTTTATCAAAAGTGACAAAAGTTAGAAGGAAAAAGAAGGTTTGCATTAAGCTTCAGTGATAGTTTTCAAATTGGAATAAATTAAAGCTGCAATTTATAATGTGTAATTGCTGGTATTTATAAGCATCCTGTGTATCACAAAATGTTACTTACTCAAAGCATAATTCACACTTGGTCATCATACCCAGAGGAGAGATTAGGGCCAATAATGCTATTCCTAAAGTAGTAAAACAGAATATTTCCTATTTCCCATTATTTTGATTTATTCTCCAAATGAAAGAGATGGTGAGAAATAAACTATCCATCCAACAGTGACTTCAGATATTCATTCTGGAAGTTGAGATATTACTGCATATATCAAGGATGAAGAGGGAGACAAAGGCTCCTAAGTAGCAACCATCTTCTTACCAGCAAATTCATAAGACTTTCGTAAGCTAAGATTCACTTTGGAAAGACCCATTAAGCTGATTGACTTTTCAGGATCAGAACAATAGATCCAAGATTCATCACCAGTAACATTATTCCAAACCAAATTTGAAGCAGCCCCTTAAACTTTTTACAGAGTATTCCTGCACTAATCAGTGCATTGTTTTTGATTTGTAGTCAGTTTATGGGAAATTCATTGATAGGTTTTTTTATTACTAAAATTAGGCAAGTGAGTCAACCTTGTATATACTATTCTCCACTTACAAATTTTTTGATGAAGACTAGTTTCTGGGAACCTCTTCCCTATTGTCAGTTCTGTGGTTGACTGATGATGCATCCGGTGTCTGCATCTGGCTTGGTGTCGTGCTGCCATCTAATGTCCTGGTAAGTTTGATGATGTCATCTACCGCGGAAATTTCAAAATTCATCAAGAGGTCCTGTTTCTTCGTAATAAATATGTTTTCCCAAATCTGTAGTTCCAGAGGTTTCTTTGCCTGTTTGATCAGTTCTATTTCTTGTTTTATGTTGTGATTCTCAGACCAAAAGTGATGTGCTATGGCCGACTTGTCCATTTGTTTGAATTTAATATAGTCGGCCGTAGCACATAACTTTTGGTCTGAGAATCACAACATAAAACAAGAAATAGAACTGATCAAACAGGCAAAGAAACCTCTGGAAGTACAGATTTGGGAAAACATATTTATTACGAAGAAACAGGACCTCTTGATGAATTTTGAAATTCCCGCGGTAGATGACGTCATCAAACTTACCAGGACATTAGATGGCAGCACGACACCAAGCCAGATGCAGACACCGGATGCATCACCAGTCAACCACAGAACTGACAATAGGGAAGAGGTTCCCAGAAACTAGTCTTCATCAAAAAACTTGTAAGTGGAGAATAGTATATACAAGGTTGACTCACTTGCCTAATTTTAGTAACAATGGCACTCCACTTTCTGAAATACTTCTTTTTATTCTGTATAGGTTTTTTTATGTTTAATTGTTGGTGTAAAATGTTTTCAATTTCACTAATACCATACCCCGTGTTGCTTGAATAAATTCTTAAGTTGTCTGTTGATTGTCTTCAAGCATTACTCAAACAGCAGAAATATTTTAATCAGTAACAGCAGTTCTGGACAGCCTTCACAAAATTCATCACTAAGAAAAATCAGACTCTTTTGAATTTGCTGCACCAGCTATAAATTGTTGCTTGAAATGGGGCTTTTTTTTTTTTTTTTTTTTCAAATGTATTTCTAAGTGATTTTTACATTGTTTAGGCATTAATGTTTTAAAATCATAAAAACTCATAGTAAAATTTGTAAAATACACAGTAAAAAAACTGTAAAATTTATTTTTGTGCAAACACAAATTCTTTAAATGATAGTGATTGAGGAACTATTAAGAGCAAATTGAACAAACTACATGGCCATTAACTTACAAAACAAGAAAGTTGTCAAATATAAGCAAATTTCATTTATTTTAGAAACATGGCATTCAAAAAATGTTCAGTGTTGCCCATCTATTACAGCTTTGTGAGCAGATTGTAAGTATTATAGATTTTTACTGTGAACATGACAAAGCATTAAACTTTGTTGCATTATATTGTAATTTGTTAGTATCACACTAATTTGTATATAGTGCTATGAACAGCTCTTATTTGTGCATCTGTCCTTTATTCACGATCACCTCCTTCCTTCACACATAGAAAGTTATGTGATTATTAATGCATCAGAATTTTTCAAATGAGACTGTAATGAACTTTTAAATCCCAATTAAGGGTTACAATTCTTTGAATATGTTTTATAAACAAAACTATTTCTACACTAGTGTATGATAGTATTTGTTTTTAACCTGATTATATCTATTTGCAACATAATTTGCATATTTCTCTACACTAGTGTATGATAGTATTTGTTTTTAACCTGATTATATCTAATTGCAACATAATTTGCATATTTCAGCGGAGAGGGCCTCCAGCCAAAGCTTCACAAGATCAGAACAATTCTTCAAAGAATAAAAAAATTATTCAAAGCGACTGGAAGCATGAGAAACTAAAACAGCTAAACAAAAGTTCATCATCTAGTAACCAAAGTTCATCCTCTAAAACCCAAATGAATGAAGAATTCCCTCCAGTGCTGACAAACTCTGAGACTGGTGAATTGGAGCAACCAGCTTTGGATCTTCCTCCTCCAATGCTGCAAAAAGAAAGTCTCCCCTTCAAAACCTCTAGTCCCGAAACCACAGTTAATGATGACAAACACTCTACTGAGCATAATGAACATAAGCAGTGTGATACAAACAACCGAGTTGAAGAAGATAAGGAGAAATGTGAATTAATTAATAAAGTTGAAGAAGTTCAGGATAAATGTGATGATGTTAATAAAATTGAAGAAAATAAGATGGCTAGTGATAATGCCAATAAAGTTGAGGATAATTTGAATAGTGATAAGTGTGTGAATAGCGTTAATGAAAAACAGAGCAGCACTGGTATAGATCAGCAGATAGCAGATAGTACTGAAGAAGTTATTGCCTCAGAACCAAGCACAAAAAGTGATACACAAACTGATGTAGCAGACACTAAAGAAACTGAAATAAAAAGTGTACGAAAGCCACTGTATGATCCACATTGGTTAAGGCCTAGTCCAGATGATTTCCTTTTGGTGGCAGAATCTGTGGATGGAATGCGTGAGCTCTTGTCAAAGTACTGTGATGATGATTTAGAACTCATTCAGAGAATTAATAATGCTAAGGTAAGCATAATTCAAGTATCCTGCTACTATCATTTTGTTAATAAACTAACAATTTGGTTTTAAATCATTACAGGCAAATAATTAAATGATGAAAAATAAATTAACTTTAAATCACTTTTACTTCTCGACTTAACAAATTATTGGCAGTGCACATTTCAAGGTATTGTCCTCATATTTTTGGCTGTTGGATCATCATGAATAATTCGGTTCTTTTAATGCTAAATTTGTTATTAGGATTACAGCTCTCTTATAAATATAAGCCTATATGAAGCAGATTACCACAACCTTGGTTGACAATTTCTAACTTTAAGAGAAGATTGCGAGAAAGAAACCAATGGGCTCTAAATAATGGAATAAAGTTGCATCCCATTTGAGAGCAGTTTTAAGCAAAGGATATTTGTTTGGTTTAGCGAATATTGTAAGAGTGATTTTAAACATTGAATGCTAATTTAATTTATTTTACTTCCTTTTATATTCATTATGAAATAATTGTACAGAAATGTAAAAGACCTCAATGTACAGCTCTCATCTTGACATCTTATCATAGCAATTATGAAGTCTTAATAACATATGCAAAATCCTTTCATATTCAACAAATGGGTATGAAATATTGACAAATATGATATTTTAGATTTCCTTAACTTTGATGATGATGTTGTTGATGTTTTTCAGCCTATAGACACAGTTACAAGTATGTTTCAGGCATCATCCAGTTAAGAATAATTACAAGAAAAGAGTCACAATAAGTTTCAGTTCCAAAAAGAAAAATACATTGAGGTTGTATAATTCAAGGTACCACTATTTTCATTATTATTCACAATATTTACAATTTGTCTATTCTATATAAACATTTTTTTAAAAGATACTTTTTAGCTCCCGTTTGAAATTATCTCTATGTTTTTCTTTTAAGGTACTTGGTAATCTATTGTATAACTTCGCACTACTCAAAAGTGGGTCGTGTTCAGTTGTGCTCTTGTTTATGCTGGTCTGATATATATTCTTGCCACGGTTGTAGTCATGTTTATTACAATATTGTGACTTTGGGGGTCCATGAAATCAAAAGTCCAATTGCACAAACTCAAATGTTCTTTATTTCCACCGAATTACAGTTGGAACACTTGCCGATTACACAGAATTACGTAGCACACACAGTTACAATTCGCCAGTTCGTCTGTCACAGGTCCACTCTACACTCACAATTACGTACAACTCCTCTGATACACGTACACAGTCTTCCAGTCCGTTCACCAGCACTGCGCTCCTCACAGCTGCTGGCCAAGAACTGAACTGACTCGCCAACTGCAGCCCCTTATTATAGGAAGATCGCTGTTTCTGGAAGTCTCGCGGTTCAGTGAATCATCCCGAAGGCTCCAGACTTCAGGGTAGGGGAAAGAGACGGCACAGGGCTCGTGCCGCTCTTCTAATCATCCCCTTCGTTATCGCTACAAGATAAATGGGTAGGCGTGGCCTGAATGCTTCCCGTCTGGCCACTACCTGCCAGCTGCTGGTTCTATCGAGAATTCCGATGTTTGGGTGACACTGCTCCCTCCTCAAAGCTGGTTGTCCCGAACAGCACCATCGTAGCGGGCCAGGTGATCCAGGTGTACCACCAACATCTTCCCTCGGGGAACCTTCTGGATTAGGTAGACCACGTCGTTAATCCTCTTCACCACCCAGTATGGTCCTTGCCATGGTTGCTGAAGCTTCGGACAGCGTCCCTTGGTCCGGGTAGGGCGGTACAACCAGACCAGGTCACCTTGCTGGAACCACTGGCTGTTGGCTTGCCTGTCATATCGGGTCTTCATGTGGTCGCTCGCCTTCTGGATGTTCTGGCGAGCCATCTCGTGCATGTCGTGGAGATGGTCCACTAGTTTCTCTACATACTCGGTCGCTGGCGGTTTTGCTTCCGGAGGGCTTCCAAAAGCCAGGTCACAAAGGAGGCATAACTCTCGGCCAAACATTAAGCTGGTTGGAGTCATCCCAGTTGTGTCGTGTGTAGACCATCGGTAGGCCAGCAAGAACAGTGGCACCTTGACGTCCCAGTCTCGCTAATGGCTGGCCACGACCTTCCTCAGGTGTTCCTCTAAGGTCTTGATGTATCTTTCATCCATGCCATCCGACTGGAAATAAATGAAATGTGCAGTGTTTAATGCCCGCTTTTACTACATACGGCACCGCAGGCGATGACACTGATGATACATGAGATGAAGATGGAGCACCGGTGGAATGAGATGGCGAGGGAAACCGGAGATCCTGGAGAAAACCCGCCCCAGCGCCGTGTTGTCCACCACAATTCTCACTTTGCGGTCGCCTGGGATCGAACCCGGCCGCCTTGGTGAGAGCCAAGCGGTCTAACCACTGAGCCACGGTGCGGCCCCCATACGACTGGGGATGTAGAGGCTTAGTGCGGGTCTTATGCACCCCAAGCCTTTGTAGTGCCTCCATCAGGTTGGACTGAAAATTGGTGCCCTGGTCACTGTGCAGCTCTAACGGCACCTCAAATCGACAGAACACTTGCTCCACGAGGCAGTCTGTGATTGTCTTTGCCTCTTGGTTCAGGATGGCATACACCTCCGGCCACTTGGTGAAGTAGTCCACGACCACCATCAGGTACTTGTTGCCTCGAGCTATGTCGACGGCGATCCGTTCGAATGGAGCTCCGACATTGTACTGCTGCATGCAACCCCAGCTCCTAGTCTAGGGGCCGCGACTCGCTGCGCACACGTGACACTGACGGCACCATCTCTCAGCATCTGCTCGGAGTCTCAGCCAGTAGTAGCGCTGCCATTGTTTGTCAATCGTTCGGTTCGCTCCCAGGTGTCCTCCTGAAGTACCGGCGTGCACTTCCTCCGAGACTTCCGGAATCTTACTATGGGAAAGTACCAACTGTTCTCTCTGCGTCTTCCCATCGGGTGATTCCCATACCCGGAGCAGCACGCCCTCTGTGGTCTTCAACGAGTCCCATGGGCCCAGTATGACTTGTAGGTGGCGCTCCTCGGTGCGCTGTCCTCCCAGGTTGGTCTTGTCCCTGCCTCCACTTCCCGTAAGACTGGCCCCAAGTCTGTGTTCACCAACTGCTTCCTCCTCAGGCCTGCGCTATCCCAGCTACCCGCAGGCACTGCCGTGACTACTTGGACTGCTGCGGCATGCTCCTTCTCTTCCACTCTTGTGCACTGGCCACACTCCTCTGGACAGGGTCTTCGGGACATAAGAGTCTGCGTTACCGTGGCTCTTCCCTCTGCGATGTTCCGAGGTGAAGTCGTACTCCTGCAGCCTCTGGACCCAATGTGCTGTCTGGTCTTCCAGGTTCTTAAAGCTCAATAGCCAGGTTTGGGCGGAATGGTTAGTCCTCAGATGGAATGACTGACCGTACAGGTACTTGTGGAAGTGCTCCAAGGTCTTTACTACCGCCAATAATTCTCGCCTGGTGGCACCAGGCAGTAGTTCTTCTCTGCCCTGGATAGCGTCTTGCTGTAGTAGGCTATCGCCCGCTCGTGGCCAACCTGGACTTCAGATACGACGCCTCCAATACAGTGGTCGCTGGCAACGGTGTCTACAATGAAGGTGCCACCTGGTTGTTCAAAATCCCAAAATTGGAGCACTGCAGAGGGCCTTCTTCAGGTGCTGGAAAGCATCTTCGGCGTCGTCCGTCCACACATAAGGTCGGTGTTCTTCTGTCAGGCGGGTGAGGGGCTTGGCGATGTTGGAGAACCCCTTTATGAAGCGTTGGTAATAACTGCACAGCCCCAGGAAACTGCGCAACGGTAATAACTGCACAGCCCCAGGAAACTGCGCAACTCTTTCGTATCCTTTGGTCAAGGCCAATCTCTCACTGCCTTTGTCTTCTCTGGTTCTGTGGCCACTCCGGTTGCTGAGACTATGTGGCCCAAGTAGTTAACTTCCTTGCAGAAGAGCTGGCACTTCTTCGCGTTGAGCTTCAAGTTGGTCGCCTGCAGTCTCTGTAGTACCTTATTCAGATTCTCGAGATGGTCTTCGAAGGTTTTACCGACGATGATGATGTCCAGGAATAGCAGGCAGGCGTCGTAAGTCAGTCCTCTCATCACTGACTCCATGAGGCGTTGGAAGATAGGGGTGCCTTGCAGAGGCCAAAGGGCATAACTGTGAACTGCCAAAGCCCTTGGCCTGTCGAGAATGTGGTCTTCTCCTTGTCTCTCGGGTCTAGAGCTACCTGCCAGTAGCCCGACTTCAGGTCCAGGGTCGAGAACCACTGTGCACCAGCTAGCGTGTCCAGGGTGTCGTCAATCCGGGGTAAGGGGAAACAGTCCTTCCCGGTGACAGCGTTCAGCTTCCTGTAGTCCACGCAGAAGCGTAGCTCGCCGTTCTTCTTCGTCACCAAGACTACTGGGGAACACCAAGGGCTGTCAGACTCTTCAATCACTCCCCTGGATCTCATGTCCTCCAGCATGTCTCGTAATACCCCTTTGCCAGCGGAACGCGTCTAGGTGGTTGCCGAATAGGCCGGGCGTCCCCGGTGTCGATGCGGTGAAGCATTGTCAGTGCGGCCGTAGTCACTGCTACCTTTCCTGAAGACGCGCTGGTATCGTCTCAGAAGTTGTCGAACTTTCTCCAGCTGCTCTGCGGTCATGTGGTCGCCGCCCTCTCCAGTAGGCCTTCTAGCCGGGGCCCCAGGTGTTGGGTCGGCACTGGCTCCTGTGTCTTGTCGATTGCTGTTGCGCTTACTATGGGCTCGCACGTTTCCAACTCCGTCCCGGCCTGGACGTCATGATCGGGTTCGTTGGATTTAGCAGTCTCCCTGGCACCTCCTCTCGGCACGGCAACAATGCCATGGCTACACATAGTGCGTGTACAGGCGTCTTCTGGTCCAGCATCATCCCCTCTTCTCCGTTGAGCCGCAGAACCTTGCTGCCGACGTCGACTGCCGCCTCGTGGCTCCGGAGGGCATCCAGTCCCAGAATCACCTCCTCAGCCACCTTCGCGACGAACACCCACAGACGTACGACACTCCGTCCCAAGGTCAACTCCAATAGGGCCTCCTCCTGCACGATGCCGTCACAAGCTGGTATGGTCGGCTCGGCTTCCTCGTCGGCAAACACTTCGCTACGTCAGGTCTAATGATTATTAAATTTTAGATGAGTCGCGTTTTTTACACATCTGCGGAATTCATTGCAGACATAGAATTAGCAGTAGAAGGCTTGGAAACCATGGACAAAAATATAATTAGGAAAAAATCAGCTCCTATATTGGAAAACTTAATAAATAAAAAGCCAATAAAACATTTGAAACAAATTCAGATAATTAAATCTTTAAGGAAAAAGGATGTAATCTTCTCAAGGGCTGATAAAGGAAACAAAATAGTAATCTTAGATACAGCTACATACAAAGAAAAAATGTTAGAGTTACTACAACAAAAAGAATTCCAGGAAATAGATTCTAATCCACTCAACCGATGCATAAAAGATGTACAAAAAACCATCATTAATAGTAAAATTTTAACAACTACAGAACAAAAAACTATCAAACCAGACAACCCTACCCTTGCAAGAATATATGGTTTGCCTAAAATACACAAACCCAACATACCCATGAGACCCATTGTAAATAATATAAACACTCCTACTTACCTTCTGGCAAAATGGCTAACCAAAAAATTTCAGTCCTTTCCACAATTCCATACTCAGAGTATAAAAAACTCTTTAGACCTGGTAGAAAAAATTCAAAATCTTAAACTTAAACCTCATGACACTTTAGTATCCTTTGATGTCCGCTCCCTCTTCCCTAGCATTCCATTAGACAAACTTTTGATTCAACTGAAAAAATGGCTAAATTCTATAAACCTGGATGCCAATGCAATAGAAGAATATGTGGCAATGACTGAATTATGTATACATCAAAATTATTTTGTCTTCGATGGAAAATATTATAAACAAATTTCAGGACTAGCTATGGGAAGCCCATTATCACCATTTTTGGCCAATCTATACATGAGCTTTTTCGAAACACATATTACTAAAGCCTTCCCTCATATGTTTAAAACATGGTACAGATACGTAGACGACATCTTTGCAATAGTGCCCTACAAACTAATAGATGATGCTTTGAAACTACTCAACCTGCAAGAACCCAGCATACAATTCACAGTAGAAACTGAAGAGGACTGTACTCTACCTTTTTTAGACCTTAAAATCAAAAAAGGCAATGAAAAACTAGAATTTGGCATTCATAGAAAAGCAACACACACAGATAATTACATCAAAGCAAATAGTTTCAACCCAATTCCACACAAACATGCAACCATCAACAGTCTAACACACAGATTAGTAAATCTACCTCTCAGCCAACAAGAATATCAAAACGAATACCATCAAATCTTAAAAACTGCAATCAAAAATGGATATGGAAAAAACCTTGTAGATAAAAAACTAAAATTATTCAAACTTCAAAAGAAATTAAAACAGATCACAGCTCTCACACCAATAAAACAAGAAACTAGATTTGCTAAATTTACTTACCACCCCTGGGCCACAAAAAAGTTCCAAAAAATATTCAAGAAATACAATATAACATTGGCACCAAAAAACAATTACAACATTAAAAACCTACTTCACAGTAATAATACTGATAAGATAAAACCAGAGGAAAAGTCAGGCATTTACAAAATTAAGTGTAAAGACTGTGAAAAAATTTACATAGGAAGGACAAAAAGGAACATAGGCACTAGAAAGAAAGAACACTTCAGGCACTTAAGATACAAAAATATTGATAAGTCCGCAATAGCAGCTCATTTCTGGTCTGAAAATCATGAAATTGAAGATAGCACAAAATTACTAAAATACGTACAAAAACATAGTGAACTCGTCATATGGGAGAGGATATACATAGAAAAACATAAAAACCAACTAATGAACTTTGAAATCCCGCTAGAAGAGAATCCCACATTTCAGTTCATCACTAAATCAACAGATGGCAGCAACAACCCCAGAATTACCCACACCGCTGGATCTAGCGTCAGTCGCACAAGAGCCGTAGATGCAAGCGAAGATTTGCGAAACATGTCCTCAAAATAGGTACGAAAGTGAAGCAGATGTGTAAAAAACGCGACTCATCTAAAATTTAATAATTTTTCGCTTCACTGTGGTGTTCCAATACAGTTGAATCTCGATAGGTCTAATGATGTTCACGGCCGCCCCGGTGTCCACCAGCACGCGGCACGGCTTTCCTCTTACCCAGCCGTCCGCGATGAGGCTGTCATCCATCCGCCGGCTGACGGCGCGCAGTGTCTCTGGAGGGGATTGTGGTGATGGCGCCGACGTGCCCCTCGCTACGACGGCCCTTACTCATTTCCCGGCTGCTCTCCCTGGTGTGGGCAGTCTCTCACCAGCTGTCCCGGTTGTCCACATCCCCAACACAGGCCACTAGGTCTTCGCCGGCGTCCCTCGGCTGGTCTTCTGTCTCCGGTGTAGCGCACACTCCTCGTCCTTGACGTCGGGGTAGCCGTCACCTTGGCCGCCTCCATCCTCAATGCTGCCGTCAGCGCCTCGTGGATGGTTGTGGAGTCGCCGAGCATTAGGCGCCGACGTATCTCGGTGTCTCGTACCCCGTCGACAAAGCGTAGGCGGCTTCCCGGGATACGAACTCTGGTGGAAGGTCAACCAAGGCCTTGCTAGCCAGCTGCTCAATCGCCAGGGCTAACTCCTGCAGCGTCTCCCCTGGTTGTTGTGACCTTGTCTTCAGCTGACTGCAGTAGGCCGCGGCTAGGCGGTGGTTCTTGAACCGGTTCTCCAGGGCTTCCCAGATATTCTTGGCAGCCGCCGCTGTCTGGACCGCGTTTAGGACTTCTGCGGCCCGCCCCTGGAGGCTGGCTATTAGCTGTGTGGCCTCTTCCTCCGGTGACCACTTGTTATTTCTGGCCACCGTGTCGAACTGGCGGCGGAAGACCTCGCACGTTGACGCGCCGTCGTATTTAGGAGGTTTGAGGCGCGCCGATGTGTCGCGTCTCGGCGCGTCGGCCTTCAAATCCTTGAACCTCCTGCCGACGACGTCCTCCACCATGGCGTTCAGGGACTTGATGCTGCTGTCGGCCTTTCCTTCCAGGTTGTTTACACGGTTCGCAAGGTCTTCGACGTCTTCCACCATGGCATTCAGGGACTTGGCGTTTCTGTCGGCCTTTTCCTCTAGGTCATTGAAGCGGTTCGCCAGGTCCTCAACGCGCCCGTCCACTTGGCCCATCCGCTTGCCCAGCTCCGTCACGCATCCCTCACGCCGGCCATAGCTGCTGGCCAAGAACTGAACTGACCCGCCAACTGCAGCCCCTTTTTATAGGAAGATCGCTGTTTCTGGAAGTCTTGCGGTTTAATGAATCATCCCGAAAGTTCCAGACTTCAGGGGAGGCGAAAGAGACAGTACAGGGCTCGTGCCGCTCTTCTAATCATCCCCTTCATTAGCGCTACAAGATAAATGAGTAGGCGTGGTCTGAATGCTTCCCGTCTGGCCACTACCTGCCAGCTGCTGGTTCTGTCGGGAATTCTGATGTTCGGTTGACAATATGTTAGATGCAAATTCTTATTAGTAATATACACCATGTTCATTTGTATCTGTGATTTTACCACGCAAAATTTGACGTCATCAATATCATCACAGATGGAGCGAGTTTATATGTGATTCCCCTAGCGGCTTGCGATCATACTTGATGTGCTGACAGCAGCTTTGAGGCCTCCCTCTACCGACAGGTAAATATACTATTTGAGAGGTGGATCGTCCCACGTAATGTAAAGGTGCGTAATTTTTCCTGGTGCATAGATACAATAACTGTTACAGTTTGTTTTAATGAATATGAACACTAAATGATGGACAAATGCAAACAATATCTTGCAATTTGGTGTTTCTCTGTGAAGATAGATAACTTAATATAATTTAATAAAGGAATACCAAAATAATAACAGTATTAGTTTCAAAGCATTTTATTAAAGGAACAGAATTTTTTTTTTTTTTTTTTTTTTTTTTTTTTTTTTTTTTTTGTCCTTTCAGCTGTACACATCATATCGAACAATGAATGAATAAATGAGTGAAGGAGTGAGTGAATGAAATGGATGATATGATACTCATATGAGTCCAGGGTCCCATCGTCTGACCTCTGTACTCAAATATTCTGGATGACACATATAGTCAGTATGTCACTTACTCTCTGAACTTTCACCAGTGTTTGCATATATCATACCTGACATTCATCTTCGTAGGATGAGGGAAAACCCTGGAAGAAACCTTATCCAGATTTGATGGAAATTAATCATTTCTTCCCACTAGCTGTATATAGGCTAAGATCTTTGATAGATAGAGTCAACTATCAACTATCTATTTTATTACTCAAATAATAAGAGTTGAATGATGAAGCCTGGTACTCAAGTACTTACAATAGTAAGTTGCCACAAACATTGTATCTCCCTAGTGGTCTACCGGGGAAATATACGAGTCAAATGGAGAATTTAATGTCAGGAAGGTATGTTGGCCATGGTAGCTTGATGGGTTGGAGTGACTGGATAGATGCTGGAGGATCCATGATTCAAATCCTGGCCATGTCATTGAATTTTTCATGTTGACTCTATCGATATAATCATAAAGTCTACCTACTGACTCAATCAAATGTAAAGTTGATCTTGTATTCAAGATCCTCATCCCAGTGATGTGTAATCCTTCTATGTGGAATTTTGCCCATGGAAACAAGTCTTTCCCAGCTGATATGACCTCAGCCATATGATGTACTCTGGACATAATAACCATGCATAACCACAATGTCTAGATTGTCTGTATTTTTTACTAACTGCTTTCTTATATGTGCAGCTGAGCTCCAGGATAGCAGCACACCTTTGTGTTTTCCTGAGTAATTTCCTGCATTCTGTACCATTGAATCTCCTAGAATTATGGGTTTATTTGTTCCATATTTGAATTCACATCTCTCTTTACATACCTATTTATATCTTACATATTTCATCATCATTTTTGCATGTGGGGCAACTCGCATGAATTTTCTTGGCACTTCTTCTAAGTCTGATCTACTTCAAAACGATTTTTTGGAATGATTTCATTGCCATCTCTTTGGTTTCTTGCTTGAAACCTTTGTTTTGTTTATGTGTCTCCATTCTGGGCCTGTTACCACACATTCTTTTTCTTTGTTTCCCACGCTGTGTTGCTGTTATTTTTCACACATTTTTATTATTATTTACATTTTATAGCTTAAATTGTTCTCATGTAACCTGTTAATTATATCCCTGGACTCCTGGAGATTTTGCTTAGTGATTCCATGACATCCTTCAATAGTATTGAATTTGAGTTTTTATTTATGGATGCCCTTTAACTACTATAGTTCTCAGTGCTCCATTCTACAACACAACACAAAAGGCTTCATAATTTAGCTTACAGGCAGGGCTCTTATCAAGCCTCATTTATGACTTTGGAACATCAGCTTTACTTCCTTTCTGAAGGAAACCATGCTAAGAATCTTTACATCAATAAAATCTATTGCCTTCTGCCGTTTGAACCTGCTACCTTGGAAACCAGAGGCTAGCATGTTACTCCTAAACCTTCTGTAACAACGCTATCTGTTCATGGAATTTCTTGCAGCACACTTCTTCACATTTATCCATTATATTTTGTGCATTTAATCTATCTTCAATTGTGTTACTATTAGTGTTCCTACAAAGCTGTTTTGTTTCTAAAAACTCACAATGTGTAATTATACCTGATACTGTGTAAGAAATAGAGGAACCACTAAGACATGCAACATTGCAGGTTCTATTGTATATTTTCAAAACTTTTGTATCTTACTACTAATATTATCTCCTTTCTTCCTATTTTTACACATTCCCTGCACAGTTCATCTATAACCCTGCTTTTTATTGTTCTTTTCATTTTGTATAACTGGATGATGACTGAATAAATAGTAAAATGTGCTCAAATAAGCCAGGAATCTATAAAGTTTTGAGTTGAGTAGCACTCATCTTCTAAAGATGAGGGAAAATTCTGAGAAGAAAAGACCTAATACAGGCCGCTCATCCCCACCAAGATATGAACCTGGTGCCATTTGAATGTAACATGGCGAAGAAATATGTTATAATTAAATATTTCAAGATAGAATTTTAACACCTAAATTTCGAGGAGCTTGGAACTCTACCTGTCCAGTACTCCTTGAAGCTTATACACTGCATAATCTCCCAGCTTCTGTTTAATGACAGGATGTTGTATCATTTGTCTTAATAACTTTTCTCTGCATGAAGCAATATAACTTCATTTCCTGAGTTTCATAGTACTCCTTGAAGCTTATACACTGCATAATCTCCCAGCTTCTGTTTAATGACAGGATGTTGTATCATTTGTTTTAATAACTTCTCTGCATGAAGCAATATAACTTCATTTCCTGAGTTTCATACTCTATACAGCAAATTATCATTGGAAAATTAAAAATTCTTTGTTAGCAAAACGATTCATAATTGCATTTTATATTATAGGTGTTGAACATTTAAACATGTTTTGAATAAAATTATCTCAAAATTTTTTCTGCATCCTTTAAATTATTTTAAATATTTAAGGTTGTCTGGTTTAAGACTATTCTCTCTTGAAGAGCATGTTTACAGGACAGGGTATTTGAAAAGACTTAAAGCAATGCCTTCTTTTCTGTTCCTACGAAGTTCACATGCTCTTCTGTGCGTATATGATTGACTATATTACTTGTTTAATACAATTAAGGTATGAATATACTATTAAGCAATGAGTCCCTCTTTGTTCAAGTGTTAAATTGTAATTTAAGTCAGATGAGCTAGAATATTGTGAAACTGTGTACTTTGGTTGAAAATATAGCAGCATTTACTTTAGCTAATTATACACTTGCAAAATAGCACAAATAAATGTATAAATATCCTTAGCAACTTAATAGTATTAAGAAACTAATATGCTTAAAGATATTAGTTATTTGAAAGTAATGAGTCGGTAATAAGTTGTACATAGGAAAAACCAAAAGAAGTTTACAAATTAGGTTACAGGAACATATGAGATGTGTGAAATACAAACAAATAGAAAAATCAGCAATAGCCCATCATTTTTGGTCTATCAATCATGAAATTGTACCAGCCAGTTATGCAGCCAAACTCTATGTTTAGAAGAAGTTACTAATTATAAAAAACAAACAGCATACTTTAAATTTCGAATTGCTGCCTGAAAACTCTCTTTGGAAGTTCATTTCACAGTCAACAGATGCCACCACAGACAACCAGCTCACTCCAGAAAACCATGGATCCAACCAGTCGGATAGCTGCTGATGATGGGAACAAACCGTTATCCGAAACATGTCCAAGTAAGGATATTTTGAGTGATGTTTGTGTTTGAAGTACCGACTCATTACTTTCAAATGTTAAATACATCACTGTTTCTAACCTTTTGTTTCATAATAATATTAAAGTTAGTTTATTATAATATCTCAAGCCTTGTTTAGACTGGCAAAATACATGGAAAATTCAATTTCTGCATTTAACTTTAATTGTTATAAGATTTTATTCTGATATTTTGTTAGCTGAAAAGTCTTATTTTATTTTTCATAGACTGGAAGACGTGGCCGTCCATCCTGTGAAATGAAGCTTGCGAAGCGTCTTAATGAACTCATTGTAGAATTGGAGCCTTGTGAATTAAAGTCAGTCACAGACACAAAGAAATGCCGCAGGAAGCTTTATGATGAGTGGCATGCCTTTCAGAACAGGTAATAAAATTATAATCTGGCTTCTTTTCCCCCCTCCTTTGTGTGTGGCTTTTTTCTTTTTAATTGCATAAAGGAAGTTAAACAATAATTCTGTGTTTTAAGAGAAAACTGTGCTTTTTGTGCCTTAGTTTTAAACATTTCATCTGATGCATTTTGGAAAATTAGAGTTTGAAGAACAGTATTGATAGAACACAAGTGAGGTAAACAGATTCATGCATTCAGTAGAGTAGAAAAAGTCAAATAAAGGGTTAATCAAGTTGTGAATTTGTCACAGAGTATAACATAATAAAGCTGAAAATTGTCATTCATCTGGCAAGTTGTGCACTCCTTAGTGTTATTATTTCATAATGTTTTGTATTGTTAATACATTATCACAGGCATAATGTGTTGTACATTTTTGTTTTCTCTTTGCTTAAAGAAAACTTGTTGGTTTTTATAAAAAGTGAAGGGTTAAAATGAATTGGGATAATTTGGGTGTAAATAGTAATTTATTGAATAATTTTTAATCTAATTTTCATTAATATTCAGTATTTCATAACTGGGTGTGATACAAATAATATATATATAAGGGTGTAGAAACGTTCACATTTTTGCATATCTTCTCACTATGACTTCATGGAATAAAATCTAAATAAAAAGTTCAGCAAAAACAGCTTCAACAAAAGTGACATTACCATATGTTCGCATTTCATAAGAGGCAAGCATATTACAACCAGATGATAAAATTATATTTTGTGCTTTATCACAACAGTAGCAACAATCACTAATGGTAAAATAATCTTGAATGAGGCCTATTGTGACTTTGTGGGTTCGTGAAAATCAAAAGTCGAGGCTTCAAATACAAAAACTGCACTTTATTTTCCTAGCAAATACATTCGTCACATCACAATGTGCTAGCTAACCTAAAACTGTTTCTTTTTCAAAAAAACTACATTCAACTGTCTGTCGCTACCGGTAACGATTGGTTCTGAAGTTTTCCAAATCTCCACCGGCCATCATTTTTCATCGGCTTCGCGATTCTACCGCCAGGGTGAACTGAAATGATTTAGCTACTAAAAAATTTGATTTTACTCTGCAATTTCCCTTCTAATATTCTTCCCAGCATTCTGGGTGTGCTATTCAAGAATACTCAACTTATCCAAAGTATAAAAATTTATAGAACCATAGAGACAGTGAAGCACAAGTTAAAATAAAAGTGAATCAAAAAGATATTGACACTTTGTTTCACTCACACTTTTTCACAGGACGTGTTTCAAGAGCTGTTGCTCCCATCATCAGCTGACTCTCGACTGGTGCAAATTGTAGTGTTTTCCTCCTTCTCTGTATCGTCGGTAGATGGCATTATGTATTTGTCAAAGACATCTTGATTTGACAAAGACTAATTTGAATTTTATTGAACAGTAAAAAGTCAGTAGTGTCAGAATATAATTTTACCTTTATTTTGTCTAACTCTTTTTACTTTTCCTACTACATACTTATAATAAATGGGGAAAGTATTACATTCCACCAAAAATTTAATTACTGAGATTTCAATGGAAATATATATTTTGAAATCCCCTGAATCCAAAAAAGCATTATTGGAAAAAATACTGTGTGTGTCTGTGCCTGTGTCTGTCTGTGAACAACATAACTGAAAAATGAAAAGTCAGTTGAAAAAACTATTGTTAGTCAATTAATACTCTGTCACTTACATTTTTATTTTTGGGGGAAATAGTTTCAGAAATTTCCTTAATATGAAAAAATAAGGACCGAGTAATGAACTTTGAAATCCCATCCTTTGATAATTTGATAAAGAAGTTCATAGTTCCAGCACCAGAGAGAAGACAGGAGGTAACAGCAACAATAAATGGTAGTCAGACCTTTGAGGTTGAGAATGGAAGCAACAGCTCTGGAAACTAGTCCCTCAAAAAATAAAAAATGTAAGTGAAAAAGTGTTAATAACTGACACAAATATTTTTTTTTCAATTTAATTTGGACATCATTGTTACTAAATTCCTCCAAACATGTATAACCAAACTTGATACTCAAGCGACTCAAAGACTTTCAGGAAAATCCCATCCTTTGCATGCAAAATGTTTTAAAAATAGTTTGTTAGACCTATTTTTGGAAAGTAGGTGTTTAAGATACTGTTAGGATAAATGAAATTTTTACCTTGAATTTTCTGGAAATGTTCTTAGAAGTTCTCCTCTTTTATTTGTGTCTTTTGCCATAAGAGATAGACAAAATCATACCATAAAAGAAATATAAATCTTGTTAAAACAGAATATATATCATTTACAAATTTTTGTGGAGTGAATCATTTCAGAGGTATCTCTTGCCATTTCTAAAAGTTGTCCAATATTTACACTTTTTTCAAACAAGAAGTCCTCATTCTTTCCTTTATCTCTTAGTAATGAAAGAGTACAAAATTTAAGAGCCATCACATAGCAACCAGCTTTAAATGATTTGAATATCACAAAGTGATATTTCCATATTCCCTTGTGGGTACCTAAAGAAAATTATCATTAAGATAATTTTTGCAAATACTGAGTCAAATAACATGAAGTAGATAGAGGAATATCATTTGTAAGAATTGTTTATTCAACAGTAGAGGGTCATGCGAGTGCAATACATTAGATTTTTATGGTATATACAGTATGTGCCAAAATGTACAGTACTGGAAATTATGCTACTCTTATTGTCATTACCTTACGTATCGAGATGATACTGTAAATGTTCAAAATGTTCTCCATTGCGCTGTAGGCAGTGTTCATAATGATCATGCAGATTTTTCAACATATTCCAGAATATTAAAAGTAGAAGCATTATTAACAGTGAAGTATTCTTCATTTTTTAGTTTGATTTATGAGTCACATAACATAGTGTAAACCTAGTGACTCATAAATCAAACTCAAAAATATTCCAGAATGTAGGTTGTTGCAGAATCTCGAAGAACAATACGATCTTCTGATGTAATGCAGACAGTTTTGGGTGGATCTGGACAGTTGAAAACTTTCTCCTTTAAATTCCCCACATGTAAGCATCAGGAGGTGTGAGATTGGGGGAATGTGGTGAGTAGGGTAACTCAGTCCATGGAAAATTACTTGCCCTGGAAAGGTTTTTTGCAACATAGCCATAGACTGTCGAGCAGTGTGGCAGGTCGCTCCATCTTGTTGGAACCACTGTCTATTCATCTGCATGTTCCTGGCACAACAAAACCTTCTTAGTTTCGGAATAAATGGCCTGAGCACCATGTTCCTATAGTGTTGCTGGTTAACAGTAAGATGTGCACCATCATCATTCTCCATGAAACATGGACCTAGCCCATCGCTTACTGACACTGCACACCAAATTATCACACGCACACTATGTGGCAGTTTCTGGACTATAGTGTCTGGCCTCTCGAAACAAGAAAGCGAGTTGTTTGGTGATTAATAAAACCGTCCCAATGAATGTGACTTTTGTCGAAGAACCACACATTGAACCAGAAATCTGGATCCTCGAATACCATGGACAAAAATTGTGTACAATATTCTACCGTGACATGGCTATCATGCTCCGTCAATCGTTGCCCACCTGTATTCGGTAAGGAAATGCACCTATGGCATTAAACAATGGTCAAAGTGACGTATTGCAAACGTTTAATTTCAGGAATGTTCACCGAAGACTTTGATTTGGAGACTGCAAAACCTGATTGAGGAGACATCTATGATTTTCATTTGTGGACACATTTACTGGCCTACGAGATCTTCCCTTGCGTTGACACAATACACTCTCCATATGATGAAATTATTTAACAACAGTTAGCATAACTGTGTTGCTAGTTGGCTTATTGAAGTGTTCACGATATTGTTCCACCACTAACTTTAAACTTGGTCGGCCTTGATAACTGTTTCCGTGCTAGTGAAAATAATACTCCACTATAAACACTTTTTCCTCTGTCATGAGACCCATTGTAATTTCCAATCACAGAACACAAAGTTCTTTGCACAACTAACTATACATAATGGCAACTTAACAACACGCAGACGCTCAGGTATGTGCAGGCGCACTATGTGAAATTGAGTACTGTATATTTTGGCGCATACTGTACTTATGTATACATCTGTTGTAAATATTCCATTCAAAATTCATGAGTGCAGAATGTATCTGTGTGATATGTATCAAATAAAGATAAAATGTGATGCTAGTACCTTTATAGGAATCAAAGTAAGCATTTTATCATACTTTTTTCACCCCAAAACTAACTCACACAGAATAGTTATCAAGAACTACTCATAGTAATGTACTTATAAGAAGCATTACGATATCTATGCAAATAAAAGATAACACCTATTACCTTTCCTAAACCAATCAGGAAAGCCTGTCTCACTATCCCTGTCTCTTTTCCCACCCAGATGTTTACATTAGGACTGAATTAGTCTGGAACACAGTATAGTAAATGTCATTTACATGAGGTGCCTTGGACTTAGGCCTGAAACATCTCCTTTTCCAGTTATAATTTTGTTTCATGTATTTTCAGTATTCATCATCTGCACTCGATGTCAGTAAGAATGGGCATTAAACACTATTAAAAAACACAGAGAGGGGGAAGGAATCACTATAAAACACTTTTACGGAGGAAGTCTCGAGGGACCTCAGAACATCCATGTCCGCCTCGGTAGCGTAGATGGTAATGTGTCTGCCTCACGCTCAAGAGGTCCTGAGTTCGAATCTTGGTCAGGGTGAGTTACCTGGATAAGGTTTTTTCCCGGGTTTTCCCTTATCCTGATAGACGAATGTCGGGTAATTCTAAGCTCCATGGACCCCAGACTCATTTGAGCATCATTTCATTCATCGTCCGATATGACTTTAACGTTGGAGGACGTAAATTGCTAAAACAAAAACAACAAGAACATGCATTTCAACCCCAAGATTTGTATCACTTATAAATGGGACACAATATTTCCTCTTGAGTTGAACTAGTCTTGCTGAGCTACATTTTCTTCATAGCCGATTACAGTACTCTAGGCCGCGCCGTGATTGAGTGGTTAGACCACTCAGTTCTCACCAAGGCAGCCCGGGTTCGATCCCAAGCAACTGCAAAGTAAGATTTGTGGCGAACAGCACAGCACTGGGGCAGGTTTTCTCAGGGATATTGGTTTCCTCCATCATCTCATTCCACTGGTGCTCCATCTTCATCTCATGTATCATCAGTGTCACCGCCTGCAGTGATGCTTGTAGTAAAAATAGACATTAAACAGTACACATTTTACAGTACTAGTTTTATCTTTCCTTCTTCTTGATGATCTAATTTAATGTCATTTATATTATGGCTTTACAAGAACACTGAGCAGATTTCTTGGACCACTCTAGGTTTGAAATGTATAGTGTTTAACGCCTGTTTTTACTACATGCGGCACGGCAGGTGTTGACACTGATGATACATGAGATGAAGGTGGAGCACCGGTGGAATGAAATGGCGGAGGAAACCGGAGATCCTGGAGAAAACCCCTCATTGTGCCGTGTTGTCCACTATAAATCTCACTTTGCGGTTGCCTGGGATTGAGCCCAGGCTGTGTTGGTGAATTCTAGGTTTCAGGGTGTCATTTCTCAATCTTAGTATTCTTTAAAGTGGAAATATTTCCTTGTTGGGTTAAGAGAGTAGTGTGTTTAATTGCTTCACAAAGAGAATAAAAGTAACTCACTTTTCCTTTACACAGACCTGAAGATTATGTTGATGCAGATGAGATATTTTGGCTGAATGTGAAAGAACCTGTGGAAGTGCCTGAAGAAACACGTATGGAAGAAACAGTTAATGATCTTTCATTAGAACAAGAAGGCATTGTTACTAGCAATGAAGATGCTGTTGTTGACCAAGAAGGCGAAGGAGTTGAAGGTAATACATCTTTTATATTGCAATTTAAGTTAGTTGAATTATGTATGATGGTATAACAACTATCAGCACAGGGGCCATTCACAATGAGTTGTAGACATATGCATAACATATGCAAGTTAATCTCAGAAACTATTTGTAGTTGGTTTATTAATACTCGTCACTTACTTGTTTACGTTTATGAGAGACTAGTTTCAAAGACATTCGCCTCCATTTTCAATCTCTTTCCAACAGCCAGTTGTAATTGTTTGTTGGTGTCGATGTTATATTGTATTTCTTGAATATTTTTTGGAACTTATTTGTGGCCCAGGGGTGGTAAGTAAAGTTAGCAAATCTAATTTCTTGTTTTATTGGTGTGAGAGCTGTGATCTGTTTTAATCTCTTTTGAAGTTTGAATGATTTTAGTTTTTTATCTACAAGGTTTTTTTCCTTATCCATTTTTAATTGCAGTTTTTAAGATTTGATGGTATTCTTTTTGATATTCTTTCTGGCTGAGGGGTAGATTTACTAATCTGTGTGTGAGACTGTTGATGGTGGCATGTTTGTGTGGAATTGGGTTGAAACTATTTGCTTTGATGTAATTATCTGTGTGTGTTGCTTTTCTATGAATACCAAATTCTAGTTTTTCATTGCTTTTTGTGATTTTAAGGTCCAAAAAAGGTAGAGTACAGTCCTCTTCAGTTTCTACTGTGAATTGTATGCTGGGTTCTTGCAGGTTGAGTAGTTTCAAAGCATCATCTATTTGTTTGTAGTGCACTATTGCAAAGATGTTGTCTACGTATCTGTACCACGTTTTAAAAATATGAGGGAAGGCTTTAGTTATATGTGTTTCGAAAAAGCTCATGTATAAATGGGCCAAAAATGGTGATAGCGGACTTCCCATAGCTAGTCCTGAAATTTGTTTATAATACTTTCCATCGGAAACAAAATAATTTTGATGTATACATATTTTAGTCATTGCCAAATATTCTTCTATTGCATTGGCATCTAGGTTAATAGAATTTAGCCATTTCTTAAGTTGAATCAAAAGTTTGTCTATTGGAATGCTAGGGAAGAGGGAGCGGACATCAAAGGATACTAAAGTGTCATGAGGATTTAGTTTAAGATTTTAAATTTTTTCTACCAGGTCTAAAGAGTTTTTTATGCTCAGAGTATGGAATTGTGGAAAGGACTGAAATTTTTTGGACAGCCATTTTGCCAGAAGGTAAGTAGGAGTGTTGACATTATTTACAATGGGTCTCATGGGTATGTTGGGTTTGTGTATTTTAGGCAAACCATATAATCTTGCAAGAGTAGGGTTGTCCGGTTTGATAGTTTTTTGTTCTGCAGTTATTAAAATTTTACTATTAATGATGGTTTTTTGTACATCTTTTATGCATCGGTTGAGTGGATTAGAATATATTTCTTGGAATTCTTTTTGTTGTAGTAACTCTAACATTTTTTCCTTGTAGGTATCAGTGTCTAAAATTACTATTTTGTTCCCTTTATCAGCCCTTGAGAAGATTACATTCTTTTTTCTTAAAGATTTAACTATCTTAATTTGTTTCAAATGTTTTCCTGGTTTTCTATTTGCTAAGTTTTCCACTATAGGAGAGGATTTTTTCCTAATTATATTTTTATCCATGGTTTCCAAGCCTTCTACTGCTAATTCTATATCTGCAATGAACTCGTCAGGGTTGCTGGAGTATGTTATACACGTTTTCAGGCCTTGGTTAAGCATATCTGTTTCTTCAGTGTTAAAATTTTGCCTAGAGAGATTAATTACATTGTCTAGGGGTGTGTTCTTTGCTAAAATTTTGTTATGTTTTGGTTGCCAATGATTATGGTTATGCTTTAGTTTCTTCTTTTGACGATAAACTTTCTCTTTGACTTTATTATTTATATTTTCAAATGATTTAGTCTCTAAATGGTCCCATGCTGTGTTTCCTAGTAATTTTACCAGTTTCAAATGTAGGTTGTACAATGAGAGGTCTATATTAGTTAGTTTTCTGTAGTGATTGGCTTTTTCGGATTTTAACACGGCTTTTTCAGCAGCTAATTGTTCTCTACTGTTGTGGTTAAATTTTACTACTACATAGTGAACTCGTCATATGGGAGAGAATATACATAGAAGAACATAAAAACCAACTAATGAACTTTGAAAACCCGCCAGAAGAGAATACCACATTTAAGTTCATCACTAAATCAACAGATGGCAGCAGCAACTCCAGAATTACCCACACCACTGGATCAAGCGTTAGTCGCATAAGAGCCGAAGATGCAAACGATGATTTGCGAAACATGTCCTCAAAATAGGTACGTAAGTGAAGCAGATGTGTAATACATACGACTCATCTATAAATTAATAATTATTTTGCTTCACTATGGTGTTCCAATACAGTTAAATCTCTATATATAATCATCTTTATTTTTCAGAGACCAGAATACATCCAGAAATGACTTTGTCATAATTACAATATTAAAATATATAAAACAATAATTACCTATGTGGGTACAGATTACATAAATTTAAACTACAGAGTAATGTCAACAGTAAAGCATGCATCATAGTGTATTGATTAGTTGTGCTTTCTAAGAATTTAACACCCTTTAATCAAATTTAGCTCATGATCATTGTGATCCATGTACAGAATCTCTTTTGTCAATGTGTACTTTTTGGCATTGCTTCGAGGTTGCCATATTAACTCAACTGTTTTATGCTCTCTTGTGCATGTTTTCATTTGTTGAGAATGACATCTCATGTTAAGTTTCTGCTTGAGTTTAATTTTAATTGAGAATGGCCAATAAATTTATTTATCTGGCCAATATACTTGTACAAATCCAATGTCTATATCCGTATTGTATTTACTCATATTAGAAGATTTTAATGCCGGAATTGGAAATGAAAAAATCTTTATGCAAAGGGAGATGGTAGACAGAAAGCAGAACAATGAGTAAAGGTGCCAAGAATTAAATGCAGATGGTAAGAAATTCATTAGTTTTTCTGAATTAAGTTTTAATTGCAAATTAAGATGGATAAGAAGGAAAAATTAGTGTTATTTAACTGTATTTCGCGAACTACATAAAGTGTTTACAAAGGGGTAATACTTGAAGTGGAAAATTTCTAAATTTTAAATAAAGATTAATTATACCATTCTCCTGTATTGCTAACTTTAATTCAACATTTATTACTGTCAAATAATACAGGACAAATTAATAATAATAATAATAATAATAATAATAATAATAATAATAATAATAATAATAATAATAATAATAATAATAATAATAATAATAATAATAATAATAATAATAATAATAATAATCTCCATGTCATGTGACAGAAATTTGTTTGTAAATCCCCATACAACTTTTCACAAAATATTATAAACTTGCTTAAAAAATGCCATTGTTTATGTAGCTATGTGTAAATTAAGAAATTAAATAATTTATTGCTAAAACTTTTGAAAAAACTCGTATAATAAACGTAAAATATGATAAGGAAAAGTATTTATACAATGTATTAAAACAAAACGTATAAAATTCAGTGGGAAAAGAAACTTTATTAATAATGTTCAATTATTGATGTTAGCAGTACATCATGGAAAGTGATGTGAGGAGTAGCTGAAAAACTTTTTTAGGAAGAATAAGACAAGATGTCCAGAAACATAGATGTAATTATTATCAGTACATAATCCAGCATGTATTGTTTAAAAATTTTATTAAACCAGGGCAAATTAAATAAATATTTTATTTAACTCTTCGCGAGCAGAAACCCATATATGGGTGATGCGTCCAGTAGCCCGCAAGCGGAAAGCCCTATATGGGTGCGCAGTTATAGAGCTATTGTAGTCGGCTATTTTCGTTCGTATAATTAAGATATAGTGCCAGCAGATGACAGGAAATGTGCTTTCAAACATTGGTGTTCGGTAAATCCCCGAATTTGCTTTGTCAGGAATTCCTTTCATTGTTCTCACCAGTGAAGCAATAAACAGTGCAGTGTTTGGTATGGTAAGCCTCATTTTATTTCGTTTTTTGGCATAATGACAGCAAAGAAAGGGTTGATGGACAAAGAAATTGAAGCTTTGTTGAACAAGAGCGATTGTGATTTGTCAGATTTTGAGTTCAGTGATAATGGGAGTGAAATATGCGAGAATTTGTGTGTAAGTGAGAGTGAGTGCGAGAGTGACTCAAGTGATACTACAGACAACAGTACACCTAGCTGGGCAGAGGTGAGTTATTTTGATCCTGGCCCTACATCTGTTATACCAGTGCACAATATCCAGCAGGGACCGATTCTTCCTTCTCACTTTGATGAGAATACTACTCCCATAGACTTTTTCAGACTATTTTTGATGACGAAATTCTGAAAATAATTACCGAGGAAATCTGTATTCAAGGGAACACAAAAAAACAACAGGCGACGCCTCCAACAAAGAAAGCCAGGATTGCATCCTGGAATCCCCTAACAATTGTTGACATAAAAGCACTAATTTGGGTGGTTATCAACATGGGGCTTCACCCTACCTCTGACGTCACAGACCATTTTTCTACAAGTTGGGTAGATAAATTTCCATTTTTCAGTGATGTATTTTCTCGTGATGAGTTTCTCCTTTTGTTTTGGAATCTTCATTTTGCGCATGCTGAGGGAAACAGAAAATTATCTAAGGAAGAATTTATTCAAAATTTAATGGAGAAACTACGGCAAAAATGCAGTTTATTCTATTCCCCAGGTCCATTTGTATCAGTCGACGTGAGCACCATCAGTTTCAAGGGAAGAGTAAAATTCAATGTGTATAACCCAAACAAACCTACAAAATTTGGAATAAAAGTTTTCAACATCCTGAAGATGGGAGATGGAGATGTACGCTCCCGAAACGTCGATGTCTCAACATCTGCTTACCTGGCTCGAAGCCCGAGAACGTCTAGAACAAAAGTTTTCAGCTTATCTGATGCTTCCGATGGATATCTATACAATTTCCAACCCTACATGGGCAAAACTGAATCAAATTCTAACCTCCTGAAAACTACTCTTGTTGTAAAAGACCTGTGTTCTTCCCTCCTAAAGGATCTTGTAGACCCACCTAAATGTTTCCATGTTTACACAGACAGGTACTATACATCACCTGAATTAGCTGATGAATTGTGGAAAATGAATATGGTGACTACTGGGACAGTTATGGGTAACAGAAAAAGTATGCCACACCAACTAAAGCCAGGAAACATAAAGAAAATGAAGAGGAGTGAGATAAAAAGCTTCCGCAGTCAGCAAAAGCTTGCTCTGTGCTGGAAAGACAAAAGAACTGTAACGGTTCTCAGTACCAGTCACAAGGGCGATAAAAACGAAATGACAGAGGTGCCTTCAAAATTTCAAAACCAGGCAGCAACATTGAAACCAAACATTATTTTGGACTACACTCGACACATGGGCGGTGTCGATAGTACTGATAATTATATTGCGCAGTATCAGTTCTGCAGGAATGCGCAAGTGGTATAGAAAAATGTTTTTCTGGTTGCTGGAAGTTTGCATTGTAAATTTGTACCTGTTATACACAATGCACATGACAAACAAATGTAAACCGATCCTGTCACATAGAAAATTTCGCAAGCATCTCATCAGAACTCTGGTGGCGGAGCACAGGGAGCGGGGCAAAACAATGCTACGTCAAGTAAGGGTTGTATTTCTGAAGGCCCAACTTTGGAAAGGCTAAATGGATTTCCACATTTCATGGGGAGAAGAGAACAAGGAAGTTGGGCAAATCCTTGTGTGGTATGTAAGGCCCAAAAACAAATAAAGAAAACAATATATTTTTGTTAAACCTCATCTCCAAACCTCTCCTGCATCCAGATGTGTGTTTCAAAATATATCACACAAAAGAACAATTTTAGGGAAAGATTTCACACCCTTGAATATTATATGTTATTTGTTATTCATTTGCTTCCCTGTGTGAATAATCCTGAGATAAAATAATCAGTTTCAAAGCCGTATATATACTAGATACCCTGCTCCAGCTAGGTGTAACCTCACATTTCTATCAAAATTATGAATTATTCTTTATCATTACCATCGGTTTTACAAAACATATGTTACATATACTTATATAACAGTATTTAGTTCCTGAACTGTTCCTAGTTTATGTGTGAACACTTGAGTATGTTAGAACTACAAGATGTGATGCAACATCGAAAACTTCCCTTGTTTACAAAATCCATGAGCACTGTGGTGGTTGATAATTTTTTCCTCAATCCATGCTGGAAATCATTAAGGAGAGTTTGCATTTTCAAGATAAATTATTAATCGTGAATGCATTATTTTTTAAAAATGATGGAGAAAGTAGGAAGTACCGAAATGGGGCATTAGTTTTTTGGTTCATCTTCACCTCCCTTGTGAATAGGATGGATTACTGCATATTTCATTCTTTCCAAAAGACTCCAATGATAAGCGACTGGCTGTATATATAAGCAAGGGGGACACAATTTTCCTTGTATTTGATGGAGATTTGTAACCATTTCATAAATATTGTATTGTTCAGCTCTTGATAATACTCACTACCACTTTTTAACTGAAACACTGAGTCTGCCCTTTCTTTGAAATCATATTTGGCTGATCACTTATAAGTGATCATTTTCCTAATAGGATCCTGCCGATAAAACTTTTAACATGGTTGTGATTTACTTAAGTTTCACCAATTTAATTATAGAATGAGGGTGTCTTATTTTTCCATGTCATGCATCATTCTTTAAAATAACAATATTTTTTGTAGGGCATAGGCTTTCACGGCCGGAGTCTTTTGGTAGATGATTATCGGAGCTTGTAGGCTATGATCTACTGGAAAATCTTCTTCCAGACGTTTCGTTCGAAACTGTCGAACATCCGCAGTGGCGTGGCCGTAACACTCTCGCTGTACTCTTTGGCTGCGACTGATACAGAGCCCTTTATTTTTTTTGGGGGGGGGGATGGGAATAAGGGTAATAGGAAAAACAACAAGGTATATTGGGTATGTGGGTAGGAAGAAGGATGGGGCATAGGAGGGATGTTGTTCTGAGGTGATACTATTTATTGGGACTTTGTTGGTGAAGATTTTGGCCAGTACCGCCGAAGCAACCCGGCTGTTTGTGGACGATAACTCAGTGTTGCAGTAGATCGCTGTGGTGAAGAGATAGCAGCCATGATCTAATGTATCCTGACTACAACCTTGGAGCAGTGGTGAATTTTGTTGAGCAGTGGTGACTGCTTACTGAATAATTGACGTGGCAGTTGTCTTGGTAATTTGCGGTGTCTGAAGGGTATCGGCGAGGCAGGTCAGGTGGTGGCGTCCCTCGGGCGCAGGTGTCTCTGCAGTGTGGTGGTGGGGCACCTTACATGGCCGCCAGTGCTTGTGTGAGGTCTCGTATGTTATCAGAAATGAAGTTCTGATGAACTCGGAGAGCTCCCTGGAGCTTCAATGGCATGAAGAGGCGTGTGTCGTTAATATATCCAACAATTTTCTCCAGTTTGGCCTTGCAGTAATCACGCGCGTCTGAAGTGCCGGCAGTCTCCTGGGTACTGCGCAGTGAAGCCTGGGCGGCCTCCTTCACCTCGTCCAAAATATTGTGACTTTGTGGGTTCGTGAAATAATAAAACGAGGTTACGAAACACAAAAACTACACTTTATTCTCCTCGAAATACATTCGTCACCATTACAGTTTGCTAGAACCTCAAAACTGTTTATTTTTCCAACAACTACTCTCAACTGTCTGTCGCTACCGGTCACGATTGGTTCCGAAGTTTTCCGAATCACCACCGGCTTCGGCTTCGCTAGTCTACCGCCAGGGCGACACTATGAAGAAGGGCTTCCTCCCATGTTGCCACCCGCGCAGTCCGCTCCCTGAATGCTGTCTGCATATCTTGATGCGTAGTGCTGAAGGTCTGGAGCAGTTCTGTGGCAGTCTCTGTGTTGGCATGTGAGACTTGAAGTGCAGTGTTGACGCTTTGGAGAAGCTGGGGGTCTGGCTGTTGAGTGAAGGCTTTGGCATAGGTGGGATTTTGTTGTGTGCGGCAGAAGTGAGTGTGGCTGCGAGGATGTTGGTGTGGGAGGTGTGGTTGGTGCAGTTGTTGATGTGGCCGGCTTCCCCTTGGGCATGCTGCTTGCCCGGTGAAGTGCCCTGCCGTATCGCAGGTGGCATAGTACAGCAGGCGGCGCTTCAGGTCATGACCGGTGCAGGCTGCGGTAAGGCACACGGCACCACAGTAGTGGCAGCGTGGGTCGTTGGCACAGGAGTCTGCGATGTGTCCATACTGGCAGCAGCGGCGGCAGGGAATGGGACGGCCACTCAGGCTGGCCTCAATCAGGAGCATCTGCCCGAAGGCTGGGAGTCCGTCTTTCAGCGCAGCACTGGTAGTCGCTCTCTTCAGAGAACTCTAGATGCACTAGAGGTGAGGGTCCCCGGAATGTGTGGATGCGCAAGGCCCTCCTTAGAGATGGCCAGCGGTGTCTGGCGGCTTGCAGGATATAGGCATCTGTAAGATGTCTGTGCACTCCCCGTATAACTGCGCTGTAGGTAGGCAGTGTTGTGGCGCGAGGAGGTACTGACAGCTCAAGTGCGTTCAGCGGTGAGGTTGCTTCATGTGAAGTCATCGGCGCAGCTTCTTTTTCAGCATTGCTGGTGCTCGGCATTGGAGGCGGCGAGGTTCTCTCGGCAACTGCAAGAGGTTCCGGCGAGCACGGCGGTGGTGTGGAAGGCAAGGCAGGGACTGCGGCATCTTCTTCAGTTGCCTTTACAGGCTCTGCTGCGATCGTAGTTTTTCTTCTTCCCTGCCATGTTTACTTGGCGAAGGCTCGGAGCCTCGATCTCCCTTCTTCTCGCTTGGACACCCTCGTCCAAGCTAGTCGGGCACTTCTTTCCGATGACAACTCGTAGGTCGCGGCTCTGCAGGTATTCACTCCTCGACGTCTTGGAGAGAACCTGGAGCCTCCTCCCCCCTCCCTCCAAGTGGAGGACAAATCCATGTATGGACTAACCCCGACTATACTGGGATGGCACAGCCAGGAGTGTGAGCTTCACCCGAAGGTACTACTCACTATAAAACCTCCACCGGAAAGTAGTCAGGAGAGGAATTCTAGCAGTACTGCTAAATGCACCTGCAAATTCATGGAGAGGGTGTGTAGGTTGGCCGTATAGCCTAACCGAGGTGAGACTAGTTGCCAGGACATAAGCATGGTTGAAGCCCTAAATTTGCCCTCGCGGATTCATGGTAAGGTATGTAGTAGGGTGTAGTGTCGTTTCCTAGGAAATGTGGTCTTAATGTAGTAGTTGCGTCCCCGAGAGGAGATAGTTCTGTTGTAGTCATACTACTTTTATTTGGATTAGTTCTTAAATTCTTAGCAAATGGTCTGTCTACCCTAAAGCGGGTAGTACGTGTTATTAAAGCTAGTAGTGGGCACCAATATAGCGTTAGTCGTGCGTTATCTTTACATTTCAAGTAATATTGAATTTAAGGTAAAATGTGTCCTATTTTCGCAACTGATTGTGTTGGTCAATGGTATTCCTAGGTTTAAGATTATTAATTCGGCGCTTAAGCTGCATCTGGTTTGAGCTTAATTCTAAGTTAAATTTACTTGCATTTGATATTTTATCGTGACCATTATTTAAAGTGCCAATGTCATGTAAGTGTGTGAGGGTGAGGAACTGCACCCCCCCCCCCCCCCCCTGGAGCCGCCTTGACTAAGAGCAAGGACTTTGTGGTCTGTCAAATGTCAGGTTGTGGTATATAGTCATGGGTAATCTTACTAGTTCTATGGAAGTCTTACAAGTGTGTTTAGATACTCTTGGATGTCAATTTCTGGGTCTCCCATGCCGTTGGTCCTATCAAATATGGATATTTTATCGTGATCATTATTTAAAGTGCCAATGTCATGTAAGTGTGTGAGGGTGAGGAACTGCACCTACCCCCCCCACCCTGGAGCTGCCTTGACTAAGAGCAAGGACTTTGTGGTCTGCCAAATGTCAGGTTGTGGTATATTGTCATGGGTAATCTTACTAGTTCTATGGAAGTCTTAGAAGTGTGTTTAGATACTCTTGGATGTCAATTTCTGGGTCTCCCATGCCGATGGTCCTATCAAATATGGACAGTGGTCCTTTGTGTTTATTATGTTTGGTTTTGTATGTACCAAGTTGCTGTATTAGAGCGTTATTGTTTTTATCTTTGCGTTTATCAACGTTAAAACTGAGTCATTTGATAAATTCCTCAACTGAGTGTAGTTTTAGTTCATTGTGCAACAGATTGGCCGGTGCTACCGGCAGTTACTTTGTAATTATTCTTATTATTCTGTTTTGTAGTGTTTGTAATTTGTGTATGTGAGTTTTTGCATCATACCCCTACACGGGGGCTGCGTATGTGATGATTGGCCTTAGTAGTGTCTTATACAGGGTAAGGCCCATATGTACTTTAAGTTGGCTGTTTATATTAAATATTGGATACAGTTTGTTTAGTTGGCCATTGGCCTTTTCTCTGATCATAGTGATGTGCTTGCTCCAGGTGAGGCCCTGGTCCATTACAAGACCTAAATAGGTCACTTGGTCCTTCCAGTCGATTCCTTCGCCTTGGTATATTAGTGGCTGAAGGGCATGCTTGTTTTTCCTATGCAGGAGTCTTTTTGTGAAGATTATAGCTTGGGTTTTTCTTGAATTTAATTCTCCACTTGGGGAACCAGGGTTCAAGTGTATTTAAGGTGTTTTGGAGTTGTTGATGAATAATTCGTGGTTGAGTTAACTGTGTCACTAGTGCAGTGTCATCGGCATATATGTATTTGTTCATTCTTACTAGTTCGGGCATGTCATTTGGTGCGGTTCTGCTTGGTGTGGGAGCGATGAACCTTTCGTCTAAAAGCCGTGAAGAAGATGTTCTCGAAGATTCTTATTAATCTTCTCTCCGGCAGCTTCGGTGAGCAATGAGATTGGAAATTATCTCAGGCGTGGTATTGATACAAAAAGGACTTTACTTTTTGTGTAATCTTGAAATAAATGATTAGCACCATTTCAGTCTTCCCTTCTTTTTATTTCTCTTGCCATCTTTATGTTTTTTTACATGTGCGACTTTTTACATTGTAGTATATTAACTTTCTCCTTTTTTATCTATCAATGATGCAACAGCTTTTTATTAAAGTTCATTAATGTCGCTTCACATTTTCGTTGTATATTCTAAACTTTTGATAAACGTTCATAAACAGTAAACTTCAATCACTTCTCAAAGTTGCAAGAAGCCTTTCCACTAAAAAGCGTCTACTCTCTTCAAGAGTCCAAGCCAGAAAAAAAAATTTAGGAATAAAATCATTGGTTCTTTACTTTGTTTTGTTGCTAAGTTATTGTAATACTCAATTTTGATTGGTCCTACATCATAACTTGAAATTCCAATAAACCAAAGCATTCGTTGCATCATCTACATGGCCTGCTTGGTTATTAACTTACAATAAATTACAAATGGCCATGTTTGTCTCATACCTCCATATATGTAATATCAGCTTCAAATGCCTCCATCAAGAATTTATAAAATAATTTCCTATAAAACAATCTTATGTATATATATTTATAAATTCTGGATATTGCCCCTGAATTACAAACATCCTTTCTTAAAAACTTGTGAACAAAATAACTTGTCAAAACAAATTAATATTTGACTAAAGAAAATTACATTTAAGAATATAACACATAGGGAACATTAATATAACATTAAAACAAGAATAAGTTGATTTGACATCATAAACACCAACAAATATATATATATATATATATATATATTTTAATTGCAGTGATCCATAAATTCAGTCTTTAATTGTAATTATACATAATTGTATTATTAATCTAAAAAATTTTGCAGTGTCATTCAAGATGTGTGTCTGGTCTCTTGAATGGTTTCAATAAAGATTTGTGGTATCTCTCAGTTACTTTCCCAATTTCTGATGCAATTTCATAAGTGTATTCCCCGAACTTTTCCATAATTTTTTTATGGTCCTTTGTAAATCAGATTCATTCTCCAGTAAATTTTTCTATTTGAATCTGAAAGATTGATAGTTTTTACCAGAACCTCGTCACCGATTTGGGGATCCCAAATAGCTTTTCCTCTCTTAATTTTCTGGCGTCTTTTATTTGCTTTATCTACCAATCTTTGATAGGCCATTACCATCTTTTCCTCTTCTGAAAGTTGTATATCGGAGGGTTCAACAGTGGTGGGGAATTTTATTACTAAAGGTTTAAGTGGTCGACCTGTCATCAGCTCGTAGGGGGTGAATTTTGTGGTGGTGATTTATAATGTTTTCTATTATTTCACAATATTTAAACCAACATTGGTGATGGGAGTGGCATAATATACGAAAGTAGAATCCTATATCCCTTAATATCCTTTCACAAGGGTTTCTTTGTGGGAAATAGGCGGAAGGATTGTACAATTTAATATTTTGGCTTCGGAGTGCAGAAGTAAAGAGTTTGCTCCGGTGTACGGTAGCGTTGTCGGAGATAATTGATTTTATTTTTCCAAATTTCGGAATTCAATCCTCAATTATTTTAGATACACAGGTTTTGCTCTTTATATTCCTTACAGGATAGATTTTCACTAATTTTGTGAATGCATCAAGCATTACAAAAATGTATTTATAATTGTACTGACTTGTGGGCATTTCTCCATGAGCATCAATTGCTACGAGATCATTTTTCTTCTCCCTTACGATTACCTGGGGCTCATCGTATTTCACATTCAGAGGCTTTGCTTTTTGACATAAGGCACAGGATGGTATGAATTTTCGTACTTTCCTGCCCAAATGGTTGATGTATACCCGATCTTGTATGGCTAAGGAAGTTTTCTCACTTCCTGGATGTGCCAAATATTCATGAAAGGACATTATTATCTCATCTTTGAGAATCTTTGGCACCATAATTTTCCATTTCTTTGGCACACCTCCATGGAGTTTGTATAATACTCCATCTTTCTTAGCAATAGTACTATTTGTTGCATTTTCTATTTCAGGGACAACTCGTAGCAGCAGACCTAATGAGGTATCATTGCTTTGAATTTCAACAATGTTATTAAACTTTTTCTCCAAATTTTTTATTCCAATGGAATTCCATTTTGTATATTTTTATTTCTTGATGTGGATGGGAGAGCGTCTCAGGGATTTCATCTCCGATCTTCTGTTGGGATAACAAATCACTAAAAATATTATCTTTCCCTGGGATATGACGTATCTTGATATCGTACGAAGTAATCTTGTGTATGTATCGAGATATCTTGGAACTGGTTAGTTTGCATTTCTTTATGAATGACAAACTTATGCGGTCGCTATATACTATAATTTTAGTGTTATATACATATTGCCGAAACTTTTGCAAAGCAAACTAAATAGCGCCAATTTCCAATTCTGTAATGCATACATTCGATTCAACCTTACTTAATGTTTTTGATGCAGTGGCAATCACATGGCTATTTCCTTCATGGTCAGTTTGTGTCAATACTGCCACATATGCATGAATACTAGCATCTGTGTGTATATATATATAATATTAAATGAATGATTTTGAATTGGTCTTTCCAAGAGGATGGTGTTTTTAAATAAATATTTTATTCTTTGGAAAGCCATCTGTTGCTTATCGAACCATTTCCAAACAGTATTTTTCTTTAACAATTCCCTTAAAGGACCTAATTCTTTTGCATAATTTATAACAAATTTGCTTTCATATTGTAGGATGCCTAGGAACCTTTTTAACTTTTTGGTGTTCTTATGTGGAGGAATCTTTTCAATATCATTAATTTGATTAGGATTTGGTGCCATTCCTTTTTCAGAAATTATATAACCTAAGAACTCAATGTCCTTGACCAGAAAATGTGATTTCGCCAAGTTTATTGTCATTCCACTCTCCCTAAATTTGGGAAAAATATAATTCAGATGCTCAATGTGCACTTCAAAATCTTGATTGTAAATAAAAAAAATCATCAATATATTGCAATGCAAAATCTTCTATAGTATCACCAAAAATATAGTATAGTGCACAAAGTAAAGGCGCTACCACTGGTAGATAACCCAAAACTGCAAGTCTTAAATTGGTATATTTTACCTCCAAAATTAAAACCTGTGTTCTTCCTCACCGATTCGTCTAATGGAATTTGCCAATAAGATTAAACCAAATCGATTTTTGAAAAATATTGGCCATGCCCCAGTTTTGAAAATAATTCATCTATTCCCAGAGGTCTAAAATGATCGGGTTGTGTGAGGGCATTTATTTTCCGGGCATCGATAGTCATCCTTATTGATCCATCAGGTTTATGAAACCAGCATAGTGGATATAAGTATGGGGAATCAGACACTTCAATAATTCCATCCTCCAACATTTTATTAATGACGTCTGTAGCCTGTTGACATATTGGCATCGGAACACGTCTACTTTTATGAGTTGAAAAATATCGGCCATGCCCCAGTTTTGAAAATAATTCATCTATTCCCAGAGGTCTAAAATGATCGGGTTGTGTGAGGGCATTTATTTTCCGGGCATCGATAGTCATCCTTATTGATCCATCAGGTTTATGAACCCAGCATAATGGTTGTAAGTATGGGGAATCAGACACTTCAATAATTCCATTCTCCAACATTTAATTAATGATGTCTGTAGCCTGTTGACGTATTGACATCGGAACAGGTCTACTTTTATGAGTGTATGGGGCAACGTCTTTAACTTTGAACTTATGTGTATACTTGTTGCAGAGCCCAGGCTTCGAACTAAATGCTTCGCGATTTTTAATGATGCACATCTTTAATTGTTCTTTTTGTGCTTCATTTAGATTATTAGTACTCTCTAAATTAACTTTCAGATTTTCAATGAATTTGCTTTCCTCTTGTTGTTTATCTGTAATCTTACTATCGTTTAGTTGCAAGCCATACAACTGACAATGATTATTATCAGGATAGATGTTCTGGGACATGTTTTCTTTAACATTATACCATGTATTATCATAATTATCTGTATCATCATACATAACATCATTTTCTTGCAAATATATATTTTCGACGAAGAATCTCACATTATTTAAATCATCTTTCTCCTCCTCTCTTATACTTATATCTTCTAACAGTTTAATATCTAAAATATTACTGTCCACTTTAATCCTGGTTTCATTTTTATCAAAGTCGATTACGCTTTGCCAACTATACAACAAATCGTTTCCGATAATGATCTCTCTAGCTAAGTTAGGTATTACTAATGCAATGAAGTTTAAATTTATATCGAGATTCAACTGTATTGGAACACCACAGTGAGTCGCACAAGAGCCGTAGATGCAAGCGAAGATTTGCGAAATTGTCCTCAAAATAGGTACGAAACTGAAGCAGATGTGTTAAAAAATGCGACTCATCTAAAAAATATATATATATATATATATATATAATAATTAAGTTTAAATTGTTTTCCTTATCACTTGCTTCAATCAATGCCTGATGTCTAACGCGATCTTTTCTTTTTCCTAAGCTATGCTACAGTGTACATTACTCACATTTAGATGTTCAACTCGATAATTAGCTATCAATGTTTTAAAGAATTCTTCACTAATTACCGAAGAGCTTGGCCCAGTGTCTATTAATACAGGTATTGGATTTTCCCATACTTGAATGACTATTTGGGGAGGGTTTACTAATTCAGTTTTCTCTGGGTTTGATACTACAATATTGTTCAAGGTATTCCCACTGTTCTACTTTCGCTCTGTGTTACCGTTTTCCCATCACCTTCCAGAGCACAAAATGATGACGGGATTAGTTTCCTGGAAGAGAATTTTGAACATTTGTGTTAGTTCTTAAGTTTGGATCACTTATTGTATCTCGTGAATTTGTCAAGTTAATTTGTCGGTTTTCTGGTTCTTCTCTCACATTCTCAGGCAATCTTTGAGTTGAGGTGTTACCCACAGAATGATCTTGTGAAATGTCACGCCTTTGATTTAAATTTCTGCTACGTTCCCGGTAATTTCTGTAAAATCTTATGTGATTGATCTGACCCTCTCGATCGATTCTTTGTGTGTTAGAATTTTGATTCCGGTACCTCCCAAATGATGGTACGTTCCTATTTCCCCGAGGCATAACGGTTTCATACCTACGTCTAAAACTATGGTCTCTTTCTTCCCGTGAATTTCTATGATTTTGTGCCTCGCCCCTGAAATTTTGAAGATTCTCAAGATTTTGACCTCGACCAGAATTTACTCTTCCATTTGGTTGATCAGCTAACCTATTACTTACATATGAGCCATGACTTTCTGTTGTGTTAGTGTTTGAATTTTGATTTGTATTATATACTTCAAATGAAGAAAGCAACTCAATCACATCAGAAAAATCTACAGGTCTTGCCTCAATTAAGTGATTCCTAATGTGTGGAGGATGTCTGATCAAAGTATTTACTATATCCATTTCAGACATTTCAGGATTCACTAATTTACTCTTATTCGCCAATTTTAGAAAATATTCAGTCATTGAGATCCCTTTCTTTGCCTCATATTTTCCTGTAGCCAACTCAATTTTTACTCTGTTTTGTCTTTCTGTTCCCCAAAATCTGTTTAAAAACAAAGTCCTAAATGTGTTATATGTTTCATGAGAAGTTAAGGTTAACCTAAGCCATTCAAATGCATTCTTTTTCAAACATCTTTTTACTATCATCGTTCTAAATTCATTAGGAATTCGTTTTATGCGGAAATACTCTTCCCGTTCTTTTAGGAAAACCTTGGGATTATCACCGGACTCTTCATCAAAACATGGTGGACTGATATCATTAAGGGAATAATTAACACATTCATTATGACCCTGAGTGTGAAAATGTGTGTGTGAGGGCATGTTTTGATTATTCCTATTGCAATATACTTCATTTTCTGAACTTACTAGATCACTACATTCGCTTATAGCATCACAAGGATTTGGATTAGTGGTTACATTACCAGTCTCGTAACCATCATTAGCATTTTCAACTCTAGACAAATCTTTCACATTCCTTAACTTATTTTGCCTGCAATGCAATTACAACCTGTGTCAATTTATTTACATTATCCTTTTCTATTTCAAGATTGTCTTTAATTTCTTGAATCTGACTAATTGTCTCATCTTTTGATTTACTTACTTCACCAAGGTTTAACTTAATTTCTTCTTGGTGAGATTTTACCTCGTTATGTTGTAATTGCATCTCAGTCCTAATTATAGCAATTCTTTGATCTAATTTTTCCTCAAACTCATCTTTTTGTTAATCTACTACCTCTGTTTGCTTTTTCATAAATACTTCTAATTCTTTGTTCACTTCTAACTTGATTTCCTGTTTTACATTTTCCTGACATAATCTAGTTTCCTGAATCATCTCTCTTAATTCCTTAACCTCGACCTCAAATCTTTCCATATTTTCCCTACATTCTTTTCTACTTTCTCTCACTTCTTGAGCTAGCTGAGAACTTATCAATTCCTGTTTTAACTTTTGTGACAAACTAACCTCTAAATTGCATACACTTTGTGCCAATTCCTGTCTTACACTAGCGTCTAGCTTGCACATACTTTGTTTCAAATCTTTAATATTGTCTTTATTCTGAGCTAATTCTACTCTCAATTCATTTATATTTTGTTCATTGCTATCAATTTTCTCTAACAAATTTGTTTCTAAATTACTGATGGTCTGTGCAAAACTATCTTCTAAACTTGTTTTTATATCGTTTAAACTAGCTTCCAACCTTGACTTTAAATCATTTGTATTCTTATTCAACTTAGCCTCCATATTAGCATTCATATTAATCATCATTTTCGCTAACCTATCCAGCGTCATCTCATTATCTTTAATTTTCCCTACCTCCTCCGTACTTTGTTTTTCAAACTCTTCTTCTACATCTCTACCCTTATCTACTTCTTTTCTATCTTCTGATTTCTTAGCAACATAAATTTACTAAAAAATAATAAATTGTTTTTCTGACACTCTTTCTTGGAATTTGTATTCTTCACTCTTCTTTTTAACACACGCATATGTACACTAGACTTCCTGTGATTTTCTTTCTACTCTCCCTTTTGATCTATTCGTGCCCCGCAATGGTCGCCATATTTGGTGCGGTTCTGCTTGGTGATGGTTAGTTTTATGCCACACCATGCGGTAGCACACCTGAAGGAGGATTCACCCCGTCGTGAGGCCTACGCCCCACCCACGCGAGAGGTTTCTCACTTCCCTCGGCGTGGCGACTGGTGTTGAAGCCAATCCTTACCTTGATGTGGGAGCAATGAACATTTCGTCTAAAAGTCGTGAAGGGGATGTTCTCGAAGATTCCTATTAATCTTCTCTCCGGCAGCTTCGGTGAGCGATGAGATTTGAAATTACCTCAGGCGTGGTATCGATACAAAAAGGACTTTACTTTTTGTGTAATCTTGAAATAAATGATTAACACCATTTCAATCTTCTCTTCTTTTTATTTCTTTTGCCATCTTTGTTTTTTACATGCGCGAGTTTTTACATTATATTATATTAACTTTCTCCTTTTTTATCTATCAATGATGCAACGGCTTTTTATTAAAGTTAATTATTGTTGCGTCGCATTTTCGCTGTATATTCTAAACTTTTGATAAACGTTCATAAACAGTAAACTTCAATCACTTCTCAAAGTTGCAAGAAGCCTTTCCACCAAAAAGCGTCTACTCTCTTCAAGAGTCCAAGCCAGAAAAAAAGTTTAGGAATAAAATCATTGGTTCTTTACTTTGTTTTGCTGCTAAGTTACTGTAATACTTAATTTGATTGGTCCTACATCACAACTTGAAATTCCAATAAACCAAAGCATTCGTTGCATCATCTACATGGCCTGCTTGGTTATTAACTTACAATAAATTACAAATGGCCATGTTTGTCTCATACCTCCATATATGTAATATCAGCTTCACATTTATGTATAAATTAAATAGCAATGGCACCGTTGGACTTCCTTGTGGGACGCCTGCTTTAATTGGCTTAACACTAGATACTGCATCTTCTACCGCAGTGCCAAAGCACTGATCAGAGAGGTAATCCCTAATTAGGGCTACTGCCAAATCTGGGAAGGTGTATTGTTTTAGCTTTTTAATTAGGCCTGCGTGCCATACTTTGTCGAAGGCTCGTTTGATGTCCAAATATAGGGCGCATGTTGACTTATTTGTATTAAATCTGTTGGTGATCTGTTCAGTCATATGCAAAAGTTGGAGCGTGGTAGAGTGCTGGGCTCTAAACCCAAACTACTCAGGTATTAGGATGTTGTGTTTATGAATGTGTTTAATTCTTTTTAGTATTACTTTTTCTAGTACTTTGCTTAATGTGTTTAATAGGCTAATTGGCCTCTAGTTGACTAGAACTGCTAGGTGTTTGTTTGCTTTGTGGAATAGGAGTATTTTGGCTTCTTTCCAGCAAGGGGGAAACCTGCCATTTTCGAGTATGAAGTTGAAAATTTTCGCTGAAAGCTTTAGTGCTCTTTGTGGTAGATTCTTTAGTACCACATTTGTTATTTTGTCAGGCCCAGGCGCTTTTCTGGTTGGCAGGTGCCTAATGATCCAGCCTATTTCGCCTGGGCTTGTTTTTCGCATTTTGTTGTGTGTTGGCATTTGCCCTGTGTTTCTTACTTTGTTTTTGACTTGAGCTGTGAAGTCATCATGCCCAATTACTTGGTTGGAGGAAAAGAAACTCTCTAAGGTGATCGCAAAGGCTTCTGCCTTGGCCTGGGGTGTTTCGGATATTGTGTTGTTAATTTTAAGGGGAGGGATATTCGTTCGCGTTCGCGTAAGGTATTTGGCTATTCACCAAGTTGAGTTTTGTTGTGGATTTAAATTTTCCAAAGTGTTATCCCATTGATTTTTGGGTGTAATTTCTTGCGCGTTCAGTAGCTAAATCTCTAGCTTTGTGGTAATCTGCGCAATGGAGGATATTTCTGGTTCTTTGCCATTTGTGTCTGGCTCTATTTTTTGCTTGCTGGAGAACTTTAATGTTGTGTGGAAATCTGGCATTGACTGCCCGCTGCTGTCTTAGGGGAATGCAGGCCCTGGTGGCTATCTTTATGGCTGATTCAATTTTATTTATTGCTTCATCTTGTTCTTCTGCAGAATTAATTTACAGCTCTGGCAGATAGTGGTTAACTGAATCTTTAAATTCTTCCCAGTCTACTTGGTTATAATTAAAATTTAAAGTAGCTGGTTTGAATGCGTAGGAGCATTGATGGTTATTAATACGGGCAAGTGATCAGATGTGAGTTCCTCTAGGACTTCAAAGTCCGTGTTGTATGGAACATTCCCAAATCCCTTACATCGTGAATATGGTAAGAGAGAGATCTCGAACCCTCCACAACAAAATTTCTGCCCATCCCAATCAGCTGGTAAGCTCCTTGGGTCGGTATGACCTCAAAGCTCCTCGCAGAAGGAGGAGATACAGACTCCCGAAAGATGCCATGGGCCTGTGAGAATTTCTCTCCATCTATCCAACATCCCCAGGCCCAGAAATGGGCCTGGAATCTTTACCGTGAACACCCTTTACCCCCTCTGATCGTGCTGCCTGCACTATGCCTCCTTTAAGCGGGGAGGCCAGGTGAAGGCAGCCTTGGGCATACATACCTCAAGGGCGACCGTCCGCACATGCGGCAGGTCAGATGCAGCCAGCATTGGAGGTGGTCGCTGCATGGATGGGCAGCAGCCTGAGCGGCTTAAACCCAACAGATCAGAGTAACCTATGCCCAGACACAAACGCTTGAGACAAACAGCAGTCTTCTATTACTGCCCAGATAAAGTCGCACTAAGCGGCTAGGTGCTGTGGCGAAAACACCACCACTCAGGTTAACCTGAGTGACCTAAATCTTCTGCTGGTCTGCTGGTGGTTGTTTATTGTAACTACTGTTGTTGGTGACATACGAGCTTGGGTTTGTGTCCGGTCGGGTTTCGTACGTGTGTTCCTTAAAGCTGGATACCAAGCTGATTCCGACTGATTCGGCGTCTGGAGAAGTTACGAAAGAAGAAAGCACGCCTGCTATGTTCCCTTACCTTCTTGCTCCGTTGCTGGGATAGCGCAGTTATCCCGCGCTTCCTTCGAAATAAGCGCTATTTAACACAGCGTCATCACGTCGCATCTACAACCGCATGAAAAAAGCTTTACTTCGCGAACGAGTTTGCCAAACACGCCGGGATTTGGTTCTCAATGACAGCACACTGATGGTTCTCCACCTACGGTTGAGCAGTTTACTATCCAAACAGGACTGGGAAAAAATTGACAGAATCACATAAACTCTATGATTTCAACCTCGAAGCAAGGAACCGCCAGACAGAAGAAGTACAACTACTCCGAGATGCAGTCCTCTACAGCAATTGAACCTAAGCGGACCGTGATCAATTTATCCTACTATCATTTGTCAGAACACGAAACCACCATGTCGCTCCCAGCACTATATCCACAGAAGACATCATTGTGAATATAGAACCTGGTCTACGTAGTACCTCTACTACAACCGCAGAAGAGATACGACGTGAATGTGCCAGGATACTACAACGAGCAAAACCTCGGCAGAGCAATCTATCTGGTCAAGAAAAGGCTGCTCTGAAATCCCTGAACAACAACAAGGAGATTATAATAAGTGCAGCAGACAAAGGAAACTCCACTGTGATCATGAATGTCTGGGATTACAAACGGAAAATCTCTGATTTACTGAATCCAACTACCTACAAAAAAAACTTCCTTGTGACCCCATCTCACGCATCTTACGGAAAACTAATCAGCTCATCAAGCGGTCTTCAATACCCGTGGAAACACAACGGCAACTCACGAGCACAGAAGCCTAGCCTCCTAGACTATACGGACTACCGAAGGTTCACAAACCGGAGGTACATAGTGAGTGCCATCGAATCCCCGATGTACTACCTAGCCAACTATCTTGTCAAGCTTCTACAGCCACATGTTGGAAACTCCGATTCATACATCAAAAACTCTTCACACTTTGTTGGAAAGCTGAAATCCTAGACCGTGCAGCCCCATGATCTTCTAGTAAGTTTTGATGTTGCTTCTTTGTTCACAATCGTGCCCATCCAAGAAACTATCACTCTCCTACAAGACTTATTTCCTGAAGACATTACCAGCTTATTACGTCATGTGTTGGAAACCACTTACTTCCAGAGGAACTAGGAGTTCTATGAACAGAACGATGGGGTGGCTATGGTAGCCCGGCGAGCCCAGTTATTGTCAATTTCTACATGGAACACTTTGATACCAAGGCTTTAAATTCTGCTACTCTGAAGCCCATGTGCTGGCTTCGCTATGTAGATGATGTATTCGCTATCTGGAACTACGGACAGGAAGCCTTGACAGAATTTCTACAACACATTAATTGTATTCACTCACGCGTAGTCACAATGGAAATAGAGAAGAACGGACAGCTTCCATTTTTGGACGTACTCGTTACCAGGAAACCAGATGGGATGCTCAGTCAGTATTCCGATTCACCCATTTCATTCACCGCCCGATATGACTTAACGTTGGAGGACGTAAAATTACCCCTCCCCCCAAAAAAAACTCGAATCACCACCCTGGTCAAAAGAGAGCTGTCATAAAAACTCTAGTGGATCGTGCCAAACGCATTTGCCAGCCAGAATTACTCCCCGGGAAATCTCTCATATTAACAAAGTTCTACAGTTACACCAGCCAAGAAGTTAAGCGTGTCATACACCCCAACAGGTAGCCTCCGTCAACACTTGACCAAACTGATCCAAAACCAAAGAAGTCTAAAGCTTTTCTGCCTTACATCAGAGGTATCACTGACCGCATTTGAAAAATCCTCAAACAACACAACATTCACGTCATCTGCAAACCCACACAACAAATACGAAACTTATTACGCTCATCTAAGGACCAGGGGCGGCCGGTGAGGCATTGTATTGATGGTGCCATAAATAAACAAGGTTTGTTTGAGTATACATATGTGTACCAATTACGAACGATTTAGGTAATCTTATCAATAATCCATCCTATTTTATAATATACTGTACCAAACAGAACGTACAGGGAAACGGAAATAGATATTTATTACATCCGTACTCTTGTTACGCACAGGTGTAACGAGCACAGTAAAAGTTTGACAATACTGTTCATGGAAAATGTGATACAAAGCATTCGTGTACGATTTTGCGACATAGAGACGTCATTGTTATTGTTTTAGCCATATTTTTTCTAGCTCAGAAATTAAACGTAACAAACTCTGAGAAATCTTTGTCTCTCTCTCTCTCTCTCTCTCTCTCTCTCTCTCTCTCTCTCTCTCTCTCTCTCTCTGTCTCTCTCTCTGTCTCTCTCTCTCTCTCTCACACACACACACACACACACAGACACACAATTTTTCACTGTAAAATGAGTAATCTCAATTTTTAAAAACGGGTTTAATGAAATGACTAACTTTTAAAAATTAAAAGTATTATGCTCACCGCATGCAGCAACTCCATGACTTTATGATGACAGCGTCAAATGAATTAGTAGGAATGGTATTGAAAAGCCATTCTTCGCTCCTTCTTGTTTGCAAATAAATCTATCACCTTTGAATTGAAATTGTCAATTTTGCACACGAATAGCTTTTCACAGGATAGAATTCCTAAGGCACTCAATTGTTCTTCTTTCATTATGTTTCGTAGAAAAGTTTTAATCCTCTTGAGCATCAAAAAGCGCCGCTCAGCTTCTGATGTCGAGATAGGCATAGTGATTAACAATTTAAAAACTTTAACAGTCTTCAAAAGTAGCACAGAGTTCATCCTCTAGAATCAGCGAAAGAAACGGAACCGCACCGGAAACTGCTCTCAACTCAGGCCTAGCATAGAACACTTGAAGCTCTCCCTTCAACTTTCTTTCCTCTAGAAATGTATATGTGTCCGTAATTTCAAGATATTTTTCTGGAAAATGTGCTACATAATTGTCAAACTGGCTTACATCAAATAAGTTGGTTGCAATGAGGTGCCCAGTGAACTGAAAACGTGATTTTATTTCAGAAAGGATGGCATCACACACCTCCAAAGCATGTTGCTTTTTGTTATTATCATTAATCCTTGGTCTCTTGTAAAGCCTTGTTTAGTCATTTTCAAAACTAACCTGACTGATGATGGAGTCAATGTCATCTCTGATGTTTTGCATTATTGTTTCAAAGTTCTGAATGTCTTGTTTTACCTTGGTTGGTTCAGTTGTCTTCTTTCGAAATTGATTAAAATGTATGTCCATATGAGGTATTATCTTATAGAAAAACGATAGCCAGAAAATGAAGTCTCTATCTTGCAATCTTTGTTTATATGAACCATATTTTTCAATAGTAGAGGATAATTTTAAGTTCTCGCTCGTTTCAATTGTTTCCATGACAGTAATAAGCTCCTTCCTGTTTTCATAAATATCCTTTACTACTCGCGAATGGTAATTCCATCTTGTGAGAGACACACGAGGGAAGCTTTTCTGAGTTATGCTATGCAACACTTTCGATCTTTGTGGCAAATTTGAAAAGAAAGAAGAAATGCCTGAAAGATGTGCAAATAAGATATGGTCCTTGCGATTGAGGCTGCAGATGACATTATAAGGTTGAACTGGTGCGCATAGCAATGAATGTAGTGCGCATTTGGGTATTTGTCTTTCTTTACTCCGTTTGACTCGCCACTCATAACGCTTGCACCATCGTAACTCTGAACTACTAGTTTTGCTCGGTCATCTCCAATTAAGGGTTCAATTTCTTTCAGAATACACTGCGAGATAGACTGAGCATTCTGACCTTCTGGATTAACAAAATTCCAAAATCTTTCAACGTGGATTCCATAAACAATATATCGCAAAACAATAATCAACTGAAATTCACAAGACACATCAGTGGTTTCATCAGCGATTATTGCAACATAATCCGCACGCTTTATTTCTTTGCAAACTTCCTCGTGATACACTTCCAACATGCATTGCAGGAGTTCGTTTTGAACAGTCTTAGAAATGCCTTTGAATACTGATGACTGGCTAAGGTGTACTTGAAGTTCTCTATCCAACTCTGCACTAAACTGAAACAGCTCACTTATTTTGAGAGGCGTTAGATACATCGTGTCCCCTAAGAGCCAGTTCCAAAGCACCACAGAACCGAATACAGTTTATAATTAAGTTAAATATATACCTGTTCTTCAAAGTATAAACTTGGAAGAAGCATAGGGACAGTGAAGCACAAATTAGTACAAAAGTGAATCGATTCACTTTTGTACTAATACCCGTTCTTGTCTACTTGTCTGTTATGGCTGTTGACTGTTTGCCTATACTGCGAATCTCATTTGCCCTGAATGTTAGTTTTGCCTAGAAATGAAAGACTCAGAACATTGTCCATGGGTCGCTTCAATGTTTCATGCACTTTCATTTTAGACCATAAATGCAAAATATCAGTTATTCCCAGGCACGTATTCAGAAGTCACTTTCTGGGGGGGGGGGGGGGGGGGGGTCCAAAAATCTACGTTGAATCAGTTTATCACTGAAGGAGGACAGAAGTTGTAATGCATAGCATGCAGAGCTCAGTTTAGGGACAATTTCTAAAACTTGAAATGCAGAATCAGCTAATATCTAATTCCCATTTTGTGAATATCATTGAATATTTGGTGTATTATGATGAATGAACAAAACTTTTATGAAATTACACTTCAAAGAGGTAAAGGGTTAAGCTTAAATAAAATCTTCTGATCATTTTATTAACATTTCATAGTGAGTGTATTAGTGTATCTAATTAAATCCACATTAGGGATTTAAAAGGCCACCTGTGTAACATCAGATATGGCAGCTAGTAATAAAGGCAGCTTCATATTATGGCTGTGGAAACAAATAAAACTGAAAGATGCTAAGCTGGCCTCAGCATGTATTTGAATACTGCTGCATTTTTGCTTCAAGCAGTACTAGAATTTTATCATAACTTATACTGGAATTATACTACTTGTATTTTTCAACCTTCAAGCAACATATACTCTTAAACTTATACCAAATTCCTTCTAAATAGTGAAGAGTACTTCACATGCATTCTCAGAAAATTCAAGATTATTTATTTTGCAAAGCAGGTATCTTAAGTATGTAGTATTTTAATGAAAATCAATAAGCACCTTTTCTTATAAAATATAAAGTTTCAGAACATCTTTAATGTAAAGGTTTGAGTTCTGAGAACCTTAAAATATGTATTTATAGTAAAATCTTGTTAATTAATTTCTGGATAGTATGCAATATCCTCTGCTTAGTATAGGCAGTAGAGAAATTAAAAATTAAACTATAGTCAACTATCAATTTTGAAAAAATTGTATTTTCTAAAGAGATGTCCACTTTTTGTGTATCTCTTAAAGTTGACCAGTTTTACAGAATTTCTTTCTAGTGAATTTGAGAAGATAAAAAATGTTGAAGAAGTTCCTTGTAAGTGCTAGTTTGGGATAGGGGATTTTCTTGAGAATTGTAATGTCACATATTTAGAATTTACTGAGCTTAAATGCTAAGTGTAGTACTTACATGACTTTTCATTTTTGAACTACCTAATTGTTCACACATATGTACACACATGCACACATACAAGAAACTGTTTCTAGAAGTACTACCTTTTTTAATTCAGGAGTCTCAAAATGTATATTTCCAATGTAATCTTGATATTAAATTTTTGGGTGGAATGTAACACACACTCTGACTAGTAGGTATGTGGTAAAGAATGCAAAAGGTTTGCAATAATGACTAGTGAATTTTGAAAACAATATATTACTTAGATGCATATGATTGTGATAGAAAGACTTCAAAAATTTGCCAAGACACAGACAGCATTTGGGAAATAGCTTAAAGTTGTAGGCAACATGTCTATGCAAGCAAAGTAGTTAAGTGTTTGTTTCACTCAGTTTTAATTTATCATTACAGTATACTATGTGCTACTTCCAGTTTTGAGTTTTGTGCTAATACCAGCACAATGTAATTATAAGATTTCTGATTTACAGGAACACCAAATGGGATATTGGAAACTAAAGAAGTAGCAGATGACTCATTGGACACCCCAAGATCAACAGGTAGACAACGAACATTACGTAATCGTCGTAGCACTGTTGGCAGCTTCACAGATATATGGGCAGATAAAGAAGAGCTAAGCATGGACTCAGAATCAGACTCAGATTCAGGCAGTGATTTATGGCAGATGAAGAAGAAAAGGAAAAGAAAACCAAGGTTATCCAAAGTAAGCATAGCCGATGAAGAGGGTTGTAATGGTGCGAAGCCAAGGAAACAGCCGAAGAAAAAGAACAAAACTGCAACTGGAGATGTTGCTGGGGATGTAAGTTATTTTATTTTAGGAGCTATGTTGCATACACACAGTGCTAAAAAAGTTGAACATTTGTTTTGTCATATGTTGATAATAAAAGCAGTTCATTCAAAAACATAGCGAAAATAAATAATAAAAGCAAAGACAGTCGTGAATTTTGAAATTTAGGTGTGTGATTAATAAAGTAAAGTTTATTTTGGGGCATGCATTCTAGCAACATAGTCATATGTGTAATATCATAATGTTCAACTCATTGGATGAGAGGTATGATTGAATTGTTTTGAGCCAAAATGCACATCATTGAATCTTTCTGTAAACAAATTACCTACGTATACCTATTTGAGGCATACACATATTTGTGCAAAGTGTCATGTTAATGGGTTGAATAAATATAAGAGAAATGTTCTAATTTTAAAGTTAAAATTGAACTGCTATAAAGAGATATCAATTTTGCTTGTAAGCAATTCATAGATTTTTAAATTTTATTTGATCATTTACTGAATATTTGTTTCTCACCCCTCACAATTATATAATTATACTACATAATGTTTAATCTACAATAACATACAAATAACAAACTAACATGCTTTATTACATGTTTAATCTCTTACTTGGTTACTAAAATTATGCAAATGAGTCAATCTTGTATACACTTTTCTACACTTACAAGTTTTATAATGAAGACTAGTTTCTGGGAACTTTTTCCCTACTGTCAGTTCTGTGGTTGACTGATTATGCACCGGGTGTCTGCATCTGGCTTGGTGTCGTGCTGCAATCTAATGTCCTGGTAAGTTTGATGACATCATCTATGGCGGAAATTTCAAAATTCATCAAGAGGTCCTGTTTCTTCATAATAAATATGTTTTCCCAAGTTTGTAGTTCTAGAGGTTTCTTTGCCTGTTTGAACAGTTCTACTTCTTGCTTTATGTTGTGATTCTCAGACCAAAAGTGATGTGCTACGGCCAACTTGTCCATGTGTTTGAATTTAATATTTCCGAAGTGTTCTTTCATTCTTGTTCCTAGATTCCTTTTGGTCTTACCAATGTTATATCTTGTCACAATCCTGGCAACTCATTTGATAAATGCCTGATAATTGAGTTTTTGGTGTGTTGTTTTTTAGAGGGTGGTTTAGTAAGTTGGGGATGTTGTGTTTGTTCTGAGGGGTTAATTTTATGTTGAAGCTCTTAAATATCTTTTCAAATTTTTTGAAGTATTTTGGATGAAATGTAAATTTGGCATATCTGGTGTTTGGGTTTTCTAGTTTTTTTAATGTAGTAATGTCCTTTAAGTTTTTGTTTCTTTTGTGTCTGTAGATCAATTTTTTGATGGAAGTTGTGTTGTAGTTGTTCAATTCGGCAACCTGGTGTATGTGAGTGTACTCCTGTTCATATTCGGTTTTTGTTAGCGGAATGTTGATTAATCTGTGAACCAAACTATGGCATACTGCATATTGATGTTGTACTGGGTTAAATGGGTTACATTTAATGTAATTGTCAACATGTGTTGCTTTTCTGTATATTCCAAATTGCAATCCTATTAGTGTTCTTATGATTTTCAAATCTAGAAAAGGTAGCCATTCATCCTGTTCTACTTCAATGGTGAAAACTGGATTTTTCTTGTAGGTTTTCGTACTGTCCTTTTAAGAATCTGTGGTTTTTCTTTCATGTTCAATTTCAATATGTCGTGTAATTTTGTTTCAAAATGTCACGAGCATACCAGTAAAAAAAAATTCCAAAATTGATGAAAGGCTGGTTATCCAAAAGCAACGTTGCAGATGATAAAATAGAGGAATACATCAAATTAACCATCTTATGTATTGAACAAAACAGCTTCACGTTCTCCAGCAAGAACTTCCAACAAACAGCAGGCTTGGCCGTGGGTAACCCTCTTTCACCATTACTAGCTAATCTGTTCATGAGCAATTTGGATACACACATTACTAAAGCCTTTCCACATATTTTCAAATGTTGGCATAGATACGTCGACGATGTGTTTGCTATAGTTCCTAGAAGACTAACCGAGGACGCTCTAAAGTTGCTAAACCTACAAGAAAAATCCATAGTTTTCACCATTGAAGTAGAGCAGGATGAATGGCTACCTTTTCTTGATTTGAAAATCATAAGAACACCAATAGGATTGCAATTTGGAATATACAGAAAAGCAACACATGTTGATAATTACATTAAATGCAACCCATTTAACCCAGTACAACATCAATATGCAGTATTCCATAGTTTGGTTCACAGATTAATCAACATTCCGCTAACAAAAAAGAATATACACAGGAGTACACTCACATACACCAGGTTGCCGAATTGAACAACTATAATATAAATTTCATCAAAAAATTGATCTACAGACACAAAAGAAGCAAAAACTTAAAGGACATTACTACGTTAGAAAAACTAGAAAACCCAAACAACAGATATGGCAAATTTACATTTCATCCAAAATACTTCAAAAAATTTGAAACGATATTTAAGAGCTTCAACATAAAATTAGCCCCTCAGAACAAACACAACATCCGCAACTTATTAAACCACCCTCTAAAAAATAATTCACCAAAAACTCAATTATCAGGCATTTATCAAATGAGCTGCCGGGATTGTGACAAGATATACATTGGGAAGACTAAAAAGAATCTAGGAACAAGAATGAAAGAACACTTCAGAAATATTAAATTCAAACACATGGACAAGTCGGCCGTAGCACATCACTTTTTGTCGAGAATCACAACATAAAGCAAGTCATAGAATTGATCAAACAGGCAAAGAAACCTCTAGAACTACAGACTTGGGAAAACATATTTATTACACAGAAACAGGACCTCTTGATGAAGTTTGAAATTCCCACCATAGATGACATCATCAAACTTACCAGAACATTAGATGGCAGCACGACACCAAGCCAGATGCAGACACCGGATTAATCATCAGTCAACCACATAACTGAGGATAGGGAAGAAGTTCCCAGAAACTAGTCTTCATTATAAAACTTGTAAGTGGAGAAAAGTATATGCAAGATTGACTCATTTGCCTAATTTTAGTAACAATGTCACTCCACTTTCTGAAATACTTCTTTTTATTCTATATCTTACTTGGTTGCTTGCTTGTCTATATTAATTTATGGTTCCAAAACTTAAAAAACTCAAGTTTTCTTACTAAAGTCAAAGAAATCAAACAAAAATTAAAACTTCTTTACTTAAAAGAAAACTTACAAACAAGTATCAACCCTTTAGAACTCTTTGATATTGAACACTATCTACACTTAGTTGCACAAGCTATAAAATTTGAAACTTCTTCATGTATCCTGAAACAAATAACACTAAAAATAATAAATTTAAGATATCCCTCCAATGAATGGCTACATGTTTACACTGATGGTTCGAGCTTACCAAACAGTGGTGGTACTGGTGGTGGTGCAATATGCCCATCCTTCTGTTTCTACAAACCATTAAGTTTAAATGCTACAAATTTTGATGGAGAAATTTTGACAATCCTTCAGAGCTTACAAAATCTTCTATATATCATATAATTACATAAATTTGAAAAAGTTGTATTGTAACATCTGATATAACATCTAAAAACCTAAATATCACAGAATGCTGTAAAATCATAAAACCTTCTTCTTCTTCTTCTTCTTCTTCTTCTTCTTCTTCTTCTTCTTCTTCTTCTTCTTCTTCTTCTTCTTCTTCTTCTTCTTCTTCTTCTTCTTCTTCTTCTTCTTCTTCTTCTTCTTCTTCTTCTTCTTCTTCTTCTTCTTCTTCTTCTTCTTCTTCTTCTTCTTCTTCTTCTTCTTCTTCTTCTTCTTCTTCTTCTTCTTCTTCTTCTTCTTCTTCTTCTTCTTCTTCTTCTTCTTCTTCTTCTTCTTCTTCTTCTTCTTCTTCTTCTTCTTCTTCTTCTTCTTCTTCTTCTTCTTCTTCTTCTTCTTCTTCTTCTTCTTCTTCTTCTTCTTCTTCTTCTTCTTCTTCTTCTTCTTCTTCTTCTTCTTCTTCTTCTTCTTCTTCTTCTTCTTCTTCTTCTTCTTCTTCTTCTTCTTCTTCTTCTTCTTCTTCTTCTTCTTCTTCTTCTTCTGCTCCTCCTCCTTCTCCTCCTCCTCCTTCTTCTTCTTCTTCTTCTTCTTCTTCTTCTCCTCCTCCTCCTCCTCCTTTTTCTCCTTCTTCTCCTTCTTCTTCAAAACTGTTTAGGCCATTTAGCCTGTTCCAGCTCCAATGTCATAAAACAGTTAATTTAAATGAAAGATTAATACTACAGTGGATTCCAGCACATTGCAGAATACATGGTAATGAAACAGCTGACTTTCTGGCCAAAAAGACAGTAAAATTAGGTCAAATTTATTTGAGCCACTAAGTTATCACTCTATCAAAAGAATAATTATATCAATATATAGTCAAAAAAATTAAAGAAGGCAATATATTACAAACAAAAGGAAAACGATGGGAAAATGTATCTAATAGTACAACTAGAATCAATAGATTACCAAGGAAATCCTCTGTAGCAACTTATATACTTATAACAGGCTATGACTGTCTTAATAAACATTTATTCAGGATTGCTATAGTAAGATCTCCTCTGTGTTCTTTCTGTACACTTAAAAAAGATACGGATGGAAACCACCTAGTCCACTGCCCAACTTTTAGTCAACATACCAACATAACATCAAAATACTGGAGTGTCTACATTGTTGTTTCTTTGTGGTTTTTGGTTATCCTAAGGTCCTTCTAAGTCTGTTTTTAATTCTGTTTTCTTTTTACACATTCTCCCCCATTTACCTTAACCAAATACTTTCCTACAGATTTTATATTTATTTCTTCTTTAACAGTCAGAATTGTTCTGATTGGTATTTCCCAGTCCAAGTTTTTTTATTTTTGTTTGCCATGGTCATTGCTTTCAAAGCCTTTTTAGACTATATTTTAACAAACCGTAAAAGTCCATATTAACTTCACCGCAGATTAGGCATTTTGCTTCATCTTGGTCGTGATTTACACCTTTCAAATTTCTGACTCTTATTCTTGTCCATGTGAATCCTCATTTATCGTACAGTGAAAGCAAGTTCAGATACAAAAATATTAAGATATGAATTAAGATATGTTTGCTTTCCTACACCGTAAATTTAACAAAACATATTTCAGAAGCTTTTGCTTCCATCATCAGCTGTAGGCCCACTGGTGTAGTTGTATGGAGTTGGGATTTCAGAGTTCATAATTCTGTGCCATCTTTTTGGATGAGAATCTTATCCCATATAGCAAGTTCTAATCAGTGGTTCACTTCTTTTAATATTTTGGAGTTGATGTCTTTTTCATGGTGTATTATGCTGTGCTGTGATCTGTCTGTCTGTGTATGTTTTATGTTTCAGATGTGCTCTTTTTATGGATGTTTATTTTTCATTTATTCATGCCAGTGTATTATACTCTGTTGCATTCTTGGCAGTTAATTCTGTAGATCCTGGGTTCTTAAAACTTTCGCATCCGTTCTTCGAAAGGTGCTCTCAACAGATTCTTCAAGAGGAACTAGAAGAGTCTGCCCTATTTTTTTCTTTTCCCCCCACTTGGGGTGTATGTTCAATTATCTACAGAAATACATATCTGCAGTAATTATTAATCATATTACAAGTATAGAATAAAAAGAAGTATTTAAGAAAGTGGAGTGCCATTGTTACTAAAATTAGCCAAGTGGAGAAAAGTATATACAAGGTTGACTCACTTGCCTAATTTTAGTAATATTACAAGTGTTTAAGGTGGATGTTACTATAATAGAAAATAGTTACAATCAGAATACAAAGTAAGAAGCAATACTTCAGGTTCACTAATAATTGTATATTTTTGAATAGTGAGATTTATCATATTCATCTAATCTACTTGGTGCAATTTATATAGAGTTTCTTTTTTCTAACAGTGTGTTGGCCAAAAAGGAAGTGACCAGAATTCGAGTACCTCAGCAGTTCCAGCTACTGCTTTTGAGGGAGCATTTAGCTCTTGGCTAGGTGGTATCAAACAGGAGATTAATGAAGCAGAATCCAAGGAAAGCACTGTAAGTATGTTTTAAATGCAGTGTGTGATAAGCTAAACAGTGTAAGAAATTTACAATAACATTAGAGCATAATCTCAAAAACTATTTGTAGTTGGTTCATTGATACTCGTGACTTGTTTATATTAATGAGAGACTAGTTTCAAAGGCATTCGCCTCCATTTTCAATCTCTTTCCAACTGGCATCTGTTGTTGCCTGCTCCTTCTCTGGTGGTGGAACTATGAACTTTTTTGTCCAATTATTTACTGGTGGGACTTCAAAGTTCATTACGCAATCCTTATTTTTCCATATGAATATGTTCTCCCATGTTGTCAATTTATTTTGGTTTATCATTCCTTTTAATAATTTTGGATTTGGATCAATGTCATGATTTTCATTCCAAAAATGAAATGCTACTGCTGACTTATCTTCTTGTTTCAATCTGATGTTTCTAAAGTGCTCTTTGACTCTGGGTTTTAGATTTCTTTTAGTTTGACCTATGTAGCATTTTTCACAATTCTTACAACTTATTTGGTATATTCCAGATCTGTTAACTGATGGGATTTCATCTTTTGTTTTTGAATTTTGCAATTTTAAAATTGAGTGTCTGTTAGTAGGTGCCAAGATGATATTTTGTTCCTTGAAGATCTTTTTAAATTTATTAAATGTTTTTGGGTGATATGTGAATGAACTGAATAAGCTGCTGCTTTCTTTTTCTTTTGTAAATGTGGTTGCTTCCTTAATGATTTTCTTTAGTTTAGCTTTTCTAATTTTCTTCAACACCAAACTTTTGTTGTATCCATTTTCTTCTGCTATTTTCTTCTTGCTTTTTTGTTCTTTGAAATATTCTTCTTTTTCCATGGATATTGTAACGCGAGCGCTGGAACACCCTGTGAAGCAGCTGAGAGCGGGAGACAGGGAAGGTTCGGTTAGCCACGCCCTCGCCTCGTTTGTCCTATAGTGGTGACAGGCTGTGGTCAGGGGAAAAACATGACTGTGTCGCCTGTTTCTCTACACCTGTTTCTCGAAATTACGTAATCTGGAACATTCCCCTGGTCACTAGAAACCGGCGATATTCCTATATAAAGAGGGTTACAGACGGACAGAGTGGAGTTGGTTTTGTCAGTTAGTGAGTGAGGAGACAGTCGCAGTTCTTGGTGTAAGAGTTAGTCAGTGACGTGTTAATGAACGAAAGGATTGTGCAACGGAAGACTGTACGTAACTGTGAAGGTGTACCGGAGCTTACGTAACCGCGAGTACAAGGAAATTGTAATGGACGAACTGGTGAATTGTAACCTGGTGAATTGTAACTGTGTGCAGCACGAAATTCTGTGTAATTGGCAAGAGTTTAAACTGTAAGTCGGTAGAAATAAAGAACATTGTTGAGTGGTGAAACTGGACTTTTTATTCCACGAACCCACAAAGTCACACTGGTGTCAGGAAGCGGGAAAACATCACCGAACATTACAACCATGGACGCGGCATTGGAAAAGATTTTGGAGAAAATGATGGAAATGAAGGCCGAACTGACCTCTGAAATGAAGACGGCAAATGAAAACCTCGCTGCAAAAACAGAAGCGGCAAACAACAACCTCACCGCCGAGTTGAAACAAATGAAGACGGCCAACGACAACATCACCGCCGAGTTGAAACAAATGAAGACGGCCAACGACAACATCATAGGGAAGATGGAAGAAATGAAGGCCGAATTAACAGCGAAGACGGAAACGGCTAACAACAACTTGGCCACGACAATGACCTCAAAGATGGCCGAACTGACAACGAAAATGAAGGCGGCGAACGAGGCTCTCACCGCAAAGTTTGAGGAACGGTTGGCCGGCGTGAGGGATGACGTCGCGAACCTGGGCAAACGGAAGGGTCAAGTAGACGACCGCCTTAATGATTTAGAGGAAAAGGCCGACAACATCGCAAAACCCCTCACCCGCCTGACGGAGGAAAACCGGCCTTATGTGTGGACGGAGGATGCCGAAGACGCTTTCCAGCACCCGAAGGGGACCCTGTGCAGTGCTCCTATTTTGGGTTTCCCACAACCGGGTGGCGCCTTCATTGTGGACACCGACGCCAGCGACCATTGCATTGGAGGTGTCCTACCGCAGATCCAGGACGGCCATGAGCGCACAAGAGTGGAAGAGAAGGAGCGTGCCGCAGCAGTCCGAGTAGTTGTGGCAGTGCCTGCTGAAGGCTGGGATAGCGCAGGCCTGAGGAGGGAGCAGCTGGCGGACGCAGACTTGGGGCCACTCTTGAGGGAAGTGGACACAGGGACGAGACCAACCTGGGAGGACATCGCACCGAGGAGCGCCACCTACAACTCCTACTGGGCCCGATGGGACTCGTTGAAGACCAGAGAGGGCGTGCTGTTCCGGGTATGGGAGTCACCCGATGGGAAGGCGCAGAGAGAACAGTTGGTACTTCCCCGGAGCAAGGTCCCGGAAGTCTTGGAGGAAGTGCACGCCGGTACTTCAGGGGGACACCTGGGAGCGAACCGAATGATTCACAAACTACGGCAGCGCTACTTCTGGCTCAGACTCCGGGCAGATGCTGGTGGTACACCTGGACAGCCTCGCACGCTACGATGGGGCTGTTCGGGGCGAACAGCTTTGGGGAGGGAGCAGTGTAACGCGAGCGCTGGAACACCCTGTGAAGCAGCTGAGAGCGGGAGACAGGGAAGGTTCGGTTAGCCACGCCCTCGCCTCGTTTGTCCTATAGTGGTGACAGGCTGTGGTCAGGGGAAAAACATGACTGTGTCGCCTGTTTCTCTACACCTGTTTCTCGAAATTACGTAATCTGGAACATTCCCCTGGTCACTAGAAACCGGCGATATTCCTATATAAAGAGGGTTACAGACGGACAGAGTGGAGTTGGTTTTGTCAGTTAGTGAGTGAGGAGACAGTCGCAGTTCTTGGTGTAAGAGTTAGTCAGTGACGTGTTAATGAACGAAAGGATTGTGCAACGGAAGACTGTACATAACTGTGTATGAGTATCGGAGTTGATGTAATCGCAATTACGAGTGAAATTGTAACGGACGAACTGGTGAATTGTAACTGTGTGCAGCACGAAATTCTGTGTAATTGGCAAGAGTTTAAACTGTAAGTCGGTAGAAATAAAGAACATTGTTGAGTGGTGAAACTGGACTTTTTATTCCACGAACCCACAAAGTCACAATATGTTGACTAGTCTGTGTGTAAGGCTGTTTATTATTGCATGTTTATGTGTAATTGGGTTGTGGCTATTATTTTTTATGTAATTTTCTGAATGTGTTGGTTTCCTGTAAATTCCAAATTTTATTTTTGTGTCATTCCTGATGATATTTAGATCCAAGAAAGAGAGTTGTCCATTGGTTTCCTTTTCTATAGTGAATTTTATACTCCTTTCTTGCAGATTGAGAATTTTAATGCATCTTCTAAATGTTTATTCGGTACAATTGCAAAGATGTCATCAATATATCTATACCAAACTTTGAAGATCAATGGGAAGGCCTTTTTAATTTGTGTTTCAAATGCACTCATAAATAAGTTAGCCAAAAAGGGTGAAAGTGTGTTGCCCATTGATAACCCTGATTTCTGCTTGTAGTGTTTTCCATTAAAGCTGAAGAAGTTTTGTTCAATGCATATTTTTGTTAGTGAAATGTATTCTTCTGCTTCTATTGCTTCCATTTCTATTGTAGTTAGCCATTATTTTAATACAGTCTATAATTTTTCTGTTGGTATGCTTGGAAATAAAGATGTGACATCAAATGAAACTAGTCTGTCATTTTTGTCCAAATTTATATCTTTTATTTTTTCTACTAGATCTAGAGTTTTTTAAATTTGCACTTTCAAATTTTGTCAAACAAAAACAAAAGATGGAATTCCATCAGTTAACAGATCTGGAATATACCAAATAAGTTGTACAAATTGTGAAAAATGCTACATAGGTCAAACTAAAAGAAATCTAAAACCCAGAGTCAAAGAGCACTTTAGAAACATCAGATTGAAACAAGAAGATAAGTCAGCAGTAGCATTTCATTTTTGGAATGAAAATCATGACATTGATCCAAATCCAAAATTATTAATAGGAATGATAAACCAAAATAAATTGACAACATGGGAGAACATATTCATATGGAAAAATAAGGATTGCGTAATGAACTTTGAAGTCCCACCAGTAAATAATTGGACAAAAAAGTTCATAGTTCCACCACCAGAGAAGGAGCAGGCAACAACAGATGCCAGTTGGAAAGAGATTGAAAATGGAGGCGATTGCCTTTGAAACTAGTCTCTCATAATATAAAAAAGTAAGTGACAAGTATCAATAAACCAACTACAAATAATTTTCGTGATGCTTCAGTAAATTTTTATCTGCATATCACAGTAGTAGACAACTAGTTACCAAAATGGACAATTACTTGCCATGTGTGCTCATGATTGTTTGAGGTTAGAGTAACAATTTTAATTGAAAAATCTAGGTGCAGAGGAACTGAATGCTTTTAACTGTTCAAAATGCATTGCTGATAATGCTTACTCAGTATGAGGTATTTATCCAGTAAAAAAATCTGACAAGACTTGGCCTTGCATTCTCCTGCACATCGTAGTTTTAATGCATCACCTAAATGCCTTTTTGGAACTATTGCAAAGATGTAATCAACATATTGGTACCAAACCTCAAAAATCCATGGGAAGACCATTTTTATGTGTTTCAAAACCAACCAAAAAAACAGAACGTAATCTAAAATATCAACAAAATAAATTAACTATCAAGGTAGTTAACTTCTCCAACCAAACCTTCACAATGCCAAAGTTCAATATACTTTATCAAGGCTTAAAAACAGGTGCAGACTACTTTAACCAAGTAAAAGACTACATAATTAAAGCTTCACGGGTGATCAGCCACGTCAAAGTAACTAAAATCGAGCTTTTGGCCATTCTATGCTCCATGATCTTTTTCAGGAACTGAATGAAAAATGCTGGCCAACCATCTCTCTATATATATAGAGCCTTCCTCATGTGGATGGGGCCTGTGTCACTGCATAGCCCCATTCTCAATTTATTCTCATGGTGATCACAGCTGACAACAGTTTGTATATGTTGACCATTAAGCTGATCGGATTGTGATTATTTGTATTTTCTCTTTTTCCTTTCTTATGAAGGAGAATATTAGTGTTTAAGTGCCATTGATGGAATTTTTTAGTATCCATTATCATGTTGAAGAAGAGGACTGATGATTTTGTAACCTTCTTGGATTTAATTTTTAGATACTGTGAATTTGTGGGTTCAAGAAATTAAAAGTCCAATTGCACAAACTCAAAATGTTCTTTATTTCCACCGAATTACAGTTGGAACGCTTGCCGATTACATAGAATTACATAGCGCACACAATTACAACCCACCAGTTCGTCTGTCACAGGTCCACTCCAATCTCGCAATTACGTACAACTCCTCTGATACACGTACACAGTCTTCCAGTCCGTTCGCTAGCACGGCGCTCTTCACGGCTGCTCGCCAAGAACTGAGCTGACTCGCCCACTGTAGCCCTTATATAGGAAGAGCACTGTTTCTGGAAGCTTCGCGGCACGGAACATCATCCCGACTGTTCCAGACGTCAGGGGGAGGGGAAAGAGATTCGTGCCGCTCTTCTAACCATCCCCTCCGTGAGCACTACACAGATAAATGGGTAGGCGTGGCCTGACCCGTACCTGCCAGCTGGTTCTCTCGGGAATTCCGATGTTCGGGTGACACTGCTCCCTCCTCAAAGCTGGTCGTCCCGAACAGCACCATCTTAGCGAGCCAGGCTATCCAGGTGTACCACCAACATCTTCCCTCGGGGAACCTTCTGGATTAGGTAGACCACGTCGTTAATCCTCTTCACCCGGTATGGTCCTTGCCATGGTTGCTGAAGCTTCGGGCAGCGTCCCTTGGTCCGAGTAGGGCGATACAACCAGACCAGGTCACCTTGCTGGAACCATTGGCTGTTGGCTTGCCTGTCATATCAGGTCTTCATGTGGTCGCTCGCCTTCTGGATGTTCTGGCGAGCCATCTCGTGCATGTCGTGGAGATGGTCCACTAGTTTCTCTACATACTCGGTCGCTGACGGTTTCGCTTCCGGAGGGCTTCCAAAAGCCAGGTCACATAGGAGGCGTAACTCTCGGCCGAACATTAAGCTGGCTGGAGTCATCCCAGTTGTGTCGTGTGTAGACGAGTGGTAGGCCGGCAAGAACAGTGGTACCTTGACGTCCCAGTCTCGCTGATGGCTGGCCATGACCTTCCTCAGGTGTTCCTCTAAGGTCTTGATGTATCTCTCGACCATGCTGTCCGACTGGGGATGTAGAGGCATCGTGCGGGTCTTGTTCACCCCAAGCCTTTGTAATGCCTCCTTCATTAGGTTGGACTCAAAGTTGGTACCCTGGTCACTGTGTAGCTCTAACGGCACCCCAAATCGACAGAACACTTGCTCCACGAGGCAGTCTGTGGTTGTCTTTGCCTCTTGGTTTGGGATGGCATACACCTCCGGCCACTTGGTGAAGTAGTCCACGACCACCATCAGGTACTCGATGCCTCGGTCGGACATCGGAAATGGTCCAGCTATGTCAACGGCGATCCGCTCGAATGGCGCTCCGACGTTGTACTGCTACATGCGACCCCGGCTCCTAGTCTGGGGGCCGCGACTCGCCGCGCACACATGACATTGATGGCACCATCTCTCAGCGTCTGCTCGGAGTCTCAGCCAGTAGTAGCGCTGCCGTAGTTTGTCAATCATTCGGTTCGCTCCCAGGTGTCCTGAAGTACTGGCGTGCACTTCCTCCAGGACTTCCGGGATCTTTCTCCGGGGAAGTACCAACTGTTCTCTCTGCATCTTCCCATCGGGTGATTCCCATACCCGGAACAGCACGCCCTCTCTGGTCTTCAACGAGTCCCATTGGGCCCAGTACGACTTGTATGTGGCGCTCCTCGGTGCGATGTCCTTCCGGGTTGGTGTTGTCCCTGCCTCCACTTCCCTCAAGAGTGGCCCCAAGTCTGCGTCCGCCAGCTGCTCCCTCCTCAGGCCGGCGCTATCCTGCCATCCGCAGGCACTGCCACAACTACTCGGGCTGCTGCGGCACGCTCCTTCTTTTCCACTCTTGTGCACTGGCCGCACTCTTCTGGACAGGGTCTTCGGGACATAGCGTCTGCGTTACCGTGGCTCTTCCCTCTGCGATGTTCCGAGGTGAAGTCGTACTCCTGCAGCCTCTGGACCCAACGTGCTGTCTGACCTTCCAGGTTCTTAAAGCTCAATAGCCAGGTTAGGGCGGAATGGTCAGTCCTCAGGTGGAATGGCTGACCGTACAGGTACTTGTGAAAGTGCTCCAAGGTCTTTACTACCGCCAATAATTCTCGCCGGGTGACACAGTAGTTCTTCTCTGCCTTGGATAGCGTCTTGCTATACTAGGCTATCACCCGCTCGTGGCCGACCTGGACTTGGGATAGGACGCCTCCAATACAGTGGTCGCTGGCTTCGGTGTCTACAATTAAGGCGTCGCCTGGTTGGGGAAATCCCAGAATAGGAGCACTGCACTGTCTTCTTCAGGTGCTGGAAAGCGTCTTCTGCGTCCTCCGTCCACACATAAGGTCGGTGTTCTTCTGTCAGGCGGGTGACGGGCTTGGCAATGTTGGAGAACCCCTTTATGAAGCGTTGGTAATAATTGCACAGCCCCAGGAAACTGCGCAACTCTTTCTTATCCTTTGGGCGAGGCCAATCTCTCACAGCCTGTGTCTTCTCCGGGTCTGTGGCCACTCCAGTTGCTGAGACTATGTAGCCCAAGTAGTTAACTTCCTTGCGGAAGAGCTGGCACTTCTTCGCGTAGCCAGCAATCTCTGTAGCACCTTACTTAGATTCTCGAGATGGTCCTCAAAAGTCTTACCGACGATGATGTCGTCCAGGTATAGCAGGCAGGCGTTGTAAGTCAGTCCTCTCATTACTGACTCCATGTGGCATTGGAAGGTAGGGGTGCCTTGCAGAGGCCAAAGGGTATAACTGTGAACTGCCAAAGCCCTTGGCCTGTCGAGAATGCGGTCTTCTCCTTGTCTCTCTGGTCTAGTGCTACCTGTCAGTAGCCCGACTTCAGGTCCAGGGTAGAGAACCACTGCACCAGCAAGGGTGTACAGGGTGTCGTTAATTCGGGATAAGGCGAAACAGTCCTTCCGGGTGACAGCGTTCAGCTTCCTGTAGTCCATGCAGAAGCGTAGCTCGCCGTTCTTCTTCGTCACCAAGACTACAGGGGAACACCAAGGGCTGTCAGACTCTTCAATCACTCCCCTGGATCTCATGTCCTCCAGCATGTCTCGTACCGCCCCTTGCTTCGCCAGCGGAACATGTCTAGGTGGTTGCCGAATAGACCGGGCGTCCCCGGTGTCGATGCGGTGAAGCACTTTGTCCATGCGGCCGTAGTCGCTATCACCTTGGCTGAAGACGCGCTGGTATCGTCTCAGTTGTCCAACTTTCTCCAGCTATTCTGCGGTCAGGTGGTCGGCCGCCCTCTCCAATAAGCCTTCTAGCCGGGGCCCCAGGTGCTGCGTCGGCACCGACTCCTGTGTCTTGTCGATTGCTGTTACGCTTACCACGGGCTCGCACGTTCCCAACTCCAACCCGGCCTGAACGTCGTGATCGGTGTCCGTTGGATTTAGCAGTCTCACTGGCACCTCCTCTCGGCATGGCAGCAATGCCCTGGCTATACATAGTCCGTGTACAGGCATCTTATGGTCCAGCATCATGCTCCTAGTTCTCTGGCCTTCCAGTCGCGCCGTCACCACCACCTGGCTCCTCGCGAGGACAACCACGTCTTCGTTCAAGACGACCCTGCAGATTCCAAGGCGCTCTTTTGGTTGACGGAGTATAACCTCTTCTACGTTGAGGCGCAGGACCTTCCTGCCGACGTCGACCGTCGCCTCGGGGCTCCTGAGGTCATCCAGTCGCAGAATCACCTCCTCAGCCACCTTCGCGACGAACATCCACAGATGCATGGCACTCCGTCCCAAGGTCAGCTGCAGTAGAGCTTCCTTCTCCAAAGGCAAGGTGTCGCCCGATGCCGTCATCAGCTGGTATGGTCGGCTCGGCTTCCTCGACGGCAAACCCTTGGCTATGTCAGGTCTGATGACGGTCTTGGCTGCCCCGGTGTCCACCAGCACGCGGCACGGCTTCCCTCTCACCCAACCGTCCGCGATGAGGCTGTCATCTATCCGCCGGCTGACGGCGCGCAGTGTCACTCGAGGAGATGGTGTGGACGGCGCGGACGTGCTCCTCGCCACGCCGGGCCTACTCGTTCTTCCGGCTTCTCTTCCTGGTGTCGGCAGTCTCTCTCTAGGTGTCCCGGCTGTCCATACCCCAAACACACGCCAGTAGGTCTTCGGCTGGCCTTCTGTCTCCAGTGTAGCGGACACTCCTCGTTCTTGACGTTGGTGTAGCCGTCACCTTGGCCGCCTCCATCCTCAATGCTGCCGTCAGCACCTGGTGGATGGTTGTGTAGTCGCTGATCATTAGACGCTGACGTATGTCAGTGTCTCGTACTCCGTCGACAAAGGCGTAGGCGGCTTCCCGGGATACGAACTCCGGCGGAAGGTCAACCAAGGCCTTGCTAGCCAGCTGCTCAATCGCCAGGGCGAACTCTCGCAGCATCTTCCCTGGCTGTTGCGACCTTGTCTTCAGCTGACTGCGGTAGGCTGCGGCTTGGCGGTGGTTCCAGAAACGATTCTCCAGGGCCTCCCAGATATCCTTGGGAGCCGCCGCTGTGTGGACCGCGTTTAGGACTTCCGCGACCCGTCCCTGGAAGCTGGCTATTAGCTGTGCGGTCTCTTCCTCCGGTGACCACTGTTTATGCCTGATCACCGTATCGAACTGGCGGCGGAAGACCTCGAACGTTGACGCGCCGTCATATTTTGGAGGTTTGACGCGCGCCGATGCTGTGTCGCATCCCGGCGCGTCGGCCTTCAAGTCCTTCAACCTCCTGCCGACGATGTCTTCTACCATGGCGTTCAGGGACTTTTTGTTGCTGTCGGCCTTTCCCTCCAGGTTGTTTACGCGTTTCGCAAGGTCTTCGTCTTCCACCATGGCGTTCAGGGACTTGGCGTTATTGTCGGCCTTTTCCTCTAAATCATTAAGGCGCTCGTCTACTTGACCTATCCGCTTGTCCAGCTTCGCGACGTCATCCCTCACAGCGGCCAACTGTTTCTCAAATTTGGCGGCGAAAACCTCGTTCGCCACCTTTATTTCCGTGGCCAGACTGTCGTTCGCTGCTCTCATTTCTGTGGTTAATTCAGCCTTTATTGCAGTAATTGTCGTGGCCAAGTTGTTTGCCGTTTCCGTCTTCGTTGTTAATTCGTTCATCTTCGCGGCCAAGTTGTTATTTGCCGTCTCCAACTTTTCTAAAATCTGTGCCAATGCAGCCTCCATCGCTGTAATATCCCATGTACTGACACCAGTTGTGACTTTGTGGGTTCGTGAAATTAAAAGTCCAATTGCACAAACTCAAAATGTTCCTTATTTCCACCGAATTACAGTTGGAACACCGATTACATAGAATTACGTAGCGCACACAATTGTAATCTACCAGTTCATCTGTCACAGGTCCAATCCACACTCGCAATTACGTACAACTCCTCTGATACACGTACGGTCTTCCAGTCCGTTTTCTAGCACGGCGCTCTTCATGGCTGCTTGCCAAGAACTGAGCTGACTCGCCCACTGTAGCCCTTATATAGGAAGATCGCTGTTTCTGGAGAGCTTCATGGCACGGAACATTATCCCGACTGTTCCAGACGTCAGGGGGAGGGGAAAGAGACTCGTGCCGCTCTTCTAACCATCCCCTCCGTGAGCGCTTCACAGATAAATGGGTAGGCATGGCCTGACTGCTTCCCGTCTGGCCCCTACCTGCCAGCTGGTTCTCTCGGGAATTCCTATGTTCGGGTGACAGTACTTATTAATAATGCCATCATCTGCAGGGCTCTCTCCATTTTTAGGTTTTTAATTACTGCTTCTATTTCTGATGTTAAAACTATGGGCACTTCTTGCTCTTCCCCCTTTAAATCCTCAATGTATTAAGTCAATTAATCTGTATTATTTGATGTTTTACTTGCATAATGCCCTCTTTAGAATTCTGTAGCCCTCTGTACCGTCATGTGTCTATTCGTTATCAGCTTGTTTGATTTGAACCTATATTTTTCAATTCAACTTGTACCCTGATTTGTTTCTTTACTGATTATTCTTAATAATCTTGTAGAGTTCATTGTGTTCCTTATTAGATTGAGTTTGTAATTCATGATGTCTCTTTTAATGGCATTCTTTGTTAGCTTGTTTTCTCTCTGTACTTTAATTTGTTGTCTGGATGTGTCTTGATTATTAGTAGTTCTTAGTTTCTTTGTATAGATTTGAAGCATATGTAGCATTTTTTCTTTTGTGATTGCTTCATTTGCTGCTTTCATTATAGTGCCTTCTATTTTCATGTACAGACTTTGTATGCCTGAGTCTTAACTTTTTATTTGTTGCAAATACATAGAACGAGAGCTAGCATATTTATTTTTGTCCAAATTCAATGTTGTAATTATTTTCCTTTTATGTTGTCTTCTTCAGATTGCCTTGTTATCAGTAATCACATCAGTCAGAACTGATGATTCTGTGATCTGTGTCGAAATTGAAATGACTTAAAATGTCTACATCTATCGCTTGTATTGGGTTGTCACTTTAGATTCATTCTAACTCATTCTTTGTAGCTCCATCTGGCTTATGTCATGTCCATTTGTCCTTTCAAGGTTTTCTGAAAGAGGCATTTATAATCTTCATTCTATTACTTTGAGCGAAGTGTATTAATTTTGTATGGAAAGATAGAGTCAGACTGAAAAATTCAATGCCATAGCCTGGATTTGAACCATGGATCTTCTGGTTGCCATCCAGCCGCTCTAACCCTTGAGCTACTATGGCCAACATGCCAACATGACATTAAATTCTCCAACCAACAACGTGTTTTTCCCGGTAAACCCCTTAGGAGTTCTCATAAACACATGAGACAACTACCTTAATGGCGACTTACAACGTGTAAGTACTTTAAGGCCCAGACTTTATGGTTAACCACTATTAGGTCAATTAATGGAAATTAATTGTTCTTTCACACTGGCCGTGTGTAGGCTAAAGTATTGAAAGATAGAGTCAGACTGAAAAATTCAATGCCATAGCCGGGATTTGAACCACGGATCTTATGGTTGCCGTCCAGCCTCTCTGACCCTTGAGCTAGTATGGCCAACGTGCCAACATGACTTTTTCAGTCTGACTCTATATTTCCATACTTTAGCCTAAATACGGCCAGTGTGAAAGAACAATTAATTTCTATTAATTGACCTAATAGTGGTTAACTATAAAGCCCAAGCCTTAATGTACTTACATGTTGTAAGTTGCCATTAAGGTAGTTGTCTCATGTGTTTGAGAACTCCTAAGTGGTTTACTGGGAGAAACACGAGCAGTTGGAGAACTTAATGTCATCTCAGCACGTTGGCTATAGTAGCTCAAGGGTTAGAGTGGCTGGATGGCAACCAGAAGATCCGTGGTTCAAATCCAGCTATGGCATTGAATTTTTCAGTCTGACTCTTATCTGTCCATACTTTAGCCTACACACGGCCAGTATGAAAGAACAATTAATTTCCTTGTATTAATTTTCTTCCTCTATCATTTCTTTGTCCAGTGCCCTTAATGTCCAATTACTGATTCTTGGGGCTGTGTAGGCCATGCCGTGGCACAGTGGTTAGACTGCTTGGCTCTCACCAAGGCGGCCCGGGTTCGATCCCAGGCGACCGCAAAGTGAGATTTGTGGTGGACAACACGGCATTGGGGCGGGTTTTCTCTGGGACCTCCGGTTTCCCCCGCCATCTCATTCCACCAGAGCTCCATCTTCATCTCATGCATCATCAGTGTCATCGCCTGCGGTGTCGTATGTAGTAAAAGCGGGCATTAAACACTACACATTTCATTTTTGGGGTTGTGTATTTATCCCACCGTACTTTGAAATCTCCGATTACAAAATTGATATGGGACCTGTTGTCAAGTAAAATGTCTTCTAATTTGTCATATAATTTGATGGAAATAATCATTTCTTCCACACTAGCTGTGTGTAGGCTAGGGTTTGAATGAGTAGAGTCAGACTGAAAAATTCAATGCCATAGCTGGGATTTGAACCACGAATCTCCTGCTCTCAATGCAGTTACTTTAACCATCTGAGGTACTATGGCCAACGTGCCGACATGACATTATATTGTCCAACTGACTCAGAGGTTTCCCAGTAGACCACTAGGAGTTCTGATATGCTATGAGACACGCCTTTTTTGTGGCAACTTACAGCATAGTATTTCAATTATACTGTATTTCCATTGAGAAAAGAGAATTGCATTACGAGCGCATTCAATAATTTAAAAAATGCAGGTAAATATTTAACATACTTATCTGAAATACTTTGATATAAATATGGAAGTTAGGCGTTGAATGCATTTTAATTACAAACACGATATAAGTGAAAGTGAATAACTTAAAAGACTGAAATGAGCCCGTGTGTTGAAACGCAGTAATATTACTTGTTTTACAAGCATAATTGATGAATTAAAAGACAGTGAGGATAAGCCAATATTACCTATATACGTAATCGACTTCATGAGAACACTTCTCATGTTAGACAAACAAATACATAGCATCTTAAATGATGAAGAATATGAGACCGATGTAACTATTTGCGAGAAATACGAAGAAAAGACCAAGAGTGCAATCCACAAGGCAGATAATATTCTCAGGCGTGAAGACACCAGCCATAATCATGCTGTTTCCTCGCAGAATACACAAGTTCAGCCTAATGTTTTTCAAGAAATAAAATTACTGAAGGTTCGACTTGAACCCTTCTCAGATAATATAGAAACATGCTCTAGATGTTGGGAACAATTCCAGTCTTCCATCGATAGAAACCCCGCAGTATCAGAAATAAATATACACTTCTACAGGGATATCTGAAAGGAGAGCCAAAACTACTCGTAGATGGAATAGCAATTACTGGAGAGAACTACGAGCTGATGAAGAAGATACTTTTAGGACACTATGGAGAGACAAATAGAATTATACAGGCTCACCTAGAGTTTCTGGAAAACCTTAAGCCCACCTTAACAGAAAATCTGGATGTGTTAAATTCAACATCCATTTAGTGTCAACGTAGAGTGCAAGCCCTTAAGGTTCTGGGAGAAGACATTGACATTTATGGTCGTGTACTAGTGCCGAAAGTTTTACGTGCCTTTCCACAAGAAATATGTAAATGGTGGCTTATCCATGCCAAAAGAAGTAATATACTAGAAGGTCTGATTTCTTCTTTAATGGAATTTCTAAATGAAGAAGTGGAGGGAGTGCTAAACGCTCAGAAGATAAGAGATACTGATTCATCTTTTCTATACATGCCGACAACAGCTGCTGTTCAAGTAAATACACGGACGAAAAACCTCAAGGAAAAGAAGAGGCCAGCAATAAACCCCTTCTGTGTTTTCTGTGAAAGTAAAGGTCACTGGCACAGGACTGTCGAAATATTACAAGTCTTAAAGACAGGTTAGAAAAATTAAAACGTTCAAAGAGATGTTTCCTTTGTCTAAATAAAGGACACATATTTAGAGAGTGCCCCAAGAAGGACAATGTATCTTGTTCCAAGTGTAAACAACAGCACCACTTCTCTATCTTCCGTCAAGACGACTCGAATCACACTTCAGTCAGCAAGATTGAAGTGGGTACACCTAACTTTTCCTATCTACAAACAGCCCGTATTTTGATTAAAGGACCTACAGGAATTTCAAAGGTCACTCGATGTTTACTTGACATAGGAAGCCAAATAATTTCATCGAAAAGTCTTTGGTGGACAGTTTACAACTTCACATTACAGGGAGTCGCGATTTGACAATTACAGCATTTGAACAAACTACTCCGTCTCCAAGCAACGCTGACTTGCTCAGATATATCTAGTTGGAATCTCCATGAAGGCTTCGATTTTTATCTCTGCCTTTGGAAGTCAGAACAGGTACATTTCTCATCCAACCATTGTGAACGTCTTTCGGTACTCTGCCTCTTACCGATCCAAAATCTGACAAAGACGAAATTCCCAATGAGATACTTATTGGAGCAGATCATTATTGAAAAATTGTAAAGCTTGAACAGCCAATAAGTATCACACCCTCCCTCACACTGCTTCCCATAATATTTGGTTGGGTGCTTACAGGAAATAGATCCGGAACAACAGTTAATCAGGTCATGATGAACCACATCTCTTCCATGGGAAATGAGATCTCCGATGAGTCTATGAGACAATTCTGGGATTTGGAAACCATTGGAATTAGAGAAACACAGAGACGGATGCTGTTATCATCAAAGATTTCCACAAGTCATACCAAACTGAAGATGGAAGAAGAGTCGTATCACTCCCAAGGAAACCCAATATTATCCTGACCAGCAATTTATCAACAGATGAGAAACAATTTTGCACGCTCCAACGACGCATGAATAATGATTTGGAATTCAAAACTATATATCTCGCTCATATGTTGGATTACATAACAAAGAGACAAGTAGTTAGAAATAGTTCCAGATGGCGGCACTATTGGAAATGTCTTTTATCTACCTCATCACGTGGAGAAGAATGCGAAAAGAAATGTAACAAAACGGAGGATCGTTTTTATGGCTCATCTCACGAACAAAGTTTACCTTCATTAAACGAAGCCTTAGAAATGGGACAAAACTTGTTGCCAGAAATTGTTGCTATTCTCTAACGTTTCCGTCTGTATCCAAAAGCAGTTGTGTGTAATGGAACTCAGGCTTTTGTGCAATTGAGCCTCAACAAAAGGGTCAGAGATTTGACACGATTTTTTGGTATCATACTGAAACCGACAGCGATGGAAACTACCAGACTACCAAAGAAATCGTAGCGTACCGCTTTACTCGTCTCTCTTTCGGACTCACCAGCAGTCCCTTTATTCTTTCCGCCACGCTTCGGAAATTGGCAACATTGCATCATATAGAATATCCCACTGCAGCACAACTTTTGGAGAAATGTACATTCATGGATGACTTTGCAGCGAGCATCGACAACGATAGCTCAGCCATCACTGTGTACTATGAACTTACAGCCTTACTTCAAAGCATAAAACTCC
>CM060956.1:114025023-114062523 GCA_030765055.1 Mantis religiosa | reverse complement strand
GTTCAACGCTGCAGCCATTCGCTGATTTTTGTGGTCCTCTGTCAAGATTTTTGGAATCCATCTTGCACAAAACTTGTGGTAACCAAGCTTTTCGCTGATGATTTCGTGCAACAAACTTCACGAAATTTGTAGAAAACTCAAAGTAAGTTCCATTATTGTGAACCTTCGATTTTCACGGACTTTAGCATCGTGTTTTTCGATAAGTTCGGCAGTCACTATGCTGGGTCTCCCACTTTGATCTTCGTCGTGAACATTGGTTCGGCCATTTTTAAATCTGATGACCCACTGACGCACTCCACCTTCAGTGATAATGTTGTCCCCATACACTTCACAAAGCTGCCGATAGATTTCTATCGGTTTACAGTTTTTTGCAGTCAGAAACCTTATTACTGCACGCACCTCGCAGCTCGTGGGATTTTCAATTAACGCAGACATTTCAAACCGTCACAGTATCTGAACGGAGCACAGCACGAACCTCTCACTAGCACGGCTAGATGCTGACTGAGCTGCGCAATGCTCTGACCCCAAGATGGCCGCGCTAGCCCCGCCCCTAGCGGAAACAGACGAAAACGTAATCTACTTTCTGGATAGCCCTCATATATCAAGCTTTCGAAAATGGTGACTTGGCTCAAGGCACTCTTTGTGACTTGAAAAAAAGCTTTTGATAGTGTGCAACATAGAATCTTGTTAAATAAAATGAGAATATATGGGATCAAAGGAAAAAGTTTAAATATATTTGAATCTTATTTAGACGGTTGAAAACAGTACTAGCCAGGGGAAGGATATCGAGCATCACTGAGCTAAAAACTGGGGCTCCGCAAGGCTCGGTATTAGGACCCCTGCTATTTCTAATAATGATTAATGATATATCTGAATGTTATCCCTGTCATACATTGTATATGCAGATGATACATCCTTCCTTAACATTCACAAAGATTTAGAATTGTTTACAAAATCTGCAAATGAAACCATGTAGCAGGCACAAAATTGGTTTGATGTAATGGCTTCCTTATAAATCCTGACAAGATTCAAAACATTATTTTCAGTTTAAAACATATAAATACTGCCAATGATAGTGAGAAACTTCTAGGTATTGTAATTGATTAACAGTTATCTTGGAATCCCCATATTGATTTTGTATGTAATAAGTTATCACGTATAGTATTTTCCTAGCTAATTTAAAAAAATGTAGTACCAAAAGAATTTTTTAGAATGGCATATTTTTCATTTTTTTCAGTCCATCCTAAGATATGGCATAGTCTTATGGGGTAGAAGTCCACATATAAATGAGGTATTGAGAATTCAAAAAAAAGAATAGAATTTTTACTAACTCAAAGAAACTTGAACACTGCAAACCACTATTTATACAATAGAAATTCTAACCGTTGTTAATTTATATATCCATACAATGTCTTAACTCGCATAAAAGAGAATTTACATATCTATGAAGTCAGGAGTGATATACATACAATATATGTAGTAGTAAAATTGATATGCCATACCACAGACTACAGAAGACCTCCAAGCACTGCAGAGTTGTAGGCATTAAACTATACAATTCACTTCCATTAAAAATAACATCTTCAAACATTCATATATATATATATGTATATATGTGTGTGTGTGTGTGTGTGTGTGTGTGTGTGTGTGTGTGTGTGTGTGTGTGTGTGTGTGTGTGTGTGTGTGTGTGTCATAAAGCATCCTTTATACAGTGTACAAGAATGTCATGCAACAAGTAAATGTGATATGTAATTGATTTACTGTAATAAGTATAGTTATAAGTCCTTTTTTCTTTCTCTGACGAAGCCTATTGCAGGAGGCGTTTCTGTAAAATAAGGTCTAGAGGCGCTGGAGCCGTGAGGAACGCTATTACGCGAGATCCGGCAACACTGGCATGTAGCTTGGTTTCACTCCTTCAAATCCCAACCACAACGAACCCGTTGCAACCATTAGTCTTGGCTGGGCAGCCGTTTGCGATGGAGCTTCCTAACACTTCCGCTGCCAAGTGCGAGTTGCGTGCAGTGATCCCTTTTTGAGCGCCAAGGGCACTACTCCCACTGAAATTCATCGTCAGTTATGCAAAGTCTATGGGCCACAGTGTATGGATGTCAAAAACGTGCGAAAGTGGGTCAGAGAGTTCAAAGACGACCATGACAAACAGCGTTCTGGCCGGCGTTCGGTTTCAGCCGAAAAAATTGCAAAAGTGGAGCAAGAAATGCTTAAAGAACGACGTGTGACAGTTCGCGAGCTGTGTGAACTTTTCCCTGAAGTCAGTAAGTCTACGATTGACAAGATTTTGACCGAACTTTCGCATTATCGCAAAGTGTGTGTGTGTGAGGTGGGTCCCCAAAATGCTCACCAAACACCATAAACGGCAACGTGTTGAAGCGGCCCACCGATTCCTGGAGTGCTATGCAGAACAGGGTGAGGAACTGTTGGATTCAATTGTCACTGGCGATGAAACCTGGGTGCACTACACAACACCAGAAACTAAAAAATGTTCTTGTCAGTGACGGCATTCGAATTCGCCGTAGCTGCGAAAGTTCAGACATTTTCTGCCGGCAAAGTGATGCCCAGTGTGTTCTGGGACAGAAAAGATGTATTGTTGTGCGAGTTTATGTCTACCGGCACAATAAACGCCGCTAGCTACTGTGAGACTTTAAAAAAATTGTGACGTGCCTTTCAAAATCGAAGGGAGTGATTTTTCATCACGACAACGCTCGTCCCCTTACTGCACATGCAACGGCTGATCTCCTGGCCCAGTTCGGATGGGACATCCTCACTCATCCTCTCTACGGTCCAGACTTAGCACCTAGTGATTATCATCTGAATCCTGAGTTGAAGTCACACCTGGGTGGAACATATTTCCAGACCAACGATGATTTGAAAAACAAGGTTGAGTGCTGCCTGTGCAACTTGGCAGGAGAGTGCTATTATAAGGGTATACAAAAACTGTCACAGCGCATGCAAAAGTGCATCGATCGCAATGGTGATTACATTGAAAAATAGCTGTAAGTTCTGCCTTTCCATCAATGTAACATTCATTGACAATAAACATGTTTTCCATATTAAATAAAATTGGACACCTTAATCATTGTGATTACCAAATGGTGAATAAATACATTTACATTTTGTTGCCTTCAGCTGTGCATTATTCAACTTTAGTGGTCACACAATCATACAACAGTAGTGATCATAATGTGCTGTTGCTGCCCGTAATGTGTACCAAAAAATTTAATGAAAACAAATGTGAGTAGTAAGCCCCATACATTTGTACTAATTTTATAGAACAAGAAAAGTCTGTTACCTATTACCATGTTGCCCTGCTAGCAACAATTACCTTTATTGTCATTTTTCTAAATATACAAGAAATGTAACATAGCACTCTTGGGTTTATTGCCATTTTTGTTTAATTGGTTATTAAAGTTACTGTTAATATTAAATAAAATTGATTTTATTCATGTTTTATTAAACATCCACCCTACCTCCTCAATAATAATGGTTAATCAGGGTTCTGCTGCAGTTACAAAATAATATTAGCTTACATTCACACTTGTTGTTTCAGGAGCCAAATGACAATGGAGATTCATCAATTACAGCATCAGAAGCAGGCAAACATCCAGCAAGTGCAGCTTATGTACGGAAAAAATTGTTCAGTGAAAATACAAACCTTACATCAGTGTCTGCATCTACAAGTTGTAGAGTATCCACAACAATTTCAAATGCAGGATCATCAACTGAAGTATCATGTAACACCAGTACTGTGTTGAAACACATGGCTCAAAATTTTGCTGAACCAGCAAATCCACCTGTTTCTGCACAAGCTAGAGCAAAGACATCAGTTGGAGCAGGAGCATCAAGCATCAAGCATAGCGCATCAAAGACTACTGCAACAGTAGAAGAAATAGTCATTCTGAGTGATGATAGTGATGATGATATTCAATTTGTTGGTCAACACATTCCACCTCCAGTTGAAATCAAACCTCCACGCACTAAGTTAGTTCTCAACCATTATCCTCCTGCAGAATTAGTTCAGGGGAATGTACACCATACTGCAGCAACATCTCGTTTGGTACACCCAGCTGGTACCCAGTTTAATACAATTGAAATTGGTGCAACTACTTCATTGCCAAGGATTGCCTCTGTAAAATCTATTGCTCCAACCACACCTTTAGCACAACATACCCAACAAGCAAGGCGAAGAAGAATAATATCTGCTTCTCCACAACATTCCATGCAGAGCACTATAGCTTGTAAGTCAAGTAGTAACACGACATTGAGCACACCAAGTAAAGTTGATGAGTCAATAGTTGTTGGTACTTTTGGTAGCAGTAGCTTATTGCTGAGAAGTCCTCAACAGCCTTCTCCTACATCCTCACAGAGAAAGCAAAGGACACAGCCTATATCACATACGTCTCCGACAACAGTGTTTCATCCAACACGAGCAACACTTCATTCACCATCACAAACAGCAGCTCATACACCGACACAAGTGATGGTGAATCCTCTGCGTACACCACCAATGCGATCACCAACACAAGTATCAGTTCTCTCAACACCTGTGTTGCCTAAAGGTACAGAACTTACATTACGGCCATCACCTGTGCGTTCCCAAGCTCAAGTTTCATCTCCTCTGCAAGCAACAAGATTTTCTTCACCAAGTGGAAGAATGCAAACTTCTCCTGTAACACCTGCTAGGGTAGGCAATATTGCAGAAGTAGCAAGTGGCACAAAGGCTACTCTAGTAGTTGTTCCTGGAGATGGGAATACAGCTAGTAATTATGCTTTGGCATTCTCAAACGGAACAAGGATGATCTTGACTCCAGAACAAGTAGCACAAATACGTGCAGAGAACAATGGAGTCTTAGGAACTGGAAATTTTAGTGGTATATTTGGCCAATAGCACTAAACATTTGCTGTGGTGCTTTTGGAGGGGTTACAAAAAGCATGCATCAGTGCAACACTGACATAAATTACATCCACATCCTCAATTTTATGTAGTTATGATGCATTTAAAATAGAAAATATGCAACTTATAGGATGTCTATTATCCTAATGAAACATGTCAGAAAGTCCTTAATGTTTCCTTAATTTCCATGTATTGTAATATGTTCTTTGTACAGGTAAATGACACCACTTTCAGTTTACAAAGCAAGCTCAGTTGTGAGTTATGAAAATTTTTTAAATTTAAATTTGTGGTATTTCATGCATGGAAATGTTATGTTCTGTCAAACGATTTGAAAAACTAGCTTCAAGTTAATTTATTAAAAACACCTGATCTTTGCTCTTTATAAGAAAGTCTTTTTTAATTTTTAATAAGATTTTTTAATTAGTTTTTTTAACTGTAAAATAATACTAAGAGTTAATAGATAACTCTTAAGTATTAGAGTATTACTCTAGAGTAATACTCTTAGTATCATATTACAGTTAAAAAACTAATTTAAAAAATTAAATGGTAAATAAAACATGATTTTTTACCAGTAGTAGGAAATTTGGGCATTTCTATGAAATTTCAACATAAGATATTAACAATAGATTTTTATAATGCCTTTAAAAATGTACATCAGGTACTATGTAAAGTACATAAGATACTTCCTCTTCTTTTCATTTGTTGAAAGATCTAAGAGATCTTACATTTTACATAGTCTTTATTTATAATAATAATAATAATAATAATAATAATAATAATAATAATAATAATAATAATAATAATAATAATAATAATAATAATAATAATAATAATAATAATAATAATAATAATAATAATAATAATAATAATAATAATAATAATAATAATAATAATAATAATAATAATAATAATAATAATAATAATAATAATAATAATAATAATAATAATAATAATAATAATAATAATAATAATAATAATAATAATAATAATAATAATAATAATAATAATAATAATAATAATAATAATAATAATAATAATAATAATAATAATAATAATAATAATAATAATAATAATAATAATAATAATAATAATAATAATAATAATAATAATAATAATAATCTGGAAATTTGTTGTGGTTCTTATAAAAAGATGTACAATTACCAGTATTTATATTTCTTTCTCTAACCCTGTATTCCTAACATCTTCTGAAAGGAGATGGTTGGTGAAACATCTCTATTAAAATATTAGAAGTATAACATATACTTGACTTTTGTTACTTGCCACAAATCCCCAAATGCCCCTTAATATATCACGTTATTCACCTAAAAAGAACTTCTTCAATTTATATTCATGTTAAATGTTTGCCTCAAAATGATTTCCAACTAAGCAAAAGGAGCTTAGCTACATACAACATGTGGCATAAAATGTAGTCACAAGCCTATGCAGAGGAAAAGAGGAACTTAAGTTCTGTCATTTGACTTACATTTTGAAATACATAAACAAGAAGTAGAAAGATAGAGTCAACTCAAAACAGCCTATACATGGCTAGTATGGAGGAACAATTAATTTCCATCAAGAAGTAGAAAGTTTGGTCTACCTCTTATGGTTTCTCAGTTATACAAAATTCAATAACTTATAAGGAGATCTATCAAGCTATTCATACGAAGTTGAAGATATAGTATTATCCCTCATTGTCAGTGTCTCAAAACTGTGATATTTTAATGAAAATTATCAATCTTTTTGAGAAAATATAATAATAATGATAATAATAATAATTATAATAATAATAATAATAATAATAATAATAATAATAATAATAATAATAATAATAATAATAATAATAATAATAATAATAATAATAATAATAATAATAATAATAATAATAATAATAATAATAATAATAATAATAATAATAATAATAATAATAATAATAATAATAATAAAAAATTAATTTTTCATATGGGGATAGGGAAAATTTAATCTTTGTGTTGCTTCTTTGTAAACCTTGGTGTTCATCCCTGTTTCATTCATTTTCACAGATATTGTTATTTTTTTTAAAGAATTCTTGACTGTCAAGTGAGCTCAAAACATTATTTTTATGAAATCTCAAAACTGAGTTTTTGGGCAGAATACAATAGTTTTTTTACTTACATGTGTAGTGAGCATAGAAAGTAAAAAGACAGGGCATTTCACAGTACAATATTACAGGTTTTCATGTACAACAGTAATTGCAGGTTTGTGTAATTAGTATTACAATAAACATAGTAATTTGCTGCAAACTTTACTTGTCTTTTTAAGAAATAGGTAAATTCTTCACAGAACTCAAAAGACTAGTTTCACAAATACTCTTTGCATTGCCAGTCAGTCTGTTTATTTGTGTTGTTATTGTTACAACCTCTAGGTGACAGATTTTTTTATTACCAAATTCTAAAAGTAAAACAAACTTATAGACAGAATCGATTGGCAGTATTTCAAAATTCATTAGGCGATTTTTATTTTCTAAAGATAAATATTTTCTTCCAAACCATTAAATCTATCCAACCATTTAATTGCTTTAATTATTTAATAATTTGGATTTATTTCTTGGTTAAATGACCAAAAATGATCTGCCATGGCTGATTTATGAATCTGTTTATACCTAATATTTCTAAAATGTTCCTTTTTCTGATTTCTAAATGAAGTGATGTATAACTATTACAAATTGACTTAAATGATAATTATGGAATTCATAATTAAGTAGCTTTTTAAATAAAGCAATTTGTACAAAAGCATTAAAATTTTGAAATTTTTATTGTGGTGAATATTTAACATTATTTTTTTCGTAGACTGTATTGAAAAGCCAATGCATTATATTTTTCTAAACATATGTTCCTTTTATATGAAAAGGAAGAAAAAGTGTTTTAAAAAACAAAATATTCAACTTATTTCATTTGTAAATTACAAATATTCAAAAATATTTCTACGAATTCTAAGCAGAAATAATCTCTGGTGTAACTTCCGTTTCATATTAAATTGTCTGTTTTTCTTGTTCATTTTGGGTTATTGAAGAAGTATGTTCCATACTTTTGATTGGTTGCATAATCACTGCTGTAACTTGGACATCTGGATGGGAGGGCAAAGTGAGCAAAAGCATAAAATAAAATGCATCATAACATGTGTTTAAAAGAAATTTTTGTAACAGTAATACAGCAACCCATTAAAAAACATTATTATTATTATTATTATTATTATTATTATTATTATTATTATTATTATTATTATTATTATTATTATTATTATTATTATTATTATTATTATTATTATTATTTATTAATTATTAATTATTATTATTATTATTATTATTATTATTATTATTATTATTATTATTATTATTATTATTATTATTATTATTTACTGACATGCTCCTTTATTAAGAATATTACATGCTGATGATGGCTAATAAGAAAGGTGATAATGGAGAGAAATAGGTGAAGTAATGGCAGAGGAAACAAGTTCCCCTGTGCTGTGTTGCCATCATAAATTTCACATGCAGTCACCTGGAATAGAACCCAGGCTGCCGTGGTGTGAGTCAAGTGGTCTAACCACTCTGCAGCTGCTTTATTTCTTAATTTCTATTGATTAGTACCCTCACTCAAACTGTTTTATGCATATTTTGATTCTATATAGAGAACTCTTTTGCTTTAGTTATTAAAGTACTAAATTTATACATGGTATAAGGCCTTACCTCTAGTTGGCCCTAACCATACCTAGATTAATATACCCAACTAACGGATGTTGGGTAACTCTTCAGCTCTATGGACCTTGGGCTCATTTGAGCATCATTTCACCCATTTCATTCATCTTCCAATATGACTTAACATTGGAGGACATAAATTTAAATATATATATATATATATATATATATATATATATATATATATATATATATATATATATATACGATACACAACTGTTACATGCTTAACCTCTAATTTCTACTTTTTCTGCATCTTTCTGTAGACCATTTCCATTTCATCCTTACCTCTCATAGAAACTTCTCTAATTCTACTATTTGCTTATGATCTAAAATTTTTCTCAGTATATAGTTTCTTTGTTTCTCATTAACCATTTCATGTTTAACTTTGCCTTCATTTATTTGTACCTTTACAATGGAAAATGATGTGCATTTCATCTTCTTTCTGTACACAAAGAGGGCACATTTATGGGATAACACCCTTTCTTATTCCCTTTCATTTCCAAACACCTAATCTAAATCAGATTATTCCCTCTTAATTTTGTAATAAATTAAAATGTATTTAAACTTTCTTGAGGTTTTTTTTTTCTTTTATATTTCTAAATATCTCAGTGAGCTTTCCTCCTTAATTGTAGCAAATAACAATTATCTATCCATATCTTCTATTCTTATTCTCACTTCCTTTCATAGACCTTTCCTAAAATTCCCAATTCACTGAACATAGTGAATCACTTATACAGGATGTTTCAGAAATACTTTTACAGACTTGGTATGGATTCCTCACACCAAAAGAAGGAGAAAAGTTCTTATAAACACATGTCCCATAATCCTTTGTTTTCTCGTTAGGTGGTGTTAACACATTGGTACACTTATAACATACAAAATTTGTAATAAATGCTCGAAATGTCGTCCTCTTGCTTCTATGCATGCCTGTACTCGACGAATCATGGAATGTCACACCGTTTTGAAAACTCCTGGATGGTGGCAAATGGTTTAGATTCATTTCTGCATTCGGGATAGCAACTCCATAAACCAATTATTTAAGATACCCCCAGAGGTAAAAATCCACAGGATTGAAGTCAGGAGAACGTGTAGGCCATGGAACTGGTCCTTCTCTGCCTATCCATTGGTCATGGTAAATACCAGTCAGTGCATTTCGAACAATGCAACTAAAATATGCTGGAGCCCCATCATGCATAAGCCGCATTTCTTTTCTTATTTGCAGGGGCACATCTTCGTTAAGTAGGTCGGGAAGAGTGTGCTGAATAAAGTCTAAGACATGCTGGTAAAATGTATGGAACTACCAGTCACCTAAAAAGCTGGCCCACACATTCAGACTATACTGTTGCTGATGTCTAGCCTGAAGAACAGCATGAGGATTACAAATCCTTTCATGGAAGTGTAGAAAACAGTGTTGTTGTATAAATTAAATTATTTGGGAGTCGATTAATGACACAAGTAAGTAAATGTTTTGTGTCATTAATCGACTCCCAAATAATTTAATGAGGATTACAATCTGCCCATACGTGTACCTTGTGGAAATTAGTAATTCCATCTCTCCCAAATGTTGCCTCGTCTGTAAACAAAACTGACAAGACAAACAATGGGTTGGCTTTTAGTTAATTGATGGAAATTAATCATTTCTTCACACTAGCCGTACATAGGCTAAGGTTTTTGATAGATAGAGTCAACATGTAAAATTCAATGCCATGGCTAGGATTTGAACAACGGATCTTTTGGTTTCCGTCCAGTCATTCTTAACAAGAGTGACTTAAGAGCGACTGGACGAAACCAGGAGATATGTGGTTCGAATCCTAGCCATGGCATTGAACTTTTCATGTTGACTATCTATCAAAAATGGATTGGCTGTTTGTGCTACAAACCATCGGCAAAAGTTATCCCATGATGGATAATCGGCAGGCGCTTTTTGAATATGATATGGGTACAGCAGCTGCTTGTGAAGTACCCTCCATGCTGTCACATGTAGTGTACCAGATGCTACAGCCAAATGTCTTATACTGAAACCTGGCTCATTTTCTACACACTTTAACATTTGTTTTTCGTGTTCTGGTGTACGACAACTCCTGGTCTTCCTCAATCAATAGTCTGTGGTCCAACAGTTTCTGTCTCAGCAAGGTGACGATAAACAGCAACAAAGGTTGGATGACTTGGTTGTCTTTGGTCTGGAAACTCCGTTTGTTAGATCTGTGCAGCCTCGTGTCCATTACCATTCGCGCGACCATACATAAAAATCATGTCTGCCTGTTCACGAAATGAATATCCAGCCATGGGGAACGAAACACATGCAGTTAACTCACTAAATGTTTACAATTGAAACATTGAAGACAGACTGATAACAAATGACAAACATAAACAAGTCTCTCCATATGTAGTACAATAGGTGCATAGTGAAATTAAGTTTTGAGGTTGGACCCTGAAGACCATTGAACTCACTTTAATTGTGACAGGAATAACCCGAAAACCAAGCATTATGGGACATATGTTCGTATGAACTTTTTTTCCTTCTTTTGGTATAAGGAACCCATACCTAAAATTAGTAAAAGTATTTCTGAAACATCAGGTATATATTTGAGATTGACTCTGTACTCTGTTGCTTCACTTATGTGATATCCTCGGTTAAGATACCGTAAAATTCTGTCTATATGAATTAGTGGATTAAAGAAAGTTATTACAATAAAATGTAATTTGTCACAAATTTTGCTTATCTTTTTAAAAAATTATAAATTCTTCAATTATTATATTTTATTGTAATAAAATATAATAATATTATTGCTTATAATAATAATATTGCTTCACTGTTATTACGCCTAGCCCATACATATGAAGAAAGTTGTTTCAATGATAATTCATAGTCTGATTTTGTATGCATTTTGTTTAAAAAGTAAGATCACCAGAAAAAGAGATACTTTTTGGCTCATTGTTTCTAGTATAGTGACTATGCCATGGCCAAGCGGTTAGACCACTTGACTCTCACCAAGGTGGCTAAGGTTTGATCTCAGGTGACCACATGTGAGATTTGTGTTGGACAACACGGCGTAGGGGTTGGTTTCCTCTGCTGTCATTCCACCAGTTGCTCCATTATCATCTTTCATTCATTTTGCCCTCATTCTGTCATCTACTTCTCTAACTCTCATATCAGGCATTGGGCTGGCTGATCACCCATCCTGGGTTCTCTGTCTGATGCAGAGTTTCTGTTCCTCAATCCTCAACTCTAAAGGCATAAGGGATAGAGGGAAATAATTCCCTATGTTAAAACGAGGGAAGTTGAAGTTTTTGGAATAGTCCTGATAGTTTAACCTATATATGGCAGTCACATGAGTTTTATTAAAGTATTTAAGGATTTATTGTATTTAAAAGAAAATTAAAATGATTGGTGCGTTGGATGATTTCCTGCAGTAATTTCCTGCATAAGACATGCATAATGCACATTTCTTATTTTTTGTACTACATAGGATACATAAGTAGGAAAAATATTATATTCCATTAAAAAGGCAATGTAAAGATTTCACCAGAAAAATATTTTATGAGACTCTGAACCCAGAACAGCATTTTCAGAAAAAGAATGTATGTGTGCATGAATGAGGAAGAAAGAGTGCAACATAATACAAAAACAAAAAGTTGGTTAAAATCTAATTTGGTATTAAGTGCCCAAGATCGGCACAATTTTCAAAAAAGTCTTGTCATACCCTGAACTACCCTTTACATGGAAAATAATTTTAAAATATTGATTTTCTTAAATGCTTTTAAGAATTTTGATTAAAGTGTAATAAATATTTTTTATGGAGTTGACCATTTCTAAGTTAGTTGCTTTCTCTTTTTCTACCATATAAACAACAGAATTTCATAGCAACAAGTCCTTAAATGATTTAACTATCATTAAGTATTGCCCCAATCCATTGCACCTAAAAGGAAATCTGCAATAAAACAATTTATGTAAATGTTTAACTCCATTAACATGAAGTAGATAAAAGAATAAGATTTGTAAAAATAATTTTATAGGAGTGAGAAGAGAAAGTCAAATGTCTGCAACATCATATTTTTAATCTTGTTTCATTGATGTCTGTTATGCAGTCCTCCAAGCATATTTAACATAAATTTGGGTCTCCTCTTTATTTGTTGGATATGAACATTAAAGAAAGGAAGGATAATTTTTTTGTGTCTGTCAGCACCATTAGATTTGTACAGTGTTATTGAGTACAGTTATGTGCAATAATAATCACTCCCATACAATAAGACGAAACACTGGCATTGAACTCTCTCTTGCTTAGCTGTGTATTCTAAACACTGCCTATGGAACATTTGTGATATCAGAAGATTGAATTTAATATGCATCTGAATCTCTCTCATACCATAGCATATTAAGCATATTCACTGGTTTCAGTATTCTTTAATTAGTACAAGAAGCGTGCTATAGGTACAGCTGTTTTCTGTTTTATTTATATGCTTTATATTTTGTTTTCAGTATGTTTATAGTATATCATGATTGTGGGGAAAAAACAAAGGAGCTGTTGGAGTGATTAAATGTTAGAAATTCTTCTGTACTATGTATGAATCCTTTATTTGAAAAAGGAGATAAGTCCTTTACAAGTAATTTTTCATAAGTGAAGAGTAATAGAATTGTATAAAGTGATTCATTTGAATATCTCTGCATTCAAAAGTAACTGAAATTATAAAGCAATGAATATGCATGATATTGCATACGAACATATTGCCCACTATTTAAACAGTTAACATAACACTCATGGTCAAAATATATAAAATTATCTATTCATTTTAAATGATATTATCAAATAGTTTGATTAATTAATTTTAAATGTAATTCAAAAAATTGTCATATTATTAAAATACAGTTCTGTTGGATGTTTACTGATTGTTTTCTTCTTCCTCATTGGTTGACCACACTGTCTCTCTCATTTTGTTTTTGAAGATATTTTTGAATTTGCTGAATATTTTTGGGAGGAAGGCGAATCCTCTAAATGTACTGTTACTTTCTTTTTCTGTGGTAAATGTGCTTGCTTTCTTGATGGTTTACTTTAGCTTAGCTTTTTTAATCTTCTTAAGTGCTAGCCTTTTTTTTTTAATCCATTTTCTGCTGCTATGTGAACTGTGACTTTTTTCTTCTTGTCCTCTGTGGTCATGCTAGTCTCTGATTCCTGAGGTCGTAGGTTCAATACAATGGATTTTTTAGCATGGCTTCCTGCAGAAGGGAAGTAGAGCCAGTAGTCCCGAGTCGTAAATTTTCAGCATATAAAAGAACCTCAAGCCCTTTTAAGAGCCATTTGAGCAAAATCAAGCAGTTGTTCATGCCCAATATAGAATGGGATGCTGAAAACCACAGCAGTTAAAGAGTATCTATAAATAAAAATTCCTGTCAATATTGTACCATATAGAATTCTACTTTATCCATAGGTATGTGTGTAAGATGTTCATTATTGCATGTTTATGTATAAATTGTTTATAGCTGTATTTTTATGTGATTTTCAAACTAGGTTGACTTCCTGCCAACAAATTTTACAAATTTTAATTGCAAAGTACATCATGCAATAAAGAATTTGTGTGTTTGTGTGCATGTGTGTTTTGAGTTGCACGCTATGAAAATGCCCTTATCCCATTTTTTAATGAAAAGTACTTATTTACATTTTCAAATAATGGATTCATACACATTTGTATTTGCAAATTAATATCCTGATGTGTTTAATGCTGTAGTGTAATATTTAGTAATTTGAAAGGGAAATACCTGTCTATTTACTTTATCTTCTTCATAATATTTGCTTTTGTCACAACAAAATTATGAAGATATTCTTAAATACTAAGTTTTGTTAGTATAGTTCTTTCTTGTTAAGTATTTTATATTATTTAAGATAATATCACTTTGTACAGAGAGCAGTAAGTACATTATAAGAATAATTTCCTAAATTATCAATTGGATTACAATATTGAAGGGAAAATGTCACATTCATTTTATTAGTGTTTCATTCCAATTGCATTAAAATAGCTTGCCCTTTAACATTGAATACATATTTTGATTAACATTGGTATTGATTTTTAATTCTAGGTGCTATACAAGGCAAGGCATTTACTACGAGGTATGTCCAGAAAGTAAGTTCTGTTTGGTAATAAAATTAAATTGTGTACAGATACAGAAAAATTATTTATTGCACAAAATTCTACAGCTCTTAAACTACTTTTCCACATAACTGCCAAAATTTTGCAGGTATTTGTCATAGCGAGGCACAAGTTTTTTTTATACCTTCTTCATAGAAGTTTGCCGCCTGTGTCTTCAACCAGTTGGAAACATTTTCTTTCAGCTCTTCGTCATTGTTGAAGTGTTGACCGCCAAGGAAAGATTTGAGATGCAAAAACAGATGAAAGTCACTAGGAGCAAGGTCGGGGCTGTACGGGGGGTGTTCAAACATGTCCCAGCCAAATCCCTGTAGGATATTTTTCGTCGCATTTGCAGTGTGTGGTCGTGCGTTGTCGTGAAGAAACACAACACCTTTTGATAGTATTCCTCGGCGCTTATTTTGTATTGTGCAGCGCAATTTCCTAGGTGTCTCGCAATAAACATCTGCTTCCATTATTTGACCACGTGGTAAGAAATTAATGAGTAAGATGCCTTTCCTGTCCCAGAACACTGTGCACATCATTTTTCGAGGTGTCAGGATTTATTTCGGCTTAACCTTTGCTGGGGATGAGGTGTGCCTCCATTCCATTGATTGACACTTACTTTCAGGGGTGTCATAAGAAACCCAAGTTTTATCTCCTGTGACTGTGTCAGAAATTCTTCGCCGTCTTCATCATAACGGGTCAAAAACTGAAGAACACTACCCATCCATTTTGTTTTGAGTTGTTGATTAAGAATCTTTGACATCCAATGTAAGCAAAGTTTATGAAATTTCAGTTTTTCGGTAACATTTTGTGAGATTTGGGGAAATTTCATAGCGAGAGCACTAATTGTAAACTTGCTGTTTACCTGGATCTTGTCATCAATCGCGTGAACCAGTTCTGTAACCAAAGATGGACGCCCACTTCATTCTTCATCGTGCACTTCACTACATCCTTCATTGAACTGTCGGACCCATCTTCTCACCATTGTATCACTCATCGCATTTTGTTCGTAAACATCGCAAATTTGCCGATAAATTGCAGTTGGTTTCACTTTCCTAGCATTTAGAAAACGAATCACAGATCTGATTTCACAAGCGGCGGGATGTTCAATCAACATTGACATTGTAAACAAGCACAACAAAGTGTACGTGGCTGACAGCGATCTCACAATGGCGCACGTTTCTTCTCCTTGATATAACGCGTCTATCGTGCATGTTTCTTCTCCTTGATACAGCGCATCTACCGCGCATGTGCTGAACATGTGCAGCGCTGTAGCGGAGATAAATTGAAACAGACATTACTTTCTGGACACCCCTCGTATTATGAAATATTACTCTACAATTGCAGTTATTTTAATGGATATCTGCTATCCTTACTGACTTTCTATCAAACATTGTATTATTTGTCATTTATTTGAAGTTACTGTAGGCAGGTTGTTTGTCATGAATATTTTACCTGTTGACTGTTTATATAATTGCTTCATGTTTAGTACTAATAAGCTTTGTTTGAATTATTTAGAATTATGCTCTAGATAGTATTCTAATGTGTATTTACATTTATTACCCTGTTATGTTATTCAGCATGTGTGATGGTTATGTTCCTAATTTTGTCATTATGCATCTTTATAATTTTTCCTGCATTACTGAACTGCTTATATTTATATTAAATTTTGAGCATAGCATGATCTTGTGTGTTGCATAAACATATCGGCCATCTGCTTTACAAAGCAAGCAACATATTACTGTTTATGCTGGCACTGTGTTTAGTTTTGCTTTGAGGTGGTTCCTTTGATAACACCCTGTTCTACCTTGTTCTGCCACTTAAATTAGTTTTATAATAATTTGTCATCTTGTTTCTCTGCACTTTTTTCATAAGTGTTTACAAATATAATTGAAAGTTAGCAATTTTTTCTTTTTCTGCTTTGTTTCCTTTCTAATACAAGAGCTTGTTTCCGTAATTTAAACATTACGCTAGTTTAAAGCTTGTTGCATAAAAATAGGAGGATAGAAGACTCAATTTTTATATAAATAGTATAATATTAATGAATATATGTGAATTTGTTATTGCTAGGATGTTTATGCAATACATCAGATTTTTTTCTTATGTGATGTAGAGAAGGGATTTTCTCTCCCTTCCCTCTATACCAGAAAAGACTAGCAGTTATTAAAAACATTTCTCCAGAGCTGAAGGTAAAATGTAATTAAGATAGAATGTGGAATCCTGTTAACCACTTCTGGTCTTTCTTTCTCCATCTGTCACTTTAATATTTCTTTGTGGAGAAAGGTACTTCTTGTAGAATATTTTAAACAGCTTTATTTTTTTACTTTTTCTAATGCTTGTACTCCAAAAAGTTAGTTACATTGCATTCTTATATTGATTTTGTGTTTAGTAAGAATAAGGCAAACCTTTTTACAAGGATCCCGTTTCAATAATTAGTGTGTATGTATGTGTGCACATCTTTTCTTTTTTCATTCTAATGGTTTCACAATACTTATATTTATCTGCATGCTGTTCAAATCTCCACATTAATTCTTTCATTAAGCAAGAAAGCATCATGTTTTTTTATAGTTAAAGAATTATTATGTACCTGAAAGTCATTAAGCAAGTAGTATTTGGTCATTTCTCTTTACCTGGCACTCTTAGAAATATCATTGGGGATGCCATTAAAACTTACCTTTTGTCATGTTCTCTCATTCTGTAAAGCCAGGAAGGGGAAACTAGCTCTTGATGTAAATATGTGAGGTGCAGAAATGTTGATATTTTATTATAAGTTGTTTGTTAAAAGTGTTTTATAAATAAAGTGAAACCAGTCTTTTAATCAAATTATCTAAACCTTACTATTAGAAACAACAGCATTCCCTCTTAAAAGTAACTCTTTAGTGCCATGTTTATTTTTGCTTTATAGCCAGGAAACTGTTAAAAATATATACTGCTAAATCTAAGTTCATACATTGTAAAGGACTATGTGATACAACATTGAAGAGAAAGTGAAATATATCATTTTAACAAAAACGGATTATTTAAACCTATGTTGAAAGATGTCCAACCACCGAGCAGGATGTCTCAGGCGGTTTCGTCTGTGAACCACATTCAGGAGATCCGGGTTCAATTTCTGTGACCAGCCTACCTGACCCATGAGTTTTTTCAGTGGTTTCCCACGTCAACAGACAATGCTGGGTAGGTTAATTACTTTCCCTGAATTTCCTGTCCCTCCATTTCATCTCCATTATCAATTCACATCATCTCTCATCTGGTCATCTCTTTCCGGGTAGAAGTGTCGGCGGGAGTCTCAGCACTGCATGGCAGGATTGATGTGCTCCTGGTAAACACTTCTTCCTCCAGTAGAAGGTCTCCAGGCTGGTCTAGTGCGCCGTTTGAGGACCATTGTCGGTGGGATGACGGTTATACTGGCCTGTCACGGAGCTTCCAACTGGTAAATTATAGGCACTCTGCCCTCTGCACTGCCATGGTGCCTTAGGACGGCTGCCCTCTGTCTCCTCTCACCTCATCCTTCCTCTCGGGGATGCCTCACTTGGGGGCATAGGTACAGTAGATCAAGACTGATTGCAATGCCGAATCCCTCCATACAGTTCTATCCTATCCTATGTTCAACTTCTAAATTTTGGTGTCACATGACGAAGGGTATAAGAAATTTTGATGTGATCCATTATAACAATACTGGTTAAGATTGTCCTAAAAAGTATATATGTCACTGAATCTATTTTATATGGCTGAATTTCTGTCCTCAAAATTTCTATGATTAATTCTTTCATTTTGAAGTCTTCTTTAATATTAGTTTTAAGTTGTGTGTTTGAAGAAATTTAGTAACAGTTGGAAAGAGGTTGAAAATGGAGGCAATGACCTTTGAAATTAGTCCCTCGATAATATAAAAAGGTAAGTGACGAGTGTCAATAAACCAACTACAAACTGTTTTTACAATTAATTTTAAGTTTTATGTATGATATGAATTTACTAAGCAGTGACTGGCCATATGCTTTCAAAACTTCATAGTGTAACTATGTAAAAAAAATGTGTAATTGTGAAAAAAGTACATAAATTAATTATTTTACTTCAAGAAGAAAAACTTAAACAAATATTTAGAATATTAAGTTTTAGAGTAAAAATAACTACAAATTGCAGCAATTAATGAAAATCTCAAATATTAACAAGTTTATGATAAAAAAAAAGGGAAAATATAAAGTTAAATCATGGCTTAGGTTGAACTAATATATGTATGCAATTTATATTATTGCTTTTTAAGCTTAAAAGTACTTGTTACAGTTTTCTTTTTCTCCTTATTACCACCTGTAATACTGCTGTCATATTGACAGCTTTTACTTTAGGGGAATTTGCTTATTATTAATTCATATTGAGTTTTAACTTGAAGTTTATGCTCTATTTGTAACAAATTGATGTCAAAGTACCTTCATTGAAATTCATAGTAACTGAATAAGAATTGATTATAATTTTGCTAATTTAAATAAGAAACAGTAGCAGTTCCAGGACCTGAAATAAGACCTGAGGCTTTCCTGGTGACGAATATGCTCAAGTTGTTCTCGTGAAGCAAGCCAGGTGAAAAGATGATTAGAAATCGACGTTTCGGGAGTGTGCATCACTCCCATCATCAGGATATTTATTAAATGACAAAACACTGTCTTTGTTTATATTTGTATTTATTTCATCCTTTGGAACATAATACATATGTTATAGGACACATCAGTTCAAGATACAAAGCTAAATATAAAAAGTTACATAAGACTAAAAACTGTAACAGATACAGGATCCAACAAAAGTCTAAAGTAGAAAAGGAAAGAAAAACAAAATATATAAAGACCATAGAGAAATGCTATATAAAAGTAATTGTTCACAAATGTGAAGTTTACTCTATTTCATGATTTAGGAAATTCTCTACACTATAAAAGTTTCTCTCCACTTAAGATATTAAATAGAGCCTTTTTGAATTTTGGTTTGGACTCAATATTCTTTATACTCTGTGGTAGTGTATTAAATAAATGTAGACCAGCATATGTGTAGCTACTTTCATACAATTTGGTTCTATCCAGTGATTCATTTGTGGTTTTAACATTTAATAAATATCCTGATGATGGGAGAGATGCACGCTCCCGAAATGTCGATTTCTAATCGTCTTTCGACCTAGCTTGCTTCCCGAGGACAACTTGAGCAGTTCCAGGACCTATTTTAAAGTTACTTTGCCTTCATTCTCGCTATGATCAACTTAATATCCCTATATCTCTCTGGGGAGTAATTTACTACTAAATAAAAAACTCAAACACACATTACAAACAAAAAATTATAAACAAAATTTAGAGCAATGCAAAGCAGATACAAAGAATGTTCTATAATCTGTTCTAGACGTTCTCGGGCTTCGAGCTAGGTAAGAAGATGTGACATCGACGTTTCGGGAGCGTGCATCTCTCCCATCTTCAGGATGCTGAATAATTTAGGGCTGGGGGCCACCCATATTGTCACGGCAACGGACATAAAAATTTCGGTGCAAATAGATAACAAACGGCGGATAATGTTTCACGGTAATAAAGAGCTTGCATAAGCAGTTAACGATAGCGCGGCTAGTGTACACAAAGGGGCCGGCAAACAAACATAGCTGTGATAAAGGACTTGCCGGCATAGATTAAGTTACGCTTCTAGGATGTGATAGAATATTCGGTTTCTTTATTCTTCTGGAAGAGTCTCGAATTTATCAATGAGGTATTTAAGAAGGCGACGACTCGCCAAGAATGAGTTGTAAAACAGTCAGCTGTGTTGGTATTGTAATGACAGCTGTTTGTTATTGTCATCGACCTTGGTTCTGTAGATTGTGATATGTGATGTAATTCCGCTGCTACGGAGTGTATTTTTACGCAGATAAAGAACATTTAGAATTTCGGCAAATTGGACTTATAATTCTACGAACCCACAAAGTTACAATTGGTGTCAGGAGTGCGACGACTTGCAGGCCGCATTGGCACAGAATCTAGAGAAGTTGGAGACGGCAAATAACAACTTGGCCGTGGCGATGACCGCGAAAATGACCGAGCTAACGAAGACGGAAACGGTAAACAACCTGGCAGCGGAATTGAAAGAAATGAAGGCGGCTACCGACATCACCGAGAAGATGGAACAAATCAAGGCCGAATTGACCACGGAGATGAAAGCGGCAAACGAGGCCCTCGCCGCAATGTTCGAAGAGCAGTTTACTGGCGTGAAGGATAACGTCAAGGAGCTGGGCAAGCGGATGGGTCAAGTGGACGAGCACGTCGAAGACCTGGTGAGCCCCGTTAACGAGCTGGTGGGAAAGGCTGACAGCAACACAAAGACCCTGAACGCCATGGTGGAGGACGTCGTCGGCAGGAGGTTAAAAGATTTAAAGGTCGACGCGTCGGGACGCGACACAACTGCGCGTGTCAAACCTAAATACGACGGCGCGACAACTTTCGAAGTCTTCCACCGTCAGTTCGACACGGTGGCCAAACACAACAAATAGTCGCCAGAGGAAGAGACCGCACAATTTAAAGCCAGCCTCCAGGGACGGGCCGCAGAAGTCCTGAACGCGGTACAAACAACAGCGGCGCCCAAGGGCATCTGGGAGGCCCTGGAGAACCGTTTTGGAAACCATAACTTAGCCGCAGCGTGCCGCAGCCAGCTGAAGTCAAGGTTACAGCAGCCAGGGGAGACACTACAGGAGTTCGCCCTGGCAATCGAGCAGCTGGCCAGCAAAGCCCTAGTTGACCTCCCACCAGAGTTCCTATCCCGAGTGGCTGCCTACACATTTGTCGACGAGGTACGAGACACGGAGATTCGTCAGCGCCTTGTGCCGATTGGCACAGAGTCATATTGTAGGTAATTGTCTGACTTCCCTATAGGGGTGGTGGTAGTGGCTTATTGTGTTTTGTTTAGTGTTTGCCTGCGCCACCGTCTCTATCGGGAGGTCGAAGCTGAGTACCTTGCCTTGAGCGAGGCAGTTTGGGTTTTTAGGGCTCATCTCGGCAAGCGGTGTTGAAGTGTGAAGGACGTTTTTATTTTCACAAATGTTCAGTGTTCGTTGTCGTGAAATCATTGTACAGACTAAAATGTATTTGTAAAGGGGAGAAGTTAATTAAAGTTCTTGTGCAGTCTGTTAGCAGAGCCTGGTTTTAAATCGAGTATTTCCGGTGTAATTTCTGGTTGCTTCAAGTCATTATGGCCGAAATTGTGGACATGGCGTATTTGCGTAAACCAGAACTTTTATTTGAGTTGTGTGCTCGTGGTGGTGATTATCTGGTGTCAGCAGATGTGCCCTCTATTTTGGAAGCACTTCGTCGGGTACGGGACAATTCTATATTTTCAGAGGTATTTCAATTTTGCCTTACCATTGCCAAAGTTACGAGCAGAATTTGCTACCTTGATAGATTGGTTGCCGCAACATAGTGGCGATGACAGTGGTGTGGGCCTTTCTCCGGTAGTCAAATTCGGCTTTTAAACCTTTAAAATTACTCCAGCCGTTACAACGGTACGTAGAATCACTGTCGGATTTCGAAATGGTTGATGTTAATTCTGCTCTCGATTTGATTTCCTGAAGTTTATAATACAGGCGGAAGACTGTGCCTTGCTATGTGACGTATCGGAGCCCCTGCTCTTAGAGGTCATTGCCGCGAGGGCAAAGGGGAGTTATATAGAATTTGTTGTTGCGAGTCAAACGCGTTTCTCATCCATTACGCGCATTCCACCAGGGCGTTTTGGATTCTTTTATACCACGCTGTGCATTAATAACTCTTACACGTGATCACTATCTTAAGCCCCAAGTTTTCAATGAGACCTTTGCGCATTATATGCTTAGGGTTAGGTTATTTTCCCGATTATTGCGCTACCTGATAGTGAAAAACAGGCATGTGATGTAATTTTGACCGGTTTGACGCCTGAGGTGCGTTCGGCCTTGATATTTTCTTCTAGACCTATTACATTTGTGGAGTTAGAATCACTTTTGACAGAACAAGCTCTGGCGGATAATGCTAGGGGCATAGATGTGTCTCGCCCGCCTCCACGAGTGCTGCAGGAAAATACGAGGGGTAATGCCACGCTATTTCAAGATACGAAATATGCTTCTCGTTCACGAACGTGTTTTCGTTGTGGTGCTTTTAATCATCTTGTGCGCCAATGTAATATGTCACGCGATATACGCTCTAGTGCTGCATTGTCTTCAAGTGCAAAACGTTCTAATTCACGTCCCATTCGACACCAGGAGCTACTACAGGCTGGGGCATTTGTACCGACTGTACGTCTCATAACTGCGTTGCTTTCGATGCAAAACCAGTGGTTCAGGTCATTGTTGGCAAGCAGCCTATATTGGCTCTATTAGATACAGGAACATTAGTTCACGAACGATTTTTGAATGAGTCATTACTGAAATGTTCTAGTAAGTTCGAGTCCTGCCAAGTCCAGTGCGTGTCCGTTAATGGTCAGATGTTTGAGGTCAAAGTGAGGGTTCTTTTGACAGCTCGTTTTCCCCGTTTTACTTGGATACATTACCACGTGCTTTCTGATCTCCCCTATAATCTCATTTTGGGGGCCGATTTTATGGCTCGTGTGGGAAGCGGAGATTCAATTGTGACAGTACAACATCACATACTTCCTTGGCTGCTGCTCTGGTCTGTGTTTGAAACAATTTTTCTTTTGTGCTGGTTTTCTGCTACCAAATCACATGACTCCACCGTGTTTCTTACTTTTATAATTTCAGCAGGGAAAGTAGGTATGTACACTGGAACTTTGGCAGCACATCTGTGGCGATTCTGTAGTGGATTGTACAGTATTTCTACATGAGGCATAACTAAATAGAAAAAATTAAGCCAGAAACAAAACTCACTATTTTCAAGATACCCCAACAAAGCACTTGCCTCATTTATTGTCGCACTGCTTGAGGTCTCTGGTTCTGACAAAATTTGAAAACATTCTTTCAATGCTTCCTTCTTTTCGTAAACAACATTTACAGTCCTGGACTTGTATTTCCACCTCGTTGATCCACCACTGGGTATTCTCTTAACACATGAATCCAACACTGATGATCTGTGTGAAGAGCGGGAAAAGAAGGCGGGTATAGTACAAAGATTTAAAAAAAATCCTAGCTTTTGTATTTTGCCTGGCAGCTTTCTCCATTATCACATTTAGTTGATGAGCTAAGCAATGCACAAATTAAGCACTGGGGTACACATCTCTAATTTAGCTTGCACTCCATTGATAGCCTCGCTCATTAGTGCTGCACCATCAAAACTTTGGCCTTCTTCTTCTTATTTTATTTTAATATATTGCCAAGCTCAGAAATTAAAACTTCCTAAATTGCATCAGAATTTTGCGCATTCAGAATAAAAAATTCCCAAAATCGCTCAACAGGACTACCTAAGGCATTACAATACCTTAAGACTATTACAAGCCGAAACATATTAACAGTATGTGTAGTTTCGTCGGCCATAACAGATGCATAGTCTGCTGCGTCAATTTCTTCTAAGATGTTTTCTTTAAAAAAATCAGTCACCATTAAAATGGACCTTAAATGGGGAATCAATTTCTCCTTTATATTTAATCAACCCCCTGAACATCCCTTGATTTTGTGACCCTTCATGCTCTTCATGCCCTCTTAGGGGTAGCTCGTGATAACCACAAAATTTCACACAGTTGATTATGTTTATAAGAGTGTCCCTATTTTTTGGACTTGATGGTTGTGGCGATCTATTGATTCCTTATAGGCTTGGCTTAAACATGTCTGTACATTTACTGACCCAAGTGTAGCAAAATTAAGCATATTATTAACGTGGGTTTTGGACGTTTCATGTATGACATTTTTCATATAGTCTCTTCAAGTCTGAAACTCCCTTTTGAACCATGCAATGTTGGCTGCGTCTTCTTTAATTCCAAATAAATGGCAAGGAAAACAGAACAGGGAATTGTTGACTTCACAGCCACATATCGACTCATATTTCGTGTAAATTTCAGGACTGAAACAGCTGTAATATTGCTTTTGGCGGCTTGTTGCACTTTGAATAATGTTTAACACAGCAGTCGGTCTTCCTCGTACTTTAATGTCACATTTCTCATGCAGTGTTAAAGCGCCAAAACGAAGCGACTATAAATATTCGACTGAATTGCTCATTGTTACAATCACATTTATTCTTTACTGTCAGGAACAAACATATATTTAAATCACCGTGAAAATGTTCAAAAACCGTCGATTTCACGAAAATCCGCACGAAATTGCACTTACACAATCCATTCAATCCATTGAGTTCACTAAGCTATGGGGCGCGCGGTAGGTCCCTAGCGGAGGGAGAAATTGAAGCAATATGTACGTTAGTGAGTTGGCCTGGCAGTCCAAGAGGGAGAAGCGGCTTCACATATGAACTTGCCGCACAGTCTATAAACTTGTAATGACTTACAACATATATGGATGTAATCCATTTAATTTATGCAATTAAGGCAACAATAATAAAATTACAATTTTCTCTGGGGATTGCAGTCCCGCAGCCCTCCTTTGTCGGCCGCCACTGCAGGTAACTCTTAAGCTCTATGGGCTTGGGGCTCACCTAAGCATCATTTCACCTGTTTCATTCATCGTCAGATATGACTTGCGTTGGAGGTCGTTAAATTAAATGTGGTTTGTGAACATCCCAATACTAAACAATTGTCATGGAAGAGAATATATGTCTTTGATAAAGAAACTGTTTTACATTAAATGTCTGACCACTCAAAGACTTGTGATTCACGCACATACTGACGAGTCAAACGACTTTGTCAACCTTTTGATATTGTGGATTGAAGATGGTCCAGTTTTTAAAAGATGGACGAACCGAGATTCATGTAAGTGGCCCTTCCGAGAAACTTGCAAGGTAATTTTGTGAGCCACCACCATACGTTCTTTGTATCTCAAATCGCTGAAGCCATGCAATTATAGTTGACGAGTCTTCAGTAATTCCATTCAGGAGCAAGTGTCTATGTGCTTCAGGGTCGTCACAGAGGATATAGGAATAGACTACTTGTTCCTTGGATTCCATTCAAGAATAAGTACGAAGTCGGATACACTATTGTACATCATCATGGATGTCCTTCGCAGATTCAACTTGTCCATATTATCACTGCAGAGGCCAGTATTATGATAGGGCACGAAATGTGTTGGGAAATTTAAATGGTGCACAAGCAACAATGAAAACAGGGGAACAAAAAGCTGCATTAGTGCAATGCATGGTTCATTATTTGAGTCTTTCAAGGGCGGTTCAATAACTACACGTGTTAGGAATGAAGACGCCAGTTTTTTTCAAACACAAATTATTTATTTCTCAATATAGATATACACTTCTCCCAACGCTCCTGCCATTTTTAACCTCTCCAAAACTTAAGATTGATTTCTTCATGTTTGGAAGCAGAAGAATATGGGGGATGTGACAGAAATTCATAATGCAATTCAGTTTGTCGGCGGCAACTGTGAATGAATTCACTGAGGCATTATCGTTACAAAACACAACTTCGTTCTTCGCCATATGGGAACGTGTTTCTTTCAAATTCTTGTCGAATTGAGCCATTAAATCACTGTAGTAAGCTGCAGTAATTGTTCTTCCTTATAAGTCAATGAGTTTAACACCCTTCGCATCCCAAGAAGTCTTTCCCAGGTCGATGTGAGCTTCTTTGCCTTCTTTGGAAGCAACCTATTTATTGTTTTGTTTGTTGCTTGGTTTCTGTAGTATAATGGTGACTCCAAGTCCAATCGACAGTGGCAACTTGATGCAAAATGTACTTCGGATTTCGCTTAAACAGTTTCGAAGTTGAAAGCCGCATGCGCTTGTTGTCCACTGCGAGCAAACACGGTTTCTATTGGGCCGTCAGCTTTCTCATCTCAGCTTGCGCAGAATATGAATTGTGGTTCCCATTGGTACATCAATGACCTCTGCCACTTCGCGAACTTTTGTTCGACAGAGAGCGACAATTATACCGCGAACTTCGTAATTGACTTCCTCGGTAACATATCTGCAAGATGTTCTCTGCGTACCTCGTAAGAACGGATGTTCAACCACGTTTAAATTCGTTATAGCAATATCTGTTGTCTTAGAAGGTGAAAGGTCTATAAACAGCATCCAAATACGCTTTTATCTCCTCGCAAGTTTTCCCGCCTAAAAGCAAAATGGGAATCACTGAACGATACTGCACCTTTTCCATTTTAGTTAAAACACATTGAATAACTTATTGAAATGTCTGTAAAATCCTAATTAACCTATGAATTAGCACCAAATTTGTTTTGTTAATTTCATTCTTCTAGTGATGAAGTTGCCTTTTAATAAGATTATGTGATAAGTGAATGATTTATATCTTGTCTTCCACCCTGCACTATTTCACTCAGGTTGGCAGCAGGATACTTGCGGAACAGTAGCACATCATCGGAATACTGGGCAATTTCGACCTGTGGCTGAGTAGGGAAGTTTGCCATGTACATGCTGAAAAGCAAGAGGTATATAGCCTTCAGAGACTCCGCCTATCATGGGTCTAAAAGTAGATATTTTCCCGCGACTGTGACTAAAAGTGCGATGTCTGAGACCGCTGTGTAATGTTGAAAAGCTGAGTGGTTATCCCAGAGTTATTTTTTATAGGAGACATACGCGCCACTATAGATCGTGTCCAGGGCGAAATCCGAAGTCGAGGATGGCTTGAATGTCGCCTAGTAGTGAGGAGAAGCGGTTTAGGACCAACCTGTTCGAGCAGTTTCGAGATGGTAGAAAGGAGGCTTATAAATCGATAGCTGGGTGAATTGACTGGATTCTTCAATATGCAAATCACCCAGATCTCTCTCTAGTCCCACGGTAAGATTGGACACCCTCGTATCAAGAAGAGCACGGCGTTGAAGGGAAGATGGCGGCGGATCATGCGCACGTCAGGTCCAACAGCCTTATTAAATTTGAAGTCTGGAGTGCGCTCTGGAGTTCACTTGGACGAATCACTGATTGCCGTTCCGTATCGACGAGAAAATCGAAAGAATCTACGCACCTCCCATTCAACAAGTTCGGAAAGGATGTCGTCCCGGGGGTCTTCTCTTAGGCGCATAGTGCCTTTAGGGAACTATGTGAACACATTTACCTTGGCTTGGGGATCATAGGCCAAGCCCTGGACGAACTCTGAATTTCGACCGCCTTTTAGATCTGCTGGTTGCGGAAAGAATGTTTCGAAGACGAAATTTCTCGAATTGAAGGAGTGTAACACTTTCAAAGCAGATCTGGAATCTCTGGAAATGAAACGGCATGGAAACAAAGAGCGCGCACAACAATCAGGCATGTATTTCCGGATGCGTGTCCTCGCCCGTGGCTGTTCTCGAATGTTCCATTTTTGCCTCCTTAGTAGACACACAACAACGCCCCCCAGGGGCCTACTAGGTAGGTACGGGCATTGGCGATCCCGGGGTCCCGAGCCAATCATCCCCATCGTCACCCTCTCACCCCATTTTGGTTGTGCCACGTTGGTCACCCTTAGTTTTAGGCTTCTTCCTCTTCTAGGTTTATTGTTCTATTTTAGCTTTAGCTGTTTAGGTTTATAAACTCCTGCCTCACCACCAGGGATCTTTCTTCTGTCTCCGTGGTTCCTGTCCCACGGTTCCAGCGCGGCTTCCGACTTGCGTGCTCTCCGGAGGTCTCAGGCGTGAAGGTTGTAGTGGACTCCCTACTGACCCTGTGTGTGACATGTGCGGAGCCCGTCCACACCGCCATGTACACTCACGTAGTCTCCATGAGGACCGGCTGGTTTTAATGGTCCGAAGGCCGTGAGTCATTGGGTCAGTATTACCAGCCGGACGTGTTACCGCTAACGGGAGCCCTGGTGTAATCAACCACAAGCCCCCTAAATCCGTGCATGCGTCTGTTGATTGCTGCACGGCCTAAAGTGGGGGGCCACAGGCGGTTATTCCTGTTGTAGAGGCCTAAAGCCGGGGTGTCACGTGGTGAACGGTTCTCACATTTGGGCAACAGTAGTTGGACGGTAGCTGTTCTGAAGTACAACTGAGATCGGTGGTGGGAGGGGTCTCCCATGACGGCGCAGACCGTGAAAATTTGGTGTCTTTTTCTTTCACCCCCGGATGGCAGGCTGACGCCGACGCTTCCGGAAGGGGTCCTCTAACCATGGCTCCTCCGCGCAAACCTTCCCCATTTGATTCCTTTTTGGTCGTGACCCTTACTTGTGAAAACAAGACAATGCGATACATTAGTCCTTTTTATATCCAACGCGAGCTTGATCGGATATGTGGCGTTTTAAAATCTGCAACTCGGTTAAGAGACGGTACCCTTTTGGTGGAAACAAAGAACGAGGATCAGTCCAGTAAGCTCCTGAAGGCTTGCTTGTTGGGTTCCTACCCCATCCGGGTAGCCCCACATAAGACTTTGAATACCTGTAGAGGGGTTGTGACAACCTCCAGTTTGGACGGCCTCTATAACGAGGAGATAGTATCTAATTTGACTGACCAGAATGTGTGCGAGGCGTACCTTCTCCTTGGTAAACGTGATGGACAGTCTGTTTCGTTGCGGACAGTCTTCCTCACTTTCAAAGTTACCACATTGCCGGACGCTATCTACTGTGGGTACGAACGTGCTGCAGTGCGACCGTATGTCCAAAACCCCATGCGCTGTTTTCGGTGTCAGCGGTTTGGGCATACTCAGGCCCGCTGTACTTTTGATGCTGTATGCATCCGTTGCGGTTTACCTCCCCATGGCGACGCTATATGTACTCGTGACCCGGTCTGCGTCAATTGCGGTGGTACGCATCTCTCCAGCTCCTGGCAGTGTCCGCAGTTTCTTGGTGAGAAGGTCATTCAGGAACTGCGCGTCAAAGAGCGTCTGTCCTTTCTAGAGGCAAAAAGACGGTTTGAGCAACTGAAACCCGCTGCCAGCTTAGGATACGCAACAGCAGTTCGCCACTCTCCTGTGCATGCGACGCAGACTGTTGCCACACGGACACTCAATGTTTCGGATGCTGCAACCCAATGCGACTTTCTGGAGACTGCCATTCCTTTTAAGGCGTTGGCACCAGCAGCCTCGTCTAGCTCCTCTACGGCCCCAGCTGCAGTTTCACGTTCCGTGTCGGTAAGTACTACTCCGGGAACTTCTGCGGGTTGCCGCTCCCGTAGTCGCATTCGAGGAACCGGCAGGGCTTCTGTTCAGTCGGTTTCCCGATCCCCTTCTCGGAGGGACTCTTGACTCCCGTACATCTGAGGAGTCGCCCATGGAGAGACCGTTTGTCGGTCCCATGTCCGCCAAAGTGCGGAAAAAAAGAGAAACGACGCCCGACTACCTGAAGCCGCATTCCTCGCGCCCTTACAATCTTGCATTTTCTCCCTAACATCGCCGCTCCCCCCTAGTCCTTTTCCATGGATCTTTTAACGTGGAACATTCGTGGTGTGCGCTCACATAGGGCAGAGCTCCAGCTCTTGTTGCGGACCTACAACCCCATAGCGGTTTGTTTACAAGAGACCAAACTTCGCCCTCATGATGCTTTTGATTTGCGTCATTATATTCCGGTGCGCTTCGACCTTGTGCCGGAAGTGGGCTCTCCTGCTCATGGTGGTGTCATGATCATCACACGCGCTGATGTTTTCGGTCAACCTCTACCCCTTAACACTGCTTTGCAAGCTGTTGCTCTTCGGCTCAGACTTCCCGGTTTCTCCATTACCTTATGCACAGTTTACCTTCCCCCTTCAGACTCCGTCCTTCCTGCCGACCTTTCCCAACTCGCTTCGCAGCTCCCAAAACTCTTTCTTCTTTTGGGGGATTTTAATGCCCATCATCCCTGTTGGGGCTCTCCTAGGGCGTGTGCAAAGGGAACCCTACTTGCCTACTTTTTCGACCAGTTTCCTCTCCTTGTTTTAAACACTGGTGAACCCACCTTTTTTCCGATTCCACCGATACTCCCTCCCACCTCGATCTTTCTCTCTGCTGCACACAGCTTGCTCATTGTTTCCAATGGCATGTAGTATCTGACACTCATTTCAGTGATCACTGCCCATGTGTGCTAACGTTGCTCTCCCACAACATTCCCCGCTCGCGTGCAGCCTCTTGGCAACTCTCCAAGGCTAACTGGGCGCTCGTTTCCGAAGCTGCCACATTCAAGGATTCAGAGTTTACTACTGTTGACCTTCTGGTCGACCATTTCACTTCAGTTGTTTCCGCTGCCGAGGAATCTATTCCGAAATCCTCCACGGAGCTTCGGCGTTTGCCTGTCCCGTGGTGGACTCTTGAGTGCCGCGATGCCCTTCGCGCACGCCGGAAAGCTCTTAGGGTATTTCAACATCACCCCACCGTCGAGAACTAGGTAGCTTATAAACAGCTGCACGCACGAGCCCGACGTGTTTTAGGGCTAGCAAAAGAGCGTCCCTGGACTTCCTTTGTTGCCTCTTTCTCGCACACCACCCCTTCTTCTGTGGTTTGGGAGAAACTCCGTCGTGTTGCCGGTAAACGGCCACCTTCATTCATTCCTGGACTTCAGGATGGACCTCTCATTGTTGTAGATGCGGTTGATGTTGCTAACTGCCTGGGTAGCACTTTTGCTGCCGCCTCCAGCTCTGCCAACTACGTTTCGACGTTTCGGGTCCGCAAGTCTCAGATTGAGGCCCAGGAATTATCTTTCCGCTCAGCTAACCGGGAGTGCTACAACGCAGAATTTAGCTTACGGGAGCTGGACTCCGCGTTATGCTCCTCTCCCTTATCCGCTCCTGGGCCTGATGGTGTTCACGTGGCTATGATTCAACACCTTTCCTTTGCTAGTAAAGACTTTCTGCTACGCATGTAAAACCGCATCTGGCGTGACGGAGTTTTCCCTACAGCTTGGCGCGAGGTAACTATCATTCCGGTCCCAAAACCGGGTAAGGTCCGCCGTTTACCCTCCAGTACCGCCCCATCTCCCTCACCAGTACAGTGTGTCAGGTGATGGAGCGCATGATTACTGTGTGCTTACGATGGTGGCTTGAGTCGGAGAACCTTCTGTGCAATATCCAATGCGGATTTCGCCGTTACCGTTCCACCTGATCACCTGATTTCCCTCTCGACTCATATCATGAACGCCTACCTGTGCCGCTGCCAAACTGTAGCCGTCTTTTTTGACCTTACGAAAGCCTATGACACCTGTTGGCGGACTGGTATACTACGCACCATACATCAATGGGGTCTTCGTGGTCGACTTCCCATTTTCCTCCGGGAATTCATGATGGAGCGGTCCTTTCGTGTTCGGGAGGGGTGTAATTTATCCCGCGTTTTCCATCAGGAAAACGGGGTACCCCAGGGTTCGGTCCTCAGCGTTACCCTCTTTGCCATCGCCATCAATCCTATCACTGAGTGTATTCCCGCTGGAATATCCTCTTCGTTATTTGTGGATGACTTCGCCGTATATTGTAGCTCTCGGCGGACGAGTATCTTGGAGCGTCGGCTCCAGGTCTGTTTAGATCGCCTTTACACTTGGAGCCTCCACAACGGCTTCCATTTTTCCACCGAGAAGACCGTGTGCGTGAACTTTTGGCGCCGTAAGGCGTTTGATTTACCCTCATTCCACCTCGGTCCCCATCCGCTTCCTTTTGTAGAGGAAGCTAAATTTTTAGGATTGGTGTTCGATGGGAAGCTTAGCTGGGATTTTCATATCGCTTCCCTGAAAGGTCGCTGTGCCCGGTCCCTCAATATCTTACGTGTCTTATCAGGTACATCCTGGGGAGCTGATCGGACCGTGCTCTTACAGCTCAATCGGTCCCTGGTACTATCAAAGCTTGACTATGGGAGTGTGGTATATTCGTCGGCACGACCTTCCATTTTGAGTCGTTTGGATCCTGTGCACAATCGGGGGATACGTCTAGCTACCGGTGCTTTTCCAACCAGCCCCATCCCCAGTCTGTACGCTGAAGCAGCTGAACCTCCCCTGTGCTATAGGCGTGATATTCTTTTATGCACCTACGCATGCCGTCTATCCTCTCTACCCACGCACCCAACGTACAAGCTTTTCTTTGACTCGTCTCTTGATCGCCAGTACGCTGTCAGCCCCCTTGCATTACTTCCGCCCGGTGTTCGCTTTCGCCTGCTTCTTCGGGCCCTGGACGTCACACTACCGCCAGTATTACCTCGGAGGGAATCTACTTTTCCTCCTTGGTCGCAGTATGACGCCCTATTCCACCTTGGGTTGACGTCCATGCCCAAGTCTGCGTTTCCGACCACTGACATCCGTTCCGCCTTTTTAGATATCAAGCAGCATTTTAATAACCACAGTTTTATTTTTACGGACGGCTCTAAAACCGACCGTGGCGTCGGATGTGCTTTCGTGGCTGCTTCGCAAAGTTTTACGTTTCGTCTTCCCCGACAATGCTTGATTTTTACCGCCGAACTTTTTAGTATCTATCGGGCCCTGCTTTTTATCAGCCAGCAGCACTCTGACAAGTTTGCCATATGCAGCGATTCTCTGAGTGCTCTACAGAGCATTCGTTCGCTGTACCCCAACCATCCTCTAGTACAACGAATACAGGATCGGCTGAATTCGCTCGCTAATTCTGGGCTCCACGTGTCGTTTGTTTGGGTCCCCGGACACGTGGGCATTCCGGGCAACGAGGCTGCTGATGCTGCCGCGAAGTCTGCGATTTTATCCCTCCACTGATTTTAGCAATTCTGTTCCTTTCGAGGATGTTACTGCTTCCCTTCGCCGAGCCATCCACACTGATGACTGGTCCGCGCTCGTTGAGAACAAACTCCGGGAGGTTAAACCCCTTCCGATTCCCTGGGCCACATCTTCACGTTCTTCTCGCAGGGAAGAGACTATTTTAACTAGACTTCGCATCGGGCACTGCCGTTTTAGCCATCAACACTTGTTACGCCAGGACTCAGCACCTCATTATTCTCAATGCGATGAGCCTTTGACGGTGCAGCACCTTTTAGTGGAGTGCCGATTTTACTCAACGTTGCGCTCGTCCTTGTGTTTGGCCCCCAACCTCAGCGCAATGCTGAGGGATGACATTGCTGCTGTGGAGGGCCTCTTCGCCTTCTTACAGCGCAGCGGAGTGATTCGTTTTATATGATTTTAACACCCCTCGCTGTGTCTCATTTTAGGTTTATCTCGGCACTCCTATTTTAGCTGTTTTAACAGTTTTAGCATCTTTTATGTTTTTAGTGTTTTTGGACCTGTTAGTGGCTTTTAGTGGTTTTTAATGTTTTTAGCGTTTGAATTTCAGGTTTAAATTTAAAAATTCTTTTCCTAGTTCGAGCTCGGGCGCTAATGACCTCAGCTGTTGTGCGCCCCTAAACCCCGCTACTACTACTACTACACAACAACGGAGGTGGAATTTGTTGAGTCACTCTCAATCCCTTTACGATAGACATGTACTGCCACCGTGATAATATTGCGACCATATTGTGTGTGTGTGTGTGTGTGTGTGTGTGTGTGTGTGTGTGTGTGTGTGTGTGTGTGTGTGTGTGTGTGTGTTCGCGCGCGTGTAGCATCACATTGAAGTTCGCGTGGTTATTTAAGAAATTACGTCACCATTGCTGCCTATTGTGGAGGGAAAGAGTCGAGTCGCGCAACTGAGTTGCTATCGCGGGTTTACCCGTAGAAGAAACGAGAATAGGGGTATCGGTTGGTCTGTTGTCCATTGGCTGGAGAGGCGGTAAGAGGCACGCCATCGAGGACAGCCGTTAGCTCACCCACGAGGCCGGTGCATAACTGTGTTATTACTGTGCAAAACACCTTTAGCGACTGTAATTCCAGAGGTAGTGTGTTGCTTGGAGCTGAGTGTGTTCCAAACTTCGTGGTAAGGAGTCGACAGGCCGTGGAACATTGCAGGGAGCAGTTCACGGGTCAGTAAGTGTGACTCTGGGTGAGGATTCGCCGAGGTGTGGAAAGGGCAGCGAAACAGTTTACGTGTGAATATCGGAGTTCTGTTCAGGATTGGCGTGTAGCTCCTTGTTAGAATTGGATTTGTGTATAGGTCAGAAAGCAGTGGTGGTCGGTCAATGGAATGAAGGAAATGACTCTTTTAATTTCCGGAATAATAAATTTAGTTTAAAATTGTATTTCATCAGTTTTATGAATGTGATAACGTATTTTATATGTTGCATATAGTGTAATGTGATGTTATGCGACAAATTTATCAGACGGCACGGCATAGAGATAGTTCACATATGCATGCAGTGGATCTGCTCCGAACCTGAAGTTGGAATATTTCGTGGAGCCTCGTATCACAAGGGGAATGAAATGTCTGTTCATTCCAGTCAGACACTTGTAAAGTGTAGTTTCTAGTGTGAAAAATCTGTTTCGTCGCCATTTGGAACCTCATTATCATACCTCATTAACGTTAGCAAATACAATTAATTTTATGTAGTTATTTTCCCCTTATAAGCATAATTGTTATAGTATATAGAGATCACTGTTCTCCACGGATCGCGAGGGAATACATGCCAAACCCTCATTCTCTACGCTGCCGGCTCTTTGGGTCAGTCAGTGATTGACAAGGATGTAAACTGCCGGGAGCGAGAGGCGGGAGGGAGGAACATGTGACTACATGTTAGAAACAATTCTAAAGCTGGGACTGATTTCGAGGAAATTTGAAGAAAAGTTGGCCTTAATTTCGGGGGGTAGACTGATGCCTGAGTTACCTTATGTGAAAACCAAGAGGAAACGATGTGTACGTCATATAAATTCTGAGCACTTAAAAGAAATGGTTATCTGGCTGCAAGAAAACATTAAAACTTTATTGTAGGCCTTGCATTATATACTCAAACGAGAAGGGTGTGTGGAATACTTCAGCTTACGATGATGTGAATAATCTGATAAAAGCAACCCAGCATCAACAACAGTCACAAGCACATAGTATCAGGTCTGAAATTCTACTCAACACTGTCGGTACCTGTAGAATAGATTTTAAATCAGATGAGCAGCGGAAACTTGACGCAATAAGACATAATGAAATTGTCAAAAACAATAGAAAAGTTATTCAACGTCTCGTTGGTTTTGTAGTCTAATTAGCAAAACAAGAACTTCCCTTCAGAGGACATGCCAAAGACATGCCGTGGAAATTATATTAAAATGCTAATTTTTTAAGCAAGTAATCCTGGCATGTCATTTACAGAAAGCTGCTGTGTTCTGGGTCTGTCAAACCATATTCAAAATGACATTAATGAAGTAACAACGGTATTACTGAATGAAGTGAAGAAAGAAATATTATGATGGAGCAGCAGTGATGTTGGGGAAAGTTAGTGATTTACAGAAAAGAGTAAAAGTAAAATGTCATAATGCTTTATTTATACATTGTTTTGCCCATTGATTGAATATTGTCCTTTCACAGACAACTTCCAACATAAAAGAATTCAATTTTTTTTCATGACCCTAAGTTGTTAGTGTTCTTTCTTCTCCAAATCTACAAAGAACAGATGAATTAGATATGGAGATGAAAAAAAGTTTCCCAAAGTGTGTACAACATGACAGAATTATAATGGAAGGCTGGTTGAAACTGTTCGGGAACATAAAGAAGATTCAGTTCAGTTGTTCGAGAACATTCTCGGTAGTCCAAGCCAATGGGATAGTGAAACTTATCACAAAGCTTGAGGTTTTAACAGTGTTCTCTCTTGATTTCAAATTCAACTTCCTTCTCTTAATTTCCAATGAAATATTTTGCTTAAGTGATGCCCTTTTTTAAATTCTGCAGACAAAAACATTGGATATAAATTATTGCACTGCCAAAGTACAGGAAACAAAAGTCACTCTACAAGAAAAGAGAAACGAATATATGGGATAAATGTAATGAGAATTATGAACTGCCAAAGAAAAGACGTCAAAACGACTGATCAAAAAGATAGCTATCCCTGATTCTATTATGAAATATTTGATAATATAGAAAATAAAGGTTTAGAAAATGAAGGTTTAGAAAAAGTTAAAGTTTTACAGTTAATTGGCCTAAATAATATTACAAATAAATTTCTTGAACAAGTATTCTGTTCACTGAAAGAAAGTTTTGGTCAATATTTTGAGTTTTCTTGCCTTAGAAGTGAACTCAGTGTAGTTCCTCAAATGAGTGTCTGTTAATGGGAGTTCAAAAATTACTGAATTATTTGAAATCTAGTGGTTTGTCATCGTCCGCTTTTTCTGGACCCTTCTAGTTGTATGCATTGATTTCCACAATCCCAGTGTCCCACGCGAGCGCCAAACGTTCTTTTTTGGTGCTTCATCGAATTCGTACTTGCTGCAGAAACACCCAAGGGCAGGAAAGACTTTCAAATTTCTCTGTACCGACTATAGAGAAAAAGCTGCTAAAATCATCGGAAGGTTAAGAGGAATTCTAAGATTGGTAATAGATGAATTTATCAAAAAGGAGAGACGGGTTGAATTGGTTTTCAAGTGAGGGAAGAGAATTTAAGTAGGCTGGTTTATTATGAGATTATTACATATGTATTATTATTATTATTATTATTATTATTATTATTATTATTATTATTATCATTATTATCATTATTATCATTATTATCATTATTATCATTATTATCATTATTATCATTATTATCATTATTATCATTATTATCATTATTATCATTATTATCATTATTATCATTATTATCATTATTATCATTATTATCATTATTATCATTATTATCATTATTATCATTATTATCATTATTATCATTATTATCATTATTATCATTATTATCATTATTATCATTATTATCATTATTATCATTATTATCATTATTATCATTATTATCATTAT
>CM060956.1:113680023-114022523 GCA_030765055.1 Mantis religiosa | reverse complement strand
ATTAGAAGCGGCAGCGAAGAAGAAATTGAACCCAAAAATTAGAGATAAAAATGGAAAACGTGTCGGAAGCTTTGACTTCGCAAAACATAGAACTACATAGCATTGAAGCAGATGTGAAGCCAGCATTCGAATTTCTTGATAGGAAGAAAAATAGAAACTTTATTGTGGAACTTAGTGCAACAGCTAGAAGACAGATATTTGGGAAGAAGCTTAAACTTAGCTGGAACATATGCGCTTGGGACGACTACATTAAAGTTAGCCACTGCTTTAAGTGCTCCAAATTTAATCATCGTGCACAGGACTGCCAAGGCAAGCAAACCTGTCCAAAGTGCTCAGGAGAACATATGCTAAGGGACTTCCGAACTCCAACAGAAATTTGCAAATGTATTAATTGCATAGCTTACGTTAAATACAACGATAGTACTGTTGACGAGAATCGCTCTGCGCCCAGCGCTGGCTGCCCTTATTATCAGTGTTACGGAGGTACCAACTTAACATCGATTACCTACATGGGTAATAACAGCCTAAACTTCTTTCAGATAAATCTGCAACATCCCCGAACAGCCAGTAATAATTTCAGACAGCGAATAAATGAAAAAGTATCGACATAACCTGCGTGCAGGAGCCATATACAGTTAATAACAAACTTGCAGGAATTCCTATATCAATGAAAACATATGAATGCGGTGACCAAAGGCGAAGATCAGCCATAATAGTTAACAACCACAATATTGATGTCACATTAATAAGACAGTTTTCAGATGAAGACTGCGTGGTAATCGAAATAACATATAAAGGAAAAGTGTTTTACACTACCAGTATATACTTTGACTGCCAGAGGAACATAGTCTTAGATATACGGAAAATTGAAGCTGTTCTAGACCACATACAAGGAAGAGGCCTAATCATCTCAGCTGACACCAATGCGAGAAATACTCTGTGGCACGATGTAATGAATAATAAACGAGGGAGAGCCCTGGAAGAATACATCACATCATCATCACTATATATAGTTAATGAAAACACAGGAATACCAACATTCGAAACCTCATGAGCTATGAGCTGAATAGATTTAATAATAACTAACAATCACCTCTTTTCTGAGATAACAGAATGGAATTGTGGAAAGGAAGAAACTTGCTCAGACCATAAAATAATATCTTTCAAATACGAGAGCGCAATCCTAAGGTATACAAACATATTCTGGGGCATAAAGTACATCAAGAAAGAAGGCGACTACGCAACTTTTAACACGCTTCTGGAGGATAACCAAAAAACCAGCAAAGCCTTAGATAAGGAAATCACCAAGAGCTTCGAAAATTACACAGACATGGAACACCTGCTGAAGCTGTGTCATATTTGCATAACTAAGGCTTGTAATGGAGCATTTCACCTGAGCAAGTCAAATAGCAAGAAACACAAAGGGAAGTCAGTACCGTGGTGAAACCCACAACTTATAATAATAAGGAAGAGAATAAACGCACTCTGGCGCCGGTATCAAAGAACCTTCAACAACGAAAAATTAAGGCAACAAAGGAAACATATGTTCTTAGAAGCTAATCGGACTTACCAGCAGATAATGAACACAAACAGAATAGAATCTTGGAAGAAATTCTGCAGTACTACGGACCAAGCCAACCCTTGGCACTTGTAAAATCAAAAGGAAAAGCATACTCACAACTATCAAGACTGAAGACAGGACATATACATCACGCACAGCTAAGAAGAGATATAGAAGAACCTTTGCATACTAAGAACGATATTGAATTTACAAAGGAGGAAGTTGAGAGGGCACTACATCATTTCGATCCCAACAAGACATCGGGAGAGGATGGATTAACCAGCGATGTCCTCCTAAGATTTTTTCAATGATTTCCACTTTCCTTCACTGGGCTGTACAACATCTGTCTCAAAAATGGTTACTTTCCAAAGCTATGGAAGAGATCACTTATAATTCCTATAAATAAACCGGGCAAAGAAACGAGCGAAGACGTTACAAAATATCGACCAAACAGTTTAATCAATATAGATGGCAAAATACTGGAGAAATTATTGATCGATCGGATACTCCATAATATGCACACAAATGGTCTACTCAGTACCCGACAACACGGATTGACACCGCAGAGGGGTACAGTAAATGCGCTGATGGCAGTGAAAAAATATGTACTAGAAAACCTTAAGGAAAATAACTATATAGCTCTGATCAGTTTAGACGTTCAGGGAGCTTTTGATGCAGCATGGTGGCCAGGCATCCTGAGAAACTTAATACAGGTGAACTGCCCTAAAAATTTATATGCACTAACCTGAGACTACTTCAGAGACAGAAAAGCAAGTTTAGGCACCATTGGGTATAGAGTCAAAAAACAGGTGGAAAAAGGATGCCCACATGGTTCAAGCTGCAGCCTCGGATTCTGGAATATTCTTCACAGTACCCTCCTACAGTTAAATTACACAAAAGCACTGAGGTAATCGCCTCTGCGGATGACTTACTAGTTGTGACGACAGGAAAAACAGTAATGGAGACCGAAAATTATGCGTATGAAGATGGAGCGCTGGGCTAGAGACAGTAAAATTAAGTTTAACGAAACAAAATCGAAAGTACTAGTCGTTACCCAGAAAAGAAAATACACAACGCAAGCAGGAACATTTAAACCAACAATAAACCAATAGACCACGTTGAAGAAATGAAATACCTTGGAATTTATCTAGACAAAAGATTCAGATTCAACAAACATATCGATCACGTACATAACAATGCAATAGCTTTAATACATTCACTGTATAAATCCGCGAAACTAAGCTGGGGGCTAGGTCACAAAGCATTTTACACATTCTACAAAGGAGCACTCGAAGTTCTACAAACATTAAAAAACTACAACGCATCCAAAGGCTTTCAACTATTAAAATAGCTAAAGCATACAGGATGGTATCTTTTGACGCTTCCTGCATAGTAATTGGCATTCAACCAATAGACATCACGATAAATGGCAAAGTTAAACTATATAATGCAACTCATGAAGACAAAAACTATGATTCATCCTTAGAACCAAGACGCTGGAAACATCCCACAGACAAAAGAACTATTGAAGAAACTCAGGCAGATACAGAGCAATTGGCCATATGGAAAGCCTTACAGGAACTTGAAGATCTAGAGGATCTTCCCAAAGAAGAGAGAGTCGCTACATTGTATACTGACAGCAATATTACCTTATCTTTGCTGAAATATAATAGAAAACACAAGTCACTAATCACAGATAACCACAATACCCTGGCTGCACTACAAACACAGCAGTGTGAAGGCCCACAATGGCACTACTGACAACGAAATAGCAGACAGGCTAGCAAAAGAAACTTCTGTAGGAGAAAGAATAATATGCAACAAAGTTCCCAAATCTACTATTAAATCAGGAATAACAATGTCATCGATAGAAGAATGGAAAACCAGATGGACTACCACCACAAAAGAAGCGCTCACTAAATCATACTTTCTTTCAGTGCAAGACAGATTAAAAATAAAACTTACAGCAACACCAGGAATGACAGCCATGGTCACAGGACACGGGAAAACGAGGTCATATTTACATCGATTTAATATCTTAAAGGATCCGACTTGTACGTGCAACCGAGCAGAGCAGACAGTCAATCATCTAATTCATAAATGTTCTAATACAGAACGACAAAGGTCTATTCTCATCCGAGAAATAACATTAGAAGGAGATACATGGCCAGTTAATAGTCAAGTATTAATTTCACAATATTTTAGAATTTTAACAAATTCATTAAATCCCTGGATATGTTAAAAAAAAAAAAAAAAAAAAAAAGTTATAGCTAGTAGGATAATTAGTTAGTAAGATATAGTTGTACAGTAATTGTAAAAAAGGTTATTGTAATTGTTCTAAAACAAACTGTAATGATCACAAATGTAAAAACATTATGTAAACAATACATGTAATGTTACCAAGGTAATGGGGCATGTAGCTATATATTAAATAAATTTAAAAATACATACATATATACAATATAAAATACAGTAAAATATAAATACGAATACAAACAAGATACAAGGAATTTGAGCTCCAAAAGAATAAATACAAAAAAATGTGTACCATAAAACATTTCTACAAGATATAATTATGTATAACGTTTTAATATGGGTATATCCGAGCAAAAAGAAACGGCTAGCCAGTGGTACCACAATAAAACACAAAACAGCTACACAAAAAGGGAAAGACAGTCCGGACATAAAACACAAGAACACATAAGAAAAGGAAAGAGAAAAGCAAAAGAAAGAAAGAGAAAAACACAACACTAAGATAGACAAAGGAAGTGGCCTCGGTAGCGTAGATGGTAGCATGTCTGCCTCACGTTCAAGAGGTCCCGAGTTCGAATCTCGGTCAGGGTGAGTTACCTAGATAAGGTTTTTTGCGGGGTTTTCCCTTATCCTTCAAGACGAATGTCGGGTAACTCTAAGCTCCATGGACCCTGGACTCACTGAGCATCATTTCACCCAATTCATTCACCGTCAGATATAACTTAACGTTGGGGCGGACGTAAATTAAAAAAAGACAAAGGAAGGGAAAGAATGGGGCATGGAACCACAACATCGAAGGAAGATACCAAGCGCCTGGCGAGAGGACCAGCAAATGGATACGAATACAGGTGCTTGGTAAAAAAAGAAACACACGCGCGCGCGCGCGCACACACACACACACACACACACACACACACACACACACACACACACACACACACACACACACACACACACACACACACACACAAAGAAAGGTTAAATGCCCACCGAAGAATCTCAGAATGCTGAAACAAAAATGGGTTAATCAGAAGTAGGTATATAAGGTTTGAGTTGTGATACACAAACCGTGGTAACACGACCGGTAACACAGTGGCGGAGCTGAAAAGAAACATTACGTAAAACACGGGTATCCTGAAATGGTTCAGAATAGCATTCGGCGAGTTTAGCAGAAAAGAAATTACTCGCTTTGCTCAGAGGATAGTTGAGAAGAAGAACCAAGTCTCCGAGAGCTAAAGAATCCGTCTGCCGGTCAGCATTATAGCGTGAAGCACTGCGATCGTGGTTGTGCGAGAGATGTTTAAAAACGGTACTCCAAAGACGTTAGATCCCCTGCTCCGGTGGCTTATCAGGTAACAGCTGAAAAAGAGAGCATTTATTAGTCAATATAGTAGATGACGGAAACCGAAACGTTATCTCAAAAAGAGTATGCTGATGCGTCTCCTGTTTGGCAGAATTAAAGGAACGTTGAAGTTCTGTAAGATGTGTGTGCCAAAGACGATGATTATCAGAAAGAAACGCTATCAAGGCATTCCGCGAGTTACGATTCACTTGTTCTTCCAACCAAGGGCGGGGGTAGTACGGGGCGGTATGCGTGAACTGGATACCATACTCAAACAAAAAGGTGTAAAAAACGCGGGCCTTAAAATAAGACGCGTTATCAGAAACTAAATCACGGGGAATTCCAAAGGCAGCAAAAATTGGACGCAAAACTGAAATACCATTAAGAGCTGTAGGAGAACGGATGGGCGAAAGCCAGATTAATTTAGAAAAGGCATAAATAATAACAGCCAAATTAGTGTAACCAGAAGAAGTACGTGGTAAAGGACCAATAAGGTCAAAAAAAGCGAGCGATCCAGGATAAGCGGCGATGTTAGATTGCAAAAATCCGAGTTTGGTGGTTCGAGGTGGTTTGGAAGTCTGGCAATCATGGCATCGACGTACAAAGTCATGGTACATACGATGCCAAACAAACTACTGCCGAATTTTGCATCTTTTTTTTATATATACCTAAGTGACCGCCGAAAAGAGAGGAATGAAAATACTGTAATACCAACGGCACTAAACTTTGGGTTGAAAGAATACGAAAGCTCTCGGATTTGTGCAAATGCACATAAAGAAAATCGTTTTGAAAAAAGTATCCAGACGGTACATCACCATTCTCGCATTGACGGCGCAAAGGAGCCAAGTTTTGATCAGAAGCCTAAAGCTGTGGCAAGGAATGAAAAGCAGTTGGGAAATCTTTGGTAAAGGTAGATAACACACATACAAATGTAGCAGGAGGAGGAGATGGTTCAGAAAATACCCGAGATAAGGCATCTGCAACGCAATCATCGGAACGGCGGATATGAGAAACAGTAAATTAAAAGGCACGTAATTTCAAAGCCTAGCGTGCCAATTTACCAGTTTTACGGGCATGGGAAAGAGCCCAGGTGATAACTTTACTATCGCACTCCAAAAATAAATGGCGATGTTCCACAAACAGTCGAAATTTGTCAAAAGCCATCAAAACCGCAAAGGCTTCCAATTCATATACTGAGTAATTACGTTCGGTGCGAGATAAACAACGCGAGGTGTAATAAATACGTTGGTGACCATTGCCAAGGTTTTGTAATAGTACAGCCCCAGGCCAGCTCTCGAGGCATCAGTCTGTGCCGTAAAGGGTTTATCAAAATCGGACATTGCTAGTACTGGGGGATTCACAATCAAAAGTTTGAGGTTTTCAAACACTTCCTGATGTTCCGGAAGCCAAGAAAACTTTACACCTCTACGTCGCAAGGCATACAAGGGATCAGCAATTTGTGAAAGATTTGGAATGAAGTTATAAAAAAAAATTGACTAATCCTAAAAATGAAGCCAACTGCTTAGGATTGCAAGATGGCGAAAAATTCCGAATAGCAAGAGTGTGATCGGGATCGATAGAAATCCCGGCTGGGGAGACAATGTGAGCCAAAAAGGAGATTTGGGAAACGCAAAACATACTAGTCAGGCCAGTCTCTTGCAATCTACTGAAAACAAGATATAAATGAGTAACATGGGTTTGGAAATCGGGAGAATAAATGACCAAATCGTCCAAATAATGGAATACAAACTTAAAATTTGAAATCGAAAAAAAAAAAAAAGTTGGTCCAAGGAACGGGAAAGGATCTGGGCCCCAGTGGAAATACCAAAGGGCAAACGTTTGAAGCGGAAAAGTTGAAACGGCGTCGTAAAAGTAGTACAGGCACGAGAATTAGGTACCAAAGTAATCTGGTAATAGGTCTGATTAAGGTCTAAGGTAGAAAAAAAAATTGGCAGCACGAAAGTAATATGCTGTCGTATGAAGTGATGAGAGTGGCATGGGATCTAAAAGAATTTTCTGGTTAAGCTTACAGAAATCTACAACCAACCTCCATTGGTTATTTGTCTTAGGAACCAAAAAAATAAGGGCTAGCATAAGGTTCATTAGTACGGTTCAATAATGTTCTCGCGCAACATAATATTAATCAAGGATTGCAAAATTTCCATTTTTGGAGGAGTCAAATGATATGGAGAAGAGTGCACAGGAGTGTCATCCGTTAAGTGAATCGTATATTCAACATACTTATATGTGCCTAATCGCTCTGTAAGAATCAACGGATAAGCATCAATCGAAATTTGTTGAGCTGCAATCAAATGAGGCAACGGACATTCAGGTGCAGAAGGGGAGGTAGAGGTAAAAACAGTAGGTGAAGAAGTACCCAACGCAAAGGGGAGACGGAAATATGAGGCCAAGAGGAAGGAAAGGGAAACGGTAGAATAATCGAGGGAAAGGCGTGAACGGAGGGGGAAGGGGACACCCAAAATAAATGGATAAGAGAAAGAATGGAGAATATGGAAAGGAAGAGTCCATACAACTTAATATGACCCAAAATAGGTACTTCTGAACCGGAAACAGAAATACAATGGAGTGCAGAGGGAAGAATCTGAGACTAGATTTTAGGAATGAGAGACGAGGTTAAATGTGGAACCAGTGTCGAGTATGGCAAAGGAAGGCACCGAATCACACGTAAGGGCAACTACTGGTAAAATTGGATGGGTAATTCCTGTTAAATTAGTGGGAGCATACTACCCGTTAGTGACCGAGATAGTCAGCCAGAAGTGTATACGGATGAGACTTATGAGAGCGCAAACAAAAATGAAAGGGTCGCGTATGTCCATGACGATTGCAGAACGAACAAATGCGGACAGTGTTAACCGGTGTAGCGATGATTCAATTGAGAGGGTAACAAGGAAGTTGAAACAGTGGAAGTAGAATTAACAGGAGGTGTGGTATTAACAGTCAAAGTGGGTGAAAATTGGTGAACCCAACGAACCAAAGTATAACCAAAGTATATAGCGTAACATGTTGGTTACTCACAAGGACATCCCTATTCCAGGAATAAGCAGGAATTCATTAAATAAAAGCTCATTTCAAATGAATCTACTACAAAAAGGCCTCAATACGTGCATCAGTTTTTCGTCAGATAGACGAATACATAGCAGATATCGAAATAGCAACAAATCACCTTTCAGAAAATGACAAAATAATAGTCAGATAAAAGTGCCATGTCTCCGTTAATGGAGAAACCTCAAAATTCGAAATTTCAGAAAGAAATTTCAGAACTAAATAAAAAAAGCAATAACCATAGTAAAAGCAGACAAAGGCAATCTCCTAGTTTTATTAGATACAGACGACTACAGTAAATGAATGATCCAATTACTTGAAAATGGTGATTATGCAGAAATTCCAAAGGACCCCCTAACCAAAGGCCAAACCACAATGGAAAAGTTTTTAAAATACTGTTTACTCAGTACTTCAGGATGAATTACATACAATAAAAACACATAATCCAATTTTACCAAGAATGTATGGTCTACCAAAAATACACAAAAATGACAATAGCGTAAGACCAATTATTAATCAAATCAATCCTTCAACATATCATTTAGCTGCCCACCTCGGTAGCGTGGTGGTAGAGTGTCTGCCTCACGTTCAAGATGTCCCGAGTTCGAATCTTGGTCAGGGTGAGTTACCTGGATATGGTTTTGCCGGGGTTTTCCCTTATCCTTCAAGACGAATGTCGGGTAACTCTAAGCTCTCTGGACCCTGGGCTCATTTGAGCATCATTTTACCCATTTCACTCACCGTCTGATATGAGTTAACGTTGGAGGACATAAATTGCAAAAAAAAAAAAAAAAAAAAAAAATCATTTAGCTAAATGGATTGTCAAGAAGTTAAACTCCTTCAAGAAATTTGACGGCTTAAGTGTAGCCAATTCTCAAAACTTAATAGAAAAAATGAAACAAATTACAATTAAAAATGATGATGTGATGGTGTCATTTGAGTTAAGTCATTATTCACAAGCATTCCGACAGATAAAATGCCAAACCTACTAAAACAATGGCTACAGTCCATCAAGATTAACAGTTTTGAGGTAGATCAAATCATACAATTGACTCTGCTATGTATTCAACAAAATTACTTCAAATTCAACAAGGCCTAGCAATGGGGAATCCACTTTCACCCTTCTTAGCCGATCTGTATATGAGCAATTTGGAGACTCACATCACTAAAACCTTCTCATATATGTTTAAATTCTGGGCCAGATGTGTTGATGATATTTTTGCTGTAGTCCCTCAAAAGTTTTTAACGGACTCCTTAAAACTACTGAATATACAAGATCATCATATACAATTCACAATGGAAGTTGAAGAAAACAATTGCCATTCTTAGATTTGATGATTATAAGACAAAATGACAGTGTAAAATTTGGAATCTATAGAAAACCTACTCACACAGATAATTACATGAAACGCAACAGTTTCAATCCTCTGTCACATAAATTAGCTGCTCTTAGACGTTTAATCCATAGACTGAACAGCATACCTTTAGATAAAAAACAATATAACGAGGAATTTACATATATATTTTAAATACAGCACAAAAAATGGTTTCAATCCAAACTCAACCAAAAAAATGATCAATCGGGACTACAAGCAAAAGAAATTAAAACAGATCACTATATTTCAAAACATAAATAACAACTGGAAATAAAAAAAACTTCACTTACCACCCTTTGGCATTTCTGAAGTTTGAACGAATATTTAAAGATTATGGCATCAAATTAGCACCAAAAAACAGATTCTCACTCAAGAAATTATTAAATAATCCCTTAACACAATCCCACCAGAACAAAAATCAGGCATATATAGGATAAATTGTGAAGACTGTGACAAATTTTATATTGGTTTGACAAAGAGAAATTTAAAAACTAGATTAACAGAACACTGTAGGAACATAAAATACAAACAAACAGAAAAATCGGTATCATTTCTGGAATGATAACCACCACATCGGAGAAGAGATCAAACTACTAAGACCATTGTCAACAAAACTTGAACTTACAACATGGGAAAAAATTTATTATTATTAACATTCCACATATTCTAAATGTTGATGTGCCATAACGTTCAATTTATTAGTATTCATTACTATAAAAATTATTTTAAATATCTGGTCCTCAGAATTATAGGAGCAGTTAATTTTATTACAACCATAATTAATATAAAGCCAATTTATATAAATCAAACTCAAGTTCCACTTTTTGTTTGAACTTATGTAAGGAATGTTCCGAGAGAGGGAACCAATTACAAGAGATCCAGACAACAGCCAACTGTGATGAGTCGCTAATCAGCTGAGGATGAAACTGCAACAGTTTTGAAAACGTTCCTGATTTTGTAAACGGACGTGAGCGAAGTTACAAGTTTTAAAAGGTATGCCTCAATTTTAGTCTTTATATCTGAACAAACATATTCAGGATCTAAAACTTGCTCAATTTTGTGACAAACATGCCAATTGTCTAGAAATGACATGTAACAGAAAAATTAATATATTTTTAACACATGGATGACATTAAAATTCATTTTAATAAGATGAGAGACATATTGGATACGTATTAGGATTAAGCTATGATTATGACAATGGATACTAAAGTAAAATCAAAGCTTTGGTGGAGTAAAACACCGGATGAAAGAGGAGAGAAATTAGTGGAGGTAATAAACGAATATCATCTGGACATTTTAATCCAGCTTTATAATCCCTACAGCTTTGAGAATCGAGCAGAAGCTCAAGAAAACATTGACGTCACATTAGTGAGAGGCTATGTAGCAAGCAAAATATGCAACTGGAAAGTAACACAACAACTAACTACCAGTGAACACAATTTGATTATGTTTGACCACATAGTTCAAGATGAACATGAGAATATAATGAATACTGTCTCATACCAAAGATATATAACTAGAAATGAGGATTGGAGTAGAATATAAAAACAATTAATAATTCCCGATCTATATAAAGATCAGAATATTGACCGTAATGCAAAAGTATTAACTGAAAGTATGCAACAAGCAATGGACAAATCTATGTTGAAAGCGAGAATGAGGAAAACAGAATATAAAATTTGGAATGAAAAATTACAAAAACTGAGAAGCACAACCCAGAAAGCTAGAAGAATTTAGCAACACCCGCAAACTTTGACGATATATAAAGAAACCAAACAAAAATATAAAGGACTTGAAAAGGTAAGGAAAACATTGTGGAAGAACTTTGTACAATACAAGTTAACTGAATTCCTTACAAAATAGTAATGGAGAAAATTTCGGCACCATATGTTTTATCCACTTTAGAGAAGGAAAATGGAGAATATACTACAACATGGATGGAATCATCAAATTATCTGATGGACAAATTGTTACCAACAGATACAATAAATGACGATAACGAGCAACACATGTATAAACGTGATCTTTATAACCAGGAATATGATGGTGCAAGGATTATATATCCATTTGATGTTATGGAAGTAAAACTGGCCATAAGAGAGGGCAAAAAAGAAAAAGCACCAGGAACCGATGGTATACCATTTGAAGTAAAACAACACCTGGAAGAGACAATGGCATCACATCTATGTCAACTATTTAATGACTGTATAATATTTGGATGCATACCATATTGTTGGAAGCAAGCTAACGTGGTAATATTGAAAAAAAGGCAAGGACAAAGATCCCCAAAATGTGAAAAGTTATAGGCCTATCTGCTTACTCAACACTATGGGGAGAATACAAGAACGTTTAATCCTCAAACGAATTATGGAATATAGGGTAATGATAGGTATTACCAATAAGCAATTTGGCTTTAGGAAAGCAAAATCTACTGAAGACGCAATAAACAAGGTCCTTCTATGTGTACAGGAAATTTTAAAAAATATGTCAAAAGTGTATTTTTCGATATATCAGGCCCACTTGATAACCTATGGTGGCCAGAACTGTTTAGTATACTGAGACAGAGAGATTATCCGTACAGTCTATATAAAATAGTATAGTCTGTACAGTCTATATAAAATGGTGTAAAGATCGAAGTGCTACAATGATAGGAGAACACAAGAAAATAACAAAAGGCATTGCTAAATGTTGCCCTCAGAGGTCAAGATTAGGACTGGTCTCTTGGGATATTTTAACAGAACTCATACAGGAGAAAATGGGGAATCTAACAGAAACTGCGGAAATTATAGCATATGCAGACGACTTAATGATTATAATCGATGGAAATAGCTGAATTCAAATCGAAGAATAATGTAAAACAGTTATATATAAACTACAAAAGTTGTGTCAGGAGGTGAAATTAACGATAGCTCCAGCAGAACCCGTATACATACTGCTTAAAGGAAGCCTAAAAAGAAATCCCAGTATTAAGATCATGAACCGATCAATAGCAAGAGTACAACAACATAAATATCTGGGGATACTCTTGGACGAGAAACTAACCTTCTCAAATCATATTGATTATGCAAGAACAAAGCACAAGGAGTGATGATGAAGTTAACATCAATTGTTCAGAATAACTTCAGAGTACCTGCAGAGCCAATTCACATTTATAACACAAGCATAACAATAGGAATTTTTTGCATATGGAGCGAGTAGCTGGGCACATAGATTAAAATACAAGAAGTACATAGCATTACTACGCAGATCTCAACGACAGATAATTATTAGAGGAGTAGCAGCATTTAAGCCATCTACAATGAGACTTCTTGAACTATGGAAATATGGTCAATCGATTATGTTATCAAACTATGTGCAGCGAATTATTGGTTGAAGAAACAGAACATAAGGAAAGTGCATGAACTGATCGTTGAACAATGTCAATCTAAAACTGAAATTAAGAATAAGCTGTTAAATTACTGGCAACAAGAGTGGAATGACGCGGATGAAGGAAGGAGACTTTACGAGATATTACCAAACATCAAGGAAATGCTGCGGATGAAGCATTTGAAACCAAGGAATTACATTACACATTATAAATCATACATTGGACATCAGGACATGGACCGTATGATACATATTTCAATAGAATAGGCAAAAGACAAAATAGTAATTGTGGTATTGGAATGTTCCGGGCAAACCCGAGCATTCAGTGTTTGAATGCAGTAAATATATATTTGAATTACAAGAAGGTAGGATAAAACTTCAATGAAAATAGATATAGTGAGGAAAGAAGAAGATTATAAACAGTTGGAAATTATGAGAGAACTAGTATCCAATTTAGCCCTGGAAGACTACAGCCAGAACAGAGCACAACTACGAAATAGAAGAAGAGGAGAGATAACACATCAAGATGATACACCGATACAATTGAGGAGATCAACAAGATTTATACAAAGAGATGGCAGCGTTTAACATTAATTAGAATGTGATCAACATTAATTTAAGGGAGAAGGAAAAGAAACCCAAAGGACACATCAAAAAGCACTCTAGCATCGTCAAAGGTAACCAGGCCCATGGAGTAAGAAGAAACAACTAAAGAAAATACCTACAACTGTCAAGTAAATATTGGATATCCAATCAACATGGAGTTTCAACGAAATTTATGGACTTCAGGATACAAGGATGGGAATGCTTCAGTTGCAGGCGCAAAATATTAGACATAGGTCAGCAGCTTTCAGTTAGTTTAATTTATTATTCAGATTAAAATTGTAACATAATTTTGCATTAGAACATTTACATAGTAATAAGGCTGCTGTTAGGTTAGATTTAGTTGTAAGGCCATTAGCGACAGTGGCTATTATGTTAGTTAATGTAGGCATAAATTCTGTCTGCAAAAAGAAAATGTTCACTAATTAAATTATGTGATTTATAATATCTTAAATAATAAAGAGCAGAATAAGTCCAGGTCTGACTCTAGATACTTGGACCTAAGCTTGCAGATTATAATACTCGTATATATTTTTTTTATCTTTTTTATTTTTATGTATATTTTTTACCTTTTTATCTTTTTTTTTATTTCTTTAGTTTTTGTCCCTCCCGGTGGTGGCGCTATTAAACTGTCAGACGTTTTTGCTCCCTCTGCCGGCAAAACTAGCGCTACCTAGCGCTGCGCAGCGAAACTTATAGGTGGCTGAGAGTAACAAAGCAGCATAGCTGGTAAACTAACGAGTTGGCGATATCCAACATCCAACACAGCTCGGATGCAGAGAAGAGTCGCATTTACTCGAAGAGGCTGCATGTGGTGTGTAAGCGGGTGCAGCCTATCCTCGACAAACATCCTTTGAAAACAAAGGAGCCAGTGTGTTAGCCTATCTGAGCCTTATAGGCTATCCTTAACGTACTGCCGCCGAGGCATTGTTATGCCGCAATGCTACAGCCGACGTAGGTGTAGAGCTAGATACTTGCTGAGAGAGAAATAAACAGAGAGAGAAAAGATATAGTTCTGTCTTTCTCGCTGCATCGCAATTGTTATCGACTGTTCTGAATGCGGTACAGACAGCAGCGGCACCCAAGGACATCTGGGAGGCTCTGGAAAACCACTTCGGAAATCATAGCTTGGCCGCAGCCTACTACAATTTTGAGTCTCAGCTGATGAAGGAGGCACTGGAAAGACTTGGGGTGAACAAGACCCCACACAACACTTCTACATCCGCAGTCGGCCATCATGGCCGAGAGATACATCAAGACCATAGAAGAACACAGGAGGAAGGTTGTGGCCAGCCATCAGCGAGACTGGGACGTCAAGGTGCCACTGTTCTTGCTGGCCTACCGCTCAACACACACCACTAGGTTTACGCCAGCAAGCTTAATGTTCGGCCGAGAACTATGCCTCCCTTGTGACCTGGCTTTTGGTAACCCTCCGGAAACGAAACAGTCAGCAACCTAATAATAGCATGTGGAGAACCTCGTGGACCATCTCCACGATATGTATGAGATGGCTCGTCAAAACATCCAGATGGCGAGCGACGGCATGAAGACCCGGTACGACGGGCAAGCCAGCAGCCAAGGATTCCAGCAAGGTTACTGGATCTAGTTGTACCGCCCAAGGGACGCTGCCCAAATCTTCAACAACCATGGAATAACCATACCAGGTGGTAAAGAGAATTAACGACGTGGTCTACCACATCCAGAAGGTGCCCCGACGAAAGATGGTGGTACACCTGGATGGTGCTGTTCAGGACGACTACCTTTAAGTCCAGTATCGCCGAGGCACTGTTGTGACGCAAGCCGCGGCCGGCAAGGGGCTGCAGAGCTAAATGCTTGCCGAGAGAAACAGAGAGACAGAGATAGTTCCGTCTTTCTCGCTGCATCGCGACTTTTATCGAACGATCGACTGAATTCTGTAACAATGACTGGAGGTATAAAAGCCCACAAAGTGTTAGAGCAGGGTCAGTTGCTAGTGAGTTGTTAATTAAGGTCCAGCTGTGCAGTGTGAGAGTTGTGTGAGGGTTATTGAACTGTGCCACAGTGAATTCTTTTATTTATATACGTGTGGCAGGAGCAAAGAGACAACCTTGAAGGCAGCTGTTGTGTGTCATGTCTTTTTTACTGCTGCAAGGCGTGTACAAAGTATTGTTTACTGCAATAAAGAGCAATTAAATTGCTGCAAACAAGACTTCTAATTCTATGAACCTACAAAGTCACAAAGTCTTAGTGAACTCTGAGAACTAAGGAGTCAGTGTCAGCCGATCTAAGCTTTATAGCCTATCCTCAACATGGACCCTGAGAACAAGGAGTGAGTGTGTTAGCCTATCTCAGCCTTATAGCCTATCCTCAACATACGTCCACAGAGAACAAGGAGTCCGAGAGTTAGCCTGTATCAGCCTAATAGCTTATCCTGAACATAAATACTCTGAGAACAAAGGAGTCAGTGTGTGAGCCTATCTCAGCCTTTATAGCCAGAGGCAAGAGTTTTTGTTTTTAAGGACTTTTTCGCAATTTTTCCTTTTTTCGAGAATATTTTTTAGCAATAAATTAGAAAATTTATATTATTTTCAGTCTGCATAGAAAAATTTACATTTATTTCAAATTGCATAAATATAACTTTAACATTCATGTCTTCATAGCATGAAGCTAGAAGTCATGAAAAAAAATGTTTACAAATTTAACGAAAGCAAGATAAAATTTAAGACTTTAAAAAGCCAAATTCAATGACATCATCATGCGCACTGAAATAACAGCTAAGCGGTGCAACAATAAACTGACACCATACCATCTGACTGGTCCATGATACTAAGAACTGTCTATCGTATGCTAACTGGAATGCTATTTATTGGTTATCACACTGTGCACAGCAAAAACTCCTAATATACTGACTTAAGGTGCTGAGAAGGTACTGAACTTCTAGGAATCTACTTTCAGACATTATATTAACATGAAATTATTGTCCCACAGGACTTAAGAATGTGTTCCGAAATGCCCGAAAGTTAAAAAATGAATACAAACATTACCTCACTGAAAACCACCCAGATTTAGAAGCTAAAAGCATTCCCATTGCCTGCACTGACATTCTGGTCTAGCTCGTTAAATTCAGTTGTTTACATTGCCAGCTAATTTTATGCAATTGTCGATTCCTTTCCTAAAAGGAAAGCTTTCAGTTCCTGCGCAAAATTTGTTAAATGATGATTTTTGCGATGCCAAGTGCTGCAATATTGTAAAGGTACAACAGCAACAATATTTGTTTCAGAAAATTGCAGATTGATAACAGATCCAATGTTAGAATTTCAATAAAAAAACTGTGGCTCATCTTGTTTTATGCCGAATTAGCTCGCTAAGAACCAAATGTGAAATATTAGAGAGTGGTCACTTTGGAAACAGAGTAAGTGCACTTCTAGATCATATAATGGATCCCAGTGTAAGAAAAGCAGTAGAAGAGAATCTAAAAGTTTGCTGCAGTTTGGTGATATCTGATGTGTAATATTTGAATCTCATTCATGTTACCTACTACCTGCTGATTTCAAATATAATGTTTTAATTTGAAAAAAGGGTTTTAACAGTTGTGCTACTCTATTTACCTGTTACTTCTCATTTGAACCATGTCATTACTCATTAATTCTTCTGCAAATATTTGCGCAAAAATAATGCAAAATTTAAGATAAAAACATCACAAAACTCCACCAATTAAAATTATTAATGCAAATTTCATAAATAATTGTCACCACAAAATCTTGCCTCTGCTTATAGCCTATCCTCAACAAACATCCTCTGAGAACAAAGGAGTCAGTGAGTTGGCCTATTTCAGCCTCATAGCCTATCCTCAACATACATCCTCTGAGAACAAAGGAGTCAGTGAGTTGGCCTATTTCAGCCTCATAGCCTATCCTCAACATACATCTGCTGAGAACAAAGGAATCAGTGTGTTAGCCTATTTCAGCCTTATAGCCTATCCTCAACATACATCTTCTGAGAACAAAGGAGTCAGTGAGTTGGCCTATTTCAGCCTCATAGCCTATCCTCAACATACATCCTCTGAGAACAAAGGAGTCAGTGAGTTGGCCTATTTCAGCCTCATAGCCTATCCTCAACATACATCTGCTGAGAACAAAGGAGTCAGTGAGTTGGCCTATTTCAGCCTTATAGCCTATCCTCAACATACATCTTCTGAGAACAAAGGAGTCAGTGAGTTGGCCTATTTCAGCCTTATAGCCTATCCTCAACATACATCCTCTGAGAACAAAGGAGTCAGTGAGTTGGCCTATTTCAGCCTTATAGCCTATCCTCAACATACATCCTCTGAGAACAAAGGAGTCAGTGAGTTGGCCTATCTCAGCCTTATAGCCTATCCTCAACATACATCCTCTGAGAACAAAGGAGTCAGTGAGTTGGCCTATTTCAGCCACATAGCCTATCCTCAAGATACATCCTCTGAGAACAAAGGAGTCAGTGAGTTGGCCTATTTCAGCCTCATAGCCTATCCTCAACATACATCTTCTGAGAACAAAGGAGTCAGTGAGTTGGCCTATTTCAGCCTCATAGCCTATCCTCAACATACATCCTCTGAGAACAAAGGAGTCAGTGAGTTGGCCTATTTCAGCCTCATAGCCTATCCTCAACATACATCCTCTGAGAACAAAGGAGTCAGTGAATTTGCCTATCTCAGCCTTAGAGCCTATCCTCAACATACATCCTCTGAGAACAAAGGAGTCAGTGAGTTGGCCTATTTCAGCCACATAGCCTATCCTCAACATACATCCTCTGAGAACAAAGGAGTCAGTGAGTTGGCCTATTTCAGCCTCATAGCCTATCCTCAACATGCATCCTCTGAGAACAAAGGAGTCAGTGAGTTGGCCTATTTCAGCCTCATAGCCTATCCTCAACATGCATCCTCTGAGAACAAAGGAGTCAGTGAGTTGGCCTATTTCAGCCTCATAGCCTATCCTCAACCTACATCCTCTGAGAACAAAGGAGTCAGTGAGTTGGCCTATTTCAGCCTCATAGCCTATCCTCAACCTACATCCTCTGAGAACAAAGGAGTCAGTGAGTTGGCCTATTTCAGCCTTATAGCCTATCCTCAACCTACATCCTGTGAGAACAAAGGAGTCAGTGAGTTGGCCTATTTCAGCCTTATAGCCTATCCTCAACCTACATCCTCTGAGAACAAAGGAGTCAGTGAGTTGGCCTATTTCAGCCTTATAGCCTATCCTCAACCCCCCCCAGGGGCCTACTACGGTAGGTACGGGCATTGGCGATCCCGGGGTCCCGAGCCAATCATCCCCATCGTCACCCTCTCACCCCATTTTGGTTGTGCCACGTTGGTCACCCTTAGTTTTAAGCTTCTTCCTCTTCTAGGTTTATTGTTCTATTTTAGCTTTAGCTGTTTAGGTTTATAAACTCCTGCCTCACCACCAGGGATCTTTCTTCTATCTCCGTGGTTCCTGTCCCACGGTTCCAGCGCGGCTTCCGACTTGCGTGCTCTCCGGAGGTCTCAGGCGTGAAGGTTGTAGTGGACTCCCTACTGACCCTGTGTGTGACCTTAGGTGCGGAGCCCGTCCACACCGTCATGTACACTCACGTAGTCTCAATGAGGCCCGGCTGGTTTTAATGGTCCGAAGGCCGTGAGTCATTGGGCCAGTATTACCAGCCGGACGTGTTACCGCTGACGGGAGCCCCGGTGTAATCAACCACAAGCCCCCTGAATCCGTGCATGAGTCTGTTGACTGCTGCACGGCCTAAAGTGGGGGGCCACAGGCGGTTATTCCTGTGGTAGGGGCCTAAAGCCGGGGTGTCACGTGGTGAACGGTTCTCACATTTGGGCAACAGTAGTTGGACGGTAGCTCTTCTGAAGTACAATCGAGATCGGTCGTGGGAGGGGTCTCCCATGACGGCGCAGACCGTGAAGGTTTGGTGTCTTTTTCTTTCACCCCCGGATGGCAGGCTGACGCCGACAGTTCCGGAAGGGGGTCCTTTAACCATGGCTCCTCCGCGCAAACCTTCCCCATTTGATTCGTTTTTGGTCGTGACCCTGACTTGTGAAAACAAGACAATGCGAGACATTAGTCCTTTCTATATCCAACGCGAGCTTGATCGGATATGTGGCGTTCTAAAATCTGCAACTCGGTTAAGAGACGGTACCCTTTTGGTAGAAACAAAGAACCAGGATCAGTCCAGTAAGCTCCTGAAGGCTTGCTTGTTGGGTTCCTACCCCATTCGGGTAGCCCCACATAAGACTTTGAATAGCTGTAGAGGGGTCGTGACAACCTCCAGTTTGGACGGCCTCTCTAACGAGGAAATAGCATCTAATTTGACTGACCAGAATGTGTGCGAGGCGTACCGTCTCCTTGGTAAACGTGATGGACAGTCTGTTCCGTTGCGGACAGTCTTCCTCACTTTCAAAGGAACCACATTACCGGACGCTATCTATTGTGGGTACGAACGTGCTGCAGTGCGACCGTATGTCCCAAACCCCATGCGCTGTTTTCGGTGTCAGCGGTTTGGGCATACTCAGGCCCGCTGTACCTTTGACGCTGTATGCGACCGTTGCGGTTTACCTCCCCATGGCGATGCTATATGTACTCGTGACCCGGTCTGCGTCAATTGCGGTGGTACACATCCCTCCAGCTCCCGGCAGTGTCCGCAGTTTCTTGATGAGAAGGCCATTCAGGAACTGCGCGTCAAAGAACGTCTGTCCTTTCTAGAGGCAAAAAGACGGTTTGAGCAACTGAAACCCGCTGCCAGCTTAGGTTACGCATCCGCAGTTCGTCGCTCTCCTGCGCAGTCTGTTGCCACACGGACCGTCAATGTTTCGGATGCGTCAACCCAATGCGACTTGCTGGAGACTGCCATTCCTTTTAAGGCGTTGGCACCAACAGCCTCATCTAGCTCCTCTACTGCCCCAGCTGCAGTTTCACGGTCCGTGTCGGTCAGCACTACTCCCGGTACTTCTACGGTGTGCCGCTCCCGTAGTCGCATTCGAGGAACCGGCAGGGCTTCTGTTCAGTCGGCTTCCCGATCCCCTTCTCGAAGGGACTCTTCTGACTCCCGCACATCTGAGGAGTCGCCCATGGAGCGACCGTTTGTCGGTCCCAAGTGCGCCAAAGTGCGAAAAAAGGAGAAACGACGTCCGACCACCTGAACCCGCATTCCTGGCGCTCTTGCTATCTTGAATTTTCTCCCTAAAACCGCCGCTCCCCCTTAGTCCTTTTCCATGGCTCTTTTAACGTGGAACATTCGTGGTGTGCGCTCACATAGGGCAGAGCTCCAGCTCTTGTTGCGGTCCTACAACCCCATAGCGGTTTGTTTACAAGAGACCAAACTTCGCCCTCAGGATGCTTTTGATTTGCGTCATTATATTCCGGTACGCTTCGACCTTGTGCCGGAAGTGGGCTCTCCTGCTCATGGTGGTGTCATGATCCTTACACGTGCTGATGTTTTTGGTCAACCTCTACCTCTTAACACTACTTTGCAAGCTGTTGCTCTTCGGCTCAGTCTTCCAGGTTTATCGTTTACCTTATGCACAGTTTACCTCCCCCCTTCAGACTCCGTCCTTCCTGCGGACCTCTCTCAACTAGCTTCGCAGCTCCCCACACCCTTTCTTCTTTTGGGGGATTTTAATGCCCATCATCCGTGTTGGGGCTCTCCTAGGGCGTGTGCAAGGGGAACCCTACTTGCTGACTTCTTTGACCAGTTTCCTCTCCTTGTTTTAAACACTGGTGAACCCACCTTTTTTTCCGATTCCACCGGTACTCCCTCCCACCTCGATCTTTCTCTCTGCTCCACACAGCTTGCTCATTGTTTCCAATGGCATGTAGTATCTGACACTCATTCCAGTGATCACTGCCCATGTGTGCTAACGTTGCTCTCCCACAACGTTCCCCGCTCGCGTGCAGCCTCATGGCAACTCTCCAAGGCTAACTGGGTGCTCTTTTCCGAAGCTGCCACATTCAAGGATTCCGAATTTACTACTATCGACCTTCTGGTCGACCATTTCACTTCAGTTGTTGTCTCCGCTGCCGAGCAATCTATTCCGAAATCCTCCACGGAGCCTCGGCGTTTGCCTGTCCCGTGGTGGACTCTTGAGTGCCGCGATGCCCTTCGCGCACGCCGGAAAGCTCTTAGGGTATTTAAACAACACCCCACCGTCGAGAACTTGGTAGCTTATAAACAGCTGCGCGCACGAGCCCGACGTGTTTTTAGGGCTAGCAAAAGAGCGTCCTGGACTTCCTTTGTTGCCTCTTTCTCGCATGCCACCCCTTCTTCTGTGGTTTGGGAGAAACTCCGTCGTGTTGCCGGTAAACGGCCACCCTTGTCCATTTCTGGACTTCAGGATGGACCTCTCACTGTTGTAGATGCGGTTGATGTTGCTAACTGCCTGGGTAGCACTTTTGCTGCCGCCTCCAGCTCTGATATCTACGTTTCGACGTTTCGGGTCCTCAAATCTCAGATTGAGGCCCAGGAATTATCTTTCCGCTCAGCTAACCTTGAGTGCTACAACGCCGAATTTAGCTTACGGGAGCTGGACTCGGCGTTATGCTCCTCTCGCTCTTCCGCTCCTGGGCCTGATGGTGTTCACGTGGCTATGCTTCAACACCTCTCCCTTGCTAGTAAAGACTATCTACTGCGTATGTACAACCGCATCTGGCGTGACGGAGTTTTCCCTACAGCTTGGCGCGAGGCAACTATCATTCCGGTCCCAAAACCGGGCAAGGACCGCCGTTTGCCCTCCAGTTACCGCCCCATTTCCCTCACCAGTACAGTGTGTAAGGTGATGGAGCGCATGATTACTGGGCGCTTACGTTGGTGGCTTGAGTCGGAGAACCTTCTGTGCAACATCCAATGCGAGTTCGCCGTTACCGTTCCAGCACTGATCACCTGATTTCTCTCTCGACTCATATCATGAACGCCTACCTGCGCCGCTGCCAAACTGTGGCCGTCTTTTTTGACCTTACGAAAGCCTATGACACCTGTTGGCGGACTGGCATACTACGCACCATACATCAGTGGGGTCTTCGTGGTCGACTTCCCATTTTCCTCCGGGAATTCATGAAGGAGCGGTCCTTTCGTGTTCGGGTGGGGTGTAATTTATCCCGCGTTTTCCATCAGGAAAACGGGGTACCCCAGGGATCGGTCCTCAGCGTTCTCCTCTTTGCCATCGCCATCAATCCTATCACTGAGTGTATTCCCGCTGGAATATCCTCTTCTTTATTTGTGGATGACTTCGCCGTATATTGTAGCTCTCGGCGGACGAGTATCTTGGAGCGTCGGCTCCAGGTCTGTTTAGATCGCCTTTACACTTGGAGCCTCCACAACGGGTTCCATTTTTCCACCGAGAAGACCGTGTGCGTGAACTTTTGGCGCCGTAAGGCGTTTGATTCACCCTCACTCCACCTCGGTCCCCATACGCTTCCTTTTGCAGAGGAAGCTAAATTTTTAGGATTGGTGTTCGATAGGAAGCTTAGCTGGGATTCTCATATCGCTTCCCTGAAAGGTCGCTGTGCCCGGTCCCTCAATATCTTACGTGTCTTAACAGGTACATCCTGGGGAGCTGATCGGACCGTGCTCTTACAGCTTTATCGGTCCCTGGTGCGATCAAAGCTTGACTATGGGAGTGTGGTATATTCGTCGGCACGGCCTTCCATTTTGAGTCGTTTGGATCCTGTGCACAATCAGGGGATACGTCTAGCTACTGGTGCTTTTCCAACCAGCCCCATCCCCAGTCTGTACGCTGAAGCAGCTGAACCCCCCCTGTGCTATAGGCGAGATATTCTTTTATGCACCTACGCATGCCGTCTATCCTCTCTACCCACGCACCCAACGTACAAGCCTTTCTTTGACTCGTCTCTTGATCGCCAGTACGCTGTCAGCCCCCTTGCATTACTTCCGCCCGGTGTTCGCTTTCGCCTGCTTGTTCGGGCCCTGGACGCCACACTGCCGCCAGTATTACCTCGGAGGGAATCTATTTTTCCTCCTTGGTCGCGGTATGACTCCTTATTCCACCTTGGGTTGACGTCCATGCCCAGGTCTGCGTTTCCGACCACTGGCATCCAATCCGCATTTTTAGAACTTCAGCAGCATTTTAAGAACTACAGTTTTATTTTTACGGACGGCTCTAAAACCGACCGAGGTGTTGGTTGTGCCTTCGTAGCTGCTGCGGAGAGTTTTACGTTTCGTCTTCCCGGACAGTGCTCGATTTTTACCGCTGAACTTTTTAGTATCTATCAAGCCCTACTTTTTATCAGCCAGCAGCACTCTAACCACTTTGCCATCTGTAGCGATTCTCTGAGTGCTCTACAGAGCATTCGTTTGCTGTACCCCAGCCATCCCCTAGTACAGCGAATACAGGATCGGCTGCATTCGCTCGCTAATTCAGGGTTCCACGTGTCGTTCGTTTGGGTTCCCGGACACGTAGGCATTCCGGGCAACGAGGCTGCTGATGTCGCCGCGAAGTCTGCTATTTTATCCCCCACAGTTTTTAGCAATTCTGTTCCTTTCGAGGATCTTAGTGCTTCCCTTCGCCGAGCCATCAACACTCGCTGGCATGATGACTGGTCCGCGCTCGTGGGGAACAAACTCCGGGAGGTTAAACATCTTCCGCTTCCCTGGGCCACATCTTCACGTTCTTCTCGCAGGGAAGAAGTTATTTTAGCTAGACTTCGCATCGGGCACTGCCGTTTTAGCCATCAACACTTGTTACGCCAGGACTCAGCACCTCATTGTGCTCACTGCGGTGAGCCTTTGACGGTAGAGCACTTTTTAGTGGAGTGCCGATTTTACTCAACGTTGCGCTCCTCCTTGGGTTTGGCATCCAACCTCAGCGCAATGTTGAGGGATGATATTGCTGCTGTGGAGGGCCTCTTCGACTTTTTACAGCGCAGCGGAATGCTTCGTTCCATATGATTTCAACATCCCTCGCCGTGCCTCATTTTAGATTCATCTCGGCACTCCTATTTTAGCTATTTTAACAGTTTGAGCATCTTTTATGTTTATTGTGTTTGTGGACCTTTTAGTGGATTTTATTGTTTTTAGCGTTTACATTTCAGTTGGGCTTTACCTAGTCTGAGCTCGGGCGCTAATGACCTCAGCTGTTGTGCGCCCCTAAGCCCCACTACTACTACTACTACTATCCTCAACCTACATCCTCTGAGAACAAAGGAGTCAGTATGTTGGCCTATTTCAGCCTCATAGCCTATCCTCAACCTACATCCTCTGAGAACAAAGGAGTCAGTGAGTTGGCCTATTTCAGCCTCATAGATTATCAACATACATCCTCTGAGAACAAAGGAGTCAGTATGTTGGCCTATTTCAGCCTCATAGCCTATCCTCAACCTACATCCTCTGAGAACAAAGGAGTCAGTGAGTTGGCCTATTTCAGCCTCATAGCCTATCAACATACATCCTCTGAGAACAAAGGAGTCAGTGAGTTGGCCTATTTCAGCCTCATAGCCTATCAACATACATCCTCTGAGAACAAAGGAGTCAGTGAATTTGCCTATCTCAGCCTCATAGCCTATCCTCAACCTACATCCTCTGAGAACAAAGGAGTCAGTGAGTTGGCCTATTTCAGCCTCATAGCCTATCCTCAACATGCATCCTCTGAGAACAAAGGAGTCAGTGAGTTGGCCTATTTCAGCCTCATAGCCTATCCTCAACATGCATCCTCTGAGAACAAAGGAGTCAGTGAGTTGGCCTATTTCAGCTTCATAGCCTATCCTCAACCTACATCCTCTGAGAACAAAGGAGTCAGTGAGTTGGCCTATTTCAGCCTCATAGCCTATCCACAACCTACATCCTCTGAGAACAAAGGAGTCAGTGAGTTGGCCTATTTCAGCCTTATAGCCTATCCTCAACCTACATCATGTGAGAACAAAGGAGTCAGTGAGTTGGCCTATTTCAGCCTCATAGCCTATCCTCAACCTACATCCTCTGAGAACAAAGGAGTCAGTGAGTTGGCCTATTTCAGCCTTATAGCCTATCCTCAACATACATCCTCTGAGAACAAAGGAGTCAGTGAGTTGGCCTATTTCAGCCTCATAGCCTATCCTCAACTTACATTCTGTGAGAACAAAGGAGTCAGTGTGTTTGCCTATCTCAGCCTTATAGCCTATCCTCAACAAACATCCTCTGAGAACAAAGGAGTCAGTGAGTTGGCCTATTTCAGCCTCATAGCCTATCCTCAACCTACATCCTCTGAGAACAAAGGAGTCAGTATGTTGGCCTATTTCAGCCTCATAGCCTATCCTCAACCTACATCCTCTGAGAACAAAGGAGTCAGTGAGTTGGCCTATTTCAGCCTTATAGCCTATCCTCAACCTACATCCTCTGAGAACAAAGGAGTCAGTATGTTGGCCTATTTCAGCCTCATAGCCTATCCTCAACCTACATCCTCTGAGAACAAAGGAGTCAGTGAGTTGGCCTATTTCAGCCTCATAGATTATCAACATACATCCTCTGAGAACAAAGGAGTCAGTATGTTGGCCTATTTCAGCCTCATAGCCTATCCTCAACCTACATCCTCTGAGAACAAAGGAGTCAGTGAGTTGGCCTATTTCAGCCTCATAGCCTATCAACATACATCCTCTGAGAACAAAGGAGTCAGTGAGTTGGCCTATTTCAGCCTCATAGCCTATCAACATACATCCTCTGAGAACAAAGGAGTCAGTGAATTTGCCTATCTCAGCCTCATAGCCTATCCTCAACCTACATCCTCTGAGAACAAAGGAGTCAGTGAGTTGGCCTATTTCAGCCTCATAGCCTATCCTCAACCTACATCCTCTGAGAACAAAGGAGTCAGTATGTTAGCCTATTTCAGCCTCATAGCCTATCAACATACATCCTCTGAGAAAAAAAGGAGTCAGTGAATTGGCCTATTTCAGCCTCATAGCCTATCAACATACATCCTCTGAGAACAAAGGAGTCAGTATGTTGGCCTATTTCAGCCTCATAGCCTATCCTCAACATACATCCTCTGAGAACAAAGGCGTCAGTGAGTTGGCCTATTTCAGCCTCATAGCCTATCCTCAACCTACATCCTCTGAGAACAAAGGAGTCAGTGAGTTGGCCTATTTCAGCCTCATAGCCTATCCTCAACCTACATCCTCTGAGAACAAAGGAGTCAGTGAGTTGGCCTATTTCAGCCTCATAGCCTATCCTCAACATACATCCTCTGAGAACAAAGGAGTCAGTGAGTTGGCCTATTTCAGCCTTATAGCCTATCCTCAACATACATCCTCTGAGAACAAAGGAGTCAGTGAGTTGGCCTATTTCAGCCTCATAGCTTATCCTCAACCTACATCCTCTGAGAACAAAGGAGTCAGTGAATTTGCCTATCTCAGCCTTAGAGCCTATCCTCAACCTACATCCTCTGAGAACAAAGGAGTCAGTGAGTTGGCCTATTTCAGCCTCATAGCCTATCCTCAACCTACATCCTCTGAGAACAAAGGAGTCAGTGAGTTGGCCTATCTCAGCCTTATAGCCTATCCTCAACATACATCCTCTGAGAACAAAGGAGTCAGTGAATTTGCCTATCTCAGCCTTATAGCCTATCCTCAATAAACATCCTCTGAGAACAAAGGAGTCAGTGAGTAGGCCTATTTCAGCCTCATAGACTATCCTCAACCTACATCCTCTGAGAACAAAGGAGTCAGTGAATTTACCTATCTCAGCCTTATAGCCTATCCTCAACAAACATCCTCTGAGAACAAAGGAGTCAGTGAGTTGGCCTATTTCAGCCTCATAGCCTATCCTCAACATACATCCTCTGAGAACAAAGGAGTCAGTGAATTTGCCTATCTCAGCCTTATAGCCTATCCTCAACAAACATCCTCTGAGAACAAAGGAGTCAGTGAGTTGGCCTATTTCAGCCTCATAGCCTATCCTCAACCTACATCCTCTGAGAACAAAGGAGTCAGTGAATTTGCCTATCTCAGCCTTATAGCCTATCCTCAACAAACATCCTCTGAGAACAAAGGAGTCAGTGAGTTGGCCTATCTCAGCCTTATAGCCTATCCTCAACATACATCCTCTGAGAACAAAGGAGTCAGTGAATTTGCCTATCTCAGCCTTATAGCCTGTCCTCAACCTACATCCTCTGAGAACAAAGGAGTCAGTGAGTTGGCCTATTTCAGCCTCATAGCCTATCAACATACACCCTCTGAGAACAAAGGAGTCAGTGAGTTGGCCTATTTCAGCCTCATAGCCTATCAACATACATCCTCTGAGAACAAAGGAGTCAGTGAATTTGCCTATCTCAGCCTTAGAGCCTATCCTCAACCTACATCCTCTGAGAACAAAGGAGTCAGTGAATTTGCCTATCTCAGCCTTATAGCCTATCCTCAACATACATCCTCTGAGAACAAAGGAGTCAGTGAATTTGCCTATCTCAGCCTTATAGCCTATCCTCAACAAACATCCTCTGAGAACAAAGGAGTCAGTGAGTTGGCCTATTTCAGCCTCATAGCCTATCCTCAACATACATTCTCTGAGAACAAAGGAGTCAGTGAATTTGCCTATCTCAGCTTTATAGCCTGTCCTCAACCTACATCCTCTGAGAACAAAGGAGTCAGTGTGTTAGCCTATCTCAGCCTTATAGCCTATCCTCAACAAACATCCTCTGAGAACAAAGGAGTCAGTGAGTTGGCCTATTTCAGCCTCATAGCCTATCAACATACATCCTCTGAGAACAAAGGAGTCAGTGAGTTGGCCTATTTCAGCCTCATAGCCTATCCTCAACTTACATTCTGTGAGAACAAAGGAGTCAGTGAGTTGGCCTATTTCAGCCTCATAGCCTATCCTCAACCTACATCCTCTGAGAACAAAGGAGTCAGTGAATTTGCCTATCTCAGCCTTAGAGCCTATCCTCAACCTACCTCCTCTGAGAACAAAGGAGTCAGTGAATTTGCCTATTTCAGCCTCATAGCCTATCCTCAACAAACATCCTCTGAGAACAAAGGAGTCTGTGAGTTGGCCTATTTCAGCCTCATAGCCTATCCTCAACAAACATCCTCTGAGAACAAAGGAGTCAGTGAGTTGGCCTATTTCAGCCTTATAGCCTATCCTCAACATACATTCTCTGAGAACAAAGGAGTCATTTGTTAGCCTATCCACAACATACATTCTCTGAGAACAAAGGAGTCATTTGTTAGCCTATCCTCAACATACATTCTCTGAGAACAAAGGAGTCAGTGAGTTAGCCTATCCTCAACATACGTACTCTGAGAACAAAGGAGTCAGTGAGTTGGCCAATTTCAGCCTCATAGCCTATCCTCAACCTACATCCTCTGAGAACAAAGGAGTCAGTGAGTTGGCCTATTTCAGCCTCATAGCCTATCCTCAACATACATCCTCTGAGAACAAAGGAGTCAGTGAGTTGGCTTATTTCAGCCTCAAAGCCTATCCTCAACTTACATTCTGTGAGAACAAAGGAGTCAGTGTGTTTGCCTATCTCAGCCTTATAACCTATCCTCAACAAACATCCTCTGAGAACAAAGGAGTCAGTGAGTTGGCCTATTTCAGCCTTATAGCCTATCCTCAACATACATCCTCTGAGAACAAAGGAGTCAGTGAGTTGGCCTATTTCAGCCTCATAGCCTATCCTCAACATATATCCTCTGAGAACAAAGGAGTCAGTGAGTTGGCTTATTTCAGCCTCATAGCCTATCCTCAACATACATTCTCTGAGAACAAAGGAGTCAGTGAGTTGGCTTATTTCAGTCTCAAAGCCTATCCTCAACTTACATTCTGTGAGAACAAAGGAGTCAGTGTGTTTGCCTATCTCAGCCTTATAGCCTATCCTCAACAAACATCCTCTGAGAACAAAGGAGTCAGTGAGTTGGCCTATTTCAGCCTCATAGCCTATCCTCAACATACATCCTCTGAGAACAAAGGAGTCAGTGAGTTGGCCTATTTCAGCCTCATAGCCTATCCTCAACATACATCCTGTGAGAACAAAGGAGTCAGTGAGTTGGCCTATTTCAGCCTCATAGCCTATCCTCAACCTACATCCTCTGAGAACAAAGGAGTCAGTGAGTTGGCCTATTTCAGCCTCATAGCCTATCCTCAACATACATCCTCTGAGAAAAAAGGCGTCAGTGAGTTGGCCTATTTCAGCCTTATAGCCTATCCTCAACATACATCCTCTGAGAACAAAGGAGTCAGTGAGTTGGCCTATTTCAGCCTCATAGCCTATCAACATACATCCTCTGAGAACAAAGGAGTCAGTGAATTTGCCTATCTCAGCCTTAGAGCCTATCATCAACCTACATCCTCTGAGAACAAAGGAGTCAGTGACTTGGCCTATTTCAGCCTTATAGCCTTTCCTCAACATACATCCTCTGAGAACAAAGGAGTCAGTGACTTGACCTATTTCAGCCTCATAGCCTATCCTCAACCTACATCCTCTGAGAACAAAGGAGTCAGTGAGTTGGCCTATTTCAGCCTCATAGCCTATCCTCATCCTACATCCTCTGAGAACAAAGGAGTCAGTGAGTTGGCCTATCTCAGCCTTATAGCCTATCCTCAACATACATCCTCTGAGAACAAAGGAGTCAGTGAATTTGCCTATCTCAGCCTTATAGCCTATCCTCAACAAACATCCTCTGAGAACAAAGGAGTCAGTGAGTTGGCCTATTTCAGCCTCATAGCCTATCCTCAACCTACATCCTCTGAGAACAAAGGAGTCAGTGAATTTGCCTATCTCAGCCTTATAGCCTATCCTCAACAAACATCCTCTGAGAACAAAGGAGTCAGTGAGTTGGCCTATTTCAGCCTCATAGCCTATCCTCAACATACATCCTCTGAGAACAAAGGAGTCAGTGAATTTGCCTATCTCAGCCTTATAGCCTATCCTCAACAAACATCCTCTGAGAACAAAGGAGTCAGTGACTTGGCCTATTTCAGCCTCATAGCCTATCCTCAACCTACATCCTCTGAGAACAAAGGAGTCAGTGAATTTGCCTATGTCAGCCTTATAGCCTATCCTCAACAAACATCCTCTGAGAACAAAGGAGTCAGTGAGTTGGCCTATCTCAGCCTTATAGCCTATCCTCAACATACATCCTCTGAGAACAAAGGAGTCAGTGAGTTGGCCTATTTCAGCCTCATAGCCTATCCCTAATATACATCCTCTGAAAACAAAGGAGTCAGTGAGTTGGCTTATTTCAGCCTCAAAGCCTATCCTCAACTTACATTCTGTGAGAACAAAGGAGTCAGTGTGTTTGCCTATCTCAGCCTTATAACCTATCCTCAACAAACATCCTCTGAGAACAAAGGAGTCAGTGAGTTGGCCTATTTCAGCCTCATAGCCTATCAACATACATCCTCTGAGAACAAAGGAGTCAGTGAATTTGCCTATCTCAGCCTTAGAGCCTATCCTCAACCTACATCCTCTGAGAACAAAGGAGTCAGTGAATTTGCCTATCTCAGCCTTATAGCCTATCCTCAACATACATCCTCTGAGAACAAAGGAGTCAGTGAATTTGCCTATCTCAGCCTTATAGCCTATCCTCAACAAACATCCTCTGAGAACAAAGGAGTCAGTGAATTTGCCTATCTCAGCCTTATAGCCTATCCTCAACAAACATCCTCTGAGAACAAAGGAGTCAGTGAGTTGGCCTATTTCAGCCTCATAGCCTATCCTCAACATACATTCTCTGAGAACAAAGGAGTCAGTGAATTTGCCTATCTCAGCCTTATAGCCTGTCCTCAATCTACATCATCTGAGAACAAAGGAGTCAGTGTGTTAGCCTATCTCAGCCTTATAGCCTATCCTCAACAAACATCCTCTGAGAACAAAGGAGTCAGTGAGTTGGCCTATTTCAGCCTCATAGCCTATCAACATACATCCTCTGAGAACAAAGGAGTCAGTGAGTTGGCCTATTTCAGCCTCATAGCCTATCCTCAACTTACATTCTGTGAGAACAAAGGAGTCAGTGAGTTGGCCTATTTCAGCCTCATAGCCTATCCTCAACCTACATCCTCTGAGAACAAAGGAGTCAGTGAATTTGCCTATCTCAGCCTTAGAGCCTATCCTCAACAAACATCCTCTGAGAACAAAGGAGTCAGTGAGTTGGCCTATTTCAGCCTCATAGCCTATCCTCAACAAACATCCTCTGAGAACAAAGGAGTCAGTGAGTTGGCCTATTTCAGCCTCATAGCCTATCCTCAACATACATTCTCTGAGAACAAAGGAGTCAGTGAGTTGGCCTATTTCAGCCTCATAGCCTATCCTCAACATACATTCTCTGAGAACAAAGGAGTCATTTGTTAGCCTATCCACAACATACATTCTCTGAGAACAAAGGAGTCATTTGTTAGCCTATCCTCAACTTACATTCTCTGAGAACAAAGGAGTCAGTGAGTTAGCCTATCCTCAACATATGTACTCTGAGAACAAAGGAGTCAGTGAGTTGGCCAATTTCAGCCTCATAGCCTATCCTCAACCTACATCCTCTGAGAACAAAGGAGTCAGTGAGTTGGCCTATTTCAGCCTCATAGCCTATCCTCAACATACATCCTCTGAGAACATAGGAGTCAGTGAGTTGGCCTATTTCAGCCTCATAGCCTATCCTCAACATATATCCTCTGAGAATAAAGGAGTCAGTGAGTTGGCCTATTTCAGCCTCATAGCCTATCCTCAACATACATCCTCTGAGAACAAAGGAGTCAGTGAGTTGGCCTATTTCAGCCTCATAGCCTATCCTCAACATACATCCTCTGAGAACAAAGGAGTCAGTGAGTTGACCTATTTCAGCCTCATAGCGTATCCCTAACATACATCCTCTGAAAACAAAGGGGTCAGTGAGTTGGCTTATTTCAGCCTCAAAGCCTATCCTCAACTTACATTCTGTGAGAACAAAGGAGTCAGTGTGTTTGCCTATCTCAGCCTTATAGCCTATCCTCAACAAACATCCTCTGAGAACAAAGGAGTCAGTGAGTTGGCCTATTTCAGCCTTATAGCCTATCCTCAACATACATCCTCTGAGAACAAAGGAGTCAGTGAGTTGGCCTATTTCAGCCTCATAGCCTATCCTCAACATATATCCTCTGAGAACAAAGGAGTCAGTGAGTTGGCTTATTTCAGCCTCATAGCCTATCCTCAACATACATCCTCTGAGAACAAAGGAGTCAGTGAGTTGGCTTATTTCAGCCTCAAAGCCTATCCTCAACTTACATTCTGTGAGAACAAAGGAGTCAGTGTGTTTGCCTATCTCAGCCTTATAGCCTATCCTCAACAAACATCCTCTGAGAACAAAGGAGTCAGTGAGTTGGCCTATTTCAGCCTCATAGCCTATCCTCAACATACATCCTCTGAGAACAAAGGAGTCAGTGAGTTGGCCTATTTCAGCCTCATAGCCTATCCTCAACATACATCCTCTGAGAACAAAGGAATCAGTGTGTTAGCCTATCCTCAACATACATCTTCTGAGAACAAAGGCGTCAGTGTGTTAGTCTATTGCAGCCTTATAGCCTATCCTCAACATATGCCGCCAACATATGCAGGGGCCTACTTCGGTAGGTACGGGTTTGGCGCACCCGGGGTCCCGAGCCAACAGTCTCCCTCGTGTGGGCTCCTCTTCGTGGTTGAGGGAGACGGTCAACAGGCCCACCTACGTGTAGGCCGTGTGTGGAGACCCGTGGAGAAGGTTTTTAGATTCTTGTCTAGTTTAGGGTTTAGGATTTAGTGAACGAAATTTTTAGTAGGTTTTGATTGATGTTTTTATGTACGTGTATTTTTAATAGGTTTTGTTACACTTGTATAGTTTTTAGAAAGTTTTATATCTGGCTTTTGCCATGACTAGTTTTTTAAAGGGCGCTGATGACCGCCGGTTGAGCGCCCTTATATATGTCATCATCAACATACGCCCTCTAAGAACAAAGGAGTCTGTGTGTTAGCCTATCCTCAACATACATCTTCTGAGAACAAAGGAGTCAGTGCCTCAGCCTATCTCTGCCTTATAGCCTATCCTCAACATACATGTTCTGATAAAGGAGGCAGTGCCTCAGCCTATCTCTGCCTTATAGCCTATCCTCAACATACATGTTCTGATAAAGGAGGCAGTGCCTCAGCCTATCTCTGCCTTATAGCCTATCCTCAACATATGCCCTCTGAGAACAAAGGAGTGTGTTAGCTTATTGCTGCCTTATAGCCTATCCTAAACATGCACCCTGTGAGAACAAGTAGTCTGTGTATTAGCCTATCCTCAACATGTGTCCTCTTAGAACAAAGGAGTAAGTGTGTTAGCCTTATAGCCTATCGTAAACATGCACCCTGTGAGAACAAGGAGTCTGTGTATTAGCCTATCCTCAACATGTGTCCTCTTAGAACAAAGGAGTAAGTGTGTTAGCCTTATAGCCTATCCTAAACATACACCCTGTGAGAACAAGGAGTCTGTGTATTAGCCTATCCTCAACATGTGTCCTCTTAGAACAAAGGAGTAAGTGTGTTAGCCTTATAGCCTATCCTAAACATACACCCTGTGAGAACAAGGAGTCTGTGTATTAGCCTATCCTCAACATGTGTCCTCTTAGAACAAAGGAGTAAGTGTGTTAACCTTATAGCCTATCCTAAACATACACCCTGTGAGAACAAGCAGTCTGTGTATTTGCCTATCCTCAACATGTGTCCTCTTAGAACAAAGGAGTAAGTGTGTTAGCCTTATAGCCTATCCTAAACATGTCCTTTGAGAACAAAGGAGTAAGTGTGTTAGCCTTATAGCCTATCCTAAACATGTCCTCTTAGAACAAAGGAGTAAGTGTGTTAGCCTTATAGCCTATCCTAAACATACACCCTGTGAGAACAAGGAGTCTGTGTATTAGCCTATTTCAGCCTTATAGCCTATCCTAAACATGTCCTCTGAGAACAAAGGAGTCAGACTGTTAGCCTATCTCAGCCTTATGGGCTATCTTAAACATATGTACTCTGAGAACAAAGGAGTCAGTGTTAGCCTATTGCAGCCTTATAGCCTATCCTCAACCTATATTCTCTGAGAACAAAGGAGTCAGTATGTTAGCCTATCTCAGCATATAGACTATCAACATACGTACTCTGAGAACAAAGGAGTCAATTTGTTAGCCTATCTCAGCCTTATAGCCTATCCTCAGCCTACATTCTCTGAGAACAGAAGGAGTCAGTGTGTCAGCCTATCTCAGCCTTTCCTCAACATACATCCTGTGAGAACAAACGAGTCAGTGTGTTAACCTATCACAGCCTTAGAGCCTATCCTCAACCTACATTCTTTGAGAACAAAGCAGTCAGTGTGTTAGCCTATCTCAGCATATAGACTATCCTCAACCTATATTCTCTGAGAACAAAGGAGTCAGTATGTTAGTCTATCTCAGCATATAGACTATCAACATACGTACTCTGAGAACAAAGGAGTCAATTTGTTAGCCTATCTCAGCCTTATAGCCTATCCTCAGCCTACATTCTCTGAGAACAGAGGAGTCAGTGTGTCAGCCTCTTATAACCTTTCCTCAACATACATCCTGTGAGAACAAAGGAGTCAGTGTGTTAGCCTATCACAGCCTTATAGCCTATCCTCAACATATTGTTGCCCAAACGGCAAGCCCGCGATGCCGAGCAGTGAATGTAGGCCGGCGGAGGGAAGGGAGACAGGAGGGGTGGCTGGGTCTTCGTTTACCCCTCCTCCTACCGCTCAAAGGTGCACGAAGTTTCGAGAATGTTTTCCCCCTCCATAAACGGAAGATTCGAGAGGCGACAGAGTTGAGTTGAGCGAGTCGTGGCAGGCAGACGTGTAGTCGCGCTGAGCGTACGTGTAAAGACGAACTGGCAAAATTGTAATTGTGTACATTAAATTGTAATTGTGATATTGGAGTAAGGTGGAAATAAAGAACATTTTGAGTGGTGTAATTTAACTTTTTTTTTAATTTCACGAACCCACCAAAATCACAATATGTCCTCTGAGAATAAAGGAGTCTGTGTGAGCCTATTTCAGCCTTATAGCCTATCCTCAACATACATTCTCTGAGAAGAAAGGAGTCAGTGTGTTAGTCTATCTCCACCTTATAGCCTATCCTCAACATACATACTCTGAGAACAAAGGTGTCAGCTTGTTAGCCTATCTCAGCCTAATAGCCTATCCTCAACATACTTCTGAGAACATAGGAGGCAGTGTGTCAACTTATCTCTGCCTTATAGCCTGTCCTCAACAAATGTTCTCTGAGAACAAGAAGTTAGCACATTAGTCTACCTGTGCCTTTTGGGCTATCTTTCATTTTCCCCCTTTTTGAAGGGAACAGAACGTGGATATTTGAGTGTGTCAAAAGATACATATCATGTAAAATATTATTAAATTTTTGGGTGGAATAAGTACTCTCTACTTACTGTACGTACATAGTAAAATAAAGTTGTCTTCTCATTTCATTACTAGAGTTTGAGTTTTCTTTGGAATGTGACAATTGAGGCTGTCAAGGTTCAGTTTCCTGTGCAGGGAAAAGTAATATACACAAAATATGTTTTTGTTTTTTTGTTTTAAAAAATCTTGCACCCAATCAAAGTTTCACCATAAATGAAATTCAATTCTTTATTAGTTACATCTAAAGTACATTTATCTGTATGTGCATACATTATACATAAAATACAGTAACATGCCATTTAATCCACATTACTCTACAACCCTTTGTCAATGCTGTTTAGAATTATGGTATGATGCTCTTGCACTTAAAATGTTTTGGTTCAAGTTATAGTACATAAAAAGGCTAGACAAATTATTAATGATAATACTCTTAGAAATATACTGTATACCAGCATTAACACTAATCATGCCTAATAATCCACCATCAACAAATAGACTGTATCAGCACATTCATTAAACACATTTTATAAATATTACACTCATTTATAAACACTTGCCCAAGTAACCTTAAGAAAATATACATTAATGTATGTTAAAACTATTTTGTACATAAATAAATTGTTCTCTGGTAAAGGTTACTGTTTCGCTGTAAACACTTGTGACAGTGAATGATATGTTGCTTCGCTGGCATGAACATTCAGTCCCTTTAAGTAATGAAAAAACCTGTTACCACGCTTTGTGTTATTGGCAAGTCGAGCTTTCTCATAACGAATGATAGTTCTGAGAAGAGGCATGTAGTCTGAAAACACTGCGCGATGTTGTAAATGACTCCAGAGTGGTACTGCAGGAAGAACGGCTTTGTTGCTAGTATGCTGTGCCACTTGCCAACTGCAAACAAAACAGTTCTCATTAGAAGCTACTTCCTTTATTTAGCACTTCAAATTGAATTTATCTGAAATGCCCAATGGCACCTTGATTTGGACATGTGTCATTGCAAGGTTTACACTGTTCCTAACATGTTCTGCTTCCTCTCCAGCTAGTTGGTTGGATTAACGTATTATACACGCTGCGTGCTCAGTGCACAGAATCTACATATTCTACTTTCTCTGCTACTTATAGTAAGACAAGAAATAATACATTCTACCCAGAAATCGGATACAAAGATTTCACTGGAAATACATGTTTTTGAGACCTCTAAATCTAAAACTAAACAAAAATTTAGAAAATGTGTGTGTTCCCCCCCCTTTTTTTAAAGTGTCTGTTCCAGGTCAGATTTACTTGTATGTAAAAACTCCTGCAGATCAAAATTCTGGCACATGATTTTTTTTTTTTTATGTCTAACGGAAGTCATATCAGATGAATGAAGTGGTGCTCAAATGAGTTCAGCGTCTTAAGAGTTACCTGACATTTATCTTTCAGGATAAGAGGACCCTGGAAGAAACTTTATCCTGACCGATATTCGAACTCAGGAACTCATGAATGTCAGCGATGCTACCCACATACCACAGAGGAGGGCACATATTGGTGGTGCTAATATGATCCTGACAATTGTCATTAAAAGCATATTAACAATTACTTGTCCTTGTTTTTGTTTTTTTAAATACATTAAATGAAGGAAATAAAAAGTCATTACACCGTTATGCATGATTCTAGGATTTCCTCCAAAATAGGTCTACTTTACTAAATTTGATGTGCTGATTCTAAAACTGTAGTCAGTTTTTTTTTACTAGGTACCATTTTTGCACAATTAGTAGTTATATCTAAAATGTTTTAATGTAGTTCTATGCATAAATATATTGTATGGAACTGAAAAGAAACCAATAAACGAAGAAACAATACTGATTTCGTTGTTGAAATTAGAGTGCTTCACAACAATATAATAATGTAATAGTGTAACAGACAATACATGCCTTATTTTAAGTCCAATCCCTGCAAAGTTAGCTCAGACTATAACTGCTTTTCAAATACTGAGGACCTGTTTTTGTGACAGGCAGTTGTATGTCACACATATTTTGAGATTTTGAAGCAATGTGTCTTCCAGAAAATGTGAAATTAACCCTGATATACAGGGTGTCTATAAATGAATATCAGGGTTTTAACTCTTTATAATATTTATTACATTCAACTTACAGTTATAAATGATATGTCAAATGATAAAGCAACTCAAACAGTTTCACCAAGAATCTTATAAATGTTCAATGTAACTACTCTTTGTCACATGTCACACATCAAGCCTATAGCCGAGTTCTTCCCAAATGTTGATAAGTGTGTATTCAGTAATTGTAGCAACAGCTGCTTCAATCCAGTTTCTTAATTCAGGGAGGTCAGCTGGTAACGGAGGCACGTACACACGATCCTTGATGAAGCCCCAAAGGTAAAAGTCGCATGGCGTTAGGTCAGGAGAACGTGGAGGCCATGCATAGCAAGCCCTGTTATTGGGGCCCTTGCAGCCTATTCAGCACTCGGGTACAGTGATGTTCAACCAATCACGCATTTCGTTATGCCAGTGAGGTGGCATACCATCTTGCTGGAAAATGAAGTTCTCTGGCTCAGTTTCTTCCAACTGAGGGAAGAGCAATTGCTCTAGTGTATCAAGGTAAGAAGTGCCAGTTACAGTAGGTTCACCAAAAAGAAAGGCCCATAAACTTTTCGCCAGGATACGGCACAAAAAACATTCACTTTAGGTGAATCTCATTGCATTTGTACCATCTCGTAAGGATTTTCTGAGCCCCAGATGTGCATATTATTGAGTGTTAACATATCCACTATGGTGAAAGGTCGATTCTTCACTGAAGACAACATGATCCATAAAATCATCGTCATGAAACATGTCATTTGCGAAGTTGGCACATAATCTGTGGTCTGTAGGCTTTGGAGCCTGTAATAACTGTAAACGGTAAGGAGGTAACTGTAAGCATTTTCTTACAACTTTCCAAACAGTCGACACAGGAACTTGTAATTCACGACTAGCCTTCCAGGCTGATTTCTTTGGGCTATGAGTGAACGACTCTCTCACTTGCTCAACAGTCTCTTCACTTACTCCTGGTCGTCCCGTGCTCTTCCCTTTACAAAGGCAGTTGGTATCTTAAAATTGATGATACCATCTACGAATGTTATTATCACTAGGAGGATCACAACCGAACTTAATGCGGAACGCACGTTGCAGAGTAACTACAGATTCGGTCTTTGCAAACTGCAAAACACAAAACGCTTTCTGTTTACTAGTCGCCATCTTTGCTACTACCACTGTTTAGCGGATTGCGGCAGAAACATTGCTCACTGGTACCAACAACTGAGTTGCTTTTTCATTTGACATATCATTTATAACTATAAGTTTAATGTAATAAATATTATAAAGAGTTAAAACCACGATATTCATTTATATATACCCTGTATTTTGCCATATCTGTGGCAATTTTGCTGTTCGAAAGAGAAGACAAAATATTAAAAATTCTGTTAAAAATGCCTACAAAGCCTATTATGGAGCTTGGAGATCTTGACAAACCTGTGTAGACCAACTAAGGAAGTGGAGTTAAGGAAAAGAAATTAGTATGCCCTTTGCTATTCCTATGATCTGGCATTAACCTCGAAACCATATGGATGATTACTATTTTTGTGTATGTGATGTTATAGGCTAAAACACAAAAAATATGAAAGAAATCACTAATCCAAATTTGTCAGCAAAATGACCCATATTATATGTCTTGGTCTTCCTGTGCCTTCTCCAATAGAAGCATTTGGAAAGGAATCATCATCAGATTCTGAAAAAAGTTCTCAGACATCAGCAGTGATTTATATATAGAACAAGAACAGGAATTTTATCAATCTCAACAATTCACAGAGGCAGAACTCAATGATTTGGTTAGAGACTTAAATCTTCCTAAGGATGCCGCTGAATTATTGCATCCAGTATAAAAGAAAAGCATCTCCTCTCTCATGGAACATCATTTTCTTGGTACAGACACTGTGAAGAGGAATTTGTTACATATTTCTTCCAGGAAGAAAATCTTAAATATTGTACCGATATTCCTGGTTTAGTGATTGCCTTGGGAGCTGCTGATTCTAGCTGAATGGAGACTTTTTATAGATTCTTCTAAAGTTAATCTGAAAGGTGTACTCTTGTACAATGGAGATAAATATGCATCAGTTCCAGTAGCCCATTCAGTTCACCTCAAGGAAACATATAACTTAAAATCACTTCTAGAAAAAGTCAAATATGCAGAACATAAGTGGCAGTTATTGGCATGCTACTAGGCCAGCAATCAGGCTACACTAAAACGCCAGGTTTTATTTGTGAATGGGATAGTAGAGCCTGATCCGATCACTGGACAAGAAAAAAATCTGAAGCAGAGAAACAGTCTCATGCCAGCAACGAAAGATGTAATTCATGAGTGTCAAAATTAGGCTTAATGAAGCAATTTGTGAAGGCTTTGAATACGGAAGGCAACTGCTACAAATATATCTGCAAGAATGGAAAACTAGAGTCAGACTGAAAAATTCAATGCCATAGCCAGGATTTGAACCACAGATCTTCTGGACGGCAACCAGAAGACCTGTGGTTCAAATCCCGACTATGGCATTGAATTTTTCAGTCTGACTCTAGCTTTCCATACTTTAGCCTACACACAGCCAATGTGAAAGAGCAATTAATTTCCATTAATTGACCTAATAGTGGTTAACTATAAAGCCCGGGCCTTAAAGTACTTACACGTTGTAAGTCGCCATTAAGGTAGTTGTCTCATGTGTTTATGAGAACTCCAAAGTGGTTTATCGGGAAAAACACGAGTCAGTTGGAGAATTTAATGTCAGCACGTTGGCCATAGTAGCTCAGTGGTTTAGAGCGGCTGGACGGCAACCAGAAGATCTGTTGTTCAAATCCCGACTATGGCATTGAATTTTTCAGTCTGACTCTAGCTTTCCATGCTTTAGCCTACACATGGCCAATGTGAAAGAACAATTAATTTCCATAATTGCAAGAAGTTCCTTGGAATATCTGCTGCTAAAAAAAAAAAAAAAAAAAAAAAAAGAGGGAGTATTTGTTGGTCCACAAATTAGGAAGTTGATTTCTGATAACTTATTTGAAGAGTCAGTGACAGATACTGAAAAACAGGCATGGATTTGTTTTAAGATTGTCATCAAAAACTTTCTGGGAAATAACAAGGATCCAAATTACAAAAATATTGTAGAAAATATGCTTGAGAACTTTCAAAATCTGGGCTGCAATATAAGTGTAAAAGTACATTTCCTGCACTCTCATTTGAACTTTTTTCCAGAAAATCTCGGCTGTTTCAGTGAGGAGCAAGGTGAAAGACTTCAACTGGACATAAAGGAAATGGAAAGATGCTACCAAAGAAAGTGGAATGCTGGTCACTGAAAAGAGATGTATCAAATTCTTTCCATAGTAGGAACTCTACAAAATGTTCATTTCATTTCAAGGCAGTATGTAAAAAACTGGTTAAATGTTCAAATTTAAGTGATGTGAAACTTTAGTTAATTCTGAAGAGTGTTGTGTTCACAGTTATGGATTTATTAACTTATATTTAATAATATAACATAAATTTGATAGAGGTTAGTATAAAAATGCATATTTTACTATTTCCTATATTGTGAAAAAGTGGTATGTGATGGAGAAAAAGTTCATATTGTGATTCAGCACACTCAAATTAGGGATAATGACATATTAAAATAAAAACCCAACACAAAAAGTTAAATTTTGCATATCAGTGATTTTCAATGGACAGAAAGAATTGTAGAAAAGTCCACTTCACAAAAGCTTGAAAATTAAGTATAGAGCCTAACTGCTTTTGGTTAGAGTTATATCAATAAACTAAGTTACTTGCAAAGGACAGTTAATTTAGCAAATCTTGAATTTTCCTAAGTACTACATTTAAAATACTGCAAAATCATAATAAATAATAGCTGTCCCTATCATAACTTACAACAGCAGAAATTTCTGGATACAAGACTGCACAGCAAAACTAATCAAATAAAGTAATCATATAAGAAAGCCAATAACAGAATACAAAAAACTGAAAAAGACATTTAGTCTGATTTTTATAAGACAATACATGACAGCCATCCACTTCTCCATATGCATATCCCTCTCAGTTCTTGTAACATATAAAACAAGTGTTGATATCAGCAAAATCCTGCAGATGTAGACCCTATTAGCCTATGTTAATAACAAAAGGAGTTTGCTCTTAATACTAATTCATTATTTGTCATTATAGGTGTAATTCTGTCTCTCTCAAAATTGTACATCATATCACAAACACCTATATTTAATACATATTATGCCACACTAGTTTTTGTTCTACGTTTCTCTTAAAAGTAAAAAACACTTTGCACTAAAACATCTGATCTTTTTAATATTAGATATGTTAATTTGAAAAGGTAAATTAAATTAACACAATTAAAATTATACTATGAGTCGACTGAGACACTGTACTTCACATATCACAAATTTTCTTACAGCATGTTTCACCACCACTTAAAGGCATCAAGAAATTGTCAACTGGTTAGAACTTAATTGGAAAAACTATTTGTAGTCAGTTTATTCACACTTTGTCACTAGTGACATCACATCACATTAATTTTGACATCACTGTCACTAAATTCCTTTAATCACGCATGGCTAGAACTTACTCAGTAGACAAAAACAGTTGAAGGAGATCACCACCTTAAGAGCTTTTAGAGTAGAGAGAGAACAAAAATACAAGACATTCAAATATTACCATGGGCAACCAGAAAATTTCAAAAGATTTTCAGTGAATTTAACATCACCATGTCACCAGTAAACAAATTCAATATCAGAAATCTCATTAAAAAAAAAAAAAAAAAAAAAAAAAAAAAAAAAAAAAAAAAAAAAAAGTCAAAATTCCCCTGGTAAAGAAATCTGGCATTTATAGAAATAATTGCTCAGACTACAATAAGATATACATTGTAAAGATAAAATGTAATATTGAAACCAGATTAAACGAACACTTTAGGAACATCAAGCAAAAAGAAACATAAATCTGCAGTTACAGCACATTTCTGGCATCATAACCATAACAAAACCCAACTACTAAAATCAGTTCATATGAATCAAGAATTAAACATCTGGGAAAATATTTACATAAAGAAATTTGAAACACATTTAATGAATTTTGACTTTTCATTGAAAGAAAATATTTTACTTAGCCTCATTGGATCATTGCCAGATGTCTCCGTCTCCAGAGAATCATGATTACATGGAACACCAAAGTTCTAGCCAGTCGACAATTTCCTGATAATACTTTCAAGTGGAGGTGAAACACGTTGAAAGAAAATTTGTGATAGTATGTGAAGTACAGAGTGTCTAAATCGACTCAATTTTAATTATCAAATATATTATTTATTTTTTAAACTAAATATCAAATCATGGAGGACTTTCTCTGCTTTCTCAAAAGAAGCTTATTCCCAGCTAATGATGGGCTTTATTTTGGCACCCATTTAAAAACTGTCCAGTTATGTAAGTGGAGATGCACTTGGTCTCTTTTCATTTTCATTTTATCCTCCTAAAAGTGTGAAGACCTGACTATGGATGGTAATGGATAAAGATACCACATGGCCAGACTCTTAAGATGGAATTTATATGCTTTGCGGAGAGGTTGGGATTTTCTGTATAAAGGTTCAATTACATTACAAAATACTGAAACTACAATTTAGACATGAAACGTTTACTAAAATAATAAGAAATACACAGAGATCGGACATCCTTACAGAGAGCGGACCTAGGTCCATCCTTATCCAGAGTTGACACACAAGAGAGAGAGAGAGAGAGAGAGAGAGAGAGAGAGAGAGAGAGAGAGAGAGAGAGAGAGAGAGAGAGAGAGCGCAAACCTTTTACAGGCTTCAGCAGAGCTAGGAGAGGTCAGGTGACATGACATGATATGCATAACTCTAGTCAAAATAACTACTGACAACACACTATTTAAATTAAACAAAACAGTCACTTGTGACAATATGCAGGATTTGCAACCCTCAGGTGTCTGGTGCCTGTTGCGGAGCAGAGGATGGGTGATCATTCTGATATCTGGTATGAGAAGTGAATGATAGGCTGAAATGGATGAATGGCTGCAGAAACCCATCTAGATGCTGCACAAATCCTATATAGTTCCTAGGGATCAAACCTGGGCAGCATTGGTGAGAAGCAACCAGTCTAACCATTTGGTCATGGCACCATCTGGTGTATCTTTCCCAGAGTTAAAATTTGTCTAGCAAATGGACCTGGCCTTAGTTGCTTTTCTTGAGAGATTCTAGTAATAGTAACTTTACTTATTTTATGAGCATGTAGTCATTTTCCTCACTTGATTAAAAAGAATAACAGTTTCTTGTGAAGGAATGTATTGCCCTCTAACTGTCTGAAGAATTTCCTAAGAGAACAAAATAATTAGTTTGCCTATGCAATTCAGCATCCTGACCAGAAGTAATCTTGGGCCGTCTCTCCAAGTCACACTGCCATTATCATGTATTTTGAAATACTGTAAAACTTCATTAACCCGAATGTCCAGATAACCCAGACCAGTTTTGAAAGAAAAACGAGATGTTGTTTAGCATAGTAAGTGAAGACTTGCTTTACAGGTGATAAACTGCTATTCTCAGTAGGTACATTATTTGAATTATCTTGCCAGTGGGAGAATTCACTGCATTCACTCCACCTGCTTGGGACCAGGTTGAAAGAGAAACTTTGATAAAGTTGTGGCATGGTGTGTGAGACTTGATAGAAAACAAAATTGAAGAAGAAAAAATGAGTGTGGAAGAAGATTTTATAGACATTTAGTGTTGATGAATCAGCTTGTAACAGTATGTTTTAGTTGGAACTTTTTATATGAATATCCAGTTGGAAATTCTTGTTTTCTGATCTATTACTGGGCTATGTAATGACAATATAAAAAAAGATGAACGGTTGCTAAGGGAAAAAGAAAATCAATAATCTTCGTAGATATATGTTCTGTAATCTTGTTTCATGAGGATAAAAAGGTCGCAGTGAATATAAAAGTTTAGTAACGGAAAATCAATAATCTTCAAGAAGAGATATTCTGTAATCTTGTTAGTGATGAGTGGACATGCAGGAGTGAGGAATTTTATGTAATTAATGGAAACTATGTATTAAGGAAGTAAGGATTTATCAATGTGTTGGAGGTAACCTGCAATGATTGACTAGGAAGGAAATTTTGAGTAAAATGTAATTCAGATTATACAATTAAATTATACATTACGAAATCGGACTTATCTAAAATGTTATTTATGTCACTAGAAATCACACCTGAAAACGAGAGATCTCATGACTCTTATTTAATCAAACTAAATCATCAAGAAACAATTCAAACTCCAACGAAGTAACCCTGTCACATCTGGCTTCCCGACCTGGGTCTTCGAAAGAGTCAAGGTGCATCCTTATCTGCTATGAATAGAGAATTGGGTTACAAGCCGTGACTATGACCCACGCACAAACAGTAATAAACATTGAGAAATTGATACTTTATTTCATGATTCAAGCCAAATGAACTTCTAATGTTAAAGCAGATGTGAGATAAGTGATACACTTAACTGATTTTTACTACTAACTAGTTTGTAGTACAGTACAAATATATAGACCATTAGAGTACATACAGCGTATTGTCGCGGCAACAGGCATAAAAGTTTCGGCGCAAATAGATAACAGACGGATAGTGTTTCACGGTAATAAAGAGCTTGCATAAGAGGTTAAAGATAGCGTGAGATAAAGATCTGCCAAAACAAACAAACTGAGATAAATGGAAATTTCTGGTGATGTCTTGGTTGATAGAAATTATTCAATTTCTTTATTGTTCCAGAAATATCCAGAATTTATAAATGAGGTATTTAAGAAGGCGACGACTCGCCAAGAGTCGGTCGTAAGCAGAAAACAGCTGTAGAGTGTTGCTATAACGAGAGCTGATTGTTACTGTCATCGAATTTGGTGGACTGTGTGTACGTGACGTAATGTTGTTACATGAGAATTGAACAGTGTATTTCTACAGAAATAAAGAACATTTGGAATATCTGCAACTCGGACTTTTAATGCTACGAACCCACAAAGTCACAACTGGTGTCAGGAGTGGGATATTTGACCATGGACGCGGCATTGGAAAAGGTTTTAGAGAAAATGGAAGAATTGAAGACGGCTAACGACTACCTCACTGCAGAGCTGAAAGAAAAGAAGACGGCTAACGACATCACCGAAAAGATGGAAGAAATGAAGGCCGAATTGACAACGAAGACGAAAGCGGCAATGACAGCCTGGCAACCGAAATGAAGCCTACGAACGAAGCCCTCGCCGCCAAATTTGAGGAACAGTTGGCCGGCATGAAGGAGGATGTCACGGAGCTGGGCGAGCGGATGAGTCAAGTGGACGAGCGCGTCAAAGACCTGGCAAACTGCGGTAACGACCTGGAGGGGAAGGCCGACAGCAACACAAAGTCCCCGAACGCCATGGTAGAGGACATCGTCGGCAGGAGGTTGAAGGACTTGAAGGCAGACGCGCCGGGATGCGACACAACATCTGCGCGCGTCATACCTCCTAAATATGATGGCGCGACAACTTTCAAAGTCTTCCGCCACCAGTTCGACACCCCATAGGGGAAGGGATGCGTCCCTTTCAGCTGCCAAAGTGCGGGCGCTGCGGACCCCTAGCACTCGTGGTACCTCTGACTTTACTAGAGGAACCTCGGGCCGAACATGCCGAGCCCCTCCCGAATGGGAGCTGTTTGGATTGGGTTGGACTCGAGGGGCAGTGTGTTCCCGTCACCCACGGGCAATTGGGTACCTCTGGCCAGGCCATCGGCCTCCCGGAGGGGGTAGAGGGTTGCCTCATAAGTCCCGGGAACTAGCCTGCAGAGCTAGTAGCTGGTGAGGTAGACACTGGCGGCCCTACCAAGGTTTATTGGTAGCTGGTTCACTAAGGACCGGCGCGTAAGTGGCGTATCCACTTCCATCCTGTCTGCCGTGTGCAGGCTGGGGGGGGGACAGTTTATAGAATAGGTACTGTCCTATGGTAAATAGACCCGAGAGGCCCGGGTTCAGGTCCTACGGGGCCTGGACTACTGGGAGTAGATCCTCACATTAACCAGTTCGACACAGTGGCCAAGCACAAGTGATCACAGGAGGAAGAGGCTGCACAGCTCATAGCCAGCCTCAAGGGACAGGCCGCAGAAGTCCTGAAAGCGGTCCAGACAGCGGCGGTGCCCAAGGACATCTGGGAGGCCCTGGAGAACCGCTTTGGAAACCACCGCTTAGCAGCAGCGTACCGCAGCCAGCTGAAGTCAAGGTCACAGCAGCCATGGGAGACGCTGCATGAGTTCGTCCTGGCAATCGAGCAGCTGGCCAGTAAAGCCTTAGTTGACCTCTCACCATAGTTCGTATCCCGAGAGACTGCCTACACCTTTGTCAACGGGGTACGAGACACGGAGATTCGTCAGCGCCTAATGCTCGGCGATTACAAAACCATCCACGAGGCGCTAACGGCAGCATTAAGGATGGAGGTGGCCAAGGTGACGGCTACCCCGACATCGCGAACCAGGAGTATCCGCTACACGGGAGACCGAAGACCAGTCAAGGGACGCCGGCAAAGACCTTGTGGCGTGTGCTGCGGGTGCGGCCAGCCGGGACAACTGGAGACAGCCGACACCAGGAAGAGCAACCGGAAGAACGAGTAAGGCCCGTCGTGAAAAAGCATCAAGTTCACTGTAGAAGTTGAAAAAGACGAGTATTTACCATTTTTAGATCTAAAAATAATCAGAAATAAAAATAGAATAAACTTTGGCATTTACAGAAAACCAACACAGACAGACAACTACATAAAAGCTAATGGCTACAATCCAAGATCCCACAAACAGGCAATCTTTAATAGTTTAGCACACAGACTGGTCAACATCCCTCTCACAGCAGAAGAATACAAAATAGAATACAACAAAATTATTGAAATAGCACAGAAAAATGACTTTCCCAAATCACTAGTAGACAAAAAAGTGAACTTAGCAAAAAAGAAGAAACTACTAAAGGAAACCACAACCCTCTCAGCTACAGAAACTAAAATGATCTTCAAAAAATTCACTTACCATTCATGGGCCTTTGATAAATTCAAAAAAGTCTTCAAAAAACAAAACATTCAACTAAGTGAACCATTACTCCTTAAAAAACCTAATTTGCTCAAACATCAAAGATGCCATTCCATCTAACAAAAAATCTGGTATATATCCAATTGAATGCTGTAACTGTAGTCAAATTTATATTGGAAAAACCAAAAGAAATTTAGAAACAAGAGCAAAGGAACACTTTAGGAACATAAAATACAAACAATTAGAAAAATCAGCAGTTGCCACGCATTTTTGGGGAAAAAACCACAACATAAATCCAGAACCAAAATTACTAACATACAACAGGAAAAGAAGAACTGTCCACATGGGAACAAATCTTAATTTCAAAAAATAGGAACAAAGTATTCAATTTCGACATCCCCCAGAAAGATTTGTTCAGCAAGTTCCTCGAACCGCCACCAGAGGAGACCGATGACAAAATATTGCCAGCTACACCAATGAGAACAAGTCGATGTCCGGCTGAAGATAGAGGGAAGGCCTCAGAAACCGGTTCCGGGAAAATTTAAAAGTAAGTGTTGTTTTGTGTCATTAATCGACTCCTAATTAATTTAATTTATACAACACTGTTTTCAACACTTCCATGAAAGGATTTATTAACCAACTTGAAGCTGAATGTGAAGAAGTGCCAGCTCTTCCGCAAGGAAGTTAACTACTTGGGCCACATAGTCTCACCAACCGGAGTGGCCACAGACCCAGAGAAGACCCAGCCTGTGAGAAATTGGCCTCGCCCAAAGGATAAGCAAGAGTTGCGCAGTCACCTGGAGCTGTGCAGTTATTACAGCCACTTCATAAAGGGGTTCTCCAACATCGCAAAACCCCTCACCCGCCTGACAGAGGAACACCGACCTTATGTGTGGACGGAGGACGCCAAACGCACTTTCCAGCGGCTGAAGAAGACACTTTGCAGTGCTTCCTATTCTGGGATTCCTACAACCAGGCGGCGCCTTCATTGTGGACACCGATGCCAGCAACCATTGCATTGGAGGCAACCTATCCCAAGTCCAGGATGGCCATGAGCGAGTGATAGCCTACTATAGTAAAACACTATCCAAGGCAGAGAAAAACTACTGCGTCACCCGGCAAGAGTTACTGGCGGTAGTAAAGACATTGGAGCACTTCCACAAGTACCTGTATGTCAGCCATTCCACCTGAGGATTGACCACTCCGCCCTAACCTGGCTACTTAGTTTTAGGAACCTGGATGGCCAGACAGCCTGTTGGGTACAGAGGCTGCAGGAGTACGACTTCACCTCAGAACATTGTAGAGGGAAGAGCCACGGTAATGCAGACGCCATGTCCCGAAGACCTTGCCCAGAGGAGTGCAGCCAATGCACAAGAGTGGAAGAAAAGGAGCATGCCGCAGCTGTCAGAGTGGTCACGGCAGTGCCTGCGGATGGCTGGGAGAGCACAGGCCTGAGGAGGGAGCAGCAGGCGGACGAAGACTTGGGGCCACACTTGAGGGAAGTGGAGGCAGGGACAAGACCAACCTGGGAGGACATCGCACCGAGGAGTGCCACCTTCAAGTCGTACTGGGCCCAATTGGACTCACTGAAGACAAGAGAGGGCGTGCTGCTAGGAGAATGGGAATTGCCTGATGGGAAGATATAGAGAGAACAGTTGCTAGTTCCCCAAAGTAAGGTCTCGGAGGTCTTGGAGGAAGTGCATGCCAGTACTTCAGGAGGACACCTGGGAGCAAACCAGACGATGATAATACTGGCTGAGACTCCGAGCAGACGCTGAGAGGTGGTGCCGGGGTCACATGCAGCAGTACAACGTCGGAGAGCCATTCGAAAGGATCGCCGTCGACATAGCTGGACCATTCCCAGTGTCCGACCGAGGCAACAAGTACCTGATGGTGGTCGTGGACTACTTCACCAAGTGGCTGGAGGTGTACGCCATCCCGAAACAGGAGGCGAAGACAATCACAGACTGCCTTGTAGAGCAAGTGTTCTGCCGATTTGGGGTGCTGTTAGAGCTACACAGCGACCAGGGTACCAATTTCGAGTCCAACCTAATGAAGGAGGCACTAGAAAGACTTGGTGTTAAGAAGACCCGCACAACACCTCTACATCTCCAGTTGGATGGCATGGTCGAAAGGTACATCAAGACCTTAGAAGAACATCTGAGGAAGGTCATGGCCAGCCATCAGCGAGACTGTGACGTCAAGGTGCCACTGTTCTTGCTGGCCTACTGCACGTCTACACACGACACAACTGGGATGACGCCAGCCAGCTTAATGTTCGTCCTAGAGTTACGCCTCCCCTGTGATCTGGTTTTTAGAAGCCCCCGGATGCAAAACAGCCAGCAATCGAGTAGGTGGAGAACCTGGTGGACCATCTCCACGACATGCATGAGATGACTCGTCAGAACATCCAGAAGGCGAGCGACCGCATGAAGACCCGATACGACAGGCAAGCCAACAGCAAGGCAAGGGTTCCAGCAAGGTAACTTGGTCTGGTTGTTCCGCACTACCTGGAACAAGTGACGCTGCCCGAAGCTTCAGCAGCCATGACAAGGACCGTACCGGGTGGTGAAGAGGATTAACGACGTGGTCTACCACATCCAGAAGGTGCCCCAAGGGAAGATGTTGGTGGTACACCTGGAACGTCTGGCTCGCTACGATTGTGCTGTTCTGGACGACCAGCCTTGAGGAGGGAGCAGTGTCGCGACAATGGACATAAAAGTTTCGGCGCAAATAGATAACAGATGGATAGTGTTTCTCGGTAATAAAGAGATTGCATAAGCAGTTAAAGATGGCGCGAGATAAAGGTTTGCCGAAACAAACAAACTAAGATAAATGGAAATTTATAGTGACGTCTTGGTTGATAGAGATTATTCGGTTTCTTTATTGTTCCAGAAATATCTAGAATTTATCAATGAGGTATTTAAGAAGGCGACGTAAGCAGAAAACAGCTGTAGAGTGTTGTTGTAACGAGTGCTGATTGTTATTGTCATCGACCTTGGTAGACTGCGTGTATGTGACGTAATGTTGTTAACATGAGAATGTAATAGTGTATTTCTACGAAAATAAAAAACATTTGGAAGATCTGCAGCTCGGACTTTTAATTCTACGAACCCACGAAGTCACAGTATATATTTTTAGGTGAAAGTGTGCCAACAGTAATTTCTAAACTGCATTAAAAATATTTTGGTGATGTTGTACATGCTTTGTTATTATTTTTCCATCATTCTCTGGATAATCAGGATTTTCATTTAACTCGGATCAGCCCTGGTCCCATTTCATCTGGGTAAACAAGGTTCTACTGTTATTAATTTATAGATGAGTCATATTTATTACACATCTGCTTCACTTTCGTACCTATTTTGAGGACATGTTTCGCAAATCATCGTTTGCATCTTCGGCTCTTATGCGACTAAAGCTTGATCCAGTGGTGTGGGTACTGTACTTGTTTTGACAAGGTAGGCTAACAATGAAACTGAATGCCCAAGAAAGTACATTAATAGCCATTATATGATAAATCAGTGCATCCTTCCTCTCTCCCTTGTTTGTTTGACAACTGCCACATGCCTTCTTTTAAAAATCAGACAAAGGTAGAACATGGTAGAACACATTAGAGAAATAGAAGAAGCTACTTACTTCAAATCCTGTTGTGAGGGTCTGCTAAGTCTAAAGCCGTTGCTAGCCTGTTCAGAGTTCAACTTATTCCTGCAGGATGTAAGACCCTGTTCAAGAAGAAAGTTACAGATGTTGTGTGATGTCTTCTCAGCTTGCCAATGACAGAGTTTCAGATCTTGCTGCAAGGAGATGCCATCCTTTACAGGCTGTCTCCAGATTCCTTGTGTACCACATGACTTATTGGTACACCAGAGTGTGTCGATGTGAGAGAATGCATCTGTAAGGTTGGCCAAAGCATCTATCTCCTGCTGACTGCATTTCTTCCCCTCACTCTCCTGGATCAACTCCTTTGGAATATCCATATTCTCCTCCAGCTGTGGCTTCACTTCAGAATCGTCCTGGCTTAAGGCATCAGCACCAACTTTGTCTGTCGACACCTCAGTCAGCGACAGGAGTGGAGCAACATTCCACCAAATGTGATCCAGATCAGTGGGATATGAGATTACAACACCTTCGATGGTCAACTGTCCATCCACAAATGTCTTTACCACACCAGAGTTCTCTTGGAGAGACACTTCCTCTGGGGCAAAGTCCCAGCTAATGTTGGACTGCTCATCTTCAATGTCTACAGCTGATGGTGTAATCGCTGGCAAACTGTACAGACTGTTATCTGTGATTTTGTCTCCTCCAGAGAGAACCCAGTACTGCAGCTGCAACAGTGTACGACGAACATCACCGCCATTGAGGTCTAACAGCCGTTCTATCTCCACACGACTCACAGACAGTCCCTCCAGCAAACACACCAACTGCAACCACACACCTGCAAATATGACAAATCTGTTACAAATAAAAAGTCAATAAGTCTACTGTATATTGCCACCTCATGGCCTCTGGCAGGAATGCAACGAGTTCATAACAATTCTAAGTACACAGTGATATCTGAAGCTGGTTGCAATTAAGATAATGCCAACCTTGGAATGTTTATTCACACTAGATTACAGTAAAGTGCTCAAAATAGCAGAATTTGTTTTCAGTTCATGCAGTATGTTTACATTTTACACCTATATGTAAATCCTTTTGATTGTTCTTTCAGAAACCCCTGCACATATGACCTCTAGTTTTATACATTTGTTCCTATTTCCATCATTACATCTCTTAGTAACTTCCCATTATGTTAAATTTAAATGGAGTCAATTAAGGACACTAAACACGTAAAGAGTAATGGTTGGTACTAGATGAATGTTTTGTTTTTTGAAGACTTTTTTGAATTTATCAAAGACCCATAGGTAGCAAGTGAATTTTTTGAAGGTCATTTTAGTTTCTGTAGCTGAGAGGGTTGTGGTTTCCTTTAGTAGCTTCTTCTTTTTGCTAAGTTCACATTTTTTGTGAACTTAGCAATGATTCGGAAAATGTAATGTAATGATTCGGAAAAGTAATTTTTTGTGATATTTCAATTATTTTTTTGTATTCTGTTTTGTATTCTACTGCTGTGAGAGGGATGTTGACCAGTCTGTGTGTTAACTATTGAAGATTACCTGTTTGTGGGATCTTGGGTTGTAGCCATTAGCTTTTATGTAGTTGTCTGTCTGTGTTGGTTTTCTGTAAATGCCAAAGCTTATTCTGTTTTTATTTCTGATTATTAATAGACCCAAAAATGGTAAATACTCGTCTTTTTCTATTTCTACAGTGAACTTAATAATTTTTTCTTGGACATTTACAAGTTTTAGTGCATCACTGATGTGTTTTTTTTTGGGTACTATTGCAAAGATGTCTACATATCGCTGTCAGAGTTTGAATATACATCCAAAGGAAACCCTTGGTGATCTTTATTTCTAATGCACTCATGAACAGATCGGCCAGAAAGGGTGATAGGGGTTTGCCCATTGCTAAACCTGAAGTTTGGTGGAAATATTTTGCTTGAAACTGGACGAAATTTTGTTCTATACATAATTTGGTTAGTTCATTTTTTTATTTTTTTTTATTTTACGTCCTCCAACATTAAGTCATATCGGACGGTGAATGAAATGGATGAAATGATGCTCAAATGAGTCCGGGGTCCATGGAGCTTAGAGTTACCTGACATTTGTCTATCAGGATAAGGGAAAACCCCAGAAAAAATTTATCCAGGTAACTCACCCTGACCGAGATACGAACTCGGGACCTCTTGAACATGAGGCAGACATCCTACCATCTATGCTACCGAGGCGGGCTGGTTAGTTTGATGTAATCTGAAATTTCAGGTGATGACATTCCAAGTGATTTGAGCAATTTTTCTATCACTTACCATCCATGGGGCCTTGATAAATTCAAAAAGGTCTTCAAAAACAAAACATTCAACTAGTACCAGTCAACCATTACTTCTTAAAAAACCTAATATGCTCAATCATCAAAGATGCCATTCCATATAACAAAAAATCTGGTATATATCAAAGTGAATGCTCTGACTGTAGTCAAATTTATATTGGAAAAACCATAAGAAATTTAGAAACATGAGCACAGGAACACTTTAGGAACATAAAATACAAACAATTATAAAAATCAGCAGTTGCCACGCATCTTTGGGGGAAAACAAAACACAACATCAATCCAGAACCAAAACTACTAAAACATACAACAGAAAAACAAGAACTGTCCACATGGGAACAAATCTTAATTTCAAAAAATAGGAACAAAGTATTCAATATCGACATTCCCTAGAAAGATTTGTTCAGCAATTTCCTCAAACCACCACCAGAGACCTATGACAAAATATCGCCAGCTACACTACTGAGAACCAGTCGATGTCCGGTTGACAATGGATGAGAATAGCCTCTGAAACATGCTCTGGGAAATTTAAAAGTGTTGTTTAGTATCACTAATCGACTCCATTCAAATATTACGAGGATTGATCAACAAAGACTGAGATTGATTTTTTCCTGTAGCTTCCGTGATAGTTTCATATCTGTAAAATAAATATTTGAAAAGAGCAGGTTTTTATGTATAATGTTGGTAGGTGGCAGCACTTCGTATTGGTGGGTTGGTAGTAATGCTCTATTTTGTAGACCCTAAGTGCATTTCGCATACCAGACAGTCGAGGTGGTGCAAGAGGAGCAATACAGTGCAATCAAATTCTGTTTTCGTTTAAACCATACAGCCACCAAAACTTATGAAAAGCTGAAGCAAGCATACAGTGAAGATGCACTACCTCGTGCAACAGTGTTTAGGTGGTTCAAGGACTTCAAAGAAGGCCGACTTGTCAGTGTTAAGCAAGATGGGCCTTGTGTTTTGGCTTCTGCTGTGACTGAAGCCAACATCAACACAGCTGCTGGATTGTCCAAGAGGATGGGCATATAACATTACGTAACCTCAGTGAAATGCTGAGAATTTCATATGGCAGTGTGTTTATAATTATGCACGACCATCTCCATATGACCTGAGTTTGTGCTCGTTGGGTGCCACGTCTGTTGACTCCCGAACAAAAGGCTGTGTGAATGGAGACAAGCTGTGAGGTGCTGCGTCTCTTTGCTGATGGAGAGGATGCACTTTTTAAATCGATTATCACCAGTGATGATTCATGGCTGCATCATTATGATCCTGAAGAAAAACAAGCCAGCAGTGTGGGAATTGCCAGGTTCTCCAACACCAAAAAAGGCAAAAGTTGTTCCATCTGCAGAGAAAGTAATGGTGATCACATTTTTTGACTGTAATGGAATGATTTACCAGCATGCAGTTCCCCCTCACACTGCTGTTACAGCAGCATACTACACATCAGTATTGGCTACACTGAGGAAGCACATTGCAAAGAAACGACCAGAGCTTACTCGGACTGGGTGGTGACTTCATCATGACAATGCAGGCCTCACGTCGCAAATTAAGTCATGCAGTTTCTGGCTCGATTCAACATTATCTGTGTACCACATCCACCTTATAGCCCCTTGGACTCTGTGACTTTTTCTATTCCCATCATTAAAGGCAAAGCTTAAGGGTACTCGATTTGAGAACTCTGAAGCAGTGATCAAGAAAAGTGAGGTGATTTTCAAGGACCCTACAAAGAATGGTCTGCAGCATGTGTTCAAGGACTAGCAGAGAGGCTCTAAAATGTGCATTGAAGTAGGAGGGGATTATTTTGAAAAAGATTGTGTAAACATTGAATTACAGTAATAAACATCTGTGAAAAAAAAATCAGTCTCAGTCTTTGTTGATCAGCCCTCGTATTACAACAACACTGTTTTCAATCCTTCCATGTAAGGAATTATTCATATTATGTGTTTCAAATGGGATGTTTGTCCTTGAACACTACTAGGTAGCCAATTGGAGTACTGCAATGAGGTCATATTGAACTCCTTGTAAGTGGTGTGTGACAAGCACCAATTGAATCCATCTAATAAATACTATTTACACTAAGACAAAAATTCAGATTTTGCAAAAAGTGATCCATGAGGAAGGTACAGAATAATGCATCTAACATATCCGTAAAAACCTAATATGTTTAGCTGAAATAGTTTTTATAATACAAATAAAGTACTAATATATTATAACAATGTATTGCAATGTAAGCACTGTGATAAACTTCATTATTAGTTGGCATGTATGTGTGTATGTAATTACTCACAAGGGAACTATCACTGGTTTGTTACTCTAAGGCAGGCACAGATATTTTCTAAAAATACTTTTACTGGATCTCAAAAGGTGAATCTATCTGAGCTGGTACAAAGAAATGGAGTACGAGCATCACAGTAATCAAAGGTAAAACGACAACTGAGGTGAATGCAAAAGCAAATTTGATGCTAAAATAGATGCTAATTTAGATGTTATTAAATATTAAAAAGACTACATGGATAAATTTTGAATTGAAAAACAGTACAACAATGGACAAAGAGCAATAAAATAACAATGTTCATAACTATGGCTGACGAAACAATAATTAATATTTTAGCTCAACCAGCTTTACGAGGTCCGTTGAAAAATTATCGCAAATTTTGTGTTTTTTAAAAAGTATATATTCATGAATATCTATTTTGTCCCCTTCAAAGTAATCCCCAGTAGATATCATACACTTGTGCCAATGCTTTTTCCAAACCTCGAAGCACTTTAAAAAATTGTTTTTTTATGATTTTGTCCAGCTCATGCCATTTTTATCTCCTCAATCTGGCATAACATCCTTACATGCGCCTCTTCAGTTCTAGGAACAGAAAAAAAGTCACATAGAACCAGGTCTGGGGAGCACGGTGGCTGTGGCATCATAATTGTGTTGTTTTTGGCCATAAATTTGCACACAAGCAACAAGGTGTGAGCAGGGGAGTTATCATGGTGCAAAAGCCAATTTCTGTTCTTCCACAAATCCAGGCATTTGTGGCGGATTGTTTTGCGCAAACTTCCAGGTAATATTCCTTATTGACCATTCTAACCTGTGGCAAGAACTCAATATACACTGCCCCTGCAGTCGAAAACTGTAAGCAAAATCTTCACATTTGACCGAACTTGGCATGCATTTTTTGGTCTCAGCTGGTGTGGCAGCATCCATTGGGATAACTGAGCTTTAGTTTCCAAGTCATAACCACAAACCCATGATTTATCACCAGTTACGACCCTTCGGAGCATATTTGGGTCATTGTGGACAGAGTGCAACAGCTCCTTAGCAACGTTAATGCGATGGTGTTTTTTGTCGAAATTGAGCAACTTTGGTACAAATTTTGCGGCGACCTGTCTCATGCCCAAATCATTGGTCAAAATTGAATGGCACGAGCCAATCGATATGTTTAGTTCTTCAGCAACTTCTCTAATGGTAAATATGTAAAATATGAAGTTATTAACACTGAAGCAAACAAATATATACAAATACAATAAGTTGTAACATAAAACTTCACTTATTTTATAAGAAATTATGGAAGTTTTCTTATTAATTGAACAGGTTCGCAATTTCGTGATGTGGGTGATTTTTTCAGGAAATTGCGATCCCATTCAAAAAGAAAACTCATTTCTTACAAGATAAGTGAAGTTTTATGTTACAAATTATTATATTTGTATATGTTTAATGGTGATTCAGCAATTGACCAATACTATTTTCTTCACTTCTTCAATGTTTTCGTCTGTTGTTGACGAGCTCGGGCATCCAGGACACTCTTCGTTGTTCACATCTTCTCGACTCTCTGAGAACCTTTTGTACAACCGATAAACGTTGCTTTGGTCCAAGATAGCTTCAGCATATGCCACAGTCAACATTCAGACTGCATCCACGCACTTAATTTTGTTTTCCACACAAAATTTGATACGGATTCTTTGTTCTATTTTTTGGATTAGGCAAAAATCGAAGATGAGCCAAAACCTGTCCAAGCAAAATAGCTGTCAACAATAAACTGAACATTCAAAATGGTCGAGCTTGTCAACATAAGTGAGAGACATGAGTACCAACATGACACCACAAAATAATTGAAAATCGACTATACGTAGCCCATGAAAATTCAAAATTCATTATACTTTTTGAACAGACGTCATAAATAACAGACATGTAAGTGTAATGGGAACACAATTATTTAACAACCTACCTAGAAATACAAATCATTAAAAATAATAAATGTAAATTAAATTTGATAAAAAGGTACTTGTTGGATGATGGTTTTTATGGCCTAGAAAAATATGAATCAAGCAACACTAAATTATAAATTGTAAACTTCTTATAAGGACTATGATACTAGGAAGCACAAAACATAATTTTGAGTAAAACTAGTACTCCATGCTCCATATATTGATAGTGCTTACCTATGGTGTGTACCAGATAAATTGCAAAGGCTGTAACAACTTTTACATTGGCAAAACAAAAAGAAATTTGAACATTAGGCTTAAAGAGCATTTTAGGAATATCAAGAACAAAGAAATAGACAAACTGGCAGTAGTGTACCATTATTGGAATGATAATCATCATATGCATGTATTTATTTCCAAACAATTTATACAAAAAGTTTTCACAATTTTATTTACTTGCATATTATTTGAGTTGCTATTTTATCCCTTAGTCTGCTATACATTTCAACGCTGTGGTTATTTATGTATATTGGACCTTAACTTAATTCATATTACCTTTCTTTATTTTTTGATACCATTTTTCCCTTTCTCTTCTGATAAATTGCCCCAGCATATTTGTATCCAAATTACTATAATTTTCTACCTTCTTCGTTAGCGCTGTTATCACTACTTTGTTGCTTGTCTATTTCTTCCATTACACAGCTCTTATTTGAGGTTATTCACACCCTGTCCTGTCATTGAAGTCCCCAACTAAAACTATTTTATAGATAATCATCATACAGAACATGGAATCCATTTATTAAAAGTGTTCAGAGTCAAACTACATTAACCACATGGAAAAGATATTCATAAAGAAATATGAAGTAAAACTATTCCATTTTGAAGAGAACCCAAACTTCAAGCTCATTAAGATACCAACAGAGACGCCCCTATCGCCTCCAAGGAGTTTATCAAATCAAAATTCAATAGTCGACATTACCTGAGGATGTTAGGAAGGTTCTAACAAAACACATTCTAGGTAAACTCCAGCAATATATGGAGCATCGAGGACTAGTTTGACTCAAAATTATATGTAAATTGTAAATTTGTATATATTTGTAATTTGGCATATCGTTTAACTGATATAATTAGAGGATGAATAAAATGAGTTAGGAGTTATTGTGTAAAACCTCTATATTGATAGAAAAGCTATCACATTGTGGTTCTTACTGAGAGATTTGACTGGAGGCTGCCTGAACTTGAGCACCAGATGCTGGTCCATGAAGCGTGATATATGAACACAATGAGGGTCACTAGTAACAAGTACAACTGGTCGTTTAGATGATACTACCAGTGTGTTCAGGGCTGAGACAAAACCCTCATCATGATCTTCATATACAACCTCCACCTGAAACAATTCACTGTTAGTCACAGCATGTTCACATTGTGATAGTAGTTCAATATAATGCATGTCTTGTGTACATACCCCCTCAACCAATATCAGCGACATCCTGGACGAAGTTGCATCATCATCTGTTTCAGCAACAATCTCATTTTTCTTTCTTTCTGCAACATTCAACAATGGAATTAGATATACTCTCCACAAATATAGTACAACAGCCATCTTTTCATGCAATCACTTTATTCAGGTAGAGGTCTGTACAGACTTTTACAAATGGTTTTATTGTAAATATAAAGGATGTAACAAAAAGGTTTGTCAACAATTTGAGAAAACATTTCTTACAGATAGAGAATTAAAAAATGTTATATGAACATAGGTCCAGAAATTATTTATTTCCCTTTTAGAGCACTTTTTCTACAGCTGAAGCCTGTACAAAACTCAATGACAGAACATGGGAAAAAAGGTAATCATAGTACAAGTTCAAAATGGCATCCGTCAATCCACCGTTGCATGGACTCCCTAATGTACTGAGTTAGGCCTGGAGAATTTCATATAGTCTGGCAGCCTTCCACAATATGAACACAAAGTGTATCTACATCTGGAACTGGAGTTACATAAACAAAAGATTTAAAATGTCCCGACAAATAAAAATCTAGTCAATTTAAGTCAGGTAAGCATGGAGGCCACAAAATTTGTCCACTTCTTACTATACATCTAGCAGGAAACCTGTTATTCAGAAATTGACGGACAGAAAGCCTGAAATAATGAGCGGCTCCAACCAAAAAGGTATTTCAACAATTTGAGAAAACATATCTTGCAGACAGAGTATAAAAAATGTTATATGAACATAGGTACAGAAATTGTTCATTTCCATAGTAGAGTTCCTTTTCTACAACTCTACTTACACAGTGTGACGTGTAATACGTAGCTGTCCTATGGCCATAGCTCTACAACAGAACAGTGATTTCATTGTTCAGCAGTAAACACTCGCTTTTACATCTGGTTAAATTGGGTGTATGAGTAACAGCTGTAAAAAAGTGCTCTAAAAAGAAAATAATTTCTGGACCTATGTTCATATAACATCCTCTACCCACAAGAAATGTTTTCTCAAATTTTTGACAAACCTTTTTGTTACGCCCTGTATTTTGAGAAGGTATACTTGAGATGACATGATGTGATGGGGCAAAGCGTAAATACTTACACAATATTATTTGTTACTTTCAGTTGGGACTCTGTTCCAATCCCGGGTAGGAGTTGGTCCCACAGTATGACAATTACCCAATTCCTGTGGTGAGTATGTTCATCTCCTCCAATTAATCTTTCCATCAATGTTTTTCCCCCCTTAAATGGCCCCAGGAAAATTTGTATTTTTACATATGTATGTCCTATCTATTTGCCACTTTAATTATAAAGGAGAGTTCCTTCTACAACAGTTTGCTCAGTGTTCTGTATCAAACATATTTTAAACAAAAGTTTGAACTAGAAACCTACTTGAAGTATCAGGAGCTTTTGTTGCAGTTTTGAAGAATGAATTTAAGCTGGGTCCAAGATGATCTCCCTTGGCTTGCACTTGATGTGACTGAGTAGCTTCCTGTAGTTCAGAAAGGATTCTCTTGCCATTGCGTTTTGATGACGAGTTTATTTCCAACACCTGCAACAATATTTTTTACACACACACACTACAATCCTTTACCATTAATTTTCAAATGGTTATTATTGGTAATTCAGCATCAGTTATACATGCACAATGGTTCAAGCAAATAACAAAAAATACCATTTAGACACTTAAAAATATACTTTTTGCTCCACTTAAAATCGAACAGGATTAGTTACAATGCTTTTGTTTTGAGTTGGTATTCCTATTACAAGGAGTTTGTTTATTATTAATTTATTACACATCGGCTTCACTTACGTACCTATTTTGGGGACATGTTTCGCAAATCATCCTTTGAATCTTCAGCTCTCATGCGACTAAAGCTTGATCCAGTGGTATGGGTAATTCTGGAGTTGCTGCTGCCATCTGTTGATTTAGTGATGAACTTAAATGTGGTATGCTCTTCTGGCGGGATTTCAAAGTTCATTAGTTGGTTTTTATGTTTTTCTGTGTATATTCTCTCCCATATGACGAGTTCACTATGTTTTTGTATGTATTTTAGTAATTCTGTGCTATCTTCTATTTCATGATTTTCAGACCAGAAATGAGCTGCTATTGCGGACTTTTCAATATTTTTGTATCTTAAGTGCCTGAAGTGTTCTTTCTTTCTAGTGCCTATGTTTTAGTAATTCTGTGCTATCTTCTATTTCATGATTTTCAGACCAGAAATGAGCTGCTATTGCGGACTTTTCAATATTTTTGTATCTTAAGTGCCTGAAGTGTTCTTTCTTTCTAGTGCCTATGTTTCTTTTTGTCCTCCCTATGTAAATTTTTTCACTTAATCTTGTAAATGCCTGACTTTTCTTCTGGTTTTATCAGTATTATTACTGTGAAGTAGGTTTTTAATGTTGTAATTGTTTTTTTGGTGCCAATGTTATATTGTATTTCTTGAATATTTTTTGGAACTTTTTTGTGGCCCAGGGGTGGTAAGTAAATTTAGCAAATCTAATTTCCTGTTTTATTGGTGTGAGAGCTGTGATCTGTTTTAATCTCTTTTGAAGTTTGAATGATTTTAGTTTTTAATCTACAAGGTTTTCTTCCATATCCATTTTTAATTGCAGTTTTTAAGATTTGATGGTATTCTTTTTGATATTCTTGCTGGCTGAGGGGTAGATTTACTAATCTGTGTGTGAGACTGTTGATGGTGGCATGTTTATTTATTGATTGTCACTTTTTCTGTTAAGTTCAACTGTTGTACAATCATGGAAACGTAGAGTCAGACTGAAAAATTCAATGCCATAGCCGGGATTTGAACCAGAAGATCCGTGGTTCAAATCCCGGCTATGGCATTGAATTTTTCAGTCTGACTCTGCGTTTCCATAATTTAGCCTACACACGGCCAGTGTGAAAGAATAATTAATTTCCATGTTGTACAATCAGTTTACATATTGCAGTTTGTCAGTTGATGATAGTGAGTGTAGCTATGGACACTAGAAAATAGATGGTCAAGTGGACAATGTGGAACATTTCTGATATATTCTTCTCTTTGAATTCAATAAAGGGACAAAAGCAGCAGAGGCACACAGAAACATTTGCACTGTATATGGAGATGCCAATGGTGAGAGCTCAATAAGAAAATGGTTTTCTCATTTTAAGAAGGGTTGTTTTGACATGAGTGACTCTCTTCCTTCAAGACAACCTACAGTATTTGATGAAGATCGTCTAAACGTACTAATCCACAATACTCCACGTCAGTGTACTTCAGAACTGGTAAATGTGATGGCCATTCCACCACTGTGCAACATTTGCATTCAATGGACAACGTTCAAAAAGTGGATATATAGGTACCACATGCTCTAACCCAAAACCAAAAAGTCAACAGGTGGCCATATGTGCCTCTGTGATTGCTTTCCCTCAATTAGCTTGTGATCAACATCGAGCATTCCTATCCAGGATCATTACTGGTGATGAGAAATTGTGTCTCCATGTTAACTGAAGGAAAGGAATGGTTGAGCCCGAACAAAATGATCAGCGCAAGAAGAATATGACGTAAAAGTTACACTTTGTACATTTGACTGTACATTTTCTAGCATCCACAGCTACACTATCATCAAATGACAAACTGTGATATGTAAACTGACTGCACAACAGTTGAACTTAACATAAAAAGTCACAATCAATAAATAAACTCATTGTAATAGGAGTGCCAACACATGCAACAAAAGCACTACAAACTTATGCACCAACCTAATACTTGTCAGGGAGCTCCCACCCTGCCAGAACTGTCTTGTTTGATTTTAAGTGAAACATTAAGTGTTTTAAATGTTAACAAGGGTATTACAGAGATTTTATTAACACTCTCCACTGTTTTAATTATTTCATTTTATATCACTTTCATGTTACTTGCACGCTTTTTGCTGAACTCTCAGATGGTGTGCCTCTTTTAAGCAGTCATAGCTTAAATTATATCAAAGAAGGATAGCCATCTGCTGAAGAGAAGGACTATTAAGGCATTATGTTCAGCAATTATATGACAAATTAAAATTTATGCATTAGAATTGCTTCATTGACAACTATTAAAGCACACTATATGTTATGTGATCCTGGTTTTGCTCTCAACAGGAATGATACAGAATAACACTTCCTTTGCAGTAAGGGCTACAAATCCATTTCTTTATAACCTAGAAGTTCTCACATCGCAAGTGTGAAAGTTAAGCCTTTCTGTTTATGCATGGATATAAATTCTTATCCAAAATTACGGTTGAACACATAAGTAAATGAAAATAAGATTAACACACAAGAACAAGGATTATCACAGCACAGTGAAACTTACAAGTGGTAACACTGGAGGACCAACAATGATGCTATGTTGTTACTTGGCCAAAGCTCAGATTGTTCCTAGAGTCCAGGGCTCAAGATAAAGTGTACGAGTATTACAAATGATTGGGTGATTACATGTACAACTCTACCAATGAGAACACACACACATTTCTAAGAATGAACCACCTGCTACCTGACAGGAGTATAAACTCATCTCCACAGCTGTTTTATTCTCGACATAAGCAAACAATAACAAAATATAACAAAACAAAAATTATAAAATTAATTCAATAATAATTTTCGACTGATCAAAATTTTTAATAAGCAAATTGGGAAAATTTCACTACAAGTATCTTCCCAATGAAGGAATTTTCTTTCAGTTGTGTGTTTTTCTGTTTGGCATTCAGTATTAATGGGGTATAGTTATGATGAATTTTTTCTGATATCAAGTACTCTAGATAGAAGTGAAGTCTTACGGCAATTAATATAATTTTGAGACGAACTAATACTCAATGCTCCACTTATTGCTAGTATTTACCTAGAATGTGTTTCGTTAGAATCTTCCACGTTCTAGGTAAATACTAGCAATAAGTGGAACATTGAGTATTAGTTCGACTCAAAATTATATTGTTACCCAGTTATCGGAGGGCGCGACCAACTGAAGGCTGAGTAGGGGACTGGAGGCATTCAGCCCATGCCTACCAATTTATCTCGTGTCACTAACTGAAGGGATGATTAGAAGAGCGGCACGAGCCCTGTACCGTCTCTTTCCCCTCCCACCAGACGTCAGCAAACCTCAGGATAATTGTGCGCGCCGCAAACCTTCCAGAAACGGAGATCTTCCCTATATAAGGCCTGCAGTTGGCGATTCTTGTTCTTGGCGAGCAGCTGTGAGGAGCGACGTGCTGGTGAACGGACTGGAGGACTGTGTACCTGTATCTGAGGAGTTGTACGTAATTGTGAGTGTAGGGTGGACCTGTGACAGACGAACTGGTGAATTGTAATTGTGTGCGCTACGTAATTCTATGTAATCGGCAAGTGTTCCAACTGTAATTCGGTGGAAATAAAGAACATTTTGAGTTTGTGCAATTGGACTTTTAATTTCACGAACCCACAAAGTCACAACTGGTGTCAGGAAGCAGGATATTACCACCATGGAAGCGCCATTGGAAAAGATTTTGGAGAAGATGATGGAAATGAAGGCCGAACTGACCTCGGAAATGAAGACGGCGAATGACAACCTCGCTGCAAAAACAGAAGCAGCAAATAACAACCTGGCCGCAGAGTTGAAACAAATGAAGATGGCCAACGACAACATCACCGAGAAGATGGAAGAGTGAGTGAGTGAGTGAGTGTGTGCTGTTTTAGGGCCCGTCGACAACAAGGTCATTTGGGCCCTACGTCAACACTAAAACTGAAAAGCTATAAAATTTAGCTAAAACAAAGTAAAATATAATAAAAACACTCAACTGCTAAAAGGACATTAAAAACGATCTAAAGACTAAAATTTAAAAACTCTAAAAGTAATAAATATAAAATACAAGTCATACTTGTGTATTAAAACCGATGTTAAAAATAAACCGCAGTGCCTTATCCACGGCCACTGGGTCGTCACCTAAAATACTGAGCAAGTTAGCTCCCAAGCCCAAAGACTGGCGAACGCGAGCGTACTGTGGGCAATCGAGTAAAATATGCCGCACAGTGAGGCGTACGGCACACGGGGCACACACTGGGGCCGGTTCCCCTCTCAACAAATGACCATGAGTAGCTCGTGTGTGCCCAATTCTCAGCCGGGTGAGTATCACCTCGGCTCGCCGGTTATCCCTGCAGGAAGTTAGCCAGGGTCGTACGCTCTCTTTAATTGCCCGGAGTTGTGTGCCTTGTAAAGCTGTCCAGGAGTGCTGCCAAGCAGAGAGGAGTTGGCGACGAAAAAAGCGTTGCACATCCTGGTATGGCACAGTAGTTGTTAAACTCCGGGGCAAACGGCAAGCGAGCTTTGCAGCCGCGTCCGTCTCCTCGTTTCCGGAAATCCCCACATGGCCTAGGGTCCAAGTAAAAACAAAATTGTACCCGCGCCGGAGCATTTGTGAGATCTGGGCCTGTATTTTTAAAACGAGGGTCTGAGCGGCAGTGTGCTGTTGCAAGGCCTGAAGCGCACTCAGAGAATCAGTGCAGACAATAAAAGAGCCGGGAGCTAACTTGCAAATAAAAAGGAGCAAATAGAAGATGGCATACAGTTCTGCGGAAAAAACTGAAGTGGAGTCCAGAAGGCGAAATTTATGAGCCTCACCGTTAATGAAGAATGCGCAACCCGTAGCGTTACCTAACTGGGAACCGTCTGTAAAGACCGGAACATAGTTAGGGTAACGGCCCAGTAATTCGGCAAAAAGTTGTTGGAACACCGAATGTGGAGTAGCGAGTCTAGAGTTGTTTGAAAGAGCGAGATCGAACCGCGCACCTTCGAGCTGCCATGCAGGATAAGGGCAGATGGTCGACCTCTCCACGCGAGGCATTCGGAGGCCATGGGAATGTAGTAGATCCCGAAATCTTATTCCCACGGGGCGTGTCCGAGAACCAGGGCGCATATAACGGTGGACTAAATCTGGACACAGAACTGGTTTGAAACAAGGATGATTGTGATTACTTGCCAAATTCGACACGTATGAGCACAGTAACAGCGAGCGACGAATATGGAGTGGAGGTTCGCCTGAGTCTGCATACAGGCAGTCGACTCGACTGGTGCGGAAAGCTCCTGTGGCAAGGCGGATGCCAGTGTGATGCGCGGTGTCTAAAAGGCGAAGTTTAGAGGCGGTCGCTGCGCCATAAATAAAACTGCCATAGTCCAGCTTGGACCGAACCAGAGAGCGGTACAGCCTCAACATTACCGTGCGATCGCCCCCCCAAGATGCTCCAGATAATACCTTCAGCACCCGAAGAGAACGATCGCAAGAGGCTCGAAGGTGACGAATGTGGTGCTCCCAATTGAGTTGTCGGTCCAAGTAGAGGCCCAAGAATTTCAGGTGTGAGACAAATGGCAGGGGTGTGCCGTTCAAATAAAGATCAGGAGGCGGGTGAATACCTCGTAGGCGGTGAAAGTGGATACACTGCGTCTTCGCAGCTGAAAAACGGAAGCCGGTTTGAAGCGCCCAAGCTGCTAGCTGGGTAATGGTCAGCTGCAGTTGGCACTCAATGTGATCTATGTTGGCAGACCTATAATAGATTGCGAAGTCGTCAACATAGAGGGATGATGGAATTCCACTTCGAACGGCACTAGTGATGCCGTTAATCGCTACGGCAAAAAGGGTGACGCTCAAAATTGACCCTTGAGGTACGCCGTTCTCCTGTATCCGCTCCCGTGATATCGTGTTTCCTATGCGAACCCGAAAACGGCGAAGTTTTAAAAAGTTGCATAGGAATTCGGGTAGATGACCACGCATACCATAACTATGAAGGCTACGGAGTATGCCGTACCGCCAAGTGTTGTCATAGGCCTTCTCCAGGTCGAGGAACACACCCACGGCGTGCTGTTTCAGTAGAAAGGCATCGGAAATATATCCCTCAAGGCGTGTTAGATTGTCGACGCTTGAGCGATGGCGACGAAAACCGCATTGCAAGTTGGACAGATGGTTATGTTTTTCTAGCCACCAATTTAACCGAGCGTTTATCATTCGTTCGAAGGTCTTACAGAGGACACTCGTCAGGCAAATGGGGCGGTAGCTAGATGGAAGTGTGCGGTCCTTTCCGGGTCGAGGGATGGGGATGACAATACCCTCTCGCCAGGAGGAAGGGAAAACCCGCTCATGCCAAATGCGGTTATAGATGTTTAATAGGAAACATAGCGCCTCAGATGGAAGATGTAGTAGCATCTGTCGGTGTACGTCATCGGGACCTGGAGAAGAATCCTTTGCTAACGCTAGAGAATGGGCGAGCTCGGCAGCGGTAAAAGGTTGGTTGTACGGCTCGGTGCAGTCACTATTAAAATTTAGTTGTACCCGTTCCGCCTTTTCCTTTATAGGCAGGAAGAGAGCGTCATAGCGGGCAGTTTGGCTAGTAGCAGCAAATGTTGTAGCTAGGGCTTCAGCTATATCCTGCTCGGTGGTGCACATGGAACCGTTGATGGCAAGGCCGGGAATTACCGTCCGGCGATACTTGCCATACATCCACCGAACAGCTGTCCATACTTGTTGGGTAGAGCTGCGCCGGGAAAGCGAAGACACATAGGCTTCCCAGGATTTACGCTTTGCGTTGCGCAGTATAAAGCGTGCCCTAGCGCGAGAACGTTTGAAGGCGACGAAGTCCCCTTCCGTCGGGTGCCGCTGAAAAACGCGCAAAGCACGTTTGCGTGCTTTGACAGCCAAACTGCATTCCTCGGACCACCACGGTACAGGGATACGACGTGGTGTAGGTGAACCTCGAGGAATGCTGGATTCTGCTGCGAGCAGGATCCTGCAAGTAAAATATTCGACCATTTCGTCGATGGTGTCGAAACCATCGTCGATGAGGTGTATGAGGGATTGGAATTTTCCCCAGTTAGCTTTGGAAATAATTCAGCGAGGATGTCGAGAAGGTACACATTGGCGGCCAGAAAAATGAATGTTAATGGGGTAATGATCACTGCCAAAGAGGTCGGAAAGTACTGACCACTCAAGTAGTGGTACTAATGACGGACTGCAGAAGGAAAGGTCTAGTACGGAATGTGTACCATAAGCGGATGATAGGAATGTCGGGTCACCAGTATTTAGCAGAAGCAGGTCAGACTTATCGAAGACGTCTACGAGGAGGCATCCACGGGCGTCATCAGTGTCTGATCCCCAGAGCGTGTGCTTGGCATTCAAATCTCCCACAAGGAGTAGTGGTGAGGGGAGCTGAGCCAATAGAGCTTGAAGATCACGCTCTGGAACTATACTGAGCGGCGGCAGGTACATGTTGCAGATGGTAAAACTGATGCTCTCCAGCTGTATCCGAACGGCCACAGCTTGCAATGGTGTGGTGAGAGGTACGTTGGCGGCTGAGATGTTAGGCGCCACTAAGGTAGCAACGCCACCGCTCGCACGCATACCTGCAAGAGTCGCTTCTAAATGCAGAGAAGGAGTGAAGGTGTAACGAGTGATTGGGATGTAAGTGGGTTTCCTGGAGACAAATAATTAATGGTGACCGTTGAGAAACTTTTTTCTTGACCTTGGCTGACTTGGGCCCTACGACTCGAAAATCGTTAGCCTCCTGAGACTCCGCTGATGATCGGGAGTCAGAACTCCTACGGCTCGTAGAACGAGACCGGGATCTAATAGAAGGCGAGCGACTTCGCGATCTATGTTGTGGCCGGGATCGGTTTTTCACATTTACTACTGGATTGTTGTTACTCGGTGATGGCTTGGTAGCTGGAGTCTGTACGGCTGAAACGGAGGTAGTGCTGGTGGATATACAAACAGTCTGAGAGGCGGGTTTAACGGCTAGAAAGTCAGTCTGCGTGGATGCGTGGGCGACAGGGACGTGTTGAACAGCAACGGTGGTATTAGGAGTACGGCGGGCTGCTGATGCATATCCAGTTGTAGTGGTAGCAGGCTTTAGTTGTTCAAAGCGCCGTCGTGCCTCTGGAAAAGTCAGGCGTTCTTTTACACGTAGCTCCTGAATGCCTTTTTCGTCCATGAATCTAGGGCACTGTCGCGAGCTGGAGGGATGATTACCGCCACAGTTCACGCAACAAGGTGTTCGACTGCAGTTTGGGTCTTCATGTGTCGGTAGGCCACATTTCTCACAAAGTGCAGGATTGGTACAAGTTACCTTAGTATGTCCGAACAGCTGACATTGAAAACAGCGCATTGGGTTCGGGACATACTGGCGGACGCTAGCACGTTCATATCCGCAATAGATGAATTCTGGTAACTTTGTCCCAGCAAAAGTGAGAAAAACCGTACGCAATGGGTATTCCTTGCCATCCTGTTTCCGTGTTAGCCGGTACGCCTGACAAACCAGTTGATCAGAGAGGCAACTTACAATTTCTTCATTTGCAAGACCGTCTAAGCTGGAGGTGTTCAGCGTCTTGTGTGGGGCTACCCGGATAGGGTAGGAGCCCAACAAAGTTGCTTTCTGTAGCTTCTTAGACTGGTCCGCACTTGTGCTCTCTAATAATAAGCTGCCGTCTCGGAGACGCGTAGCTCTTGTCGAGTTCGCGCTTTATGTAGAACGGACTTATATCTTTAAAGGTTTTGCCATCACATGCCAAGGTCATCACTATAAAAGGGTCGGTGAATGAGGTTTTGCGCGGATGCATTTTGAATAGGACCCCCATCCGGAACCGTCGGCGTCAGCCTGCCATCCGGGGGTTAAAAAAGAAAGACACCGAATCTTCACGGTCTGTGCCGTCATGGGGACCTCACCCATGACCGATCTCATTTGTACCTCAGAAAAGCTACCCTTCAATCTCCACTGCTTGTCCGTATGGGTAAACCGTTCACCACGCACACCCCGGCTTTATGCCCCTACCACAGGAATAACCGCCTGTGGCTCCCCACTTTAGGCCGCGCTGCATATAATAGGCACACGCGGATTCAGGGGACTTGTGGTTGATTACACCGGGGTTCCGTCAGCGGTAACACGTCCGGTCCGTGATACTAACCCAACGGCAAAACGCGGCCGTCGGGCGATTACCACAGACCGGGCCCTCAAGGAGCTACGTGGGTGTACTTGACGGTGTGGACGGGCTCCGCACCTAAAGCTACACATAGGGGCAGTGCGAAGGGTCCGCTCAACCTTCACTTTTGAGACCTCCAGAGAGCACACATGTCGGAAGCCACGCTGAAAACCGTGGGACAGAACCACGGAGATAGGAGAGATCCCTGCTGGTGAGACAGGAGTTACAAACCTAAGACCTTACGTGCTAATAATAATAATAAAAACTAGAAGAGTGTGATGCTTACTGACAAGCAGTAGTAGTGCGTGGCTAGGGACCCCGGGATCGCCAATCCCGTACCTACCGTAGTAGGTCCCTGGGGAAAAATACCAGAGCCTCTTCTGCCAGTTTTCAGGGTTACTGATGGGCCTTCTCAGCAGCCGTAGCGGTCGTGGGGTACACCAAGTCCCCACCGTACATCATCCCATCAGTCAGTCCCCTACTTCCTGTTGCCCACCCCTCGGGACGAGGACAGAAGATGGAAGAAATAAAGACCGAATTGCCCCTGGAAATTAAAGCGGTAAACGAAGCTCTCACCGGCAAATTTGAAGAACAGTTGGCCGGCGTGAGGGATGACGTGACAGAGCTGGGCAAGTGATGGGCCAAGTGGACGAGTGCGTTGAGGGCCTGGCGAACCGCTTCAATGACCTAGAGGAAAAGGCCGACAGTAACGCCAAGTCCCTGAACGCCATGGTGGAAGACGTCGAAGACCTTGCCAACTGCGTAAACAACCTGGAAGGAAAGGCCGACAGCAGCGTCAAGTCCCTGAACGCCATGGTGAAGGACGTCGTCGGCAGGAGGTTGAAGGATTTAACGGTCAACGCGTCGGGAGGCGACACATCTGCGCGCATCAAACCCGCTAAATACGATGGCGCGAAAACTTTCGAAGTCTTCCGCTGCCAATTCGACGCAGTGGCCAAGCACAACAAATGGTCACCAGAGGAGGCCACACAGTTAATAGCCAGCCTCCAGGGATGGGCCGCGGAAGTCCTGAACGCGGTACAGACAATGACGGCACCCAAGGACATCTGGGAGGCCCTGGAGAATCGTTTTGGAAACCACCGCTTAGCCGCAGCCAGCTAAAGGCAAAGATCACAGCAGCCAGGGGAGACGCTGCTGGAGTTCGCCCTGGCGATTGAGCAGCTGGCTAGCAAGGCCTTGGCTGAACTTCCACTGGAATTCGTATCCCGGGAAGCCGCCTACACATTCTTTGACGGGGTAAGAGACACGGAGATTCGTCAGCGCCTAATGCTCGGCGATTACAAAACCAACCACGAGGCGCTGGCGGCAGCATTAAGGATGGAGGCGGCCAAAGTAACAGCTATCCCGACATCGAGAACGAGGAGTGTCCGCTACACCGGAGACAGAACACCAGCCGAGGGACGCCAGCGAACACCTAGTGGCCTGTGTTGGGGGTGCGGACAGCCCGGGCACCTGCAGAGAGATTGCCGACACCAGGAAGGACAGCCGGAAGAACGAGTAAGGCCCAGCATGGCGAGGAGCTTGTCGGCGCCATCCACACCATCTCCTCGAGTGACACTGCACGCCGTCAGCCGGCGTATGGATGACAGCCTCATCGCAGATGGCTGGGTAAGAGGGAAGCCGTGCCGCGTGCTGGTGGACACTGGGGCGGCCGTGACCATCATCAGACCTGACGTGGCGAAGGGTTTGCCAACAAGGAAGCCGAGCCGACCATACCAGCTTGTCACGGCATCGGGCGACACCTTGCCTGTAGAAAAGGAGGCCCTGTTGAAGCTGACCTTGGGAAGGAGTAACGTATGTCTGTGGGTTTTCGTCGCGAAGGTGGCTGAGGAGGTGATACTGGGATTGGATGCCCTCAGGAGCCACGAGGCGATGGTCGACGTCGGCAAGAAGGTCCTGCGGACAACGGAGAAGAGGTTATACTCCGTCGACCAGAGGAGCGCCTTGGAATTTGCAGGGTCGTCTTGAACGAAGACGTGGTTGTCTCCGCGAGGAGCGAGGTGGTGGTGACGGCGCGACTGGAAGGCCAGAGAACCAGGAACATGATGCTGGACCAGAAGACGCATGTACACGGACTGTGTGTAGCCAGGGCATTGCTGCCGTGTCGAGAGGAGGTGCCAGTGAGACTGCTAAATCCAACAGACACCGTTCACGACGTCCAGGCCGGGACAGAGTTGGGAACGTGCAAGCCCGTGGTGAGCGTAACAGCAATCGACAAGACACAGGAGCCGGTGCCGATGCAACACCTGGGGCCCCGGTTAGAAGGCCTACTGGAGAGGGCGGCCGACCACCTGACCGCAGAACAGCTGGAGAAAGTTCGACAACTGCTGAGGCAATACCAGAGCGTCTTCAGCCAAGGCGACAGTGACTACGGCCGCACGGAAAAGGTGCTTCACCGCATCGACACCGGGGACGCCCGGCCTATTCGGCAACCACATAGACGCGTTCCGCTGGCGAAGCAAGGGGCGGTACGAGACATGCTGGAGGACATGAGATCCAGGGGAGTGATTGAAGAGTCTGACAGACCTTGGTGTTCCCCTGTAGTCTTGATGACAAAGAAGAACGGCGAGCTGCGCTTCTGCGTAGACTACAGAAAGTTGAACAGTCACCCGGAAGGACTGTTTCCCCTTGCCCCGGATTGACGACACCCTGGACACGCTAGCTGGTGCACAATGGTTCTTGAACCTGGATCTGAAGTCGGGCTACTGGCAGGTAGCTCTAGACCCAAGAGACAAGGAGAAGACCGCATTCTTGACAGGCCAAGGGCTCTGGCAGTTCACGGTTATGCCTTTTGTCCTCTGCAACGCACCGGCTACCTTCCAACGACTCATGGAGTCAGTGATGAGAGGACTGACTTACGACGCCTGCCTGCTATACCTGGACGACATCATTATCGTCGGAAAGACTTTTGATGATCACCTCGAGAATCTGAGTAAGGTGCTAAAGAGACTGCAGGCGACCAACTTGAAGCTGAATGCGAAGAAGTGCCAGCTCTTCCGCAAGGAAGTGAACTACTTGGGCCACATAGTCTCAGCAACCAGAGTTGCCACAGACCCGGAGAAGACAGGCTGTGAGAGATTGGCCTCGCCCAAAGGATAAGAAAAAGTTGCGCAGTTTCCTGGGACTGTGCAGTTATTACCGCCCTTTCATAAAGGGGTTCTCTAACATCGCCAAACCCCTCACCCACCTGACAGAGGAACACTGGCCTTATGTGTGGACGGAGGACGCCGAAAACGCTTTCTAGCACCTAAAGGAGACCCTGTGCAGTGCTCCAATTTTGGGTTTCCCACAACCAGGTGGCGCCTTCATTGTGGACACCGACGCCAGCGACCATTGCATTGGAGGTGTCCTATCGCAGATCCAGGACGCCCACGAGAGGGGTATAGCCTACTAAAGCAAGATGCTATCCAAGGCAGAGAAGAACTACTGCGTCACCCGACGAGAATTATTGGCGGTAGTAAAGACCTTGGAGCACTTTCACAAGTACCTGTACGGTCAGCCATTCCACCTGAGGACTGACCATTCCGCCCTAACCTGGCTATTGAGCTTTAGGAACCTGGAAGGCCAGACAGCACGTTGGGTCCAGAGGCTGCAGGAGTATGACTTCACCTCGGAACATCGTAGAGGGAAGAGCCACGGTAATGCAGACGCCATGGCCCGAAGACCCTGTCCAGAAGAGTGCGGCCAGTGCACAAGAGTGGAAGGGGAGCGTGCCGCAGCAGTCCAAGTAGTTGTGGCAATCCTGCGGACGGCTGGGATAGCGCAGGCCTGAGGAGGGAGCAGCTGGCGGATGCAGACTTGGGGCCACTCTTGAGGGAAGTGGAGGCAGGGACGACCCCAACCTGGAAGGACATCGCACCGAGGAGCGCCACCTACAAGTTGTACTGGGCCCAATGGGACTCATTGAAGACCAGAGAGGGCGTGCTGTTCCGGGTATGGGAGTCACCCAATGGGAAGACGCAGGGAGAACAGTTGGTACTTCCCCAGAGTAAGGTCCCGGAAATCTTGGAAGAAGTGCACGCCGGTACTTCGGGAGGACACCTGGGAGCGAACTGAACGATTGACAAACTACGGCAGCGCTACTACTGGCTGAGACTCCTAGCAGATGCTAAAAGATGGTGCCGTCACTGTCACGTGTGCGCGGCGAGTCGTGGCCCCCAGACTAGGAGCCGGGGTCGCATGCAGCACTACAAGGTCGGAGCGCCATTCGAACGGATCGCCGTTGACATTGCTGGACCGTTCCCAGTTTCCGACCGAGGCAACAATTACCTAATGGTGGTCATGGACTACTTCACCAAGTGGCCGGAGGTGTATGCCATCCCAAACCAAGAGGCAAAGACAACCACAGACTGCCTCGTGGAGCAAGTGTTCTGTCGATTTGGGGTGCCGTTAGAGCTACACAGTGACCAGGGTACCAACTTTGAGTCCAACCTAATGAAGGAGGCATTACAAAGGCTTGGGGTGAACAAGACCCGCACGACGCTTCTACATCCCCAGTCGGATGGCATGGTCGAAAGATACATCAAGACCTTAGAGGAACACTTGAAGAAGGTCGTGGCCAGCCACCAGTGAGACTGGGGCGTCAAGGTGCCACTGTTCTTGCTGGCCTACCGCTCGTCTACACACGACACAACTGGAATGACGCCAGCCAGCTTAATGTTTGGCCGAGAGTTATGCCTCCCTTGTACCTGGCTTTTGGAAGCCCTCCGGAGGTGAAGCAGCCGGTGACCGAGTATGTGGAGAACCTGGTGGACCACCTCCACGACATGCACAAGATGGCTCGCCAGAACATCCAGAAGGCGAGCGACCGCATGAAGACCAGATATGACAGGCAAGCCAACAGCCAAGGGTTCCAGCGAGGTGACCTGGTCTGGTTGTACCGTCCTACGCGGACCAAGGGACGCTGCCAGAAGCTTCAGCAGCCATGGCAAGGGCCGTATGGGGTGGTGAAGAGGATAAATGATGTGGTCTACCGCATCCAGAAGGTGCCCCGAGGAAAGAAGTTGGTTGTACACATGGATCGTCTAGCCCGCTACGATGGTGCTGTTCGGGACGACCAGCTTTGAGGAGGGAGCAGTGTCACCCAATTATGGGAAAGCCCGACCAACGACAGCTGAGAAGGGACCAGAGGCATCCAAGCCACACCCACCCATTATTCTCAGTCACTGAGGGGATGATTAGGGAAGTGTCACTTGTCGCTGGCCACCTCTCTCCCCCCCTCCCCTGCCATCTGGAACCTTCGCGGTGATTCACTGAAACTAGAGGCTTCGAGAAAATGGCGATATTCCTATAAAAAGGGCTGCAGTGAGTGAATTGAGTCAGTTCTTGGCGAGCAGCGAAGCAGCGTCGTGCTAGTGTACGGACGAGAAGACTGTGTACGTGTGTCGGAGGAGTTTACGTGATTGCGAGTGCAAGTGGAACTGAACGGACGAACTGGTGAATCGTAATTCTGTGCATTACGTAATTCTGTGTAATTGGCAAGTGTTCAACTGTAAGTCGGTGGAAATAAAGAACATTTTTGAGTGGTGCAATTGGACTTTTCATTTCATGAACCCACAAAGTCACAATATGTTGTTGTTTTCAAATGCTAGGCTTTGGCAATGAAGCCATAGCTCTCTTGCTCTCCAATATTTCTGTGTAGTAGATCCGGCAGGTAGGGGTTCACAGGTTAAAATATGTTCTTCAGTCATTTCCTCTTCTTTGTTGCACAGAGGACAATTTGGACTTGTATAAATTCCTATTCTGTGTGTTTTGCCAAATAATCATGTTCTGTAAGTAATCTAAAATTTGCTACTGCAGCTTTACGTGGGATTTCTGGAATAATTTCTGTATTTTTAATTAAAATGTTCCACTTTTTTATCTTTGGCTTTGTTAGATATTGAGTGATCTTGTTTGTTTTTATATTTGCTTTTGATTAATCCTTTTATGGATGTAAAGGGTAAGTTTTAACCATTTTTCTGAATTAAATTTGCACCTTTTTTGGCAAGGAAATCAGCTGATTCATTTCCAGTAATTCCACAATGTGCAGGTATCCACTGTAATATAATTCTTTTCTGTAGTTTTTGAAGTTGTTGGATCATTTTATGACATTCTTTAATTTGGATTGACCTCATTTTATATGCACTTATTGCACATAATGCTGCTTTCTTCCCTTTGATCCTAGGTGTTTCAGAAATTCAGTATGTATTTTATCTGGTCCAGGAGACTTTATCTTTCAACTCATGAATGGCATGATTTAGTTCCCTTATGGTGAATTCTTTGCTGAATACATCATTTGTTCTGAGCACTTTTTAAATTTGAGATCTTTTTTAATCTGTCTTCGTTTTCCTTTTGCTTCAGAGGAAGATGTTTGATCTGACACCTGTAAGTATTCCACTAACTATTTGGTGTGATTTGGGGAGAACATACATATTAAATCCAGAAATTTCAAAATATTTCCGTAGATCATTTGTGACACTGGCTTCTTGGATGATGAATACTCTATTTCTTTTATGACTTTTTGAAATTCCATTTTTTTACTCTGTGAAAGTCCTGCATTCCATTGGAGAATTTTGAGGGTGTTCTGTAATTGACGTCCTGCAGATGTCCCCACCCGGAGATCCGAACGGGGGACTATTTTACCTCCGGAAAATTTATCTGAAGGACTTGTCATGTTTTAAGTAGCATAAATGTAACTGTTTTTTAAGTGGACACCAATTTTTTGCTTGTAATGGTGGTTACATCATCCACTCACTTTAACCCCCAGTATGTCTGGAGGGCCACACCTGTCTTTGGTTAATGGGTCCATCGGACCTGGCCGGGAGGAGTTTTAAAGTCCATCAGCTTTTCTCACAAGCACCAATTGTGGAACATTTGTACGACGTGACAGGTCAGCGTAAGAGGTGAAATAGCATTTCCTCTATTTCTGATGTAGTTATACCGCTAACGCTCGGTCCCCAGAGCCTCATTGGTAAAAGCAGGTTGCACCACAGGCTGGTTGAGGTTGGGATTTGGATAGGAGAGGTTATGGAATGCACATCACTATCCCTTGCATCCCAAATGGAAATATATACAGATCAGATAAATAACAAGGAATGAGAATGCAAGGTGATTAGAGACTAAAAAGCTTTAGAAATGGTATAGCCCATGACCATATGACAATAAGAAGGATATTGAACATATATTTGAATGTAAAGGGACAGGCATGAGGAGAAAAGCATTTCCATCTAAAAAAGGTTTTAAGTTGGCAGAAAATGTACTGTAAGTGGTTTGTTCTGCACAGAGATAAAGTAAAAACAAGTCAATTGACACTGAAAAGAGAGAATACAAGTAGTCACTCAGTAGACAGTAGATTTTAATGTACACAGGCTGACTCAGAAATAACACCTCTTTTTAGTTGGTTATTGTTACTGCAGGTGCATGCACAGATAGTAGATGACATGCTAGTTAGTACCAGTACAAGGGAATGGGAAATTCAATTAAGATGGAAAAGTGGACTGGAAATTCAATTAAGATAGAAAAGTGGAATGTTAAAGATCATGTTCACATGGTAGAGCTTTACACTGAAATTAAGCCAATAGTAGCTACCCAGCAAGCTTTCCACAAATAAAATCAAAGCGGAAATGTCCCAGATAGCCATATCACACAGCAATAGCAATGGATAGCTATGGGTCATGCGTGATAGCTAGCTTCCTGGGGGATTCCAAAATAAGAGGACAAGGGAAAACAGAGATTGTGTACAATCATTAATTCAAACAAATCTACAACAACCACTCCGCCAAAGCTTGCACAGACTAAATATGAGCTATGGGATGTATGACACATTTTACACCTAGATGTACATGCACAACCCTACAAAATACAGGTAGTATAACATTAAGGCTCACTGGCAAGGATGCATGCGTGTGTTTTGTAATACGTTTCTGAAAATGTGAGCAGTTGATCCAGCAATTGTTGACACCTTGATGATGACTGATAAGGCATACTATTTATTGTCAGAGACAGTTAACAAGCAAATTTGCCATTTTGGGGGTACTGAGAACCCATAGCAATTCCATAAACAAATGCTACACAGCCCGATATTAACAATGCAGTGTGGAGTCATTACAAATGGAATCGTTAATCCATATTTCTTTTGGGACAACAATGGTGCAACATGTACTGTGAATTCGGAGCAGTAGGTGCCCATGATTGGAACTTTTCGTCCCTGCACTACAACAGCATCTCCAACTGATGTATTAGAATTTTAGGACTGGAGCAAAACTATAGTGCCAATTGTAACATTGCAAGTGCAAATTTGAGCAACTTGTATATTTTTGTTTGTTTTTTCCTCAGAGAACAATGTTAGCTCATAGAATGTTCAGTAATAACCTTACCTTAAATCCTAGCTCATTGGCTATGGCATATACAGCACAAGTCTTCCCTGTTCCGTATGGACCAACCAAGATAACTGTGTTGTCAGGCAACTTGTTTCTTTCACTGCCACCAGAGTCTGAATCCACAAACTCATCTCCACTAGAAGCATCTGAAATGATAAAATGCCACCCAAAAGGTACATTTCTACAATAGTATTACAAATTTTATGATTTAGTAGGACATAAAAGTAATTCTTGAACTCTATTGGTTGTTAAGGACATACTTCTGCCACAGAAATAAATCTGAGAAGACTTAATATACGAAAAGAAGCTAGAAACAGCAAGCATTTTTAAATTTACTTTCTGTCATTACTCCAGCTGGTTCACAGGAAGGATGACCTCACATTGTTTTATAGTTTTATATACACTTCGTCAACTGCTTAGGGATTCTCCTGTCTTGAGTTTTCTGCACAGTCATTCAAATGGATTGGGGTTCTCCTATCTTGAGTTTTCTGCATGGTCCATCATCTGGTTGGGGTTTCTACTGCAAGTGTATTTTATGACACAAGCCCTAAACATATGAGGAAGGCTACATACATGGGGACAGTATGCCAGCTTTTTCATTCAATTCCTGAAGGAGGCCATGGACCTTAGAATGGCCAAAAGCTCAACATTAGTAAATTTGACGCAACTGATCACCCGTGAAGCCTTGTTATAATCTTACAAATAAAATTATGATTCATAAATTATAATAAATAACTTATTTGTTGGAATGACAGAATCAGAACTGAAAAATGCAATGCCATAGCCAGGATATGTCTGTATGTCTTTCTAATTTTAAAATTATGCTGACCATCTTACCAAAATATTTAATAAAAATTATGTTAATCCTGTTCAAGACAGGTTTTATCCTTGAGACCATCAATTCAATACACCAACTCATATCTACACAGGTGGCTAACTTTTGGAATACAAACAGGAGCTGAACCTGGTGCTTGTTTTGCTTTTACAAAAAGGCAGGGAAATATACAAACAATTTTGATGGTGAAATTGATGCTCTATAAATATCACTAACATTTTTTTTCACGGTTACATAAAAGCAGTTATTGTCTTGATTCTAAAGCTATTGGATCCACTAACTCAACCCAAAATGGTAAAGATAAAAGGAATATTTGATGTGATCAAACAAATACAGATTCTAAATAAAATATAGTCTTATAGGTAAGGTAATGTTACACTGGTGATTATGGGAGCCAAATAGAGGATATTCTAACAAATACTAATAAAACAAAAGTTCTCATACAAATCATACCATATTTTTACATTGTGGTTCTCATTTGCATTCTCTGAAATTTACATACCTCCCTTTCCCTTAGTTGTAGATGTTGCAGTCCTGGTTTGTGTTTCTTCACTGTAGCGTTTCCAAGCCTCCAGCCATTTCCGCAGTCTCCCAACACTATAAGCATTACCGATCACCTCCTGCCCAGACAGAGGCCTGTACTTCTCTGTCCACATCTTGTAAATGCCTAAAGGTTCTGCTGCTATGTTTTCCTCCTCACAGGGTTCTTTCTTCACCCTTCTGCTTCTTCGTTTTCGTTTTCTATTTTCTGCTTCTGGAAGAATGCTTGCATTATTTGTGAGTGGAGCAGCTCTTGCCCTCAATCTTCTGAAAGTACGGTACACTGGAAACTCTGGAAAAGCTGCTTTTATTCCTTCAAGGAGAGCTTTGTAGCTCTGGTGTGTGACGGTCTCAGAGGGTGTTTGTTGTATTGTCAGCAATGTGGTACTTTCTGAGAACTCCCCGAGCTTCAAGACTCCCTGTAGCTGTAAGGGAACATCATATGACTTCATGGGCATAACAACAGATGGCAAGTTCCATACAGTTGCATCCTCCTTTTGTTGGACGTGAGAAATAGTTGGGAACACATAATGCTGTTGTTCTTCCATGCTGTAAATATAAATATAACCAAAGTAATTTGAATGCTATAATCACTATCATAATGTCCACAGAAATTCTCTGACTCATTAAAACTGTATTATTGTTGGTGATTGACCATTGTTGGCTATGTGCTATTCTGACTAATGAATCTGCTACTATAGTTGTGAACCATAGGATCATTTTCTCAAGCTATGCATGGGATGAATGTAAAGATAAACACCACCAGCTAGGGGCTAATAAATTTAATGGATGCTATCTGAGTTATCTAAAGAGAGTAAACAATTGTTCAAGGTTGTAGAATTAAATGTGTCTCAATTTTAGCATTAGATATTATAAATACAGTAAACTACCGATTATTATTGTGCAGATTCAGGTCTTTGTACAGAATCCCCTCCCCCCCAAAAAAACATACTTTATCTTTCTACCAGGGAATCAAGTTTTCTGCATTTTACTTACTGAGTGGAGACAACGACCAGCTGCATGATAATTGAGTACTATTTCCATTGCTATTAGCTTACCTGTTTCTGAATATCAAAACAGCTCAGCTTTTTGGTCAGTTATTGTAATGTGTTGATATTCTAGATTATACAGGCTACAGTACAATAATAAATTAAAGGATTGATGTAAGAAAACCTTGAAGTGCTGTGCAAAAAGGTGAAGCAGACAAACATCAAGGGTTATATGTGTTTGGAGGAATTTAGTAACTGTGACGTAAAAATTAATCTCAGAAACTATTTGTAGTTGGTTTATTAATACTCGTCCCTTACTTGTTTATATTAATGAGAGACTAGTTTCAAAGGCATTCGCCTCCATTTTCAATCTCTTTCCAACTGGCATCTGTTGTCTGCTCTCTCTCTCTCTCTCTCTCTCTCTCTCTCTCTCTCTCTCTCTCTCTCTCTGGTGGTGGAACTATGAACTTCTTTGTCAAATTATCTACTGGTGGGATTTCAAAGTTCATTACGTGATCTTTATTTTTCCATATGAACATGTTCTCCCATGTTGTCAATTTATTTTGGTTTATCACTCCTTTTAATAATTTCGGATTTGGATCAATGTCATGATTTTCATTCCAAAAATGAAATGCTACTGCTGACTTATCTTCTTGTTTCAATCTGATGTTTCTAAAGTGCTCTCTGACTCTGGTTTTTAGATTTCTTTTAGTTTGACCTATGTAGCATTTTTCACAATTCGTACAACTTATTTGGTATATTCCGGATCTGTTAACTGATGGGATTTCATCTTTTGTTTTTGAATTTAGCAATTTTAAAATTGAGTGTCTATTAGTAGGTGCCAAGGTGATATTTTGTTCCTTGAATATCTTTTTAAATTTATTAAATGTTTTTGGATGATATGTAAATGAACTGAATATGATGTTGCTTTCTTTTTCTTTTGTAAATGTGATTGTTTCCTTAATGGTTTTCTTTAGTTTAGCTTTTTTAATTTTCTTCAACACCAAACTTTTGTTGTGTCCATTTTCTTCTGCTATGTGTAGTATTGCTTTTTGTTCTTTGAAATTCTTCTTTTTCCATGGGTATGTTGACTAGTCTGTGTGTAAGGCTATTTATTATTGCATGTTTATGTGGAATTGGGTTGTGGCTATTATTTTTTATGTAATTTTCTGAATGTGTTGGTTTCCTATAAATTCCAACATGGGAGAACATATTCATATGGAAAAATAAAGATAGCGTAATGAAGTTTTAAATCCCACCAGTAGATAATTTGACAAAGAAGTTCATAGTTCCACCACCAGAGAGAGAGAGCAGACAACAGATGCCAGTTGGAAAGAGATTGAAAATGGAGGCGAATGCCTTTGAAACTAGTCTCTCATTAATATAAACAAGTGACGAGTATTAATAAACCAACTACAAATAGTTTCTGAGATCAAGGGTTATATTATTTGAAGCAAAAGGTTAGAAACAGTGATGTATTTAACATTTGAAAGTAATGAGTCGGTAATTCAAAAACAAACATCACTTAAATTATTCTTACTTGGACATGTTTCGGAGAACGTTTTGACCCCATCGTCAGCAGTTATCTGACTGGTTGGATATATTTTAAGACACAGATAGGTCTTCAGTACTTAACTTAATGTGATTTAACTTGGTAGAACAATTCACAAAACTGCAAGTTTGGTAATAATTTTGTATCTACTGAATTTGTGGTGATACTGTTCCTAAAATAAGCTATTGTATGTTTTGTAGTAACATATACTTAAAACGAGTAAAAGTAGAGTAAAATTTTACTGCAAATGTTACTTCTCAAGAAGCCAGCTTTCTGGGAAGTAATTATGACAGCAGCATAACCAGGTAATAAGGGTGCAAACAATCAAGTACTCACTATGGCATAAGAAAAAACAAGTATGTGGAAAAATTGTGTTATGAAGAGTGAATTAGAATGGCCAGAAATACTTTTGAAGCTCTGCACTCTAGATTGCCCAATCTCTTCCTTCTTAGCTGGCTGACATTTTAATTGAGATAACTGGAATTGCAAGAGGTTTCCCACACATCTTCAAAACATGGTGCCATTAAGTTAATTGGGAGTCGATTAATAACACAAAACAACACTCACTTTTAAATTTTCCCGGAACCGGTTTCTGAGGGCTTCCCTCTATCTTCAGCCGGACATCGACTAGTTCTCATTGGTGTAGCTGGCAATATTTTGTCTTCGGTCTCCTCTGGTGGCGGTCCGAGGAACTTGCTGAACAAATCTTTCTGGGGGATGTCGAAATTGAATACTTTGTTCCTATTTTTTGAAATAAAGATTTGTTCCCATGTGGACAGCTCTTCTTTTCCTGTTGTATGTTTTAGTAATTTTGGTTCTGGATTTATGTTGTGGTTTTTTCCCCAAAAATGCGTGGCAACTGCTGATTTTTCTAATTGTTTGTACTTTATGTTCCTAAAGTGTTCCTTTGCTCTTGTTTCTAAATTTCTTTTGGTTTTTCCAATATAAATTTGACTACAGTCATAGCATTCAATTTGATATATACCAGATTTTTTGTTAGATGGAATGGCATCTTTGATGTTTGAGCAAATTAGGTTTTTTAAGGAGTAATGGTTCACTGGAGCTAGTTGAATGTTTTGTTTTTTGAAGACTTTTTTGAATTTATCAAAGGCCCATGGATGGTAAGTGAATTTTTTGAAGATCATTTTAGTTTCTGTAGCTGAGAGGGTTGTGGTTTCCTTTAGTAGTTTCTTCTTTTTTGCTAAGTTCACTTTTTTGTCTACTAGTGATTTGGGAAAGTCATTTTTCTGTGCTATTTCAATAATTTTGTTGTATTCTATTTTGTATTCTTCTGCTGTGAGAGGGATGTTGACCAGTCTGTGTGCTAAACTATTAAAGATTGCCTGTTTGTGGGATCTTGGATTGTAGCCATTAGCTTTTATGTAGTTGTCTGTCTGTGTTGGTTTTCTGTAAATGCCAAAGTTTATTCTATTTTTATTTCTGATTATTTTTAGATCTAAAAATGGTAAATACTCGTCTTTTTCAACTTCTACAGTGAACTTGATGCTTTTTTCTTGAATATTTAAAAGTTTTAGTGCATCACTGATGTGTTTTTTTGGCACTATGGCAAATATGTCATCTACATATCTTTGCCAGAGTTTGAACATCCATGGGAAACCTTTAGTGATCCTTATTTCCAGTGCACTCATGTACAGATCAGCCAGGAAGGGTGATAAGGGGTTGCCCATTGCTAAACCAGAAGTTTGATGGAAATATTTTGTTTGAAACTGGAAGAAATTCTGTTCTATGCATAATTTGGTAAGTTCGATGTAATCTGAAATTTCAAGTGATGACATTCCAAGTGATTTGAGCCATTTTTCTATCAATGTTGGGAGTTGTTTAACTGGTATGCTGGGAAACAGTGATTTAACGTCAAATGAGACGTTGCCAGCTACACCAATGAGAACTAGTCGATGTCCGGCTGAAGATAGAGGGAAGCCCTCAGAAACCGGTTCCGGGAAAATTTAAAAGTGAGTGTTGTTTTGTGTTATTAATCGACTCCCAATTAACTTAATTTATACAACAACACTGTTTTCAACACTTCCATGAAATGATTTATGGTGCCATTAAATAGGTGATTTGCCATTGTTCCAAACAAGGTTTTACAAGATACCTTGAACCTACTGAATCTACAATACCAATTCATATGGTGCACAATGGAAAACTTTCCTTGACTTAAAAATTATTGGAAAGACCAACACCTAACTTTCAGCATCTACAGAAAACAAACACAGATGACTTCTAAAATTCAAGTTTCAATCCCACAGGTTACAAAAATGTAGCTTTCAATAGTTTAGCTTATCAACTAGTGAACATCCCCATAAAACCTAAGCAGTACAAAGAACAATGTAAACACATCCTCATAGATGTAGCTAATAATGGTTACAACAAAGATTTGCCTGCCTCAGTAGTGTAGGTGGTAGCGTGTCTGCCTCACGTTCAAGCGGTCCCGAGTTCGAATCTCGATTAGGGTGAGTTACCTGGATAAGGTTTTTCTGGGGTTTTCCCTTATCCTGATAGAGGAATGTCGGATAACTCTAAGTTACATGGACCCTGGACTCATTTTAGCATCACTTCACCCATTTCATTCATCATCCGGTATGACTTAACGTTGGAGGACATAAATTAAAAAAAAAAAAAGATTCAATAGATAAGACAGATAAGTATAAAAGAGAGAAACAAATAACAGACACAAAAGTCAGCCAACAAACAGAACAGCAACTCACATACTGCCAGGTATACATCATAAATTCAACAGGATTTTCAAGAAGTGCAAGATAACTTCGATTCCAAAACACAATTACACTACACAAAAATTGCTCTGTACAAAAAGAATCTGCAGCCACCGCCACCACCAGGCATTTGTAATATTAATTGCTCCAACTGCAACCAAATACATTGGATAAACAAAAAGAGACCTATGCACCAGATTGAAAGAACACATAGCTATAAAATGCAAACAAATTGAAAAATTAATATAATTTTAAGTTGAACTAGTACTCGACATTAGCTGAGGATGTTAGGAAGATCCTCACGAAACGCATTCTAGGTAAACCTAGCAATATATGGAGAATGGAGTACTAGTTCAACTCAAAATTATATTAATGTTTAGCTTCATTGTATCATAGTCATTTCTCATTTAGAAAACTGAAAAGTTTTTAATAGCTTAGGTATATATATATTTTTAACGTCCTTCAACATTAACTCATATCGGACGTTGAATGAAACGGGTAAAATGATGCTCAAATGAGCCCAGGGTCCATAGAGCTTAACGTTACCCGACATTCACCTTCAGGATAAGGGAAAACCCCGAAACAATCTTATCCAGATAACTCACCCTGACCGAGATTCCTATTCAGGACCTCTTGAACGTGAGGCAGACTCGCTACCATCTATGCTACTGAGACGGGCTTATCATTTTTGGTCTAACATTAATAAAATTATATCAAACATCAAATTATTTAGAGCTCCTAGTTGTCATGAACTAAAAGCATGAGAAAACATGCAAATATTAAAGCAAAAAGGTCATGTCATGAATTTTTATTTAATGCCTTTGAACAACCTCTGGAAGTTCACTCCACCAAAGGATGCTATTTCAGATTCCTAAGCCAAAACTGTCAACAGCACCAAGAATCAATTTTACAAATGCTGACGATGAGGACAAGCCTTAGTCCTCAAAACAAGTTAAGGTACTATTTTTTAGTCAATGATTTTTTAGGTTTCTAATCTAACTCATCTTTATAAACTTAAATAAGTTGGCCACAGCATATTTTTTCTCAGTAGGCAGTCATAACACAAGATATAATACCAAATTAGTAATAACTGTCACTTCTACCTTCAATTGACCATTTTTAGCTTTAAAAGTTATAAAAAAGTTTCACATTCTGAGATTCTGCCAGTCAATGAATGCATACAACTTTCAAATCTACCACCAGAAGCCATCAGAGTTACTCTCAACTGAAGGAAGAAGATAAAAGGAGCATTCAAAAAGAAACGAGCCGGACGCTGCATGTTAGAAACCAGTACCTACATGTTAGAAGTATTGGCCTTGGCTGTTGAAACACTTGTCTCACTGTGACACAAGGCAGTGAATGGCTGTCTCATAAAATTCCTGGGAATGCGTTGTGAACTAGTTCCGCACATACAGCTTGACGTCGTCTGAGGTGAATCGTTTGCCCCTCAGAGCCTTTTTAGGGGATCAAATACGGCGTAATCACAGGGAGAGAGATCTGGACTGTATGGAGGGTGGCAGAGAACCTCCAATTGAATTTCTGCAAGAGTGTCGCAATTGTGTTGACCATATAAGGCTTTATGGCATTGCATTGTTGTAGAGCAGAATGATCCCAGGAGTGAGATTGTGTGGTCATTTTGATCTGATAGCTTGGCAAAGGGTGGTCAAGATTTGCAAGTAACGCTGGGCATTCACTGTTGTCCCATGCTGTAGAAAGTGTATCAGAAGGGGGCCATCTTGGTCAAAGAAATCCGTCAGAATAACCTTTCCAGCACTTGTGCAATGGCCCTGGATTTTTTTGTTGGTAGTGGATGCTTCCACTGGAGACTTTGTCATTTTGATTCTGTTTCAAAGTGATGATGCCAAGACTCATCTCCAGCCACAGCTTGTGCCAGGAACTCATTCCCTTCCCTAGCATAGCACTGCAGATGACAGATAGTGGGCCATTCGACATGCTTCCATGTGGTTGAAGACTGTGGGGCACTAATTGAGTGCACACTTTACGCAAGTGTAGTGATGGTGTCAACACTTCCACACTCAATCCGACCTTGGTGGCCATGGATTTCACTGTCACTTGGCGGTCCTGGGTAATGAGTGCGTCAACCACATGAACAATGTCATCAGTAATGCAGTGTGGTGCTTAAGACTGCACTATCGGCTAATGACCACCATCCTTCCCTGAAGTGCTTGTGCCACACTTTGACCCTTGCAAGTTAGTTTTTATTCATCCTTTTGATCATATTACATGACATAGGACACGTCAAGTACTTATAAATAAAAATTATACAATATACATATATACAACACAAGTTTGGAATGAAAATTCAACTGTATATACAGTATAATAATAATAATAATAATAATAATAATAATAATAATAATAATAATAATAATAATAGTAATAGTAATAGTAATAATAATAATAATAATAATAATAATAATAATAATAATAATAATAATAATAATAATAATAATAATAATAATAATAATAATAATAGTTCACTTATAGTTAACATATTCAAACAATTCACCTATACTATAAAACATTAACATCATTAATATTAACAAAATTAATTGTCTAAGTAATCATAATATTCTTTTATGCTATAAAAACAATGGAGTGAAAAGTTTTTTGAGACAAATTCTAAATCAATGCAGTGCAGGTAGAATCACCCTGGCGGTAGAATCGCGAAGCCGATGAAAAATGAAGACCGGGTTGCGACGGACAGTTGAATGTAGTTTTTGTAAAAAATAAACAGTTTAAGGTTAGCTAGCAAACTGTAATGGTGACGAATGTATTTGCTAGGAAAATAAGTGTAGTTTTTGTATTTTGTAACCTCATTTTATATTTCACAAACCCACAAAGTCACAACTGGTGTCAGGAAGCGGGATAACATCACCGAACATTATGGCCATGGAATCGGTATTGGAAATGCTTTTACAGAAGATGAACGAATTAACAGCGAAGTCGGAAGCGGCAAATAACAACTTAACCGCGAAGATGAACGAGTTAACAACAAAAACAGAAGCGGCAAATAACAGAGTTGAAAGAAATAAAGACCGATTTGACCACAGAAATGAAGGCAGCAAATGACAGTCTGGCCACGGAAATGAAGGAGGCGAACGAGGTCCTCGCCGCCAAATTTGAGGAACAGTTGGCCGGCGTGAGGGATGATGTGACGGAGCTGGGCAAGCGGATGGGCCAAGTGGACGAGCGCGTCGAGGACATGGCGAACCGCTTCAATGACCTAGAGGAAAAGGCCGACAATAACGCCAAGTCCCTGAACGCCATGGTTGAAGACGTCGAAGACCTCGCGAACCGCGTAAACAACCTGGAGGGAAAGGCCGACAGCAGCGTCAAGTCCCTGAACACCATGGTGGAGGACGTCGTCGGCAGGAAGCTGAAGAACTTGAAGGCCGACGCGCCGGGATGCGACACAACATCTGCGCGCGTCAAACCTCCCAAGTATGACGGCGCGTCAACGCTTGAAGTCTTCCGCCGCCAGTTCGACACAGTGGCCAAGCACAACAGATGGTCACCGGAGGAGGACGCCACACAGTTAATAGCCAGCCTCCAGGGAGGGCCGCAGAAATCCTAAACGTGGTGCAGACGACGGCGGTGCTCAAGGACATCTGGGAGGCCCTGGAGAATCGCTTCAGGAACCACCGCTTAGCCGCAGCATACCGCAGCCAGCTAAAGGCAAGGTCGCAGCAGCCGGGGGAGACACTGCAGGAGTTCGCCATAGCGATTGAGCAGCTGGCTAGTAAGGCCTTGGTTGACCTGCCACTGGAGTTCGTATCCCGGGAAGCCACCTATAATTTTGTCGACGGGGTACGGGACACGGAGATTCGTCAGCGACTGATGCTCGGCGTTTATAAAAACATCCACGAGGCGCTGACAGCGGCATTAAGGATGGAGGCGGCCAAGGTAGCATCTATCCCGACGTCGAGAACGAGGAGTGTCCGCTACGCCGGAGACAGAAGACCAGCTGAGGGACGCCGGCGAACACCTAGTGGCCTGTGTTGGGGGTGTGGACAGCCCGGACACCTGCGGAGAGACTGCCCACACCAGGAAGAGCAGCCGGAAAACGAGTAAGGGCCGTCGTGGAGGGGGGCACGTCGGCGCCATTACCACCATCCCCTCGAGTGACAATCCGCGCCGTCAGCCGGCGGATGGATGACAACCTCATCGCGGACAGCTGGGTAAGAGGAAAGCCGTGCCGCGTGCTGGTGGACACAGGGGCGGCCGTCACCATCATCAGACCTGACGTGGCGAAGGGTTTGCCGACGAGGAAGCCGAGCCGACCATACGAGCTTGTGATGGCATCGGGCGACACCATGCCTGTGTAGAAGGAGGCCCTGCTGGAGCTGAACTTGGGACGGAGTGCCGTGCGTCTGTGGGTGTTCGTCGCGAAGGTGGCTGAGGAGGTGATTCTGGGACTGGATGCCCTCAGGAGCCACGAGGCGACGGTCGATGTCGGCAGGAAGGTCCTGAGGCTCAACGGGAAAGAGGTTATACTCCGTCAACCAGAAGAGCGCCTTGGAATTGGCAGGGTCGTCTTGAGCGAAGAGGTGGTTGTCCCCGCGAGGAGTGAAGTGATAGTGACGGCGCGACCGGAAGGCCAGACAGCACATTGGGTCCAGAGGCAGCAGGAGTACGACTTCACCTCGGAACATCGCAGAGGGAAGAGTCACGGTAACGCGGACGCTATGTCCCGAAGACCCTGTCCAGAAGAGTGCGGCCAATGTACAAGAGTGGAGGGGAAGGAGCGTGCCGCAGCAGTTCGAGTAGTCACGGCAGTGCCTGCGGATGGCTGGGATAGCGCAGGCCTGAGGAGGGAGCAGCTGGCGGACGCAGACTTGGGGCCACTCTTGAGGGATGTGGAGAATCTGGTGGACCACCTCCACGACATGTACGAGATGGCTCGCCAGAACATCCAGAAGGCGAGCGACCGCATGAAAACCCAATACGACAGGCAAGCCAACAGCCAAGGGTTCCAGCAAGGTGACCTGGTCTGGTTGTACCGCCCGACCCGGACCAAGGGACGCTGCCCGAAGTTTCAGTAGTCATGGCAAGGACCGTACCATGTGGTGAAGAGGATTAACGACGTGGTCTACCGCATCCAGAAGGTGCCCCGAGGAAAGATGTTGGTGGTACACCTGGATCGCCTGGCCCGCTACGAAGGCGCTGTTCGGGACGACCAGCCTTGAGGAGGGAGCAGTGTCACCCTGGCGGTAGAATCGCGAAGCCGATGAAAAATGAAGACCGGGTTGCGACGGACAGTTGAATGTAGTTTTTGTAAAAAATAAACAGTTTAAGTTTAGCTAGCAAACTGTAATGGTGACGAATGTATTTGCTAGGAAAATAAAGTGTAGTTTTTGTATTTTGTAACCTCGTTTTATCATTTCACGAACCCACAAAGTCACAATAAAGCTGGAGGCCAGTATATACAAAGCTTTTTTCAAAAGAACTAGTGCTATGTGTGATTACATGAAGGTTATCTTTTCTTCTGGTATCATGAGAATGTATCTGTGAGTTTGTTGTGTACATACTGAGATTATTTTTTATGTAGCATAATGTTTCATATATGTAAATACAGGGGAGGGGCAATATATTTAATTCCTTAAATAGTGGCCTACAACTGGTTCTTTCATTAACATGTAGTATTATCCTAATTGCCCGTTTTTGCATTTTAAAAATAGGATTGCTCCTGTTGAATTACCCCAAAATAATATTCCAAAGCTAAGAACAGATTGAAAATATGCATGATATAAAGATATGACCGATTTCAAGTCCATGATTTTTTAAATGACTGTGATGGTATAAGTTATTTTACTCAGTTTTTGTGATAGTTTTTTAATGTGAGCCGACCACTTTAAATTATTATCCACCCATACCCCTAGAAATTTTGTACTATCTGTGTATGAGATATATTTGCCCTGGAACTCTATAAAGGGATGACTGGCAAGTGTATTTTGTTTATGATGAAAAGCTATTGCTGTTGTTTTTTCTGTATTTATTAATAATCTATTAATGTTGAACCAGTTTAGCAATTCAGACGTCTGTTCTATCTTATATTTTAAGGATTTCAAATTGTAACCAGAAATATGTAAGTTTGTATCATCAGCAAATAATGTTGGATAACTATTTTTTAAGGAACACTCTAGATCATATATATCAGAAATAAAACAGGTCCAAGAATTGAACCTTGGGGGACACCATATTTTATTGCTGCCATAGATGATAAATATGTTGTAATTTCATTTGTATTTACACGTATATAAGTGATTTCTACCATCTGTTGTTGGGATGTTAAATATTCTTTAAACCACTTGTTCACTGTTCCATGTATACCGATAACAACTAGTTTTTCCAATAAAATGTTGTGATCTACTAAGTCGAATGCCTTTGACAAATCTAAAAATATACCAATATTTTCTTCTTTTTTATCCATAGATTCATATATACGTTTAACAAAATCTGCTATTGCTGTGTTTATTGACTTGTCTTTTGCGAAATCCATGTTGTTTGTTTGTTATTATACTGTGTTTATCGAGGAATGATGTAAGTCTGACGTACATTACTTTTTCTATTAATTTTGAAAAAACGGATAGTAGTGATACAGGTCTATATCAAATTCTTCCCCCTTCTTAAAGAGAGGTTTCACCTTAGCCACCTTCAACTTTTCTGGAAATTCACCCGTTGATAGTGAGAGGTTTATTATTTAACATAGGAGTTTTATTATATTTTGGTAGCAGTTCTTTATAACACTGTCAGGAATTTCATCAATACCACAAGATGATTTACATTTCAAACCCTTGATTATGCTTTCCAGCTCCATTTCTGTGACTGGGGTTAAATACATACTATTGCATTGCTTTGGATGTCTATTTGGCTGTGGGAAATTTTTCTTCAGGCTATCATGCGAACTATTTTGAACTATATTTGTGTAATAGTTATTAAAAAGATTGGCTACTTGTTTTGGGTCACTTATTTTAGTTCCCTTGTGTCTAAGGTGTATATTCTCAGGGATATTCTTATCTTGTTTAAATTTCTCGTTTAATTAAGGTCCACATGGCTTTTGATTTATTTTGTGATACATGTATAAACCTTGCATTATGCAGTTTTTTTGCTTCAACCAATACTTTGGTATATATATATATATATATATATATATATATATATATATATATATATATATATATATATATATATATATATATGTTTGTATTTTTTATAGTAGGTTTTGAATTGTTCCGACACATTTCCAGCTTTTATGATTCTACTAAGAAATTTCATTCTGTGACTTGAATTTATAATACCAGGTGTTATCCATCTGTTTTTTTGGTTGCCGAATTGGCACTCTTGTTTTCGGTAATGCTACAAGGGACATGCAGCATTTGCCGTTCACTTGTAACATTCCATTTCACTGTTTGCAATGTGAATGACAGCATTGGATGATTGATGCATGCTTCTGCTAGCTGTGCATAGTCACGTGACTTGCACACGTACCTACTAGTGACAGGCTCTTAACTTCCATGCTCTTGTCGGAACCACTCTTAGTTACACATGCCACGATATTACCATCCTGTCACTGGTTTGAGTATTTCAGACTAGTTTCTTTTTGAATGCTTCTTATACAAGACAGAGCAATCTTCAATAATCGGGATACCTGAATAGGTAGGCAAAGGTTCCTACTTGAACATCAAACAATGATTGAACTAATGTTTTAAAAAAGTGACTAAACACAAATTTCCACTCACTTTGATAGCACTTCTAATTTTAACAATTTTAGTTTATGGCTGTATTTGCCTGTTATGTTTCTCCTCCACACTACACTGCATCTCCTCTACACTGATCTAAGGATAACATACCTGCGCTGTATGTCAAGAATTCTCTTCACCTGTTCTGGAACCCCACTTTTAAGGAACTTCTTACGAGCCTCTACTGCAGCTGCATCAACTTTCTTAGTGTGAGGATTAGCACGTGTGAAAAGTGGAGCGAGATTGGCAACAGCTGCAATAACAAACCAAATATCTATCACAAACTCTTGTAGGAATTTCCTCTTCTACTTAACATTTATTTTTATTTCTTTAAGTTAAACAAGTCACATTTGAATATGAAATGACTTAAGCACGGGCTCATTGTCTGTCATACTCTAATTTTAAATACATACACGTTTTAACATACAGGGTGTCCTACATAAAACTGGTATGTATAGCCCACTTTGTTCATATTTGATCATATTTGGCACCTGTTTTCTTATAATGTTGGCTGCACTGTGTGACTCATTGCTGGAATTTTATATTTTAGTCCGACAGCAATTGTCATGAATATCATGGAACATTGATAGAGAAATGGTGCAGTTCTCAATTCAAAAATAAATTCATACAGTGAAATTTTACATAAGAGCAAGCTCACCTGAACATTTATTTTTGAGTGCAATAAATATAGCAAACGAGCAGAAGACAGTTGCAAAACACTTCAAGGAAAAATCTTGGAGACATCATATAGAAGCAGTAGTACACAAATCAACAACAAAATTTTCAATTTTGAAAAGATTAGCTGAAATCAAGTGGGGCAGTAATTGGGAGACACTGAACACCACATACAAAACATTCATCAAGCCAATACTTCTTTATAATGCAGAGGTAATAATTACAGCAAACAGTTCTAATATAAATCACTAGAAGTATGCCAAAATCAGGCCCTGCGACTAATAACTGGTGCAGCAAAGTCAACTCCAATCATGGCAATGCAAGCCTTAACTCGAAATTATCCAATACATCTAACTTTAGAGGAGCAGGCACTAATACAACATGAAAGAATGTTGCGGTTAAAAACAACAAAATGGGAGAAAAGATTACTACAACCAATCAAGATGAAAACACAAACAAGTTTCCTACACAAAGTTACGGAATTAAAAACAGATCTGAATCTTCCTAATTCTAAAGAAAACATTTTAATCAAAGAAAACCCACTGACATTTGAACCAATTAATATTCAATTAGATTTCGAACAAATAGTTACAAAATCTGAAACTTCCAAACCTGTACTAAAAGCAGTAGCATTAGAAACTGTGAACAATACCCACCTGAAGAATGGTTACATATCTACACAGATGGATCTAACTTGGACAACAACTCAGGAGCAGGAGTTACGTGTGCACTATTCTCTTTCTATCAACCAGCAGGATACCACACAACAAATTTTGATGCAGAAGTAACGGCTATTCATATTTCACTCCCACACCTTCTATACAGAATAGATAAATTCAAAAATGCTGTCATACTTTCTGATTCTAAAGCAGCATTATGTGCAATGGGTTCATATAAAATGAGGTCAATCCAAATTAAAGAAGGTCACAAAATGATCCAACAACTTCAAAAACTACAGAAAAGAATTATATTACAGTGGATACCTGCACATTGTGGAATGGCTGGAAATGAATCAGCTGATTTTCTTGCCAAAAAAGGTGCAATTTTCATTCAGAACAAAAGTAAAAACTTACCCTTTACTCCATAAAAAAATTAATCAAAAACAAATATAAAAACAAACAAGATCACTCAATATCTAACAAAGCCAAAGATAAAAAAATGGAACATTTTAATTAAAAATCCAGAAATTATTCCAGAAATCCCACGTAAAGCTGCAGTGGCAAATTTTAGATTACTTACGGAACATGATTATTTGGCCAAACACTTACACAGCATAGGAATTTATACAAGTCCAAATTGTCCTCTGTGCAATAAAGAAGAGGAAATGACTGAAGAACATCTTTTAACCTGTGTAGCCCTACCTGCTGAACCCACTACACAGAAATATTGGAGAGCAAGAGAGCTAATGGCTTCATTGCCAAAGCCTAGCATTTGAAAACAACAACATCTTAAGGGCAGCAGAAGATTATGCAATTATAGAAAATATGTCTCAGATAATATCTGCTGAACTATATTACCTGTGACAAAACAGTTCAAGAAATATAGCAACATTGCAACCTACAAAAAAGAATATTATTTAAGAGATTGTTGGGGGAAATATTAGGATCAGAAAAAACTGAAGAGATGGATCACCAGACTTGAGAAGACCTATTTTAAGAAACACAACCAATGAATAGAAGACACCAGTCATGACATCAGAAGGAAGAGCAAAAGTCACCGAAAGAAGGAGAATCCCAGAAGAGCCAGAGGAGTATATGGAGAGTATCAGAGTGGACAGACACAAATGATTATGTAGACGAGGAAAGATGATAACCCAGATATCTGAAAATCTATATCTGACAAAAAAGCTCATTTACTGATGCCAGACCCCTTAGGACATGGATACCAGTAGGATGAAGCTTTGGATACCAGTTGCAGAAGAGTAAATTTAAAATTACAGGAAACAGTCTTTTGTAATTTGTTATAGTAATATTGGAGTAGAAGTAGAAGAAAGACTTTTCAGATAGATTAGATGAGTAGATTTGTAAGGTTAGAATCCAGTAACCTGTAGGCTTAGATAATTAGTTAAGGTAGCAAGTAGATTATATCTGCAAAATTTGTAAAAGATTTTATGTAATTTGATTATAAAATGAATAAAGATGAAAATAAGGTTTGCATTATAGGGCCTGGTATAGATTCCAGAAGCTGTGCTACTAATTATGCAGATTTTATTTTATTTTTTTATTTTTATAAGAACAGGCTCCATTAAGGAGTTTAAAGAAATGTTTGGGGATAAATACCCTCATAACAAAATACTGTCACTGATCGCATTTTTTCTGTTGGAGCTGCGACAAGCCAAGGCCAGGCACGTGCAAAAGAAACAGAGAGCAAGCGCTTGGCACTTGACGAGAGACAGACAGAAGTGGGGAGAGAAAGAGACAGAGATAGTCTGAAATTTCCTGCACTGTTATTGAATGATCCACTAAATTCTAGAAAAGGATTGGAGGTATAAAATCCGGCAAAGTTTTAGTTTGCAAGTCAGTGAGTTGCTAGTGAGCTATTAATCGTGTGTGTGGAGCTATTTGAAGTGTACCGTAAAACATTTCTTTCGTTTGTTTACGTGAGGTGAAGCAACGAGAGGTAATGTAGACTGCGTTTGTGCGTATTACATAATTTTGCTCCTGTCAGGGTTGTACAAGGGATATTTTTACTTGTAATACAGAGGACTTGAAATTTCTGCAAACAAGACTTAATTTTCCAAAGTCAGCAGTCATATTTACTGTCAGAAGTGGGATATGACGATGGAAGCTGCATTGGCCAAGATTTTAGGGCAGGGTCCCTACACTTTACCAATTGGAAACTCCCCGGCAGGTCAGTACAACGAGCATCCCACCCTACAGTGATTCAGATATGGTCCCATCAGACCTAGTTCGGAGACTGTCCTACCAGAGGAGGAAGTTTTACAAAGAGCATATCACCCTGTCATACAACATCTACACACCCGCTGAAACTCTACTCTGAAAGAGACCACCAGATGAGAGCTGAAGTGAAATAATGGAGATGAAATGGAGGAGCAGGAAATTCAGAGGACGTAATTAACCTACCCAGCATTTGCCTGGTGACCCAGAAAACCAACCGACAAACCTCGTGAGTCAGGTAGGCTGGCCAAGGAATCGAACCTGGACCTTCTGAATGCAGGCCACAGATGAAACCGACTGAGCTATCCTGCTGAGTAAGTTTTTACTAACTAAACATACATGTTTTCAAAATTGAGTTTGAATTAAAATTTAATATTCTAAAAATGCCCTTCAACAAAATAAACTCTTAAATAATATAAAATAGATTTAATTTCCATGTTATAATCTGCTGATGAATACAGCTTGCCACATGCTTTTGTTTATATCAGATTCCCTTTTCTACAGCTGGTCAGATTGCAATATGTAGTGCTAAGGGCACATTGTAATACATGTTGTCATTCTAGCTACTGTCAACCAATCACCTTCAATGCAATTTGATTTATCACAAAAAATAATACTCACCTTTTTTTTTGTTTGGGCTAAGGAACTTCTTTGGACTTACAGCAGCTTTGTGGATGCTCAAAGGTGATGGACTTTTCACTTTAGTCAACATCACCACCGCTTTCTTGACAGCGACACTGGCAGCTTGCTGCTGTATCGACATTCTCTTTTTCACTATCTTCTTTTGTGGTGTAAATATATGGTCATCACTGGAAGAATTGTCTCCTCCTGAAGTACAACACATAATAATAATAATAATAATAATAATAATAATAATAATAATAATAATAATAATAATAATAATAATAATAACAACAACAATAACAATAACAACAACAACAATAATAATAATAATAATAATAATAATAATAATAATAATAATAATAATAATAATAATAATAATTATATATTATAATAATATTATTAATTATTATAATAATATACTTATTATTTATTATTATTATTATTATTATTATTATTATTATTATTATTATTATTATTATTATTATTATTATTATTATTATTATTATTGATCTTTAGATATTTCAAGGATAAAATAATATCATTCCCTCTGTCAAAACTGAACAATGATGAATTAACAAAGCTAAAAAACCTGATGTACTGCAGTCACATGACATTTTCTACTCATTCTCATACCGCCACTTTTCTTGTACGTACAATGGGAATGCAGCAGCAGACTAAGTGACAGTCTGATGTTTTTATGTTGTTTACTATGTGATGGCTTTGAAATTCTGTTCTCTTTGTATGCCAAGAGATAGAAAAACTAATGAGTTTTCATTTGAATAAGTATTACATGGAACACTTTAGTTCTCGAGTGCTCAAGATAGCTTGAAAACATGCTTACAATAATGTCACCCGAATGTTGGAACACCCTATAGAACCAGCTGAGAGCGGGCAAGCAGGGGAGGTCGGAGTTAGCCACGCCCCCCCTCGTTTGTCTTATAGTGGTGACAAGGGGTAGCTGGGAGAAAAAACATCACTGCGCCGTCTCTTTCTGTTCCACCTGTGTTCTCGAACTTACGGGATATTTCATCTAATCTAGAACATTCTCGATCCCCCAGCTGACCCTATATAAGCAACAGGCCGGGCAGTGAGTTAGTCAGTTAGTCAGTTCTTGGCGTAAGAATGCAGTGCTAGTATACGACGAGAAGACTGTGTGAGTGCATCGGAGGATTGTACGTAATTACGAGTGTAGTAAAATTGTAACGGACGAACTGGTGAATCATAATTGTGTGCATTACGTAATTCTGTGTAATTGGCAAGAGTTTAACTGTAAGTCGGTGGAAATAAAGAACATTTTTGAGTGGTGCAATTGGACTTTTCATTTCACGAACCCACAAAGTCACAATAACAAATGATCATTAAAACAACTGTGGCCCCTGTCATTTCCATACAAAGCTCCATACTTGTTTGCCAGCCCCATTATAAGCTCTATATCTGAGGAATTGCTGATTTTGAAGACTGTGATGTGCCATACCACGAACGAAGGTACATGATCAATATTCAATTATAAAACTTCATTCTGTGATTTACTATCACTTGCTGTACCAGAATATACGCCTATGTGGTAATATGGTTGATGAAATGCAGTTTATGGTATCATTTGCAAATGTAATTAGTGTGGCTTTTCATGTTAGATGCGTGAATGCAACACTGATTTGGAATGTGATAATGTGGCTTTAGTGAGGTATGCACACTGCTCTTCATGTTTTAACCACTTCATCGAAATGACATTTACACTTTGAGGGCTAATATGATCACTGTTAGGTGCATAGTATATGTTTAGCCCTGTTGTAAATATGGGGTGGCACATAGGACATTCCCTAGTTTCAATTCTATGGCTTGGGAAAACATAAAGCCATACTGTTGGTAATATATCAATGGGATCGTTTTTCTTTGAAAATGACATAGGAAAAACTGTGACCGTAAATTTAGATGGATATGTAACAAAGTTATAGACGTTTGTGATTCCTGAAATCAGAAGGATTGGAATGGGTCCAAGGAATGTTTACTTCAAACAAGACGGTGCTATGGTCCATACGGCAGGCAACAGCATGGCGTGCTTCAGAAATGAATTTAAGTTTGTCATCTCAAGGTTTAAGCCGTTGCATGGCTTGCCCAATCTTACAGTTCCCGATTTCTTCTTGTGGGGCTGTTTGAAACAGATGATTTTGTCTTGCAACTCTACAAGCACTGAAACAAGCCATTACTGAAGAAATTGCGAACATTGATGGAGACCTGCTGCATCATGTGTTTTCCAGTTACATCACACGCTTGCACAAATGGCTTGACTCTAATGGAGGCCAACTTGAAGATGTAATTTTCAAGACATAATAATATAACATGAAGTAAATAAATGGAATGTTCTATACTTTCAATTAGTATATTTGTTATGTTCCTCTCTTACCTGAATAATTAAATATAAGCCTCCAAAACTAGGGAGCTTGCTATGCGTTACCCTGTACTTTAAGCAGAGGGCTTTTAGCACTGTTAGTGGAGACTATAATTACACCCTGACATCATTGAATTACATATAATTTCTCTCTATTAAAACATCACTGAATGTAAAATGCAATGTTTTGCATAGAAATCATACAAACCACTATTTTGTCTACCATCAATTATTATTCTAAGCATGTTTTCGCATGGTTCCGAGTATTCGAGTTTAAAAGTGTCCCTTGTAAGTAATGGAAAACTCAAACCAATAGCAAGGAATATCTCTGAAATAGTTCACTAGTCTTCTCTCTGGTGGGGAAACAATGAACTTCTTTATCCTATTATCATCAGTTTATTTTGGTTTATCACCCCTTTTAATTGATAAAGAAGTTCATAGTTCCACCACCAAACAGAAGGCAGCAGACAACAGACAATAGTCCGACCTTCGAGGTTGAAAATGGAAGCAACAGCTTCCTAAGACAGTCCCTCAAAAAATAAAAATGTAAGTGACAAAATGTTAAAAACCGACTAAAAATAGTTTTTCCAATTACATTTCTCTTGTTAATGTTAACACCAGAACAAAGAATTTTTATTTAACATACATGCACAAAAATCAAATTAAGACAATTTGAGGAGACATTTCTTAGTATTCCAGAGACACTGGATCACTAACTGCTAAACCTAAGAAACAAAAAGGATAAGTTCTAAAAGAGAAAAATATTGACAAAACTGATGCGCCATTTGAATGATCTCTACTAGCAACGACTGCTATTCATAAGGATGAGGAATGTCTCAATGCAAGTGAACACCATTTATAACTATTACTCATGACTAACAGAGAAATTACTGCCATGGACAGATAGCAGGTACAACATACAATCAGCTGGGCCATAAAGCAACTGCTCTGTACACACCTAGCAAATTTTTGGAGGTTCAAAAATTACATTGGAGATTTTGTTTAAAGTGTTTCCATATCAGCGATCAAAGTGCTTAAGGCTCACTGTACCTAGTGGAGCTCAACAATGAAGGAGCTCTACACATGCTATTTGGTACTTGCTACCATTCTATCATCATTTATGGAAACAAAACTAGATAATTTATTAACACAGCAAATCTTTACTTTTTGGGAGCTCTGAGACAAAATGTTAACATACAACAAAGCTTTCACAGTTCAAAAATAACCTGTTACATGCACATGACTACAAACTATTCTTACAAAAACTTTTCTACTTGATGTCACATTCCCGTGAAAAGATTAGCCTGGACCACAGAAATCTTACCTACTGCCACTCCCTTTCTATATGGCAGCTGCAGTCACACAAACGGGCAGCATCGAGCATGGTTGCCAACTGGAAAGATGACCACAAAGACAGCCTGCCACACCCCAATTAGCCTAGAAGATACTGAACTCTATATACAGCATGTTTGTGACAAAGACTTCTAAATCTTCTACATTCCCAGATAAAGTTGTAATAAAACAGCTAGGTACTATAACAAGTATTTTGCTCGATTGTTGGACTTTGTTAATTGACAGAAACTGGATTACCAAGTCATTTAGCAATGCACTTGGTGATGAGCGCTGTATTCGTATTTGTGTGTAGCAGCTAGGTAGTAGGGAGGGGAGGTGAACATGTCTGCAGAGCATAGTAGGCAGAATAATGTGTGATCTTCTCACTCACCATGCAGTTACTTGTGGTAAGAATGTGAGAGTAACAAAGAGTAAAACGGGTGTTGATGGAAAATGTAAGTTGGAATAAGAAATATGGTCAGCACCTAGAGTGAAGGAATGAGTATGATGTTGAAGTGCCAGGTACAATTCACTAATATCACTGGCAAGTTAGCTCTCACCCCAGTAGGAGTAGGTTCGAGTGAGCCGCTCAGCACCGGATATTTGATGACAAAGTTCAAAGTCACAGAACATATACTCCTCCACAGGAGAGAAAATCTCCGAGGGATGAGATGCAGGGGGGGTTGGCAAAGGTTCCCACACCCTCCCTGGACAGGTTTATGACACCCCATGTCAGTACAGTTACAGACCATTCAAAAACTTTCTGACAGCTTCTACTTTTGTGAATCAATCTTCTCGGTTTTAGTGCACAGAGTGAAAAGGGCATATGCTTTTTAACGGTTCTGCTCCTTTGTAGCATGCGTTCCCTGTCACACACATTCACTGTCCTTGTACCACTGTATAAGAGAGCACATTCCTTACAGGGACCTTCTTTGCATTGCTGGATTATAATAATAATGATTGATATGAGGATATGCAGAATCCTATAAACACTATAGCTACCGCCAAACAATTTGGAACTGAAAGATTATTTGGAACTGGTGGACGAGCCCATGTCATTAAGGGTTATAAATATTGTCTTGGACTTCACACCTCTCACCCTCCATTAAGCACCAGAAACATGCCATTAGTTAATGCCCGGTAGGTGAGGATACTCGGTTACTTATTGCAAATAGCGAAGTTTTCATTTAGAAGTGAAGAGAAATGTATTATACAAGTGCCTGTTTATTGTTCGTGATAGTGATGGTGAAATGTGAATTGTGAACTACTAGTGCGACCTCGTATGAGATACTCTGCCATAGTACCCGACGCAGCAGAACAGCGGTGGCTTCGGAGGTACTGTAGAGATCTGAGGCAGTGGTGTAGCGGGCTAAGGCAGCATGCCTTGGTCCCTAGTCATGGAAAGCGGCCCGGGTTATATGCCACCCATGGGGTACGGATTTTAAGTCCCGGGTATAGGACCGGTGCCCATTCAGCATCGTGAGGAATGTCAGGAACTTACGCTAGGTAAGCGGCCCTGGTCACGAAAACTATCGTTCCGGCCGGAGGATGCCGAGATGCTGACCATATTTCCTCCCCGTATCGGTTGGATGATCGCCCACCTCTAAGTGGGCATGAGGCCGTCGGTCGGGTTGGTAGGCCTTGGCCCTTTTAGGGCTGTCGCACCAGGGTTTATTATTTATATTGGATAAAAGCAGTGTCGAGCGTAAAGTGCAATGCAACGGACCTGTAAGGGGTTGAGGAAAGCTGTTGAAACGTCTCAACATGTGTGTGTGAAGAGGGTAGGGGGGAGGGTTGATCACTTCCAGGTAGTGTGTGGCCAGAGGGAATCGGATATAACGGCAATACGAGGAGATGGAGGTCGCTGATGAAGGTAGTTGAAAATGTGTGGCTTCTAAGACAGGAGAGGCCCAACAATTACCTCGTGGTGTACACAAGGTCGGATTTACTGCATACAAGATTCCAGACACACAGTATGTACCCCCCCCCCCCCCCAGCCATAACAGGGGATGCCATAAGCAACATGCCAGGTCTGAACTTCTCAGCATATGAGGCAGTTGTCCTAAGCATCGCCAACGTTAAGTCACATCGGAGGATGCTCAAGTAAGTCCAGGGTCCATATACCCGACATTCATCTTTCGGATAAGGGACCCCCCCGGAAAAATTTATCCAAATAACTCAACTTGACCAAGATTCGAACTAGTGATCTCTTGAGCATGAGGCAGACATGCTAGAGAGGCAGGTATCACCAAGGCTTCATGACTTGTAACCCATGGCAATTTTTAAGTTCCCTCTACCAAATATGGAGGCATACTTTTGCATTACGCGTAATGTCCAAGTGACGCCGAACGCTTTGACAAACGTTACCTGTCTCCCATACTTTGCATATCTAAAGCACTGCAATACTTTCCAAGAATGCTTGGAACCGCAAAGGGAGAAAATATGTCTTAGTAGTAAATCTGTTGAATGGGTACATTGTACTCGGTATAGTACCAAAGTCCAAAATGTTTTTACCAGTAACATACAATGCCCTTAGATATGTATGGTTTACGGGAGCAAAAGATCGCACCTTAGTTTGGACATAAAAATCAGAAAATGAATATATTCCCACCAGCTTTAGTAATGAGGCACCTGTAGTTTTGTCCAGTTTCAGAGAGTGCAATGACGTACAGGCCCAAATCACCGAAAGAGTATAAACGTTTCATACGGCACGGTTTGTGCTGGAGCATTAGATGCCGGCGAAACTAGCCATCAGTTGTCAAATTGGACAAGTCCAATTTGCCGAAATTCCAAATGTCCTTTATTTGCATCGAAACACACTTCATAGCAGCAGAATTACATCACATATCACAATCTACAACACCAATTTCGATGACAATAACAAACAGCATTCTGATTACATCAGCTCACCTTACAACACTCTACAGCTGTTTACTGCGTACAACTCCCCGCGACTGACTGACTCTTAAATACCTCATTGACAAAATTCTAGATATTTCCGGAACAATAAAGAAACCGAATAATCTCTACCAATCAAGATGTCACCAGAAATTTCCATTTATCTCTGTTTCGGCAGACCTTTATCTCGCGCTATCTTTAACTGCTTATGCAAGCTCTTTATTACCGAGAAACACTATCCGTCTCTTATCTACTTGAGCCGAAACTTTTATGCCTGTTGCCGCGACACTGCTCACTCCTCAAGGCTGGTCATCCCGAACAGCACCATCATAGCAGGCCAGATGATCCAGGTGTACCACCATCTTCCTTCGGGGCACCTTCTGGATGCGATAACCAAGTCGTTAATCCTCTTCACCACCCGGTACGGTCCTTGCCACGGCTGTTGAAGTTTAGGGCAGCGTCCCTCAGTCCGTGTAGGGCGATACAACCAGACCAGGTCACCTTGCTAGAACCCTTGGCTGTTGGCTTGCCTGTCGTATCGGGTCTTCATGTGGTCGCTCGCCTTCTGGATGTTCTGAAGAGCCATCTCATGCATGTCGTGATGGTCCACCAGGTTCTCCATACTCCGTTGTTGGCTGTTTTGCTTCCGGGGGGCTCCCAAAAGCTAGGTCACAGGGGAGGTGTTAATCTCGGCCGAACATTAAGCTGGCTGGCGTCATCCCAGTGGTGTCGTGTGTTGAAGAGCGGTAGGTCAGCAGGAAAAGTGGCACCTTGACGTCCCAGTCTAGCTGACCTTCATCGACCTTCCTTAGGTGTTCTAATGTCTTGATGTACCTCTCCACCATGCCATCCGACTGCGGATGTAGGGGTGTTGTGCGGGTCTTGTTAACCCCAAGTCTTTCTAGTGACTCCTTCATTAGGTTGGACTCGAAATTGGTACCCTGGTCGCTGTGTAGCTCTAACGGCATCCCAAATCGGCAGAACACTTGCTCCACGAGGCAGACTGTGATTGTCTTTACCTCCTGGTTCGGGATGGCATACACTTCCGGCCACTTTGTGAAGTAGTCCATGACCACCATCAGGTACTTGTTGCCTCGGTCGGACACTGGGAATAGTCCAGCTATGACGACGGCAAACCTTTTGAATGGTGCTCCGACGGTGTACTGCTGCATGCAACCACGGCTCCTAGTCTGGGGGTCGCGACTTGCCACGCACACGTGACATTGACGGCACCACCTCTCAGCATCTGCTCGGAGCCTCAGCCAGTAGTAGCGCTGCCGAAGTTTTTCGATCATCCGGTTTGCTCCCAGGTGTCCTCCGGAAGTACCGCCATGCACTTCCTCCAAGACCTCCGGGATCTTACTTCGGGGAAGTAACAACTGTTCCCTCTGTGTCTTCCCATCAGGCGATTCCCATACTCGGAACAGCATGCCCTCTCTTGTCTTCAATGAGTCCCACTGGAACGACTGGTATGTTGCACTCCTCGGTGCGATGTCCTCCCAGGTTTGTCTTGTCCCTGCCTCCACTTATCTCAAGAGTGACCCCAAGTCTGTGTCCGCCAGCTGCTCCCTCCTCCGGCCTGCGCTATCCCAGCCGTCCGCAGGCACTGCCGTTATCACTCGGACTGCTGCGGCATGCTCCTTCACTTCCACTCTTGTGCACTGGCCACACTCTTCTGGGCAGGGTCTTCGGGACATGGCGTCTGCGTTACCGTGGCTCTTCCCTCTACGATGTTCAGAGGTGAATTCGTACTCCTGCAGCCTCTGTACCCAGTGTGCTGTCTGGCCTTCCAGGTTTCTAAAGCTCAGTAGCCAGGTTAGTGCAGAGTGGTCAGTCCTCAGGTGGAATAGCTGACCATACAGGTACCTGTGGAAGTGCTCCAAGGTCTTTACTACTGCCAGTAACTCTCGCAGGGTGACGCAGTACTTTTTCTCTGCCTTGGATAGCATCTTGCTGTAGTAGGCTATCACATGCTCATGGCCGTCCTGGATTTACGATAGGACTCCTCCAATGCAATGGTCGCTGGCGTCGGTGTCCACAATGAAAGCACCACCTGGTTATGGAAATCCCAAAATTGGAGCACTGCACAGGGTCTTCTTCAGGAGCTGGAAAGCGCCTTCGGAGTCATCCGTCCACACATAAGGTCGAAGTTCCTCTGTCAGGCGGGTGAGGGGTTTGGCGATGTTGGAGAACCCCTTTATGAAGCGGCAGTAATAACTGCACAGCCCCAGGAAACTGCGCAACTCTCGCTTATCCTTTGGGCGAGGCCAATCTCTCATAGCCTGGGTCTTCTCCGGGTCTATGGCCACTCCGGTTGTTGAGACTATGTGGCCCAAGTAGTTAACTTCCTTGCAGAAGACCTGGCACTTCTTCGCGCTCAGCTTCCAAGTTGGTTGCCTGCAGTCTCTGTAACATCTTGCTCAGGTTGTCAAGATGGTCTTCGAACGTCTTGCCGACGATGATGTCCAAGTACAGCAGGCATGCGTCATATGTCAATCCTGTCATTTCTGATTCCATGAGGCATTGGAAGGTAGCTCGTGCATTGCAGAGGCCAAAAGGCATAACTGTGAACTACCAAAGCCCTTGGCCTGTCGAGAATGCAGTCTTCTCCTTGTCTCTCGGGTCTAGAGCTACCTGTCAGTAACACGACTTCAGGTCCAGGGTCGAGAACCACTGTGCACCAGCTAGCGTGTTCAGTTAATGCCAGAGGTTCTACTCCCATTAGTCCTGGACCCGTAGGACCAAGGACCTGGGCCTCCTTCGACCAGGGAGTTACCAAGCTGTGCCAAAAGGGCGCCCGGCGCCTCCGTGGGGCTTTCCATAGGGCAAGACCTAGAGACTAACAAGCCCTCCCATCTGATCCTGTGGACTTAAGACGGGATGGAAGTGGATACGCCATTTAGGCGCGCCAACTCTAAAATGGGAAGGCTACCGATATGACCTCGGTGGGGCCGCCTGGTGATCTAGCATAACTTCTGCTAGCTATGCTGACTAATACGCGGGAATATTAATGGCTTCCCTCAACCCCGTCCGGAGAAATACCCGATCTCCCACAGGTATCGGGAACCACTGCCCCCTCGAGTCCAACCCAATCCAAACTCCCTATCAGGGAGGGGCTGGAATGTTCGGCCCGAGGTTCCTCTAGTAACGTCAGAGGTACCATGAGTGCTAGGGGTCCGCAGCGCCCACACCACGGCAGCTGAAGGGGACGGATCCCCTCCCCGTTGGGGAAATGAAATGTGTAGTGTTTAACGTCCGCTTTTCCTATATACGGCACCGCAGGCGATGACACTAATGATACATGAGATGAAGATGGAGGACCAGTGGAATGAGATGGCGGCGGAAACCGGAGATCCCGGAGAAAACCCGCACCAGCGCCGTGTTGTCCACCCCAAATCTCACTTTGTGGTCACCTGGGAACGAACCCGGGCTGCCTTGGTGAGAGCCAAGCGGTCTAACCACTAAGCCATGGCGCCCCCCCCCCCCCCCCTACGTGGAGCTAGCGTGTTCAGTGTGTCGTCAATCCGAGGTAAGGGGAAACAGTTCTTCCGGGTGACAGCATTCAACTTCCTGTAGTCCAAGCAAAAGCGTAGCTCACCGTTCTTCTTTGTCACCAGAACTACAGGGGAACACCAAGGGCTGTCACACTCTTCGATTACTCCCCTGGATCTCATGTCCTCCAGCATGTCTCGTACTGCCCCTAGATTCGCCAGCGGAACGCATCTAGGTGGTTGCCGAATAGGCCGGGCGTCTCCGGTGGAGCACTCAGTCCGTGCGGCCGTAGTCGCTGTCGCCTTGGGGCGGGACCCCAAAGTCTGTTAAGAACCTCGGCATAGCGGTTTCGCTGTCGAGGTTCGTCCAGACTTTGGTGGAGCTCCCACGTGCAAGTCGTCTGCCCTGCGTAATAGTTATACTATTGGCTAAGAGGAGCAAACAGACAGTGGGAATTGTGATAATCCTAAAATGGCTGAACAAAACATCTTTAAGCCTAGGAAATCGCTTATGCAATCTCCTGAACTGAAAGAATATGTAACTGAACCGTGTAGCAGTAAAAGGGCTGAGGAACCATTAGAAATTTCGGTGGTGGAGAACCTTCTGGAGTATGAACCGAAATGGAATGAGGCTATGGCAGAGATCAATGCAGTAATAGCAGTGGATAAAGCCATAACTGCAAGTGGTAAGAGGCAATTATATGCTCTATTGACTAAGCTGCAGACTGATTACGAGCAATTAAGAATTAGTAATGAGAAACTTAGGACAGAGAATAAAGTTATTAAATCTCAGAAAGAAACATCTAAATTGTCCTACACACAGGTTTCGGTAAAACCAAAAATCCCAGAAACTACTGAGAAAGTAAACAGAGTAGTACAGAAGCAGATGCATGAGGTATTAATACGTTCAACAAAAGGCGTATCAGCAAAGGACTTGCAGCAGGAAGTAACCAAAAGTCTTAAGCCTTCTGAGGAAAAGATCAAAATAAATAATATTAGAGCAACTGATAAGACCTTGGTTATTCAGGTGGATAACAAAGAGGATGTTGTCAAAATAGTTAATAGTCCTAATTTAAAACAGAAGGATATGACAGTGGAAGAGGCACAAAGAAAAATCCATTAGTTATTATTTATGATTTATTAAGCAGTGAGAAAGAAGAAGATATAAAATATAATATGTATAAACAAAATTTCCAAGATGACATGACCTGGGAAGAGTTTGAGACCAAAGTAAAGTTTAGATTTAAGACAGGGCCTAGAGAAGCGAGGTTAGTTCACCATGTAGTAGAAGTTGATCCTAAAATAAGAATACAATTGATACGACTAGAGAGGTTATACCTGGGATTTCAGGCTGTACACGTTAAAGACTACATTGTGGCAAAATGTATGAAATGCAAACGTTATGGTCATGTGGCCAAATATTGTAAAAATGAGAAGGAAGTTCGTGCTCATTGTGGAAAACAGGACCACACAAAGAAAGATCAACCAGCCATCTGCGTTCCATGTAGCTGCAGACAAAGAAATAAAAATGTAGAGAAGATATTTAGTTGTAAAGATAAAAAGTCATGCCCTACACATAACATGTGTTGGGAACAATTAGTCAACCGTACAAATTATGGATAAAGATATTCAGACTAAGTATAGTAGGAGTTTTAGCTTGAAGAAAAATCTCAACAGAGTAAGAAAAAATGTATATATGGCACAAGTAAATAAGGAACAAACACAAATGTAATGTGATGCTAACTATAATAAATAAGATACATCTATATGGATATCTCATTTCAATATTAGATGAAGAGAAAGTACAACGAAATGGAGCTTCATCACCGTCCAGTAGATCAAGAGAAAATGAATATGTGGATATTGAAAATGTTATATTAGACAAATGGCTTTAAAACTCATAGGAATAGGAGATAAATGTACAAAGATCTAGGACAGTGCTGCAAGAAATTAGGAGACTTATAGATGACATGGATTTTAATATAATTTGTATACAAGAACCGTACGTCATCAGTGCTAGACCCATACATGCACCAGCTATGGCTCGTGTCATTGTAGATAGAAAGAATCCAAAAGCAACAATAATTATAATAAACAAAGACATACAGGTGTTAAAAATTTCACAATTCTGTACTGAACATATAAACAGCATAGAGATATGCATAAATGGTATGACTTTCCTTTCGTGCAATCACTACTTTCAGTATATGGGTGACATAGAAATACATATTAACAAAATGGAAGAAATACTGAATCTATAAATAAGAAATAAGAATCTATACCATGGATTCAAATGCAAAATCTTTATTATGGTGGAGTAAGAATCCGGATTCTCGTGGAGAAAAATTAGAGGAAACTATTGCTAATTATAATTTATTAGTTATGAATCAGCCCTTGAATCATTGCTAATTATAATTTATTAGTTATGAATCAGCCCTTGAATCCATATACCTTGAGAAACCGGATGGATGCTACTGAGAATATAGATGTAACATTAGCCAGAGGTTTTGTTGCAGATCGGATTAAAAACTGGAAGGTAGCACAGCAGTTAACCACGAGTGATCATAACTTAATTTATTTCGACTTTGAAGTTTTGAGATTTGAAGGAGATTTACAACATACCATTAGGAAGACTACATATCAGCTCAAAAATGTAGATTGGAATATACTACAAAATAATCTACAAATCCCAGATAAATTTAGTACAGTAGAGGATATAAATGCAAAAGCAAAACAACTCACGACTAGTATACAGAAGGCCATGGAAGCTTCACTTAAGAAGTGTACTTACATAAATAGAGAATATAAAGTATGGACAGACAAACTTCAAAACTTAAGAAGAAAAGTTAGGGAAACACATAGAAATAACAAAAATAGATTGACAGCACAAGAAAAGGAAATTAATTTACATATTTTTAGAATGTACAAGATGCAATTTAAGGCTGAATTGGAAGAAACACGTAGAGAATTTTGGCAACGATTCATAGAAGAAAATCCGCAGGAAGATCCATGGGGAGTACCATATAAAATAATAATGGAAAAGATATCAGCACCAGAAATTATTGCTACTGTAGAAAAAGATGACGGAACGTACACCACAATATGGAGAGAATCAATAAAAGAGCTTATGACTAAGATGTTACCATCGGATCTAGAATACAATGAAGACGATCAACATCGACAGAAAAGGGCAGAATTTCAACAAGAGTATATTAATTACAATGTTATATATCCTTTTGATATAACTTAAGTTTTACAGGCTATGCAATAGCTAAAACCACGAAGGGCTTCTGGGCCAGATAATATTTCAACAGAAGTTATTCAGAATATTAAAAATGAGATCACACCAAACCTATGTGAACTTTATAGTCAATGCCTTGTGGAAGGTAAACTACCATATTGTTGGAAGGAGGTTAATATGGTAATTCTGAAAAAAGGAAAAGATAGGGATCCTGGTAAACCTAATTCATACCGACCCATATGTCTTTTGAACAACTTATGTAAAATCCAAGAAAAATTGTTATATAAAAGAATTAATGATATAGAATAATGATAGGTATAACAGATAGACAGTATGGATTTCATAAGAGATGCTCTACAGAGGATGTCATAAACTTAGCTCTCACAAGAGTAAATCATTGTGATAAAAAATATATATTGGGAATATTTGTAGACATTGCTGGTGCTTTCGACAACTTATGGTGGCCACAATTATTTCAAACACTAAGAGATAAAAAATACCCTAGATGCTTGTACAATTCATTCATTACTGCATGAATAGAAGAGTACACATCAGAGGAGAAAGTACTATCATAACTAAAGAAATCACTAAAGGATGCCCTCAGGGATCAGTTCTACGACACCTCTTTTGGGATATTTTAACAGAACAGATAATAAATAGTTTGCAATAATCACCTGAAATATTAGAAGTTATAGCCTATGCAGATGACTTATTAATATTGGTAGCAGCTAATAGTCGGAATGAACTGGAAGCTAAATCTAAAACATCTCTTGGAATTCTTGATGGTGTAAACAAACCAAATTAGAAATTGCTCCGCAAAAGTCGTTTATTATGCTCTTTAAAGGAAGTTTAAAAAGAGATCCTATAGTCAAACTCAATAACATCAACATCAAAAGAGCAAATGTTGTTAAATATCTTGGTATGTATATTGATGAGAAGCAACACTTTGGTACCCATATTAATTCTGTAGCAATGAAAGCTAATAGAGTATTCATGAAACTATCTACAATAGCTACGAGAATATTTAAACTTTCTCCTAGTACAATTCATACATATTATATGAGTTTCATGGAGGGTATAACTGCGTATGGAACATCGATATGGGCACATAGAGTAAAATTGAGGAAGAATATACTCTACGGAAATACCAAAGACAGGCTTTACTTCGTTGCACAGGAGCAGTATCAACGACTGCTACAATGGCATTATTAGTGATAGTGGGAATATGGCCATTGGATTTGTTGATTAAACAAAGGGCAGCCTACTTTTGGATGAAGCGGATAGAATTCACTAAGATAGAAAATTTATTGGGAACTCCATGCAGGACGAGGAGAGAAATTAGGAACGTATTAATTGAAGAATGGCAACATGAATGGGATCAAATTAATGTAGGAAGGACACACGAAATCTTTCCTAATATAAATGAGAAGTTAAAATTAAAGGAGATCCAACCAAGACTAAGTGGAATACCCAGGGCCTCCCAGATGTCATTGGGTGCCACCGCTGTCTGGACCGCATTCAGGACTTCTGCGGCCCGTCCCTGGAGACTGGCTATTAGATATTTGGCCACCGTGTCGAATTGACGGCGGAAGACTTCGAAAGTTGTCACGCCGTCGTATTTAGGAGGTTTGACACGCGCAGATGTGTCGCGTCCCGGCACTTTGACCTTTAAATACTTTAACCACCTGACGACGACGTCCTCCACCATGGCGTTCAGGAACTTTGTGTTGCTGTCGGCCTTTCCCTCCAGCTCGTTAACGCGGCTCGCCAGGTCTTCGACGCGCTCCTCCACTTGACCTATCCGATTGCCCAACTCCGTGACGCCATCTCTCACGCCGGCCAACTGCTTTTCAAACTTTGCGGCGAGGGCCTCGTTTGCCGCTTTCATCTCCGTGGTTAATTCGATCTTCTCGGCCAGGCTATCGTTCGCCGTTCTCATTTCCTTCAGTTCCACGGCCAGGTTGTTGTACGCCGTTTCCGTCTGCGCTGTTAATTCGGCCTTCATTTCTTCCATCTTCTCGGTGATGTCGTTAGCCGTCTTCATTCGTTTCAGCTTTGCGGCCAGGTTATTTGCCGCTTCCGTCTTTGCAGCAAAGGTGTCATACGCCGTGTTCATTTCTTTCAACTCGGCGGTGAGGTTGTCGTTGGCCATCTTCATTTCTTCCATTTTCTGTAAAATATTTCCCAATGCCGCGTCATTGGTCAAATGTTCCACTTCCTGACACCAGTTGTGACTTTGTGGGTTCGTAGAATTAAAAGTCCAATTTGCCGAAATTCCAAATGTCCTTTATTTGCGTCGAAACACACTTCGTAGCAGCAGAATTACATCTCATATCACAATCTACAACATCAAGGTCGATGACAATAACAAACAGCATTCTGATTACATCAACTCTCCTTACAACACTACAGCTGTTTGCTGCTTACGACTCCCCGCGACTGACTCTTGGCGAGTCGTCCCCTTCTTAAATACCTCATTGATAAATTCTAGATATTTCCGGAACAATAAGGAAACCGAAAAATCTCTACCAATCAAGATGTCACCAAAAATTTCCATTTAGCTCAGTTTGCTTGTTTCGGCAGACCTTTATCTCGCGCTATCTTTAATTGCTTATGCAGGCTCTTTATTACCATGAAACACTATCCGCCTGTTATCTATTTGCGCCGAAACGTTTATGCCCTTTGCCGTGACAATAATGTGTCCACCCAAATGTAAAGTACAATTTAAAATTACATTATAAAAATCAACACTTAATGTTTAGTACAAAAAGATACTTAATGACAATGTCAGTAACTTTTACAGATGATGCACGCTAAATGATTAAGTTGTGTTATTCAAGTGTGTCTTTAAATATACAAGAACGGTTTGGCCGCCCGTTCGTCGGCTCTCATATTTCTCGAGAGGGGGAAACAGACTTGCCAGTTCTTTAGCGAGAATTTCAAGCAGAGGGACATACGTATTTTAAATATTTCACGCATCTGCATATTTCATGAACCAGTAGCCATATTATTATAATAGCGATAAAAATAGAACTTACGGACACTAAAAATCGGAATTCATGCACGCACAAAATAGCAAAGAAACTTGACCAGCGCAAACTGAAGCCACGCGGTCCGAACAAAATTAAACTGGCAACACGGTGTTGGTTTTGGAAGCCACGCCTAGCAACGACAATGCTGATTGGTGCTAGCAGACAGATTTAACTTCCTGACCACGACACCGGATGTAGAGACTCCCAGTACTACCAACAGAAGCAGTTAAGGTGCGTGAAATGTGTCAACGAAATATTCGATTAGATTGGTTTAATGAATATCTTGCATGATAATGGAATTGCTAGTTGGATTTCAAGGTTTTAAAGCTAATATAGTCGTATATTTTCATTATAAAGAATGAAAGTATGTTTTCAATTGATAAATAGAGTCAACATGAAAGATTCAATGCCATGGCCGGGATTTGAACCATGGATCTCCTGGTTTCCGTCCAGTCTCTCTAACATATTGCCATGGTAGCTCAATGGGTTAGAGCGACTGGACGGAAACCAGGAGATCCATGGTTCAAATCCCGGCCATGGCATTGAATTTTTCATGTTGACTCTATTTATCAAAGACCTTAGCCTATATATGGCTGGTGTGAAGAAATGATTAATTTCCATCAATTAACTAAAATGTTTTAAATTGTTCATTACTGTATGTTGGTATTATTAACCTTCCCCTTCTGCTTCCTGCAACCGCAAAACGTCAGGGCCGGAGATCAAACAGCTGTACTGTAGTAACAGAGAATATAAAATCGAACAGAAAGTATGTATATAACCTCTTCCACTAAGCACGCAAACACTGTGATCTAGCAGCAACTAACAGCTTAATGTGTAACCTGTAGCCAACATTACAGCTACTCCTTTGGCCACACGTAAACAAAGCTTATAATGTCTCGAGCAATATACAAAAACAGTCTCAATATGATTTAATCGCACTGGAGTGACAGTCAAATGTATCCACAGATGAATACACAGATATCCACAGATGAATGCATCTAACCTTAACTCTGCAGGCAATATGCACGTATCATATTAGCAAGTCACACATGTGTTGTATCATATGTTTATGATATACATTTGTCTTACGCGTTCTGTAAAGAAGGGCTATCGCGCTCGGCACCAGAGGAAGTTGGGCAGGCCAAAAAGGAAAGGTATAATAATGGAAAAAGGTATTAAAATTTTGATATAGGTGTTTGATAAAAGAGAAAAAGGTTATGCATGGACCAGCAGAAGAGCAGTTGGTGGATAAGGATAGAAGATAAAATGAGAGAAATAGAAAATGGAGACATTTGGGTGAAGAGAGGAGGAAATGGAAAAGGATTTTGGAAGATGGTGAGAGATAGGATAGAGGACATAGGAAGACAGATATGGGGGAGCTTAGAAAGTAAAAACTAATTGGGATTCTATTGAATAATAAAATGGAAGCGGGGATCATTGCAATAAGGGGGAAACAGAAGGGCTGGCATGGATGAGGACATGAACACTTTCTGAAGGGGCTAAGGGGGCAGAGCTATGTGGGGGAGAAGAGAGCATGGAGCATTATATGATAGAGTGCATGGAAATAATGGAGTAGAGAGTTAAGGTATGGGATAAAATGGACAAAAATAGTAGACATGAGAATGCTAACAGAAAAGGGGGAAAGAATAAGAGCATGGGAGTTTTTAAAAAAAAATATGAAAGAAAAGTGGAGTGGGAGGGGAGAAAAGGAGGAGCAGAAGAGAACAGAGAAGGAAGGAAGAGAGTAAGGATGAAATTGAGGGAGGGACCCCAAAGTTAGCTAACGCCAAGGAGCCAGAGGGATAAAGAATGGCTAGACTATAATTTATACTAAGGGTAAGGTAGGCAATAGAAATATTGTAAATTATGTACAACTGAAATTAAGGTACATTTATTCATGCATATCTTACATGTTAGTACATTTCTGATAATTTTTCTCCTTTCAATAAGTGTGCATCAAAATATTTATTTTTATATCTTCCTCAAAATTATCGCACCAGTACGGTAGGATGGGAATTTACTGACTACTTATTCTAGTGATTACATAGGAAAATGAAGCTAGCTACAGTGAAACAATGAATATTACACAAATATAAATATTTATAACAAAAGCCTTCACTTATCTTAAGAAAATGGTGTTAATTCTTCTAATGGAGATGGATTTCAAAAACAGATTGTTTTCATCATCAGTCAACTTCGTAGTCCAGGAATTCTGGTTACCATTAAATTATGTACAATTTTAAAGTAAGTGTTGTTTAGTGTCATTAATCGACTCCCTTTAAATTTATTATAACAACACTGTTTTCAACACTTCCAAGAAAGGAATTGTCTGGTTACCATGTTTTTCTTATGTTTTTTTAGTATTACCAGACATCTGAAAACGAAACAAACCTAAAAACAGAATCAAATGCTGGCATTTCAAAATTCATTATGCGATGTTTATTTTTTAAAATAAATATTGTGACTTTGTGGGTTCGTGAAATGAAAAGTCCAATTTCACCACTCAAAAATGTTCTTTATTTCCACCGACTTACAGTTAAACTCTTGCCAATTACACAGAATTACTTGCTGCACGCAATTACAATTCACCAGTTCGTCCGTTACAATTTCACTTGTACTCGCGATTACATAACTCTGATGCACATACCAGTTACGTACAGTCTTCCGTTGCACAATCTTCTCGTTCATTAACACGTCACTGACTAACTCTTACACCAAGAACTGCGACTGTCTCCTCACTCACACTCACTAACCAACTGACTGACTAACTCACTCGTCTGTCTGCAACCCCCCTTTATATAGGAATATCGCCGTCTTCCAGTGTCCACAGGAATGTTCCAGTAAAGAAAGATCGAGAACCAGGTGTAAGAGAAACAGACGGCACAGTCATGTTTTTTCTCCCGACCACTGCCTGTCACCACTGTAAGACAGACGAGGGGGAGGTGTGGCTAACACGAACCTCCCCTGTCTTCCGCTCCCAGCTGCTTCCACAGGGTGTTCCAGCGCTCGCGTTACAATATCTTTCCCCAAACCATTAAAATCTATTGGACCATTTAATTGTTTTAATAATTTAACTTCAGGATTTATTTCATGGTTAAATGACCAAAAATGATCTGCTATGGCCGATTTATCAGTTTGTTTATACTTAATGTTACGAAAATGTTCTTTTGTTCTGGTTTCCAAATTACGTTTCGTCTTTCCAATATAAGCCTGATCACAATCTAAACAATTAAATTGATAAATACCAGACTTTTTTATTAAAGAAAATTTTATCTTTTTAGAAAAATGTAGTAAATTTTTATTCTATATTTATTTATATATTATTTAAGCTTTTCCTTTGATTTTTAAAACCAGGTATAGATATTACACAGAAAATGAAGCTGTTTACAGTGGAGTAACAAACACTACACAAATAAAAATATTTAGTAAATATTCTCCACTTAACTTAAGAAGCCGATGACAATATTTCTATTATGTTTTTGCAAAATTAATTTCATGGACATTTGCCCACATCTTCAGTCAACACAATTCATTGTCATAAATACGTAATATGTAAATACATAAATGCATGGTATCCTTGACAACGAATTGTGTTGACTGAAGATGTGAGCAAATGTCATGAAATTAATTTCGCAAAAACATAATAGAAGTATTGTCATCGGCTTCTTAAGTTAAGTGGAGAATATTTACTAAATATTTTTATTTGTGCAGGTATAGATATGTTGATATTTTTGCTATTGTTCCTAATAAACAAATTAATGACGCCTTAAAATTACTAAATTTGCAAGATAAAGCTATAACATTCACATTAGAAACTGAAATTAATGGATTTCTTCCTTTTCTAGATTTGAAGATAATAAGAAATAATAAATTAGATTTTAGTATTTATAGGAAGTCTACTAATATTGATAATTACATAAAAAATAAAAGTTTTAACCCTTTTTCACATAAATTTGCTGTTTTTAATAGTTTGATTTATAGATTAATAAATATACTCCTGAATAAAGAAGAATTTAATAAAGAATATAAACATATTATTAATACTACTTTAATTAATGAAAGATTTTATAGAACAGAACACTGAAAAATTTAAATATAAAAAAAAAATGTTAATGATATTTCTACCCTTAAAAAATAAAAGATGATTATAATTTTAAAAAATTTACTTACCATGCTTGGGTTAATAAACATTTTCAAAAAAATTTTGAAGAAGTGGGTATATCTTTAGTTCCTCAAAATAAATATAGTATTAAAAATTTACTACATTTTTCTAAAAAAGATAACATTCCTAATAATAAAAAATCTGGTATTTATCATTTTAATTGTTTAGATTGTGATCAGGTTTATATTGGAAAGACGAAACATAATTTGGAAACCAGAACAAAAGAACATTTTCATAACATTAAGTATAAACAAACTGATAAATCGGCCATAGCAGATCATTTTTGGTCATTTAACCATGAAATAAATCCTGAAGTTAAATTATTAAAACAATTAAATGGTCCGATAGATTTAATGGTTTGGGAAAAGATATTTATTTTAAAAACTAAACATTGCATAATGAATTAACTTTAAAGAGAGTCGATTAAAGACACTAGACAACACTTACTTTTAAATTTTTCCAGAACATGTTTCTGAGGCTTTGCCTCTATCATCGGCCGGCTCTCGACTGGTTCTCGTTGGTGTAGCTGACAATATTTTGTCACCAACGAGAACCAGTCGAGAGCCGGCCGATGATAGAGGCAAAGCCTCAGAAACATGTTCCGGAAAAATTTAAAAGTAAGTGTTGTCTAGTGTCTTTAATCGACTCTCTTTAAAGTTAATTTATCATAACAACACTGTTTTCAACACTTCCAAGAAAGGAATTGCGTAATGAATTTTGAAATACCAGCATTCCATTGTTTTTAGGTTTGTTTCGTTTTCAGTTGCTTGGTAATACCAAAAAAAAACATAAGAAAAACATGGTAACTTGAATTCCTTGACTACGAAGATGACTGATGATGAAAACAATCTGTTTTTGAAATCGATCTCCATTAGAAAGAAGAATTAACACCATTTTCTTAAGATACGTGAAGCCTTTTGTTACAAATATTTATATTTGTGTAATACTTATTCTAGACTTATAATATGGACCACAGGTCTAACACAACTATTCAAAACAATAACTTATTTCCTGTTGAAGATTTTGTAACAGTGAGATATGCTTTGACAATAACTTGGTATACATGTTGGATATTTATGAATGATTTATTTTATTTTCAATAGTGTTTAACACTTATTCTTACAATGTATGGCAGTGGCATATCCTGACAAAGGAATGAAGCAGAATATCTACTCCAAGTAGATTTATCAACAAACACGGCAGCAGAAAAACATACAGCCAAACTATCCTTCTGATAGAGTCAACATGAAAAATTCAATGCCATGGCCGGGATTTGAACCACGGATCTCCTGGTTTCCGTCCAGTCGCTCTTAACCTTTGAGCTACCATGGCCAACATGCCGTCCTGATGTTACATGTATGCACTTTGACCTCCATCTTTAAGTTTTTCAAATTGGTGGTAGCTTATCACTCAATGAACATAATTGAAAAGATGTATTAAATACGCTTAATATAAAATCACCCAACCTTGAAATATTCAGCATGCACTAACAGGTTGCTATGTTATGATTAAAGGGCAGATTCTTATGTCATGTGTCTTAAAAGTCATATTCTCACTTTTTCAGATCTTTGGTCATTATTATTTTTTATTTCCATGATAATGTAATATTTTGCGGATTATTATAGTGTAGTCAGTCGCCAATTAGAACTAAACCAATTATAAATCCTTTCATGGAAGTGCTGAAAACAGTGTTGTTGTATAAATTAAATTTATTGGGAGTCGATTAATGACACTAAACAACACTTACTTTTAAATTTTCCCGGAACTAGTTTCTGAGGCCTTCCCTCTATCCTCAGCCGGACATCGACTGGTTCTCATTGGTGTAGCTGGCAATATTTTGTCATAGGTCTCATTTGGTGGCGGTTCGAGGAACTTGCTGAACAAATCTTTCTGGGGGATGTTGAAATTTAATACTTTGTTCGTATTTTTTGAAATGAAGATTTGTTCCCATGTGGACAGTTCTTGTTTTCCTGTTGTATGTTTTAGTAATTTTGGTTCTGGATTTATGTTGTGGTTTTTTTTCCCAAAAATGTGTGGCAACTGCTGATTTTTCTAATTGTTTGTATTTTATGTTCCTAAAGTGTTCCTTTGCTCTTGTTTCTAAATTTCTTTTGGTTTTTCCAATATAAATTTGACTACAGTCACAGCATTCAATTTGATATATACCAGATTTTTTGTTAGATGGAATGGCATCTTTGATGTTTGAGCAAATTAGGTTTTTTAAGGAGTAATGGTTCACTGGCGCTAGTTGAATGTTTTGTTTTTTGAAGACTTTTTTAAATTTATCAAAGGCACATGGATGGTAAGTGAATTTTTTGAAGATAATTTTAGTTTGTGTAGCTGAGAGGGTTGTGGTTTCCTTTAGTAGTTTCTTCTTTTTTGTTAAGTTCACTTTTTTGTCTACTAGTGATTTGGGAAAGTCGTTTTTCTGTGCTATTTCAATAATTTTGTTGTATTCTATTTTGTATTCTTCTGCTGTGAGAAGGATGTTGACCAGTCTGTGTGCTAAACTATTAAAGATTGCCTGTTTGTGGGATCTTGGATTGTAGCCATTAGCTTTTATGTAGTTGTCTGTCTGTGTTGGTTTTCTGTTGGTTTTCCAGCTCTTGGACCTTCTTGCAGTAACTTTCCCAATCTGTCGTTTCTATAGCAGGTTTCCACAGATTTGTGATTCTCCAGTTAACATTACGTCCTCAGAAAACATTGTTTATTTTTGCCCACACCAACTAAATTGCACATTCAGATCACAGTTATACAGAGGTAGATGAACAATAGTGTGTACCCTTTAGAAAGTCACATCCACCACATATATTTTGCTCTTGGATTTGTTGTAAACTGGTTAGCTAATAATTAACCTCAAAATTGCTCAAAATGAAATGGCACACATGTGAAAGCTGAACATATTAGCCACTAGATGACAGTGTATAGCGCATTTCATGTTTCAAAGTTGTCATCTGTATTTACAGAATTAGGCGAAACCTAAGAAATGAGGACTTGGGGCCCCGAACGCTCAGAACATTGTGCACATATAGTATGCATATTTATGCATATATTTTACTTTTCCAGCAATGATTCGTACAAGTATTTCATCCCAATACTTTAAGAAGAAGAGAACGACATGAGAAAAAAAAATTTGCTGCTGTTTGTGTAGGACTTAGGTATCATGTTTCTAAAACCATGAAATGTCTCTGAAAAAAGAGAATATAGCTGTCAACAATGAGCGCTTCCTGATATAAAAATGGGCCAATCAACCACTTAAACTAAACAACCATGCAGTAAATCTTTAAAGTTCAGTTCCGTCGTTACATCATAAAACTTGATATGGTTTATATTAATATTGCAAATGAAGCTGTCTGCCGCAACATAACATCTCCAAGAATTAAAAAATGTAATTTTTACTTAATTTTTAAATTTGTATTAATGTGTTGCTAATCGTCATTTCTGAAGTGTGCGCAGTAGGAAAGGGAATATTACAATCGGAAGGAAAGCTTATTTGGTTTGATGGAAATTTAATGATGGCTTGATGGAAATATAGTGCTGTGTCAAGTGCATTAATTATTTTTTAAAGTTTTTTCGGAATTTTTGAGTTAGCGATGGGTACCCTGCAACAAAAAGTTATAGATTATGCAACATCTACAAATACCTACTCATTCAAATATAAAAACATTTTAAGCGACAAAATAAAAATTTTTGTGCCAAAAAATTTTGAAAAATGTTTAATTATTGCAATAAACATGACATACTAAATTATCCTGAAAGAGAGGCTAATAAATATTAATTAGTGCCTGTGTTTAAGAATTTACTATTTGATTACTTAAAGATTAATAAATGTGAGAAAGGTAAAATAATGTACTTTATTTTAACGCATATTATAAAGTTTTTAGAACATATTTAGCAGATTTTTACTGCATAGATGCCTGCATGTGTTCATACTTTATAGTACATATAAATCCAAGCTTTAGTTATAACAAATCTTGGGCATTAAGTATGTATGTATCTAACGTTTATGTTGTGTACATAGATTCTGTGAAATGTGAAAAATGGTAAGAATAAGTAACCTACCCCATTGAATCAAAAGTTAAATAAGGCCCAACCGTATCTTATATTAAAACAACTGGACTAGATTACACATGATCTGACCTAATTTGGCAAAGGAGCATATTCTGTGTTTTTTTATCACACAATGAATATTTTTGTATACACCGACTGGCCCAAAAGTCACTCAACTACACAGGGTGTATCAGAAATACTTTTACAAACTTTGGGTATGAGTTCTTTACACAAGAAGGAAAAAAGTTCATAAGAACCTATGTCCCATAGTCCTCTGTTTTCTCATTATTTATGTGTTAATGAAAGTGTGTGTACAGCGGCCTTTGGTGTATAACATCTCAACTTCATTTTTCTGTGAATTCATAGAAGGCTTTCACCCATTGTGCTACATATAGTAGATGGCAAAGTGTTGCCATGGAGACTTGTTTACATTTGTCGTCTGTCTTCAACATTTATGTGCTATGAGTGTGCCACTGTGTTGAACAGCTCCTAACAAGAAAACAAAGGATTATGGAACACACATTCATATGAACTTTTTTTTCTTCTTGAGGTGTAAGGAACCCATAACCAAAGCCTGTAAATGTATTTCTGATACATCCTGTATAAATCATTAAAGGCTGGAGGGATGTGAGCTTGCATGCAATATAAGTTAGCTGGACGCAGAGTATGAATAATGTAAGATGTACAGCACAGCCATCAAATGTGCAAACGCCACTAGACTACTGTAACTGCAAAGTCTCTGATATCACATGAACTATCTGAAAATCTTTAGTTCATATCCAACAATTTTGCAGTGTTGCCCAAAGCTATTAACACTAGAACCCCAGTTGCGGTCATTTTGTTCATTCTTGATATTTAAATAAATTTAGCTCCACTGGCTTTTTAAAACAAAGCTTGGTCTTTTGTGAATTTTCCTGATATAACACATAATAATTTTTGACATGTCATCATTTACATGGATATTTTTTCATGTTTGACCATGAACACTGAAGAGTCATTTTTGACCATTGCAATTTTGTTAGGCTTTCGTTCGCATTGTCATTGGATTTCTCATTGCCACTAATATGCTTTTCAACTATTGTGGGTCTTCATGTCAGCTGTTCATTAAAATGGTGTGTTAGGTTTTCACTCGCAATGAGTCGTTCAGTGAAGATGATTTGAATGGTAAGTTGTATTCTTATTACTTTAGATATTACATAATATGAAACTGTATTCCTAATAGGTGCATTTATGTAGTTATTCATACACAATATACATATTTTCTTTGCTTATTTATCTGTTTTTTTTCAGAAAATCAAATTCAGGATAACATTTTCTGTAATTCTCATTTAGCAAGGGAGGTAAGAAAGTATGGGCATAGCTCGGTACAACCATGATTTGAACATGACTTGCAGCACTGTGCAACAACATCCAATTTGACTGTCACAAGCAGCAAGTGAAAATAGAATCCTTACTAAACAGTACTACAGCTTGAGGTAGCACATCACTTCAACACAATCCGTAATAAGAGGCAAAACATGAAGAGGAAAAAAAGGCAACATGAAGGAAAAACTTCCTGCAGGTACAAAAAGTCTTAGTAGAGATAAGGGCACTGAGTGGCAGATCATCGATGCAAGTCACAATCCTGATAGAACAGCGAACGTCACCCGAACGTCGGAACTGCCGATAGAACCGGCCAGCAGCAGGGTAGCAGCAGACGGGAAGCATTTGGCAGCGCCTACCCATCTGTCTTGTAACGGTAACGAGGGGGATGGTTGGAAAAACATTGTTAGCCATCTCTTTCCCCCTGCTTGACATCTGGAACCTGCAGGATGATTCACCGAATCGCGAGACTTCGAGAAACAGCGATATTCCTATAAAAAGGGGCTGCAGTTGAAGAGTGAGTTCAGTTCTTGGCGAGTAGATGTGAGGAGCGCCGAGTGAGCAAACGGACTGGAAGACGGTGTACGTGTATCAGAGGAGTGGCAGAGTTAGATTACTTCCGTAAAAACCCTGGCATAATGCATTGCTTACCTTAGGAGCGACTATCACCACCGATGGGCGTGGCTTAGGCATGAGGTGATTTGGGAAGTTCCTCGATGCCGTCCAGCATGTCGTCTGCACATATCCTGCATTTTTGTGTTCGCTGTGGGGCATTTTTCTCTGGCCACATCGATATGAAGTGTTGTCTATCACAAGAACAGTCTTTTCTGGAAGATTGGGCTTTAGTTTTTCTTTAACTGCATTCTAACTGATTATTTTCACAGATTTAGTGTTCCCAACAAAGCACGTGATAACCAAGTTCACTCGTCTAGACGAGGATACACACTGACCTTTGCGCATACAGGTTGACGCATACGGCTGGGTGGGAGGGAGAGATGGAGGAACTGGCATACATGAGGCGCCAAGCGGATATTGAAAACAGGCTCGCCCGCTGAACACCCATGGCTTTTATGGGAATACGGCTACTCTACATGATTATCAGCGTGCAGTGGACCTGTGACAGACAAACTGACGAATTGTAATTGTGTGCATTACGTAATTCTGTGTAATCGGCAAGTGAAAATAAAGAACATTTTGGGTTTGTGCAATTGGACTTTTAATTTCACGAACCCACAAAGTTACAATATTGTGAAAGAAAAAGGAGGCCCTATTGCTTACGCTAAGAGACATGTAACGGACAGCAGCCATGCATCTGCTTGGAAGTTGTTCATTGATGAGTCGATTCCTCGATGTATCAAAAAATATACAGAGATTGAAGCAAGAAAGAAGAATGAGAAATGGACTGTTTCCCTGGATGAGCTGGACGCTTTCATCAGCGTAATTTACTTGTGGGGTGCACTTAGGTGCAGAAGCCTTGAAGTGAACACGGGTCCAAAAAGTGCGGGCCACCTATATTTTTGAACCATGGCAAAGGATAGTTTCGTGGAAATGATGAGATTTTTATGATTTGATTTCAGGATATTCCTGTTCTGAAAGGCTAAAAACAGAAAGGTTTGCACTGGTTTCAACTATTTAGAACAAATTTATTGAAAGTTGTAAGGCTTGCTATATACTAGGTGCATTCCTTACAGTAGATAAACAACTTTATCCTACAAAATGTCACTGTTCATTCATTCAATATATGGTCAATAAGCCTGATAAATTTGGTATAAAATACTGGACACTTGAAGACGTGAATTAAAAGTATCTCTGCAACACTATCCCATACCTGGGGAAGGATAACACTGGGGAAGAAAAAAAAATTATTTTTATATACCCGAAACAAAATAAGCAAATTCTCATGTAAACTGATCTGCTGATTCCAAAAATGCCCCTCAAAATGCTGTATCACGTAACGTTTTTTAGGTATTCATAATTTTTTATGAAAACTTACAGAAATGTGATGTGATAACTCATATTTGATTAATTGAAAATAATAGGTATTTTATTGCCAAATAACATTGAAAATAATAATAATAATTATTAATTACTATTAAAATAAATAAACACAAGATAATTATGAAAACCAATACCTGAATTATCTCAGAAGTGTTTCACTGTTGATTTTTTTTGTATTGACTCTCCCGTTTGAAGAACCAACAATAGTCTCCGAACATGGCTGAATCCCAGCGATACCCTGGTAACGTCTTTCCATCTCAGAAATGTCCTGGTGAAAACGCTCACCTTGCTCATCACTTACTACAGCTCCTAGGTTTGTAGGGAAACTATCAAGGTGAGAGTGCAAAAAGTGGATTTTAAGTGACATACGGAAACCCATTTCTTTGTAGCTCCTTAATAGTTCTGAGACTAAAGTTTCATAATTTTCCTCTTTGTTATTGCCCAGGAAGCCTTCCACCACTGATTTAAATGATTTCCATACTGGCAGTTCAACACGTTTAAGCTTTGATTCAAAAACACTGTCTTTAAGAAGTAGTCTTATTTGAGGACCGACAAATATACCTTCCTTCAATTTAGATTCACTTATTTTGGGAAAGATACTTCTTAAATACTCAAATGCACTTCCACTTTTGTCCAAACCTTTAAAAAAATTCTTCATTAACCCGAGCTTTATGTGAAGTCGGGGGGAGAAGAACTTTGTTTGGGTCTACTGGAGGCACATACTTAACATTGCTTGCTCCAGGGGTATAGTCTTCCCTTTTCCCCCATTCTTTCACTATAAAATGCTTGTCAGTTGCCCTACTGTCCCATAAGCTCTATTTTGTGAAACCTCCCTGCAGTCCCGTTAGCAATGCAACTACCTTGAGGTCACTACAAATTTCCCAGCCATGGTTTTGATAACTAATGGCATCTAAAATTATGGACATGGTATTGTATGTCTCCTTCATTCCTATGGCATGAAATAAAGGTATTGAAGGTAGTAAATTGCCATTATGAAGCAACACTGCCTTTAAGCTGTATTTAGAAGAGTCAATGGCTATTATTTTAAATTAAGTCAATATGAGTTGGTATCATACCTCATTTCTGTAATTTTATATAAAATAATAAGAAGAATATCTCAAAAACGTTACGTGATACAGCATTTTCAGAGGCATTTTTGGAATCAGCGAGTCATTTTGCATAAGAATTAGCCTATTTTGTTTTGGGTACAAAAAACGTGTTCCGTAGTGTAATCAGTGGCCTCAGAACGAATGTTACAGAACATGTTGTGATGTCTCTAACAAATCCTTTTCTAAAAAAAATGGACGAAATGTCACAACCAATAACTACTTTACTTCACTATCACTAGCTAAAAGACTAAAGGAGTTAGGCACTAGTATCACAGGAACTGCGAACAGATCGAGACAAGAAGTTACTGATCACCTAAGAAACTGCATAGCTCCACTTTATGATACCATTTTCATGAAAATAAACGATGGTATGTTGCTAACCAGCTACCAAGGAAAGCCACAGAAGAATGTAATTATGGGTTCACTTCACAGCTCATTGCAATATCTGCAGCCTCCAAGAAACTTCCTGAAACAGTTCAGTTTTACAATCAGATGGGACTGCTACCCACAGATGGCTGATGCATGTTTTACCACATATTGGACCTAGCTGCTATCAATGCTCGGATAGTGTTTTGAGAAATAATTGGCAAGAATTGCAAAAACTATTTGTAGATGGTTTATTGATACTTGTCACTTTTCTATATTAATGAGAGACTAGTTTCAAAGGCAATCGCCTCCATTTTCAATCTCTTTCCAATTGGCATCTGTTGTAGTCTGCTCTCTCTGGTGGTGGAACTATCAACTTTTTTGTCAAATTATTTACTGGTGGGATTCCAAAGTTCATTACACAATCCTTATTTTTCCATATGAATATGTTCTCCCATGTTGTCAATTTATTTTGGTTTATCACTCCTTTTAATAATACACATAGCAGAATAAAATGGATACAAAAAAGTCTGGTGTTTAAGAAAATTAGAAAAGCTAAACTAAAGAAAATCATAAAGGAAGCAACCACATTTACAAAAGAAAAAGAAAGCAACAGCATATTTAGTTCACTCATATATCATCCAAAAACATTTAATATATTTAAAAAGATCCTTAAGGAACAAAATATAATCTTGGCACCTACTAATGGACACTCAATTTTAAAATTGCTAAATTCAAAAACATAAGATGAAATTCTATCAGTTAACAGATCCGGTATATACCAAATAAGTTGTAAGAATTGTGAAATATGCTACATAGATCAAACTAAAAAAAAAAAAAAAAAGATCTAAAAACCAGAGTCAAAGAGCACTCTAGAAACATCAGATTGAAAGAAGATAAGTCAGCAGTAGCATTTCATTTTTGGAACGAAAATCATGATATTGATCCAAATCCAAAATTATTAAAAGGAGTGATAAACCAAAATAAACTGACAACATGGGAGAACATATATGGAAAAGTAAGGACCGTGTAATGAACTTTGAAATCCCACCGGCATATAATTTGACAAAGAAGTTCAGAGTTCCACCACGAGAGAGAGGAGAGCAGACGACAACAGATGCTAGTTGGAGAAAGGTTGAAAATGGAGGCAATGGCCTTTGAAACTAGTCTCTTGATAATATAAAAAAAGTAAGTGACAGGTATCAATAAATCGACTATAAAAAGTTTTTACAATTAACTTGTTGATATTTATATTTCTAACACATGGGAACAGTTTTGAACGATACTCTGTTAAGGCAATTTACAGATAAAACTGAGGCAACACTGAAAATGTTCAGCAGAGTTTAAATTTGTTTTTCGTACTGCTTCTGCCTTGAGTGTTTCTTAGAAAGCTGGTATTAAGAATAAGCTAGAGAAACCTAATATACTTTTTGGCATTAAACATAAAGTTTACTAAAAAAATTTCTTGAACACACAAATAACAGAATAGGTTTTAGAACGTCTGCTTCCTCTGTATGCCATATTAGATTAGTATGTACAAAACTAAAAGCCTTTTCAAAACTAACGAATTCAGGACCTTCCTTTTTGATTGAAGTGTACTTGCTGTAGGTTTAACACACAAGATACATTTCTAAAATTTTAGAATGTTCAGCTGTGCATTGCCTTAAGTAAGATAGCAGTAACTGTTCCCCCTATTTTTCAAAATATTTACGCAGCACACAATTCCCTTGCTTGTCCGCATAGTGTAGACCTCTGTCCTACTTTTGATTATTTTTGCTTGGGGGAGTGCTTTCTTGGTCTACCTCACTTTTTAGTGGTGCTGACAGTTTGGGATATTGTGTCCTTATGCTAATACAACACTAAAACACTAACAACCTATGAAATATTAATACACTAAGGGAATGACTAACAAATAAACCAGCTTTTTTAAAAGTTAAACTATAACCACAAAATTAGGTATGTTTAGATTATGCATGGTGAAGAGAACAAAACAAGCAATCTCTACACTTTATATGACACATGCGTCAATGTGATAACACAGTAACATTTTTAGCAGAGCTCAGACAGGGGAGTGAAGAGGAATGCCTCGTCTAATTGGTTGAATTATGTGGTGCAGCCTTAAACAGGTGTGGTCACTGTTGTTGCCATAGAAACTTTCCTTCCTTTAACCTTCAAAGGAACTGTCAGGATCCTAAAGTAATTTAAATTTGACCACAGAGCGCCATGTTCTGTACTGCTGCTTCATCATCTAGTGTTTCAATTACTTAGTGCATTGTGAATAGTGTTATAGTACCACTGTGACCATCTGATAAAGGCTGTGACAACTCCATTACTTTGGTTATAAGGCAATTTGTTGGAACCGAAAACTATGAGACTTGACTGGAATGTTGGTAGAACATGGGATTATTAATAAAATGTATTTGTACCATATTTGTGAAGATGTGGCAAGAGCAGAATATGTGTTTAAACAAACATTTTCCAGACGAGAAAGGTTGCATCACTGTTATTAGAAGCAACAAAAGACTATTCTCCAGAAGTATTGTAGTTCTTTCAAATGTTTTACAAGAGTTACATTTGTTTGTTGTGTTTTGTTTATGAAAACAGGTTTATTCTTTGGATAGGTAGTCAGGCTGAAACATTCAATGCCATAGCTGGGATTTGAACCATGAATCTCCCTATCTCCATCCGGTTGCTCTTAAGCAAATATGCTTAATTTACCATGGCAAATATGCCAGCATGAAATTAAATTTTCCAACTAATTCCATTTTTCCTGGTAAACCACTAGGAGTTCTCACATACAATGAGATACACAACTTTTGTGCGTTTTACTATGCTGTAAGCACTTAAGACCCAGGCTTCACAGTTAAAACATCAATAGGTTAATTGATAGAAATTAATTATTTTTCCATACTAGGATGGTTTATTTCCATCAATTAACCTAACAGTTCAACTATGAAGCCTGGGACTTAAGTATTTACAGCATAGTAAGTTGCCATAAAAGGTGCATATCTCATTGTATACAAGAACGCCTAATGTCTACTAGGAAAATATGAGTCAGTTGGAGAATTTAAAGTCATGGTGGCATGTTGGCCATGGTAGAGAAATGGTTAAGCGCAACTGGATGGAGACTGGGAGATACGTAGTTCAAATCCCAACTATGGCATTGAATTTTTCAGTCTGACTCTACCTATCCAAATTTTAGCCTACACACGACTAGTGTGATAGAAGGATTAGTTCCCATCAAAGTTTATTCTGTTGAAAAGTGAAATTTTGCTTGTTTGTTAAAAACTGGTGATATTAAAAGAAAGTTTGGGCTGGCAGGCTCAGGCACCCTTTGGATTGTTGACCATGAGTTTACTTTTACTTTTTATAGCAAAGCACACACTAATACATTACAAGCAGTTGTGATAATTCTCCTAGATTAGGTTATGTCTAGCTTATGTATAAGCTTAATATATAACTCACAAAAGATTACATTGAGTCTAGTTTTTTCTATAAGCTTAAATTGTTAATTCATGTTATTTTCCTTTCATATCACTAATTGAGCACCCGCATGCAATAATGGGGTAAATCTTAAAACATCTAATTGAGCTACAGTCAAGTAAACATTTCAGAAGAAAATATTTTAATAACAGATGTCTACAATATTTCAAGACCTCACAGGTCTTTTCTGGCAACTTTTGGGAATGTATTTATTGATATATTAATGGTACCTGAACTGAATTGTAAGATCCATAATAATAACAGTGAACAATGACTTAACCCATTATTGCATGAATGTTCAGAAAAATTTAACTTTATTGGAAATAATGAAATAAAACATTAATTTCTCTGCACTTTTAGATACACTTTGACTTTCACCACCAATTAGAAGCCAGAAACTTACTTACAGGCATAAAGAATATTATAATTCAACCACCTGTTGATCTTATATGTTTACTAGTCACATAAGCATGTTTCACTAGTCACTCTCACTTGAACTGCTGTCAGCTTGTTGTGATTGAGGTTTGGTTGCTTGTTCAATAAATTTGCTCATAAACATTTTGCCTTTTTCTGATAAGTAACAGGATAGGGATTTACGTCATCTAAACTGGCCTTCTTAACACCAATACTCGGAGCTGTCACAAATTGTATAGCTTGAAGCTTCTTATTAGAACACACCTTGTATGTTTTTAATAATCCAATGTTTGAGTAATTTTCTTCAACTAAAGTACCATCGGGCTTGTAGGATATCATTTGAGCCTTGGAAAGGTTAAGTCCTTTACTCGGCAATTTCAACTGATTACTCTGCATTAGTGCTTTATCATAATCTAACACAATTCCCTTCAGAACAATGAAGGAAGGCTTCTTAGCACTTTTTATTATGTTGATGTAATCGTTAGGTGACTTCTCTTTTCTTAATTTTTTGTGAATATGTAGCAAAACTTTGATCACACTGGCAGTAACTATGCCCCCGAGCAGGAAAAACATGGCTAATGGTGATTCCCAACGTCACAGAAATATACAGAAAAAATCTAACTACAGTCTGATTTCTGTTTTGCCCACTGCAAGCTTCAGAAAACAGTAGGACTTGTCTGGTGTAGAAGTTCCTGTTGCAAAACATGAAACACAAAAGAACAGATACTATTGGCTTGAAGTACATCAATTAGTTTGATATTCACTTGTAATAGTTCATACACAAATGTTTTACATACACCACATTTTTCACCTCTTACATCTATGAAGTATTTTGAACACCATCTTCGATTTTTTGTTTTTGGACTTGTTGTTTTAGCCTTAGGCTCACTCTTCATTAACCCAGCTAGAAAATAGTTCTACTGATTATAGTCTCCAATATCCCCAAAAAATGTGAAAATTTCTTCTTGCTTCTTTTTAGAGATTGTTTTACAACACATTTTATTGCAGCATTTCTTCAAAGGAACAAATATATATTGTATTATTAAATTTTATTACTATACTCCAGTACAGTTCATATGTTACTTCATTAACAAAGTTTACACTGTGTGTATGCCTTTTCCTTCCTTTCTCATTTTTTTTTTTTTTTTTCTTCAGCAAGGGAAAAATCGCCTATAAAATCTGAATTTGAGCTGATTTTGCTCTGTTACGACTGTAAAACAATCAGTTGATGGATAATGAAACACTGAGCGCGTGACTCGTAGAAACCATGCAGCAGTGTAACAAAACACATACTACAATCTCTCTGCTGTATCTCAGAAGTATAATGAAATACTGAGCACATGACATGCAGCATTGTAACAAAACACGTGCTGCAGTCTATCGGCTGTTCCTAGAAGTATAATACTGACCCATTATTATAGAACAGACATTGAGGATTCCCAATTTCATATACTTGGCATAAATGGGGTAACCAGGCTTACCCCATAATTTCATGCGGGTGCTCAATTACACTCTGTTGCATGTATAATTTTGTGATTTGCTACAGTTTGCATGTTCTTGCTTTCTAAGGTTGGCAACATCATTACACATGTCATAGCACTAACTGCCATCTGCAGTGGCAAAGTGGTACTATTTCCAGGCTAGGCATGCAGGAATTTTACAACATCCACTCCTACAATCAATAGCAAGGTATTTATAACTCTATATTTCAACAGTTTCTACACTTTTAAAAGTTAACGTACATTTTCTTAGCCCTTTCAGTTTTAACATAGGACATACTTGGAAGTTTACCTGTAAGTGACTTTAAGAGAACAAATCTAAGTTATTAACCTCAGAATGAGGAAGTGCTGTAAAGAGTTATGGGATAGGGAGGAAATATGAATGAAATGTAATGAAGTTGGCATAAAATGGTAACTTTTTCAAAACTAAGCTTTAGCCTAAAAAATGGTTGGTTCGCACCTAATGTTAAGCAGTTGGCAATGAAGCCATTCGTTCTCTTGCACTCCAGTATTCTGATGTTATGATGGTATGTTGGTTAAAGTTTGGGCAGCAGAGTAGATGGTTTCCATACGTACTTTCTTCAAGTGTACAGAGGTACCAATCCTGAATAAATGTTTATTGAGACAGTCATGGCCTTTTAGAAGTGTTAAAGTTGCTACAGAGGATTTTCTTGGTAGTGTTTCAATTCTAATCGAGCTGTTACATAAACTTTCTCATAGTTTTCCTTTTGTTTGAAATGTTATCTTCTTTAATTTTTTTGATATAATTATTCTTTTGATAGAGTGATAATTTTGTGGCTCAAATGAGCTTGACGTAATTTTACTATCTTTTTTGTTTGGCTAGAAAGTCAGCTGTTGCATTACCATGTATTCCGCAATGTGCTGGTGTCCTTTGAAGTATTAATCTCTCATTTAAATTAACTTTCATGATTTTATGACATTTTGCTATATTTAGGCTTTTAGGTGTTATATCAGATGTTATGGATATTATAGCTGCTTTAGAGATAATAAAAAATTTCAAATTTATTTATACAATATAGAAGATTTTGTAAGCTCTGAAGGATTGCCAAAATTTCTCCATCAAAATTTGTAGCATTTGAACTTATTCTTTTGTAGAAACAGAAGGATGGGCATATTGCACCAGCGCCAGTACCACCATTATTTTGGTAAGCTGGAACTGTCAGTGTAAACATGTAGTATTTATTTCTACTGTCATTTGAGGATTAGCCTAAAAAATAACAGCCCAAGTAATTAAGGGTTAAACTGCAGAATAACGGTGCCGTCTTTGGTTTGACTCCTATGGTAAGGAATGACATAACGAAAGAAATTATTGCCAAATGCAGAGTTCTGAAATACATATATTATTAACACCATACTAATGCACTAATCAATGTTTTCTTTTATAATCTATGGTTGATTATACGCTTACTAACCTCCATTCATTAATATTATAATTATTATTTAAACTAAACAAAATTGAAACTGGCCAGACTAGAATGGGTAAATGATATACTAAGTAACAAAGCTTCAATAGTAATATAAAATTATTCTTATATTATTCTGATTATTATTGTTATTATTATTGAAGCTTTGTTACTGTATTATTAAACCACTCTAATGTGACCAGTTTCCTTACACATTACAACATCGCTAGTTTCGATACCCAATGTTGGTATTTTCAGCAAAAGCATGTTTTTACTGTTGGCAATACTCAAGCCATGACGTCACATCCACCATTATTTATGCCACTCTTCTGCAGTTTAACCTAATTAACTTACATTTAGCAGACATTACGCATGGTCTAAAATGAATCACTGGATACTAAAGTAAACAATAATCTAAAAAGAAAGCAAATAAATCTTACCATCTTCAGCAATGGTGATTTCATCTTCTTCCTCCTGGGTTCGTAGTTTAACCCGCAGCTTCCAGGCAACTCTTCTTGAAGAACTCAGCATTTCATTTCTTGGTCTATCACCCCTTGCATGTTGCCCGATTTTTATGGATGGGGAAACAGGTGGGGGATGAACATCTGCTTTCACTTCTATTTTTTCTGATCCACAGCTTTCAACTCTGTTAAAATATTTAAACAAACTGTTTGGCGTTTTAATAGAAGTTTGAGCTTCTGGAGACAAAATTGATGAATTTTCTGGACTTGAATTTTTTCCAAACAAATCAGAAGTACTCTTAGTCCTTAAACTCAGTTTGTTTTTCTTTCGTTGCTTATTTTCTATAGATTCAGTTTCAATTTCCTTTACCTTACTTACTTCTTTGTATTGCACTGTATCTTGTTCCATTGGTATATTTTCACTATCAGTATTGACGTCATTGCAACTAACCTCTAAGGACTTCTCTGAAGTGTCAGTAAGAGTTTCTCTGTTCTTGGAATCAGTGTATAAATCACATACTGCCTTAACATTACTGTCACTATTGCTATTTTGCTTCTTCCTTGCTATATTTCCCTTCTTTTCATCATGTTCTGAATTTATCTCAGAGTCTCTTTTACATTCACTCAATACCTTGGATCTCCTTGCTATCTTAATATATTTCACCTTTTTATTTTTGTCACCATTTTCCTCCTCTAACTCTTCTTTCTTTTTTCTTTTTCTAGATTTTGTAGTTAATTTAAGCTTTCCAGCGTTATTTACACTTATATTTTCCTTAACTGCAGTCAGTGCTACTTCCTCTAGCTCAATAGTGCACTCCGGAACAACTGGCTTTGTTTTAGGTGACATAAGAATGAGGAAAGCATTTGTGCCTTTATATTTATCTGTTGCACATTCAACCTTATCAACCTTTATATCCACTTTGGCTTCCTGTTTAGATGGCAATGCATTTGTCTCAACACAGGATTTCTCCTTATTTGAGGCTTCTGGAGGTACCTTTTTGCCCTTCTTGGAAAATGGGGAGTTTTTCCTCTGTTTCTTTTTCTTCTTTGACGTTTTTTGAGCATCCAAGGCAGCTGTACTTTCATCACTAAGGATTTCAGCAGTTTGTACTTCGTCAGCTGCATTTTTAACACCTTTACTGCACATTTTATCACTGGAAACTGTTTCGGTGGTAGGTTCAAAACAATGAGTAGTTTCACTACTTGCTACCCTGTCATTTCCTGATAAATGTGAATGAAAATAATGAGTTATGTCCTTCATTATGCCTGGTTCAACAGCAAATTCTGAAACTGAAACAGTGCACTGTCCAATTACTACACGATTGCACTAACACATAACCTACAACGATATTCCCGCCATAAGAAATAGGCTGTGTTCATGCCATTTTGATTTAATTTGTTTCTCTCCTTGCACTTTAAATACTTTCATACCGACGTTGCAGAAAATTTAATATGCAATTATGAATTCACATTTATGAACAAATTCACCGAAAATGTAACATTCCAACCCATTTTTATTTGGCGGGACAAACTTTGACGATATTGATAATCAAATGAGCTGTTATCAGGCACAACAACATTGCACAGTAAAATTACCTGCACTAAATCTTACTGAAAATTGTCTTTTATATCAGGTTTCTTTTCAAGGCCGACTCTACACCTTGTTTCTTTTTAATATAATCCGAAGCCACTGAATTGCATATTAATTATAAAATAAATATCTGTAATGCATACATGAACTTGGACTGGTCTGATCTGTAGCAGTTAATTACAATATGAATATATTGGCAAGTATTTCGTCTTACTGTCACATGAATTATAGAATGGAGTTAATCCTCTCGCTAAGATAAAGAAAACTTTAAAGACATTGCAGCTAAACAATAAAAATATTATTTTTGGAATATATCCTTAATGCTATCTTCTTGGCCAATGCTTCCCTTATTTCCAAAATACCTCAACATGGCCAATTACTGTATTTGGCATTTGAAGTTCTTAAAACTGCTACTGTAAATATTTTGACATTCTCAAAAGCTGTTAAAATACAGACATAATTCATATTTGTCTTTATATAAGAATGTTTCAGAACTTTAAATACAAATTAGATTTTACTGGTTCATGACCTGTCAGCTATGGAAAAGAAGATGAAATTGTACAAACACTGGAAGAATTGTAATTCATACTAAACATAGCATTCTTTATAATTAATTATGAAATTTAATGTGCAACAATATTTTCCAAATATCATATTTTTATTTATATCTCAATTGCATTGTCTTAAGGTTATTTAAAAATTTGACGTGTCCTACACTTGATTGCAAGTCGAGCGAGGTTCTTTCTTTACACAATTCTCACTTACCTTCATGCTCATTTTTTGCTTTGTAGGGAAGATGAGATAGATGCAAACTTTCATTTTAAATTTACTTCGCCTGTATTATCACCTAATCTGAAATAATATCTTCTTGTTCCATTTCAATAATCAGGAGGGATAGCTCAAGCGGTTTCGTTTTGGTCCACATCGGGTGGTCCGTGTTCGATTCCCATGGCGAACCTACCTGTCCCATGGGTTTTCCTGGGTTGCCAGATGAATGCTAGGTAGGTTAATTTACATTGCCCGGATTTCATGTCGCACCATTTCATCTCCATTAGTATTTCACATCATCTCTCATCCGGTGGTCTCTTTCAAGGTATTAAGTATCGGCGAGTATCTCGGCGTTGCATTGGCAGGTTGATTTGAAACACTTCCTCCTCCCTTAGGAGGGTTTCTGGTCTCTGGGTCGGCCTAGTGGGCCGTTTCAAGACCACAGTAGGTTTCTTTTTAAAATTATTTTTATTATACAGCATATTCCATTACATTGTAATACTATACGCTTGGGTGCACAGTTACATTAAGTTTTGTTTTCACTATTGATTCAGATTTCCTCGAGACTTACAATTCTATAAACTAATATAAATATTTGCCTCCTACTTGACTGTTTACAGATTATCGAAGTTGATACTGTTTACAAATATACTGAAACTTTTGGTGTGTTTTTGTATAAGTTCCTTTTTTTCAAGTGTCCAGCGTCCATCAACCATTTTATTGCTTTCTTTAGATTTTCCCTTTCTTTGTCTAACACATTACACTCAAAGATATATGGTCCACGGTTTGTTCGTTTTGGTTGCACTTACACATTGCATTGTGACTTATTTTAAATCGGTGGTAGTACACTTTAGTTTTCCCGTGACCTGATAACAATGACGTTAGATTTGTGATAGTTTTTTTTTTTTTTTTTTTTTTTTTTTTTTTTTTTTTTTTTTTTTTTTTTCCAGTCACTTATGTTGGGAAAATAGGATTTTGTAATTTCTCCTTTTGATGTTTGTTGCCATTTTTCCATACTTGAGCGCTTTAGCCTGCTGATTACTTCACTTTTCGGTATTTTGTTGTAGGTTACTTCTAACACGTTATCTTGTGCTGCTTCCTTTGCAAGTTGATCCTCTATTTCGTTCCCATGATGTCCTACATGTGCTTTATCCATCTTAGGTTGATCTTCCAATTTCTTTCCTGTAGCTTCCCAGGTGGATTCCGAATGTTGTGTATTAATGCTTTGTGGATTTTAGGGTTATTGATGGAATCCAATGTTACTTGACTATCAGTATATATTGCTACGGTTTTCTTTTCCTTTTCTATATATTTTAATTCATTGATGTTTTCTAGGGCTTTTATGATGGCTTGTTGCTCTGCCTAAAATATTGCAGAACCCGACGTACTGAGACGTCCGATTCCACTACAAAAATTAAATGACTTGGAGGACAAACCTTTTTCAAAATTATTCCGGAAAATTATTCCTGTTGTATCGGGTCTTCATGCGGTCGCTCGCCTTCTGGATGTTCTGCCATCTCATGCATGCCGTGGAGATGGTCCACCAGGTTCTCTACATACTCCGCTGCTGGCTGTTTTGCTTCCAGGGGGCTCCCAAATGGTCACAGGGCTGGTGTAACTATCGGCCGTACATTAAGCTGGCTGGCGTCATCCCAGTGGCGTCGTGTGTTGAAGAGCGGTAGGTCAGCAGGAAAAGGTGGCACTTTGACGTCCCAGTCTCGCTGACCTTCCTCAACCTTCCTCAGCTGATCTTCTAAGGTCTTGATGTACCTCTCCACCATGCCGTCCGACTGCGGACGTAGGGGTGTTGTGCGGGTCTTGTTAACCCCAAGTCTTTCTAGTATCTTATTCGTTAGGTTAGACTCAAAATTGCTTTCCTGGTCGCTGTGGAGCTCCAAAACGGCAGAACACTTGCTCCACGAGGCAGTCTGTGATCGTCTTCGCCTCCTGGTTCGGGATGGCATACACCTCCGGCCCCTTGGTGAAGTATTCCACGACCACCATGAGGTACTTGTTGCCTCGGACGGATATTGGGAATGGTCCAGCTATGTCGACAGCTATGCGTCCGAATGGCGTTCCGACGTTGCAATGCTGCATGCGACCCCGGTTCCTAGTTTGGGGCCCGCTACTCGCCACGCACACGTGACACTGACGACACCATTTCTCAGCGTCTGCTGTGAGCCTCAGCCAGTAGTAGCGCTGTCGGAGTTCGTCGATCATTCGGTTCGCTCCCAGGTGTCCTCCTTAAGTACCGGCGTGCACTTCCACCAAGACTTCCGGGACCTTACTTCGGGGAAGTAGCAACTGCTCCCTCTGTGTCTTCCAATCGGGTGATTCCCATACTCGGAACAGCTCACCAGGCGGCCCCACCGAGGTTGTTCGGTAGTCTTCACCTTGAGTGTTGACGCGCGTCAGTGGCATATCCACTTCCATCCCGTCTTGAGTCCATAGGACCAGATGGGGGGCTTGTTAGTCTCTAGGTCTTGCCCTATGGAAAGCCCCACGGAGGACGCCGAGTGCCCTTTGGGACAGCTCGGATATTCCCTGGTTGAAGGAGGCCCGGGTCCAGTTCCTACGGGTTCAGGACTAATGGGAGTAGAACCTCTGGGCTAAACTCGGAACAGCACGCCCTCACTGATCTTCAGTGAGTCCCATTGGGCCCAGCACGACTTGTATGTGCAATGTCCTTGCACGCTCCTTGGTGCAATGTCCTCCAGATTGGTCTTGTCCCTGCCTACACTTCCCTCAAGAGTGGCCCCAAGTCGGCGTCCACCAGCTGCTCCCTCCTCAGGCCTGCGCTATCCCAGCCGACCGCAGGCACTGCCGTGACTACTCGGACAGCTGCGGAACGCTTCTTTTCTTGCCCTCTTGTGCACCGGCCGCACTCTTCTGGACAGGGTCTTCGGGACATGGCGTCTGCGTTGCCGTGGCTCTTCCCTCTACGACGTTCAGGGGTGAAGTACTCCTGCAGCTTCTGGAACCAACGTGCTGTCTGGCCTTCCAGGTTCCTAAAGCTCAATAGCCAGGTGAGAGCGGAGTGGTCAGTTCTCAGATGGAATGGCTGTTGGTAGAGGTACTTGTGGAAGTGCTCCAATGTGTTTACTGCCACCAGCAGTTCTCACCATGTGACGCAGTAGTTGTTCTCTGCCTTGGACAGCGTCTTGCTGTAGTAGGCTATCACCCGCTCATGGCCGTCCTGGATTTGGGATAGGACGCCTCCAATGCAATGGTTGCTGGCGTCGGTGTCCACAATGAAGGCGCCGCCTGGTTGTGGGAATCCCAGAATAAGAGCACTGCAAAGTATCTTCTTCAGCTGCTGGAAAGCACCTTCGGCGTCCCCCGTCCACGCATAAGGCCGGTGTTCTTCTGCCAGACGGGTGAGAGGCTTGGCGATGTTGGAGAACCCCTTCAAGAAACGGCGGTAATAACTACACAGCCCTAGGGAACTGCGCAATTCTCTCTTATCCTTCGGCCGAGGCCAATCTCTGACGGCCTGTGTCATCTCTGGGTCTGTGGCCACTCCAGTTGATGAGACTATGTGGCCCAAGTAGTTGACTTCCTTGCGGAAGACCTGGCACTTCTTTGCGTTTAGCTTGAGTTAGTGCAGTCTCTGTAACACCTTGCTCAGATTCTCGAGATTGTCTTCGAAGGTTTTGCCAAGGATGACGCTGTCGTCCAGGAATAGCAGGCAGGCGTCATAAGTCAATCCTCTCATCACTGACTCCATGAGGCGTTGAAAGGTAGCTGGTGCGTTGCAGAGACCAAAGGCATAACTGTGAATTGCCAAAGCCCTTGGCATGTCGCGAATGCAGTCTTTTCCTTGTCTCTCGGGTCTATAGCCACCTGCCAATAACTTCAGGTCCAGTGTCGAGAACCACTGCGCACCAGCAAGCGTGTCCAAAGTGTCGTCAATCCCAGGTAAGGGGAAGCACTCCTTCCTGGTGACAGCGTTCAGCTTCCTGTAGTCCACGCAGAAGCGTAGCTTGCCGTTATTCTTCACCAAGACTACAGGGGAACACCAAGGGCTGTCAGACACTTCAATCACTCCCCTGGATCTCATGTCCTCCAGCATGTCTCGTATCGCAACCTGTTTTGCCAGCGGAACGCGTCTAGATGGTTGCCGAATAGGCCGCGCGTCTCCGGTTTCGATGTGGTGGAGCACTCGGTCCGTGCGGCCGTAGTCACTATTGCCTTGGCTGAAGACGCGCTGGTATCGCCTCAGTAGTTGTCGAACCTTTTCTAGTAGCTCTGCGGTCAGGTGGTCGGCCGCCCTCAACATTAGGCCTTCCAGCCGGGGCCTCAGGTGTTGCGTCGGCACCGGCTTCTGTGTTTTGTGGATTGTTGTCACGCTAACTACGGGCTCGCACGTCCCCAACTCCGTCCCAGCCTGGACATTGTGATCGGTGTCTGTCAGGTTAAGCAGTTTCACTGGCACCACCTCTCGGCACGGTAACAATGTCCTGGCTACACATAGTCCGTGCACAGGCATCTTCTGGTCCAGCATCATGTTCTTCGTGGGATGGCCTTCCAGTCACGCCGTCACCATCTCGCTTCTACCGGGGATAACCACGTCTTCCCTCAGGATGACTCTGCAGATTCCAAGGCGCTCTCCAGGTGGCCGAAGTATGTTCTCTTCTCCATTGATCCGCAGGACCTTCTTGCCGACGTCGACCATCGCCTCGTGGCTTCTGAGGGCATCCAGTCCTAGTATCACCTGCTCAGCCACCTTCGCGACGAACACACACAGACGTACGGCACTCCACCTCAAGGTCAACTACAGCAGGACCTCCTTTTCCACAGGCAAGGTATCGCCCGATGCCGTAACTAGCTGGTATGGTCGGCTCGGTTTTCTCGATGGCAAACCCTTGGCCACGTCAGGTCTGATGATGGTCACGGCTGCCCCGATGTCTACGAGTATGCAGCACGGCCTCCCCTTCACCCAGCCATCCGCATGAGGCTGTCATCTAATCGCCGGCTGAAGGCGCGCAGTGTCTCTCAAGGGGGTGGTGGTGATGGCGCCGACGTGTCCCTCGCCACGACGGCCTTTACTCGTTTTCCGGCTGCTCTCCCTGGTGTGGGAAGTCCCTCTCTAAGTGAGAGACCCCAGCATACTCATCACCTTGGCCGCCTCCATTCTCAATGCTGCCGTTAGCGTCTCGTGGATGGCTTTGTAGTCGCCGAGCATTAGGCGCTGACGTATCTCGGTATCTCGTATCCCGTCAACGAAGGTGTAGGCGGTTTCCCGGGATACGAACTCTGGTGGGAGGTCGAATAAGGCTTTGCTAACCAGCTGCTCGATTGCCATGGCGAACTCCTGCTGCGTCTCCCCTGGCTGCTGTGACCTTGACTTAACTTGGCTGCGGTAGGCTCGCGGCTAAGCGGTGGTTTCCGAAGCAGTTGTCCAGGGCTTCCCAGATGTCCTTGGGCGCCCCTGCCGTCTGGACTCGTTCAGAACCTCTGCGGCCTGTCCCTGGAGGCTGGGTATTAGCTGTGCGGTTTCTTCCTCTGGTGACTTGTTGTGCTTGGCCACTGTGTCGAATTGACAGCGGAAGACTTCGAACGTTGCCGTGCCGTCGTTCTTTGGCGGTTTGACGCGCGCAGATGTGTTGCGTCCCAGCGCGTCGGTCTTTAAATCCTTCAACCTCCTGCCGACGAGGTCCTCCACCACGGCGTTCAGGGACTTGTGTTGCTGTCGGCCTTTCCCTCCAGGTCGTTAACGCGGCTCACCAGATCTTCGACGCGCTCGTCCAACTCATCCTTCACGACGGCCAACTGCTGCTCAAATTTGGCGGCGAGGGCTTCGTTCGCAGCCTTCATTTTCCTGGCCAGGCTGTCGTTCGCTGCTTTCATTTCTGTGGTTAATTCGGCCTTCATTGCAGTCATCGTCGCGGCCAGGTTGTTGCTTGCAGCTTCCGTCTTCGCAGCGAGTGTGTCATTCTCGCCGTCTTCATTTCTTTCAGTTCCGCGGCCAGGTTGTTATTTGCCGTTTCCATCTTCGTTGTTAATTCGGCTTTCATTTCTTCCATTTTCTCGGTGAGGTTGTCGTTAGCCGTCTTCATTTCTGTTGCCAGGCTATTGTTCGCCGTTCTCATATCTCAGCTCTTCTAGAATTTTTGCCAATGTAGCGTCCATTGTCTATGTTCCACTTCCTGACAACAATTGTGACTTTGTGGGCTAGCAGAATTAAAGGTCCAAGTTGCAGAAATTCAATATGCTCTTTTATTTCTGTAGAAACACACTTTGGTCAAACCTTACAGTAGCAGAATTACGTAACATACACAAATACAATCTTCCAAGGTCGTTGACCACAAACAAAAGCGTTCACTTTCAAAACACAGTTGCAGGCACATGATACTCAGTTCATTACGACTGTCCACTCAACTTACCGCGGCTTTCTTTCATATGTCCATTGACATTTCCAGGCATCTGTGGAATGTTCTGTAAGATGGCACCAGAAACACGAACTTTCTAGTCATCTAACTTTATTTGTTTCGGCAAGCTCTTTATCTCTGCACTATCTTTATCTGTCCCTTTGTGCGCGTCGCCGCCAATTGCGACAATATTGAGACTATTAGGCTAAGTTCACTAAAATTTCTGTTAGCATTGCTCATCCAGTCACGGTATTTCTATTCTCATCCTCAAAAATGTAAGTTCCAATCCGCACCTCTTAGAGTTACATACTATTTCTAGATACATCACCTTTGAATGGATTATGCAACGACTTTCTGTCCCTCAGATGCAGCAATTCGGTTTGTCAGTGGCGAGGCATGACTTTCAAAGCGAGGAAAGCTCCAAATAATAATTTTCAATAAATAAGAGAGAATAATGACTCAAGGACTAAGGCTCCTCTTTAGTGCTCTTTCTATTTCTTGCATTGCAAGACTGCTCACACTAGAAGCTTCCCCTCCCAACTCGGATGTTCCCTGGCCCACACCGTGTGAACGGTTAGCCTAAAATGGAGAAAGTATGCAATTCACACACTTTTGCTAATAACTATACAAGAATTTCCTGTTTGTCACTACCAAATACCAATCTACATAAAATACTATTGGTAATGCTATTGAAATATACTAAGTTGTATTTAAAAGTGCTGGATAAAACAAAAATATGCACTTACTTTCTTGGAAGTGTTGAAAACAGTGTTGTTATGATAAATTAACTTTAAAGAGAGTCGATTAAAGACACTAGACAACACTTACTTTTTATAAGTAAGTGTTGTCTAGTGTCTTTAATCGACTCTCTTTAAAGTTAAAAATATGCACTTTTGTTCACATGCTACAGAGACTTCACGTGACAAAATGTGTCAGTGCTTCTAACTATTAAAGCCTTGCAATTGCTTCCGGAAACCTACAAAGTATGGTATTCAAGGTTACGAATGCATAAATACAGTATTGAATGAGCTTGCAGAACTGCTCCTACGCAGTTATCAAAATTAGCATTGTGGACGTTATTTTCAAATGCTAGGCTTTGGCAATGAAGCCATTAGCTTGTGAATCCACAAGCATTGTGCATGTTTGCAAATAAATTTTTCAAATGTATCCAGAGCAAATATAATATTATTTGGCATGAATTTGTTTGTTTTTCTTCTTTTCCTACTGAAATTCTTTGGGAAGCGGCACTTCCAGAACTTCATTTCACATTTCGCCACAACTGTTTGCTAATGTAGCCATTTAAATATAAATTAGCCTCATATGAGAATATTATTTTCATTACAAAATAGTTATCTGCATGTTTTCTCTCCAAAATCAAATCTAAACTTTTCAGTTGTAGTTGATTTGTTGGTTTCAGATGTTGAGTTAACTGAATTTTGTAGGTATGCACATGACACTTGTTAGAATTCACTAGAGGGAGCATTTTGCAATATCCATCTGTTGTGAACAACGAATTGATTTTCTTATTATTAAATTTTAGATGAGTCGCATTTCTTACACATCTGCTTCACTTTCGTACCTATTTTGAGGACATGTTTCGCAAATCTTCGTTTGCATCTACAGCTCTTGTGCGACTGACGCTAGATCCAGCGGTGTGGGTAATTCTGGGGTTGTTGCTGCCATCTGTTGATTTAGTGATGAACTGAAATGTGGGATTCTCTTCTAGCGGGATTTCAAAGTTCATTAGTTGGTTTTTATGTTTTTCTATGTATATCCTCTCCCATATGACGAGTTCACTATGTTTTTGTACATATTTTAGTAATTCTGTGCTATCTTCAATTTCATGATTTTCAGACCAGAAATGAGCTGCTATTGCGGACTTATCAATATTTTTGTATCTTAAGTGCCTGAAGTGTTCTTTCTTTCTAGTGCCTATGTTCCTTTTTGTCCTTCCTATGTACATTTTTTCACAGTCTTTACACTTAATTTTGTAAATGCCTGACTTTTCCTCTGGTTTTATCTTATCAGTATTATTACTGTGAAGTAGGTTTTTAATGTTGTAATTGTTTTTTGGTGCCAATGTTATATTGTATTTCTTGAATATTTTTTGGAACTTTTTTGTGGCCCAGGGGTGGTAAGTAAATTTAGCAAATCTAGTTTCTTGTTTTATTGGTGTGAGAGCTGTGATCTGTTTTAATTTCTTTTGAAGTTTGAATAATTTTAGTTTTTTATCTACAAGGTTTTTTCCATATCCATTTTTAATTGCAGTTTTTAAGATTTGATGGTATTCGTTTTGATATTCTTGCTGGCTGAGAGGTAGATTTACTAATCTGTGTGTCAGACTGTTGATGGTTGCATGTTTGTGTGGAATTGGGTTGAAACTATTTGCTTTGATGTAATTATCTGTGTGTGTTGCTTTTCTATGAATGCCAAATTCTAGTTTTTCATTGCCTTTTTTGATTTTAAGGTCTAAAAAAGGTAGAGTACAGTCCTCTTCAGTTTCTACTGTGAATTGTATGCTGGGTTCTTGCAGGTTGAGTAGTTTCAAAGCATCATCTATTAGTTTGTAGGGCACTATTGCAAAGATGCCGTCTACGTATCTGTACCATGTTTTAAACATATGAGGGAAGGCTTTAGTAATATGTGTTTCGAAAAAGCTCATGTATAGATTGGCCAAAAATGGTGATAGCGGGCTTCCCATAGCTAGTCCTGAAATTTGTTTATAATATTTTCCATCGAAGACAAAATAATTTTGATGTATACATAATTCAGTCATTGCCACATATTCTTCTATTGCATTGGCATCCAGGTTTATAGAATTTAGCCATTTTTTCAGTTGAATCAAAAGTTTGTCTAATGGAATGCTAGGGAAGAGGGAGTGGACATCAAAGGATACTAAAGTGTCATGAGGTTTTAGTTTAAGATTTTGAATTTTTTCTACCAGGTCTAAAGAGTTTTTTATACTCAGAGTATGGAATTGTGGAAAGGACTGAAATTTTTTGGACAGCCATTTTGCCAGAAGGTAAGTAGGAGTGTTTATATTATTTACAATGGGTCTCATGGGTATGTTGGGTTTGTGTATTTTAGGCAAACCATATATTCTTGCAAGGGTAGGGTTGTCTGGTTTGATAGTTTTTTGTTCTGTAGTTGTTAAAATTTTACTATTAATGATGGTTTTTTGTACATCTTTTATGCATCGGTTGAGTGGATTAGAATCTATTTCCTGGAATTCTTTTTGTTGTAGTAACTCTAACATTTTTTCTTTGTATGTAGCTGTATCTAAGATTACTATTTTGTTCCCTTTATCAGCCCTTGAGAAGATTACATCCTTTTTCCTTAAAGATTTAATTATCTGAATTTGTTTCAAATGTTTTATTGGCTTTTTATTTATTAAGTTTTCCAATATAGGAGCTGATTTTTTCCTAATTATATTTTTGTCCATGGTTTCCAAGCCTTCTACTGCTAATTCTATGTCTGCAATGAATTCATCCGGGTTGCTGGAGTATGTTATACATGTTTTTAGGCCTTGGTTAAGTACATCTATTTCTTCATTGTTAAAATTTTGCTTTGAGAGATTAATTACACTATCTAGGGATGTGTTCTTTTTAGACCTTAAAATCAAAAAAGGCAATGAAAAACTAGAATTTGGCATTCATAGAAAAGCAACACACACAGATAATTACATCAAAGCAAATAGTTTCAACCCAATTCCACACAAACATGCAACCATCAACAGTCTGACACACAGATTAGTAAATCTACCTCTCAGCCAGCAAGAATATCAAAACGAATACCATCAAATCTTAAAAACTGCAATTAAAAATGGATATGGAAAAAACCTTGTAGATAAAAAACTAAAATTATTCAAACTTCAAAAGAAATTAAAACAGATCACAGCTCTCACACCAATAAAACAAGAAACTAGATTTGCTAAATTTACTTACCACCCCTGGGCCACAAAAAAGTTCCAAAAAATATTCAAGAAATACAATATAACATTGGCACCAAAAAACAATTACAACATTAAAAACCTACTTCACAGTAATAATACTGATAAGATAAAACCAGAGGAAAAGTCAGGCATTTACAAAATTAAGTGTAAAGACTGTGAAAAAATGTACATAGGAAGGACAAAAAGGAACATAGGCACTAGAAAGAAAGAACACTTCAGGCACTTAAGATACAAAAATATTGATAAGTCCGCAATAGCAGCTCATTTCTGGTCTGAAAATCATGAAATTGAAGATAGCACAGAATTACTAAAATATGTACAAAAACATAGTGAACTCGTCATATGGGAGAGGATATACATAGAAAAACATAAAAACCAACTAATGAACTTTGAAATCCCGCTAGAAGAGAATCCCACATTTCAGTTCATCACTAAATCAACAGATGGCAGCAACAACCCCAGAATTACCCACACCGCTGGATCTAGCGTCAGTCGCACAAGAGCCGTAGATGCAAACGAAGATTTGCGAAACATGTCCTCAAAATAGGTACGAAAGTGAAGCAGATGTGTAAGAAATGCGACTCATCTAAAATTTAATAATTTTTCGCTTCACTGTGGTGTTCTAATACAGTTGAATCTCGATGAATTGATTTTCATTGACTGACAGCAACAATACTGCACACAATTGGACCATTCTAATTATACAGACTGGTAGGAGAACACAGTAGAGTTCTGATATCTGCAATCAAACCGATTTTCTCAAATTTTGTCATTAGCCTATGAAATTGATGACCAAGAGCCATTCAAAGCTTCCACACAGTTTCTGCATAGCATTCAGTGGATTTATATGTTTTCACAATTAATATTTGCTGTTCCATGATACCTTACCTAAAAAAATATTGATTACAAGGCAAATAAAATATTCCCATGACAACAACAGCATACAATAGCTGTGGCCATAACCCTACAACAGACCAATGGTTTAATTGTACAGTAGGAAGCATTCACTTTTACATCTGGTTAAATTGTTTATTTCCATGGTAGAGTCCCTTATCTATACTTGCGCAGTCAGATGTGTAATACGCAGCTGTCCTGTAACCATAAACCCACAACAGAACAGTGGTTTAATTGTACAGTAGTAAGCATTCAATTTTACATCTGGTTAAATAGGGTGGAGGCAATGTATTTCACTATTGTTGTCAGTGCTACAGTACAGTACGTAGAATGCTTGTTACGCACTAGTATTCACTTCATTCACAATGGAGTTCCTTTTCATTTCAGGCTTTCAATTTGTTATTTCCTAACAGCAGGTTGGTACGATAGATGAATAGGAAGAGGTGCACCAATTTTGTCACCTCCATGCTCACCTGACTTTAAACCACTAGAATTTTATTTGTGGGGACATTTGAAATCTTGTTTATGCAACTCCAGTTCCAGATGTAGAGACTCTTTATGCTCGTATTGTGGAAGGCTGCCAGACTATATGAAATTCTCCAGGCCTAACTTACATTAAGGAGTCCATGCGATGGCAGTTTGATGGATCTATTGGAGCCAATGGAGGCCATTTTGAACATGTGTTGTGATTTCCTGTTGTCCCACCATTCTGTTATTGAGTGTTGTTGTATGGGGCTCAGCTGTAAAAACAAGGGCTCTAAAGAGGAAATAAACAATTTCTGGACCTATGTTCATATACTTTTTATTTTCTATCTGCAGAAATATTTTCTCAAGGTTTTGACACACCTTTTTGTTACATCTATCACATGAATGGTAACAGTTCTATGCTTAAATATTGTGTGTTTATTATTTTGGAATAAAAACATTGCCCTAAAGATCATTCTGGGCCAAAAAAGTTTAAGTTTCCTGCCAAAATTGGGCAACTAAACTGGAATCATAGATACTGCCCAAAATGGGAATGGAAATATGCATATAATTAGAACAGTTGTTTTATGATATGCTGTTCTTCCAAGGAGACTACAGATGTTTAGTAAATTAGGGTAAATGAGACCGTTTTGCAAATGTAAATGTATGCCTGAGTAGAGAAGTTACAGTTGCAAATGATTATTTTCCCTTATTGTCCATGACTGGAACACTACACTGTCAGACATTTGGCTGTGCATTTTATGATAAAATATGTTATATAAAATACGGTACTATTGTTAAAGGATAAAGTGAAAATGAGAAAATTAAAGAAAAAATAAAAACATGCTGTGAAAATATTAATGTTATAGTTCAAATGTGGCCTACACAAGCCTAAAAGTTTAAAACAGAAAAGTGCATTATATGTGAATGGTGTGTTGAATAAATACCAGTGTTTCAAAATATATGGTGTTGCTAAGGGAAGTTTGTGTTATCATCATACATAGTAGCCTCGTCCATTGAATCCCAGGCGATGTCAAAAGCTTTCCCTTCTGACCAAGCCTCCTCACATGTAAGCAATTATAAGGGTTTTCCACCCTTAAACATATGGGTGGTTCTTCTTAATACGTTCACCAAGTTAGAGCGCTGTTGCAATATTTTTCTTGTGCCCTCAGAAATTATCTTAGACTGTGCAAACGTGCTTCCTATGTATGTTAATTAAGCTTATATTTATAGAAGTTAAATAGTGTTTTACTTAGTATATATAGTTTTATAAATTTATTAGTGTTTAATAGTTATTGGCGTTTAGCTCTTGCATAATTTAATTAAGATGTGGAGACCGTGGGTATCAAACCTAACATGGATATGCTAACATGGATTTCCATTCATACTTGTAATATATATCTAACAGTATTTCTAAACTTTCTCGTGTTCTAAAGCGTTTATGACATATTTAATTATTATGCAGAATGTATGTGATTATTTATTTAAATTTGTGAAAAGCTTCGAAAATTTGAAAAGAGTAATAGAGTTTCCTTACTAGTTTTTCTTTAATTCCTTGGTTCGTTTTTTTTTTTTTTTTTTTTTTTTTTTTTTTTGAAGTATTTATTGCTTTGTTAAATCAACAGAAATTCACCACCTGTAGCTGTCATAGAATAAAGGAAAATGTTTTAGGACAAATCGGCTCACGATGGCAATAAACAAAGCTCTAACGTGCAATCTTTGCTTATAAATTATTATTAACTACCAAAATATCCAAAGTGCTTCTTTGATTTGCAATTTAATTCCCTGATGCAATTTAACCCCTTTAAAATTGTAATGATGTTTTACTAAACTTTCCATACCATAACAGCATAGGTAACATATCTCTTTTCAGTTATGTTATAAAGAGTTGTAACATTATGTATTATGATAGGAAAAATTAATCATTTAAAATTTATTTGAAAAGATCAATGACGATTTCTTACAGTGAATTCTGCTTTATTTATTTATTTATTTATTTATATTTTGCCTCTAAGCGTTATTTTAAAAAACGGCAACCCTGGGTATTCTCAGCTGAAAATACGCGCCTAACATTCTTCACCTCTGACCCCGGTTGGTGTTTCCTAAGATGTTTATGACGTGGTTAGGGGGAAGAATAGTTTTTCCCTACAAAGAGAGCCTGTTGGGGATGGTTTCAGCGCGGCCACTATACTGTCAATTGTTACATGTTGCCTTACACGTTGCAAAATAAATTTGGTGCTGATTCATAGATCAGTTTGGATATTACAGACATTTCAATAAGTTGTTCAACATGTTTTTGCTAATATAGAAAAAGTGCAGTATTGTTCAGTGGTTTGCTTTTTACTTTTAGATGGGAAAACCTGCAATTGGATGCTGTTTATGGAGATCTTTCTCCTTCTATGACAACAGTTAGATATTGATATAACTATGTAAAATATGAAGCTATCAACAGTGAAGCAAACAAATATATACAAATATAATAATTTGTAACATAATAACTTCACTTATCTTATAAGAAATGAAAGTTTTCTTATAAATTGATTAGGATTGCGATTTCGTGAATCGAGCCTTAAGGCTTTGGCTGAGGATGTGAATAAACTATTCACAAAATCACAATCCTAATCAATTTATAAGGATTATAAATAAATATAAGGATTATAAGATAAGTGAAGTTTTAATACAAATTATTACATTTGTATATATTAGTATAACTAATTTAAATGTGGTCAAGGAGCACCCAGGACGCCCTGCAGATGTTGTTACCGAGGAATTCATCGAAAAAGTCCACTATATGATTCTCACTGATCATTGAATGAGGGGCTATAGGTGTATGAGAAAACAGCAATTCATATTTTACACGGTAAGTTGGAGATGAGAAAGCTGTCCGGAGAATCTGCTCCAAATAAAGTGGAGATATGCCCGTTGGCCGGAAATGTGATGGTGTCAGTCTTTTTGGGATGCAAAGGGGTCATACTCAATGACTGCTTGGAAAAAAGGAAAAATGATTACTGGAGCATACTACAGTTATTGTAATTCGACAGAATGTTGAAGGAGATATGGCTCATATGGCGAAGAAGGAAGTACTTTTCACCACAATAATACCCCAGCACATTCATCCAGAGTTGCCGCTGCCAGACTGCATTAATTGTTATGAATTGCTGCCACACCGGCTCCCCCCCCCCCCCCTATATTCTCCTGTTTCCAAACATGAAGAAATGGCTCTCAGGAAGAACAAAATTTAGATCAAATGAGGTCATCATGGAGACAGAGGTGTATTTTGCAGAGCTTGATAATTCTTAATTTTTGGAGGGTTTAAAATATTGCAGGAGCATTGGGAGAAGTGTATATCCCTTAAAGGAGGACTATGTTGAGAAATGCATAATTTGTGTTTGAAAAAACTGGCGTTTTTGTTCTTAACTCGAGTAATTATTGAACCATCCTCGTAGAATACATTGATGACGTGCAAAGGAAAGAAAAAGATATGAGAAAATCATTGAAATGCCATGAGAATAGTGTGTTGGTATTTGATTAGAGTATTTATAAACTTGTAATTCACATGTGAGTACCTAGAAATTGGAAAAAAAGATTGATGTGTTGCATTAACATATCACATGCCATTTTTCAGTCTGACTCAACGTTTCCACAATTTAGCCTACACACGGCCAGTGTGAAAGAATAATTAATTTCCATTAATTAACCTAATAGTGGTTAACTATAAAGCCCGGGCCTTAAAGTACTTACATGTAGTAAGTCTCATGTGTTTATGAGAACTCCTAAGTGGTTTACCGGGAAAATACGAGTCAGTTGGAAAATTTAATGTCATATCGGCACGTTGGCCATAGTAGCACAATGGTAGTGCGGCTGGACGGAAACCAGAAGATCCGTGGTTCAAATCCCGGCTATGGCATTGAATTTTTCAGTCTGACTCAACGTTTCCACAATTTAGCCTACACACGGCCAGTGTGAAAGAATAATTAATTTCCATTAATTAACCTAATAGTGGTTAACTATAAAGCCCGGGCCTTAAAGTACTTACATGTAGTAAGTCGCCATTAAGGTAGTTGTCTCATGTGTTTATGAGAACTCCTAAGTGGTTTACCGGGAAAATACGAGTCAGTTGGAAAAAAAAAAAAAAAAAAAAAAAAATTTAATGTCATATCGGCACGTTGGCCATAGTAGCACAATGGTAGTGCGGCTGGACGGAAACCAGAAGATCCGTGGTTCAAATCCCGGCTATGGCATTGAATTTTTCAGTCTGACTCAACGTTTCCACAATTTAGCCTACACACGGCCAGTGTGAAAGAATAATTAATTTCCATTAATTAACCTAATAGTGGTTAACTATAAAGCCCGGGCCTTAAAGTACTTACATGTAGTAAGTCGCCATTAAGGTAGTTGTCTCATGTGTTTATGAGAACTCCTAAGTGGTTTACCGGGAAAATACGAGTCAGTTGGAAAATTTAATGTCATATCGGCACGTTGGCCATAGTAGCACAATGGTAGTGCGGCTGGACGGAAACCAGAAGATCCGTGGTTCAAATCCCGGCTATGGCATTGAATTTTTCAGTCTGACTCAACGTTTCCACAATTTAGCCTACACACGGCCAGTGTGAAAGAATAATTAATTTCTATATATATATATATATGTTTGTAACATATTTATGAATTGTAATTATCATACCTGTATTATTCATATTGAAAAATCACCAGTTTCCTGCGCCTTTGTCCAAAATGCTGGATGTCTGGTATGACAATGACAGAAGTAGATGACAGAATGAGGGCAAACTGTATGAAGGGAAAGATAATGGAGCAATTCGTGTAATGATGGCTGGAGAAACCAAAGAACCCAGAGAAAACCTGCCCCTGCACCATGTTGACCACCACAAATCTCACTTTGCTGTCGCCTTGGTGGAAGCGAAGTGGTCTAACCTCTCGGCCACATTTTACACATCTCTAGTTAACATTTTTTTTTTTATTTTAACTTTGGACAATCAGTAGTTTTGCTGTAAAAGCCATTGATAACAAATTATTACATAGTAAGACTACATAATCTCTGTGACTGGCCAATTTGGCTCCGGAACATGCAACTGATTGACAATAGTTAATAAATAAACTTCTAAGGTATTTGAATTACAATAATTAAGTGGTTATTCATTACAGTGAATTACAGGAATCTTTGGAATCACTGAGTAAAGTATTATGTAGTATTTTCATTTTCAGTCTTATTTGTCTTCTGTGTGTTAGCTCTCTGGCAAGTGAGTAAACGAGTTTCCAAAGAACCATACATATTTCAAAGATCAGATTATTACTGATTCAAGAGTCAGAGCACAATTTATTTGCTTCCTAGTATGAAAACATTTTCACTTCAATGAAAATTGTTAAACAGCAGAATACTAACGAAATTCTATCTGAACTTAACATTGCTCAAACCAAAAGTACCAAATACGATTACTCCAATCTCTATAAAATAATTGTAACATGGTACTCATGTGATATGATTGGAGTTGGTCTAGTTCATGTCTGACCATGCAAGTTAGGTTGTTTAGATATTTTTTCCCGTCTTTCTTGTTGCTACTAATGACTGATGTAGTGTTTCTCTTGAATCAGCTGTAGATTATATAATAGCAAATAAAACCGAAGCCTTGATGTTTTGTAGCCAATCATAGATAAGAAAATATTGTCAGTAAACTAATTTATCTATATATCTTGCTGTTGTTGGATGATATGCTGAACGTAAGTGTGTAATAAGAATAGCTGGAAATCTTTCTCAGTGAATGAAGCCAGTAATGAGTTATGGTGGAGGTAGTCTGAGGTTGAAATGTAATCAGAACTAGGCAGTGATCTGAACCAAGTGCTGTTAATGTACTAATGTATATCTGAAAATGCACCTTCCTGTCAAGAATATTAGGAAAACTTTTGCAATATTTGAATAACATGCCAATTTATTTCACGTTAAAATATGCCAATTCTGATGGCTGATACATTCTAGAGATAGCATGCAGTTGGATTTGTTGATCTGCAGTCCCAAGAAACATGTTTACAGCTTGATTCTCCTAATAGAGTTGATGGTGAGCAAGAAGTACGCCATGTTGAACTGGCAGTTTGATTGGAGGTTTATAGGCACATAATAATGCACTTTTACCACGACACCGTGTTTTAATCAGTTATTTCTAGGATTGGTGAATACTGAATGACATATTGAGTTTTATCATCATCATCATCATTACACCACCAGAAGCAGTGCATGCTCTTCTATGTTTCCTGTAGACTTTTATATCCAGAAATATTCAACTTATTTGGTAGAAAGTATGTTTCTGCAAGCAATGACAATGTTTCAATTAATAAAAATGAAATGACTGAACACATTCTGAGCAAAGACCATTAGCATTCCAATTCATTACTATTGTGACTGTGGGTTCGTGAAATTAAAGTCCTATTGCACAAACTCAAAATGTTCTTTATTTCCACCGACTTACAGTTGGAACACTTGCCGATTACACAGAATTACGGAGCGCACACAATTACAATTCGCCTGTTTGTCTGTCACAGGTCCACTCTACACTCACAATTATGTACAACTCCTCTGATACACGTACACAGTCTTCCAGTCCGTTCACTAGCACGGCGCTCCTTACGGCTACTCGCCAAGAACTGAACTGACTCGTCCACTGCGTCCCTTATATACGCAGATCGCTGTGTCTGAAAGTTTCGCGGCTCAGTGAATCATCTGGAAGGTTCCAGACGTCAGGGGGGAAGGGAAAGAGACGGTATAGGGCTCGTGCCGCTCTTCTAACCATCCCCTTTCGTGAGCGCTACACAGATAATGGGTAAGCGTGGCCTGAATGCTTCCCGTCTGGCCCTACCTGCCAGCTGGCCCTATCGGGAATCCCGATGTTCGGGTGACACTATTAACTAGTGTACTGTCTGCTGCTGCCTTGTGAAAGAAAACATAAAAAAGATGTAATGAACTGCTGTCTTTTTGGAGTTGCAGTGGGGTTCGATTTCAATTGTGAGCTCTCATGTGCTTTAAAATTTCACATAAGACATGTGTTATTGGGAACTAGAATAATCGAAGGGCGCAGGATTTGTAGTTGGTTGAGTTCCGCGTATCCTTGATTGCTGGTGTTCAGATCATGGCACTATTGTCTGGTATCTTTGTTGCTTTAGCTCTCAAGTAATACCCACCCACATCCTCTATAGTTGGATGCATGTTCTTCCTGACAGTTTACACATTTTGGTGTAGTTTTTGGATGTTTGCATGCCCAAAATTGTCACACATTGTGCATACCTGTGTCTGTGCATTACAGCAAATGAGTTAGGTGGAGAATTAATTTACATTCCTCATAATCCAGATCTACAGTATAATTTTATTTCCAAAACATAACTCTTCTGCCCCACTACTCTGTTAAGGCTGGTGTTCCTTTAAGGTTTCAGTTTAAAACCAAATTCTTGCAGTTAGCAAGTCTTCTGCTCAATGGTTCTGAAACTGTTGGGCTTGAATCTCGAGTTACAAACATGAGAATGTATAAATATTTGAACTGATTTTACTACAATAATAGCAAGTCATATTCTATGGTCATTACATGCAATGTATATATATCAAGGATCTTTCAGCAATAGTGTCCTATCTTTGAACTTATATAAAACATGTACTATAAATGATAATGGTTTATTTTGGCTCTGGTTTCTAATATGCGGCACTGCGATTTTTTTTTCCTAAGTCCTTCACACTTTTTGATGCTTTTATATACAACCATGATCTCTAATATAATTTCTTTACTTTTTAGTGCAATTTCGTGCTGGAGAGACGTTATTCGTTTTTAAGGATATCTAGTTTTTTAATAAATGAATTCAATTCAACGAAGGGTTTTAGGTTATATTCACTTGCGAAAGGGGCCAAATAAAGTAGGTTTTGTTGGTATTTTACAACCTTTTAGAGATGCGATTAACATTCTTTTAACATTACTGTTTGTTTATTTCCTTATTGCGTATGTAGCCATATTGAAGAATTCAGTGCAGCCAAACCATCCTTGTTTCTCCACTGAGTGCAATGCTGCCAACAGTCTTACTTGTCTCTAAATTACACTATCTACATGTACTATAAATGATAATGGTTTATTTTGGCTCTTCTTTCTAATATGCGGCACTGCGATTTTTTTTTCTAAGTCCTTCACACTTTTTGATGCTTTTATATACAACCATGATTTTTAATATAATTTCTTTACTTTTTAGTGCAATTTCGTGCTGGAGGGCATTCTTTTAGCGTTATTGTTTGTTTATTTCCTTATTGCATATGTAGCCATATTGAAGAATTCAATGTAGCCAAACCATCCTTGTTTCTCCACTGAGTGCAATGCTGCCAACAGTCTTACTTGTCTCTAAATTACACTATCTAGTTAACCAATTAAAAAAAAAATTAAAAAAAATAAAAAAATAAATAAAATCTGCTTAACTATTGCCCTGGCATCTAGAATCTATACCAGGACATAGTTTCCGCTGATTTTATTTTTATTTTCTCATTCAATCTTTATTTATTCCTCAGATCTTTTACATATATTTGCAGATATCCTAACCTAACTTAACTATCTAACTAACCTACAGCCACTGGAAACCAGCGACTTTACATTTCCAAACCATTCTATTTGGCAGTTCTACTCTAACAATAATACAATCTATCTAACTACTATCTACAATTACATTCAAAAACCACAACTTCTACAACTGCCAATTCTACCATCTACTTCTACTTGAATACAAACTTGGTATCCAAGCCTCTCCTCAACTGGAATCAGTAACAACAATTACTTCCATCAGGAAAAGAGGTCGGGTCATCAATTTTGTATTCACCTACTCTACTAATTACTCCTATAATTAATCTTCTTCATCCTCTGATGAACTCCACCTCGTGGCAATCTCCTGTGGTCGACCTCTCCTCCTCCTTGCCCAGTCCTGACGTCCTGTAGTGGTCCAATATTGCCTCCTACGACTCATCGGTATCTGGTCCTCTCCTTCCTCATCGGATGTGGTGGATATATTCCGACCAATCTCCTCTCCTTCATCCTGGATTCTATGCTGTAGATGTTGAATCCTTTGTGATCTCCTCTCTGGTGAATGATGTTGTTGTAATTGCTGAAGTTGTCTCCGTTACATTCGTCTTTGTATTAATTGAGTCCTATATTCCTCCATTACTACTGTTGAAACTTTCGCTACCATCCTATTTAACACTTTCAAATCCTCTTCCATTCTTACAATATTCCAAATTACTTTTCCTGCCAATTTTTCTCTATCTTCCTTTATTAAATCACTATATCTGACACACTCAAATAACGTATGTTCCGGAGTTCCTTCCTGCTTACACACTTCACACCTGCTATTGTCACTACTTCCTATTTTCTTAAAATAAGTCTGAAATGGTCCATGTCCCGTCATATACTGCACTGTTTCCTTTGCCGGTATGATCTTCAATTTTAATCTATCCCTGACACTAGGAAACATATCTTTTACTCTTCTTCCCTCCTCTGTTTTATTCCATTCTTCCTGCCATTTATCAATCAGAAGATTCCTTACTTCTCTCCTATTGTTACATGATCTTCCTAATATTTCGCTAACTTTCTCTTGATTTCCTTTTCTTATCCAATACATGGCTCCTCTTAGCATTATAATATAATCTATGGGCCATATTCCCAATATCACTAACAATGCCATAGTTGGTGTTGTCTTGACTATTCCCATGCATCTGATTAATGTTTGTCTCTGCGTGCTTCTAAGTTGCTTGATATTCTTGATTAACTTTACTCTATGTGCCCATACACTTGCTCCATATCCTATAATACCAGTTAAAATCGCAGTATGATACAGTCTCGTCGCTTTTAATGGAATTCTGAATTTATATTGCGTTATTGTAGCCAGCTTCATCATGACATTACTTCCTTTTATCCTCACATTTCTTATATGATTATCAAAATTTAATTTCTCGTCTACATTTATTCCCAGATATTTAAAAACTGACTCTCTCTTAATGCTGGTTCCTCCTATTTTAATCATAGGATTCCTTTCCAATTTTCCCTTTAGCAGCATATATGCTGATTTATGTGGAGCTATATTCAATTTAACATTATTACACCAAGTCTCCAAGATACACACAATATTTTCTGCCTTTCGCTCTATTTCTCTTCTATTATTTCCTTCTAACATGATCATTAGATCATCTGCGTAGGCTATTACTTCTAGTGTGTCTTGAAGTTCGGCTAGTCTTTCTAAGATTGGCTCAGTCATTATGTCCCAAAATAAGGGGCCTAAAATCGATCCTTGCGGACATCCTTTGGTGATATCCTTCGTCACCATTCCATTTTCTCCCTTTAAATTTACTCTTCTATCTTTACAATAATCTAGTAAACATTTGTATATACTTACAGGGTAGTTCTTCTCCCTTAATATACGAAAAAGCTCCGGCCACCAAAGATAATCAAAAGCTCCGGAGATATCCACAAAAATTGATACAACATATTTACTAGAACTTGATAATACTACTTCTATTGCTTTATTTATGGCATCCTCTGTACACTTTCCCTTTCTAAATCCATATTGCTTTTCTGTTTCACCTATCATTATCCTAAATTCACATATTCTTTTATAGATTAATTTTTCCTGTATTTTCCCAAGTGTATTCAAGAGACAAATGGGTCTATATGATTTTGGATCTATTTGGTCCTTTTCTTTTCCCTTCTTTAATATTACTACATTGGCTTCCTTCCACGCATACGGAATTCTGCCTTCTACTAAGCACTGATTTAATATATCGCACAAATATGGTGCGATTGGTCTCTCTAATTGTTGTATCACTTCCGCTTGTATGCCATCCGGTCCAGGGGCTTTCTTCTTCCTTAGCTGTCTTATGGCTATTCTCACCTCCTGCACATCATATGGATAAACTACTCTATCATTAGCATACAATTGTCTCATTTCTCCTCTCTTTACTTGATGTACTTCTTCATCATCATCTATTTGATCGTCTGGTAACAATCGCTCCAAGACATAATTCGCTGACTCCTTCCAGTTATTGGTAAAGGATCCATCTACTTTTTGTAAGGTCGATAATACCTCTGGAGCTGAAATCTTCTCCATTACCAATTTATATGTTACTCCCCATTCGTTATTTTCCAGTCCATCCTTTGCCATCTCATCCCACGAATTATTCCTGATCTCCTCAAGTTTTTCCTTGTATCGTTGCTTTGTCTGAAGATATCTGGCCAAATTATACTCCCTCTCATCTGCAGTTCTACTTTTCTGATATACTCTTCTAGCCTTTCTGGCTTTACTTCTCCATTTCTGCAATTGGTCTGTCCAAATAACTCCAGTCTGTATCCTATTTTTATTTTTAACTAATCCCTTGTCCATAGCATGTTGAATACTATCAGTCAGTATTCTTGTTTTCGCGTCCACTCCCAATTGTTCCGTTCCTGCTGGTATTTCAAAATTTTGAAGTACCTTATGCCAATCTGCATCCTTTATTCTATACATATTTCTTCCTCTTTTTGCAAAATTGTTATATATTCCTTCAAAATCGATATCAAAATATATAAGATTATGATCACTTGTCGTGATTTGTTGGGTTACTATCCACTTACTGATTTTATTTTTTATAAATTCCTTAGCAAGAGTTATATCAATGTTCTCACTTGCGTCGGCTCTATTAACAAATGTATACGGATTATTTGGCTGATTAATTACACTTAAATTATATGTAGCTATCATCTCTTCCATTTTTTCTCCCTTGTCATCTGGATTCTTACTAAACCACCATTGTGATTTCGCATTTGCGTCCTTTGTTAATATTATAGCTGCATCCTGATATTCAGTCAATATTTCCTCAGTCTTTTGGATGTGTATATCAATATCATCCTTACATTGATAATACTGATTACATAATATGAAATCTAATCCTTTATATTGGATTTGAGCACAATTTACATGCTCACTACTGTACTAAACACAAAAAGTAGTCCCTAATTTACACTAACTAGCTAATTACACTAAATACACACAATAAATTCTTGAAACGGGTCTGCCGACCAGGTTATGCAGTCATTGTGCCACAAGTATCAGAAATGTGAGCATCCACACTGTCTTTACGAATGCCGCCCCTTGTTAGGCGATGCCATAGTCCTTGCCAGCATGACTATGTTATTTAGTGCAAATTTGTCACTGAGTCAACAAAGTGCACTGAGTGATTCACTGCGCAGCAAACCCTCCAGCCATCAACCTATAGTATCGCACAAAGCAAAGTTTCTCCTTTATTTCTTTTTTATTCTGGAACATAATTAATGTCATGACATGCGGAAGAGAATATTTGTTAAGGGGAGGCATCGGTGAAATTTCGTTAAAAATGACAAAAAACATTTTCCGTTTTTTGCATTAAAATTATGTTTAAACATTGTAGTTTCAGAATATGCCGTCAGTTAGGCCCTAGCGCCATTTAAAGAGCAGCTACGTCATTATTTAAATGCCCATATGCAGGTGGGCGTGGCCATTTATATTGCTTTTTCCAGTGTATCGCAAAGAAATTGATGGAATTCTGACGTTTGAACTACGCCGTTTGATTCTGTAACTGCGGTAATGTGCAGAGACATCTTGTGGATGTTTGTGGAAGCTACTGAACCTTTCCGCTACCATTTTTATATATTATTTCCCACTTACTACTTTTGAAAGTAAACAATCATTTCCACTGACATGTAGTGTTTGTGAAATATGGTTTACATGCAAGTGAAAGCTATGGATAGCAGCTTACATTAAATTATTGTTTAGAATAGGAATAAAGCCTGATTTAACATTGTATTGCTTTCTTGTTGCAACAATAGGTATATGATTCATACCAGGTTAGGTTAGGAGTACAGTGGCTATTTCAAAGCAAAATATAATGAAACTTTAAGGTGTTCTAACCATAATAGTAAGTAATGATACTAGAATGATATGCTTGAGGTAAATGTTAAGTGAAAACATATTATAGCCCAAGAGTTAACAGTGATTCTAGTATGTCACCTTTTGATGTAAATAGAAGAATGGTTGATGTATTTCTGGGCATTGGTAAGGGTCATATTTCTATGCAGAAGTTTTGTATGACCATGGGTATGAATTGCATGAACTATTCTACTTACAATTTCCATCTCATAGACAAAAATAAAGAGATTAGTTAGTACTATTATATGGGAAAGTTGCATTAAAGGAGAAGCACAGAATTCTAATGAAAGTTTCCATGGAGTAAATGTCACAAAGAAGTTTTTGTATTAAGAAAGAAATTGCAAATTGCAGTGATTGCAGCTGTTATTGAATTTAATATGGGTTATAAAGATAGACTTAAAGTTAAGGCAAAAGTTGCAGCAAGCAAAGTAAGTCTTGTTAGCAAGAAAATTAGCAGTATTAGGGATAAATGAAAGCTAAAACAAAGTGATCAAAGTTCATTGAGCAAATATAAATCTGCCAAGAAGCAGTTAAAGGTGACTAAATTAAAAGAAGAGGATAGTAAACTAGCTGAGTGGCCTTCATATATAGCAGGATGGTTTTGAAACATAGAAAAAAATGTTGTTTATATTTAGAGCTTCTAACTAGATTTTTCTTCATGTCCAACTTTTAGCATTTTTAATACTCCTTATAGTCCAGACACTAAAGTTTTCAATAAAAATTGGTAACATTATGGCTGTATATGAAAAAATTAATAATGAGTGATATTGAAAAAAGAAAATTGAAAAAAATTCAAGCAAATTCTATCATATTCCTTAAATTTTCTCCTCCAGAACCATTAGACTTGGGCAAATGAGTATATACATATATAGTTTTGTAACTATTATCTAAAGGAACCAGAATCCAAAGTTCCAATCATTTATAACAGAAATTGTAGAGAATATAATATGTTTCCCAATGTAAAGAAATCGTAGCAAAAAATTAAATGATTATTTTTTTGGTAAAAACTATTGTAGATAGAAAAACTATAAAAAAGGGCCAAAGGTAACCAAATTAAAGAGAAAGAAGGTAATAAGATAGCTGTAGGGCCTGCATATGATGCATGGAGTTTTCAAAGTAAAGAGAATAGTGTAATTTCTATCTAAATCTTTAAATTCATTTTTCTCCACTTTCAATTTTTGAACATTTTTGTATCTTCAAAATGCTCCAACTTCTGCAATTCTCAACGCATTTGTATTAAACTTTGCATACATATTCCTAAATAAATGTTTAATAAAAGTTGGTATTTTTGTTTATTTAAATTAAGTAGTTTATTTATTATTGATTTTTAAATCTCAAAATTGCAAACAAATTTAAGAAAAATTTAATATATTCACACATAAATTTTTTTTTTGTCCAAAAATACTTGATACACACTTCAAAAGTATAGCAACTTTTATAACTGATGTACAGAGAAACCTGAATCTAAAATTTAAAGTTTCTAAAAGAAAAACTGTATGACCTGGGACCTTTTATATAACATACAAAAATCATACTATAAACAGCAATAAATATATTTTTTTTTTGAAAAAACTATTTAAGATAGAAAGATCAATTTTAAAAGCTTAACTAGACTCCCTATACCCCACCTAATGACAAAATTTCAAACAGTTCTGATGTAAACTCTGGATTTTAGCATTTTTCACAGATGCCTCCCCTTAAGGGACTCTGCAACTTCATTGGGTTGCACATATATGGTTGACTCAATTTTCAATGGCCGAAGAATGTAAATTAGGTCCAACTTCACGAATAATATGCATGATATTCATAAGATCACTTACTGTTTCTGACTTGTTGGCACAAACTCGAGATTTAACATAACCCTACGAGAAGTAATTCAATAACTTTAAATCACATGATCTCGGGGGCCAGATAACATCACCACCATGGGAAATGATGAAATCTCTGAACTTCTCTTTCAAAAGATTATTTCCACAGCAGTATGACACGAGGCATCATTTTGGAACTAGATGTTTCTGAGATTCATACCATCCAATTGCGGGCAAAAAGTCCCTTTACAAAGGCCTGGTATCTTTCTCCATTGACAGAGCGAACAGATGATCCATTCTGATAATCAGTTTTCACAATATCTGTGTACTGCTGACTGCTGTAACATTCCATGGCTATTTGTCAGTAAAAACTGTAACCACATAAAAAAAATGACTACTGTAATTCAATAACAGCAGCAGTTATCACATGTTATAAAGATAGGGTACTCTTGTTGAAAGATCCTTTATTAATAAATATTTAAATTGGTTATTAAATATTATGACTTTGTGGGTTTGTAGAATTAAATGTCCAAGTTGCAGAAAATCAAAATGTTTTTTTTATTTCCATAGAAGTCACTTACGCCCAGACAGCACTGAGAATACGCATGGTGCCGCATGGGAAAGAAGAACGCCGGAAAGAAGAAGGCCTCACAGGCCGCTGCGCAGCAGACACTGCCGCCTACGCCTGCTGCCTCTGGGGCAGTGTCTCCCGCTCCGCTGCAGAACTCTGCAGACGAAGGGGACCTGCAAGATGGGCCTGCCAGGAGATTCTGGGCTAACACCGCTCCTTGGCTGCCCACCACTGCCGCGCCCACTGCACCAGCCGCCGCCACGCCGAAGCCATCAACCCTGCTATGCCCGCTCGGGCCCGAGCAAAAAGCTGCAGCAAGCATGAAGTCAGGGACGCCTTCATCTGCATCACCTCCACCTGCTGCGCACCCGACCAACGCCGAAGTCGCAGACCGCCGTCAACTCTCGTCCACTGCTGTCGCTCAACCTCCAGTACCCGCACCCAGGGACCCCCACTCGCCGCCGGACCATTCAGCCTCTTTCAACGCTGTCATCCGTGGGGCACCCAGGAATGTACCTATTCTCTGTTTCATATAACCTTGCCCGACTGAAATGTATCACTCCGCGTTCAACAACCCTCCCCCTCGCCCTAATTGGCTAATGCTTTCGCGCCATAGGCCGTAGGCGGTGCCTTCCCATCACATTTAAAACTGCAGTAAACGTCAAATGCCAGGAAGATAGCTAAAATAATGCAAATAAGGATATGAAGGCATGCAAAAATACAAGATTATAATGAAACTGAACTCACGCGTTATGGAGAATCTGGTAATGGAGTAATCCCCTCCATCTCGGATTCTGATTCTGATTCTGCAGTAACAGTTTCGCTGTCTGAACTCTCCGTAGGGTTTATAATTATGCTCTCTATTACGTTGTCGACGATGCCATCCAGCTCCCACATTTTGTTTTCTTCTTTGAGCACATGATGAATAGCCTTTTTCCATGTTTCGTCGCTGATCTCCGAAAATGCTGTGGTAAGCAATGGCCTGATATCATTCAACTTAAATGTTCTATTGTTTCTCGCTACGAATCCTTTAATTTGGCTCCAAATAAGCTCAATTGGATTTAAAATCCAGTGATATGGTGGAAGCCTGAGTACCTCATGACCAGCTGACCTTGCCATTTCATCGATTACGTATTTATCACAATCGCTGGCATGCTTTACTACAAGTTCCAGTAGTTCTGCCTTAATAAGGGATTCATTTACAGCTTCATTTTTTGCACGCAGCCACTCAATAATGTCTTGTTTCTTCCAGGATGTATTTGGTTTCTTTTCGACACGAACGCTGTGGTAAGGAGCATTGTCCATCACAATTATGCTGCTTGGTTCCAGTTTTGCTAACACACTCGCAAACCACTGCTGAAACACATGTCCATTCATATCTTCATGGTAATCACCGGTTTTCTTTGACTCAAACAGCAGTAGACCATCTTCCACAAAACCACTATCACTTCCTATATGAGTGACAATCAGTCTTCGGCCTTTTCCACTGGGATTTTTTAAACCAGAAGACATACCTTGCAAAAATGCTTGTCTTTCAGTCTTAATAGTCGAGTCACGCCATAGTTTACTTGTCGTAAGCCCTTCATTCACCCAAGTCTCGTCTAGGTAGTATATTTTGCGATTTGTATCCCGGTATTGTCTGATTGTCCTTAAATAACGTCTTCGCCACACAGCAATATCGCCTCTGTCTCTCAGTACATTTTTCTTGCCCCTTTTTTCATTCACAAACCCCAGCTGTATAAGCAATCTATACAGACTAGATCTGCTGAAATTTGGTAAATCTGCATCCTCATTTACAGCAGACAAAATTTTATTTATGTTAGGGAGTTCGTTTCTAAAGAAAAAACTATGCACATGACGACGTACAGCAGTTTTAACGAACTCATCGCATTCTCCAAGCACGCGCTTTTCTTTATTCCTGCGTTTGCCTGGAGTGGTAAGTTTTCCTGTTTTCTCAACTTCACGTCGCGATGTTCCTATGGACCTAACACTCACACCTGTAAGTTCGGAGCACAACTGTTCGACTTCCCTCACTGACAAAGACGGATTCTTCTCTGTGAGTGCATTAAACACATGCAACACAATTCTTTTTTCACCGCTTTGTAATGGCTTACCCTTACGATGCTTCAGCGAAAAACTGGCGGTAGACTCTGCCATTATACATATAATAAGTACATGCGCAATAAACGATGGATAAAATAACGTATCTCTCGAACGTGCACAGTACACCTTCTAATGACAATACATGACTAATCCAGTTCAGAACAAGGTCAGTGATAAAACTCATATAAACAAATATAAACAAATATATGTAATTCACTACCGCTAAAGCACGTGCTCTTGTGTAATCAGAAAGGCAGGCCTAGATGCAAAGGAACCTCCTCTTTACTTTGTTTAAGAATTAACATGCATTTCAGATAAATTAACTCTGTTGCGTAATATATTTAATTGAAACAGTTATGAAAGTAAATATTTGACAATTCTCTTTCAACATATAAAGATATATCACCATGTTAAATAACGAACTAATTTTTACCGCAAAACAGTCTCTACCAAACAGCAGCCAATGAGAGGAGATGAGGTCACGTGACCGTTAAGAGATTACCGGGCAAGCTTACGTGAAACAAGGTATACATGGTTCATCCTGAACGCCGCCCTGCTTAGGTGGCCCTCTGCACAGAGAGCCTCCCGCATTTGCACCAGTCACGGAACCTCGCAGCTTGTCCGACTATACTTCACCAGCATCGCCGACTACGAAGCGGCCTTGGCCACGGGCCTGCCCTTATTAGGGCAGCAGCTCAAAGTCGAGGCTGGAAGGGCGGCATGCCAACTACCGTGTCGGCGATGCTGCAGATACAGACACGTCGCCGAGAACTGCACTGCCCAACCCAGGTGCCACTATTGCGGCGCCTCAGCGCTGACCGGGCAGTGCAGACAACACGACCTTCGCCACCGCCGCTGGTACTGTGCCACCTGCAATAGGCCACAACCACTACACTGGCCAGACGCAGTGCCCGCTCTACCCGCACGAGCTTTGCCAGAACTCGTGCACCACGCCAGAAGCAATCATCAACCAGTCCGCACCTGCAGCCGCTACCGCCCCCCATGGAGAGGATCTGCGGGACATCCTGAGCGCCCTCCAGCGGGATACCCACAACATCATCAGTCAACTGGCTGCCGTCGAAGTGGCGCTCTCCGCAGACAGCACCGACACCAGGACTGAACTCCGCACCATCCACACCGAGGTCACCAACATCGGACCTAGGCTTCAACATCTCGAGGACGCATCCAAGTCAGCCGCCACCCTCCACCGCAGCACCACAGACCAGCTGACTGCCTTAGTAACGACCACCTCCGCCGCCAACTCGGATACCAAAAGTGAGCTTCACTCACTGCACACCAAGGTCCTCAACATTGCTCCCAGGCTGTCAGCAATGTCAGTGGCATCCAAGTCAGTCGCCACTCACCACAAATGCACAGCAGCCCAACTCCAAAGACACGCCGACCTCCACTCCAGTAACGCCATAGCCCTCACGGAGCGACTGGACAGACTGGAGCAACTAATTCAATGTATGCGAGACACCGACACCACAGCTTCCATCTCCAGGAAGCTGGCCCGGATAGAGGCAAAGCACACAAAGTTCGAGAAAGCAAATTCACGTCCACCTCCAACACATCACAACAGCCAGCCACGCCGCCACTTCAACGCCCCACACCGACACCCAGGAGGAAGACATCCTGTCTGGCTCACTCCTGCGAAATAAGTTTGCCTCATTACCCCCATGACTAAAATAAAGATGCCCAATTTATCCCGGTTTTCTCTTCCCATAAACCTCCGCAATTTCCCAGGCTGCTGTCAGGGCCTTGGCCATGGCAGCAGGCCAAATAGTACCTCGTAAGCTTTCCTACCAGTCCTTTCTGGGAGGAAAGTTTAATAACGAACTAACGGGAGTGCTCAGCGGAATCCCAAAACCCTCCGAACTTCTCCATCTAACCACCGCTCACTTCACATCCAATTCCCGTCCCAAAAAAAAAAAAGTCACTTACAGTAGCAGAATTGTGTCACATACACAATTACTATCTTCCAAGGTCGTTGACCACAACAAAGAGCCCACTTTCAAAACACCAGTTTCAATTACAATTCTCGTTATGACTGTTTACAACTACTCCATTGGCATGTCACTTCTTATATATACCTGCATTGATAATTCTAGACTGTTCTACAAGAACCCGAATGTTCGCTATCAATCAAGATGTCAGAATTTTCCATCTATCTAACTTATTTGTTTTGGCAGACCTTTATCTCCGTGCTATCTTTATCTGTTTTTGCCAGCTCTTTATCTCCACACTGCTATCTGTCTGTTATCGCTCCATGCCAAACCCTTTTAGCACGTACACCGCCAGTCTTAATAATGGATTCCCGACAATATTAATTGTATTACTGTCAGTTATTGAGTAAACAAACTGTTAAAATAAATTATTCTAAATTTTCCGTAATGTTAACAGTCCTCCCCATCACTTTCTTCTGATGACTCTCTCAGGTCAATGCAGGTATTGATTGGCTACTGCTTTCAGCACCACAGGCTTGCTTTCACACAACATGGAAACCAGCAATAAACATCATAATTGCCAGGAAGATAAAGTCATGCAGAAATACACGTTTATAACAAAACAACACACACGTTGAATGGTAATGTATAACAAAGCAAGGTCAGCAATAAAATTATGTCACAATTACTGATAAATGCACGTGCTATCGTCATTCATCCCGTGGCAGGTTTGAAGCAAAGGATCTTCCTCTTTATTTCGTGTTAAGAATTAACATGCATTCCAGATAAATTAACTCTGTTACGTAATATATTTAATTCATAGGGTTATGAAAATATAAATTTGACAATTCTCTTTGAAAATATTCAGATACATCATGTCAAATTCATTTTTGCCACACAGGTCTATACAACAGCAGCCAATGAGAGGTGATTAGTTCACGTGAGCATTACATAGATACAGGGCAAGGTTATTTGAAACAAGGATTAGAGTGATGAATTTAAGATGCATGGCTGCTCTTCCGTTGGGAATGAATGCCAAATACAGTCAACTCAAAACAGCAGCTTGGGTTACAGCAATCAGTTTCCAACCTTCCAACATTTGTTGAGCGTCTTAATACAGAGGTACAGCTAAAGGCTGTTAGCTACACCCTTGCTCAAGTGAACATTGTTTGATGGAACAGAATTTGCATCAACTTCAGTCAGATCAGTTTAATATTGTGTTAAAATTTAGCATTGGTTGGAAACTATTCCTAAGCTTATGAATATTGTTGCATGTATAGGCTGAGCTAGATTTGGAAATTTCGGTATTCTGTAACGTGTATTGATTCTGACAGAAATGTATGTCAAACGTAAATTCTGCTGACTGGCATAAGGTTGGCATAAGGAAATTATTCACATGTGACCCAAACTTGTTTTGATGATCAGAAGAAATAATGTTTTAGTAGGTCAATACAGGCTTAAACATTCTCTCAATGACGTAAACGGTATGGTGCAAAATTAATAGTTAGTGGGAATCGCTGAATTGACTTTTTGTAGGGCCCCTATTTAAGCCTGGTAGAGTTAGCCCTCGGGGATGTCAGAGGAGACTTTATGTCGGTCCCTGTGAGAGGTAACAAAAGTTTATCTGACAGTGTTTCTACGAATACTATAGCCCCGCCGGTCTCAGCAGATTATACATCTTTCGGCAAGCCCAGCCATACAACCAATGCATCACCAAAGGTGAGGTTATATCAAGTTATTATGCCATTAAGTATTACCAAAGCACCCCTGGTCTCTTCTAGATTCAGGGAATACTCTGTATAATCACTAGGCTTCTTCAAAATGGAGTTAGTCAGTTTAGGTTGATTTTGATGTTTTCTTTACTCTACCGTCCCAATAGCTACACCCCCAGTTGTAGATTAGGGTTGTAAGTCTTTCAACCCCCCTTACAACCCTGGTATGCAACAATATCATTAAAGATAAGAGGGTGCCAAACTGACATGAAGCATTCATATACCCTGTACAAAGGTAAGGGCACGAAAATAATCCTATGAGGGGCACTATTTATATTTTGAGCCTTGGTAACCCTGAATGTTATAGATGCCATCTGAACTTTCCAATGGAATGTTTGACATTGTTGACCATAACCTACTTCAGACACTTTTATCAATAGAGCATCATTTGTTTTGCTTACACTAACTTGAAAATTGTGCCTCCATAAAAAAAAGGAATTAACTCATGAAAATGTTTGTGCAATGATTTATTACAACTTTCGATGTAGATTATTAAGACAAAAGTGCATCGATCAACTAATTTCCACATTTGGCAATCAAGCTCCATCCTTTGCCACTGTGATACAGTGGTATAATAAATTTAATCGTGGTCGCCCTTCACTCAATGATGAAGTTTGTGAAGGTCGTCCAAAATCAGTTATACCAGAAAACATTGATGCTGTGAAAAAACTAATAATGCAAGATCATGCAACATATTGTGTGATTGAGGCAACCCTAAGCATTGGTTCCACCAGCAATATATAAAATATTACATGATTACATAGAAAATGAAGCTAGTTACATGAAGCAATAAGTATTATACAATTATAACTATTTGTAACAAAAAATTTCACTTAAGAAAATGATGTCAATTTTTCTTATTAGTTGAGATCGATATCGATTTGAGGAATCCCTTGCTCACGTCCTCAGTCAACACACTTCGTCATCAAGGAAGTTGCTATGTTTTTTCAGTATTACCAAAATCTGAAAACAAAACGAACTTAAGAACAGAATCAACTGCTGGTATTTCAAAATTCATTATAAAAAATTATAAATAACTTATTCCACTGTAAATAGCTTCATTTTCTGTGTATTCATTATGTGATGTTTATTTGTTCAAATAAATATATTTTCCCAAACCATTAAATCTAATGGTAATTAATTATTTATTTAATAAATATTAATAATTATTTAAATTAATTAACTGTTCCGATAGATTTAATGGTTTGTGAAAAGATATTTATTTTAAAAAATAAACATCGCATAATGAATTTTGAAATACCAGCAGTTGATTCTGTTCTTAAGTTTGTTTCGTTTTCAGATTTTGGTAATACTGACAAAATAGTAACATAGTAACTTCCTTGACGACGAAGTGTGTTTACTGAGGATGTGAGAAAGGGTTTGTGAAATCGACCTCAACTAATTCAAATAAGAAAAATTTTCTTAAGATAAGTGAAGGTTTTCGTTACAAATAGTTATATTTGTATAATATTACATGATTATTCAGCCGTGAAAAAGGTTTCCTCTCGTTGGATCCCATATAATTCAACGCAATCTCAAAAAGATGCTCGTGTTCATTGGTGAACAAAAATACTCAAAAAATACAATGGCAGTGCCTCAAAAGACGTATATAAGATTGCAACAGGTGACAAATTGTGGATCTATGTGCATGAGCCGGAACATAAACAGCAGTCAACTGTATGGATCTTTCAAGATGAAGAAATCCAACAAAAGTTGTTCACACTCAAAGCACTTTGAAGCAAATGGTCGCCTGCTTTCTCAGCAAAACTAGCCATGTAGCGATAGTATCTTTAGAGGAAAGTAAAACAGTCAATGCCGAATGGTACATAACCATTTGTTTACTGGAAGTCTTTGGTGAAGGAAAGTAAGGAAAACCAACAAGAAACATAGGATTGTTCATCATGACAATGCGAGCACACACACATCACTTCTAACAGTTTTTGAAGGCTCAAAAAATCAAACTGATGGGTCTTCCTCCAGACAGTCCTGATATGCTATCCAATGACTTCTTTTTGTTCCCAAACATCAAGAATAAATTGCGTGGACAATGATTTTCATCAGCAGAGGAAGCTGTTGATGCCTTCAAAAACCATGTTTTGAAGGAGTCTCAAGAAGACCGGAATACTTTGAAAAATGGTTAAAACAGATGCAAAAGTGTATTGATCATAAAGGAGAATATTTTGAGAAACAATACAGCAGTTTTTAATCGAAAATTACTTTGTTTTAATTAAATAAATAGCCCTTAACATCCCTTAAGAGCAAGGGACTCCCACAAACTGGTGGGGTAAGCTCCAACATTTCTCACAGGTTAAGCAAATCCCTGAAAGATACCAATTTTTTGTCTATCTTTAATTAATACTGTATCATAAAAGTGAATTGAGAATATATTGACACATTGCTTCACTAACACTATTTTTCAAAGGACATGTTTCAAGAGCTGTTGCTCCCATCATCAGCTGATTCTCAACTAGTGCAGGTTGTAGTGGTGTCCTCTTTCTCCGTATCGATAGATGACCTGATATATTTGTCAAAGATGTCCGGTGGTGGAGTTTCAAAGTTCATAATTCTACGACAGTTTTTGTTAATGACGATTTTTTTCCCATAAGGATCTATGGGATGATTAACTTGTTTTATAAATTTGTCTCCAAATTAATGTCATGTCTGGTATTGAAAAAATGAACAGCTACTGCTGATTTTTTTACTTCACCATTTTCAATGTTTCTTTTATGTTCTTTCATTCTGACGTCTATATTTATTTTCGTTTTTCCTATATAAATTTTAGGGCAAGTTTCACATTTGATCTCAGATTCTTGGTTTCTATCTTTTTTTTTTGGGGGGGGGGGGGAGGCTTTTAACACATTCTTGATATTGAATCTATTTTGAGGAGCAAGAACTATGTTGTGTGCTGAGAAGATTTTTTGGAATTTATTATGGGCTCATGGGTGGAAGGTAAATGTCCTAAAAATGTTGTTCTCTTTTGCTCCTGTAGGTTCCAGGGTGGTGGTTTCTTTTATTTTCTTGACCTTGCTGAGTTTGTTAAATTTTTTGTCCACTAAATATGGGTGAATAAAATAGAATCTTTGTCACATAACGATTACATTGTGAGCCTAAGCTGGTAAACTGGTGACTCGTCAGGTTATATATAAAACAAGAATTAACGTAAAAGAGAAAACTAATTCCAGTGAAACCGTTGGATATAGCTACCTTTTTATGTTCCACTAAACAGAGAAGATTATCAAAAAGAATACCTAAATATAAAAAAGGTAGCTAATGTCCAACGGTTTCAACCAAAATTGTGATCTACAGGCCCCTTGGCTATGAGCTTACTGCTTCTATCTTGAACTTATGTAGGTTTGTCCGAAGTTCATTCTCTGACATTAAAGTGGCCTCCGTTATGAAAAATATCAACGTCTGATGTGAGGGATCAACACTGCGAAGTAACATAGGTACACAATATAGAAATAAGGACACAAAGTATACAGAATCATGCTCACCCCTTACTTTAATTAATGTTTCAGGGGAACAAAGAAATTATTAATATAATATTTTATCTAATTTTAAAAAAATTATGGCAGTATGTTTATGCTTGGAAAAAACCAAATGGTTTTGTGACTAAGTTTCTTTGAAGTATGATCATATTATATATAAGTTACAGCAATTCAAATCCTAATATAGAAAAACATAAATACATAATCTGAGAGCCAATTCTTCCTCTGTTCACACACAGTGCAATGTACATTCATTCTCAGCTTCCACGTCATCCTCAGAAAAATGTTCACCAAAACTTTCAACATTTACAACAGATACTTCATACTCTTCTCAGTTAAGACAAAAACACACAATCAACATTGTTTCCTTTTCCAGAGAAAAAAAAAATATATCTATATTGTACATAACAACCCTGTGCTCGTGCACTATTAACAGTTTCTCAGAAACACTTTCTCACACTGAAAGCAAGCAATCTATTCACAAATTCATACACATCCTTCTGTAATTTTATTTATGTCTTTGCACACAACGCAAATGACGAAGTGATCAAAAGATTAATGTCCTAGATCCAAAGCAAACTTCCCTTCCATTTAAAATAAATTAAGCTAAATGTTATTTTCTTGTCAGCACAACATTTCGTGGTGCACTAAATGGTCCAACTCTGCTATGAACATCGACTGCACGAACTGCAAAGTGGTATTTGTGTCCCTCCATAAACTGCAACAGAGAGAATTGCCTGTGTTAAGAAATGATTATCATGATGAACACTTGGAAACAAAATGGAACTCTACTATAGGAGTTACTATAAAGGACAATTTTATAAAACTACAGTGGAACCAGCCTTAGTGCAATCCCAGTATCAAGAAATATTGTGACTGCAGTCTTCTATTACTTGCTGCAACCCTTACAGCATATTTTAGGGTTGTTTTCCTACTTGAAATATAGTTCATTCATTTATTTGCCCAGGTAAAACAATAAGATAGCATCATCAAATAAAATATTAAAAATTCCTAATAAATAAATGCAATCAGTGGCATAGTGTTAATGTTACCTCTGTTGCCCCCGGCTACAGCTAATGAACTGATGAAAGTTTATCCAAATATTACATTAATTTTTGTTCAAAGAATAATTGAAAGACTAAGTAATTTCACCTTCAGATTTCAATTGTATTATTTTGTGACCGATCCACTGGAACTTGTCAGTGTTAAGTCCCCTGAGGTCGGTCATCTAGGATACTCCAGTTCTAAATAGCTTGTTATTTTGGCAGTGGCAATATCTAGCAAACTTGGAGCATACAGATTTGTGTGGGAAGTCAGTGACTTTGCAAGGCTTCTGTTGCTTCTTTATAGCACAATTGTTGCCAGTGCAGTAAAAAGGCAAATCTTAAGTTTTACTGTTAATTCTTCAAGTATAACAGTAATATAGTGAATAATTTACAATAAGAAGAATAGCATCACAATTTCGTAAAAGTGACTGTGATTGTGTGATCGAAAACCTTTTAAATCGGTCCACGTGTTGTGTTCTTTTGGTGAAAAATGTCACAATTTCAACAGGAATGTCAACAGGAAGGCCAACTCCAGATCTTAAGCCTTTAAAAATTAAATCACATGGGGGTTTTCAAAGGCATTTTAGTATCTCTTGGTATAACAAGTTTCCTTAGCTGTGTGGTTGTGAGAAATTATTGAAACTATTTTGTTGGCCATGTCTACTTTTTTCTAATGAAAAGCATGTGTGGACGACAGATGGCATCATCAACATGGATAGTTCTCGCACCTTGAGGGTTCGTAATGAAAATTCATAAACTCATATTGCTTCTATTGTAATGTTGGTAAAGTTTGAAAAAACAAGAACAGACACTTCCTTGACGCATTTAAAAATTTGGTTGAAAAGCATAATGAAGATGTGAAAAGAAATAGGATAAAATGGGGTGATTTATAAATGCTGTTTGCTATTTAGCTCAGCAAGAACTCCCATTCAGGGGTAGTGATGAGTGTGAAAATTCGAATAACAGAAGTAACTATGTAGAGCTCTTACACCTAATTGCTCAAATAGATAAAGTTAGAGAAACATCTTCAGACTGTGACTGTATTTTCAGGAATGTCAAATGACATTCACATGACCTTGAGTGCATTTCTTGTGTTTTGATTAATGAAATAAAGAATGTAGTGAGTGAGAAAAGTTTTATACCAGTAATCATAGAAAAAAAAATTGATGTATCAAATAAATCTCAACTATGAACTGTTCTTCATTACGTCACACCAGAGTAATGGGTTGAAGAAAGATTTTTAGGGTTTTGTGAAGTCCGTAGTGACCATACAGTAATTTGTCCAAACATTTGTTCGGACGTAATATTACCCTGGAAAGCCTGGGAATTTGCGACTGCCCCTCCACAGATTAAGTCTGAAGTTACCAGCAACATTTATGAATCACCCATGCCAGGCTATTGAATGTAATATTTTATAAAGCTATACCAATTCAATGTTACAAAATCATATTACGAGGGCAAGTCAATAAAAACTTCAAAGTATTCTTCATTGACTTGAATGCACTTTGCCAAACATCCAAACGTTTCTGCCAGTCCTGGAACACGTGCTGGAAGCCATCTTTCGACATCTTTATAACCACTCAACCTTCTTCACGGCAGCCTTCAAAGTAGCAAAACACTTCCCCCTTATATCGAGATTTAACTGTATTGGAACACCACAGTGAAGCGAAAAATTATTAAATTTTAGATGAGTCGTATTTTTTACACATCTGCTTCACTTTCGTACCTATTTTGAGGACATGTTTCGCAAATCATCGTTTGCATCTATGGCTCTTATGCGACTGAAGCTAGATCCAGCGGTGTGGGTAATTCTGGGGTTGTTGCTGCCATCTGTTGATTTAGTGATGAACTTAAATGTGGGATTCTCTTCTAGCGGGATTTCAAAGTTCATTAGTTGGTTTTTATGTTTTTCTATGTATATCCTCTCCCATATGACGAGTTCACTATGTTTTTGTACGTATTTTAGTAATTCTGTGCTATCTTCAATTTCATGATTTTCAGACCAGAAATGAGCTGCTATTGCGGACTTATCAATATTTTTGTATCTTTAGTGCCTGAAGTGTTCTTTCTTTCTAGTGCCTATGTTTCTTTTTGTCCTCCCTATGTAAATTTTTTCACAGTCTTTACACTTAATCTTGTAAATGCCTGACTTTTCCTCTGGACTCCAAAATAGGTACGAAAGTGAAGCAGATGTGTAAAAAATATGACTCATCTAAAATTTAATACTTCCCCCTTAGTTTCTTTTTCAGGCAGGGAAAGACATGTAATGATGGAATTCAGCTATATATCCCCATGCATCTCAACTAGATGTTGCAGCTCCATACACACACTTCCACCCACATCATCTTCTGTTCAGAAGTACATCTTAGCACCCACCTCGCACAAACATGTATGATGTTTAATCGATTATGCAGAATTGAAAAAACACTGCCATGGAAAATCTGTAACATGTCTGTAAGACTGTCAATTGTTATCTTTCGGTCTTCATAAACAATGCCGGCTGTGTTAATCATTGTTCTGTTTATTTTTATTTTTAATTTATTTATTTTAAGTAAGCCAGTACAATTGAGTGTGACCGTTGTTCAGTCCTGGCTCTGTACCAGTCATACTCACTTTTACAGTACATCCTTATTTCTAAACAGTTAATTATAACAATGCAGGTTCCTATTAGTTCTGTACACTGTCCATAACCACTTTTTTTTTAACTTTGCCCAAGTATTGCCCGATCTTCTTACTATCTTTAACAAACATTTCAGCTATAGCTATATTCCTATCTAACTTGAACCATTTCTTATTAACAAACTTTCCTTCAAATTTCTGTCCCTTTACACTCAAAAAATATATGTTCTAAGCTCTCATTTCCCCTACATGTAAGACAGTAATTTTCTGGAACACCCTTCTTCATACCTTCCAATCGCCATACTCCTCTCACCCATGCAATACCTTCTCTCTCTTTATTCGTCACATCTACATACTTCTCCCTTCCCCAAGCCCCTTCATTGGTATATAAAAAAATAAAGACCTCTTCTCAGCTATTTCACTAAATATTTTCTGCACTTCTATGTCTTCAAATCTTTTTCTTGCAGATTTCCAGAAATTTTTTACATTGATTTCTCTTTTTCTCCACATTTGCCTTAATCCACTGCTCTCTAGTTATTTCTCCGACATTCCACTCATTCCTTGTTCTTTAAAGTTTTTTCTTGATAAATTAAACATTGTTTAAACACATTCCTTTCCTCCAATTCAATATTCTATACCAGAGTTTCAATGTCCTTCCCATAATCTTCCCTTTACTGGCAATTCTACCCATCTCTGTTTGTGCTACCTGCCTAACAGTTGCATTTGGTAACCCAAGATTTTTCTTTACAGCATCTCCTATGCACCTTTACTATAACTTACCATCCTCCGAGTCCCCATAATTCTATCCCATATACCTTCACTATAACTTACCATCCTCCGAGTCCCCATAATTCTATCCCATATAACATTTTTGCCTACACCACCATGCTATAAACTTTCTCTAACCATTTGATATTTATATCTGGTACTTTGTACTTGCAGCTTCTAATGGCTGATAAAGTCCTTTTCGTTTTGTTTCTCCCAATTCCCTCTGCTGTCTATTTTAATTCCTAAATAAATGCAATCTCTAACAACTCTAAACTATTTTTTGTTTTCATTCATCCATTTTTCATATTTACTTAATTTCTCTCCTTTTTTAAACACTATGATCTGTCAAAGTATAAACTTGAAAGAAGCGTAGGGACAGTGAAGCACAAATTAGCACAAAAGTGAATCGAGAAGATATTGACACACTGCTTCACTCACACTGGCACTGTGAGTGAAGCAGTGTGTCAATATGTTCTCGATTCACTTTTGTACTATGATCTGTGCCTTATCCTGGTTTACTTTTAAACTCCATTCTTTACAATAATTATATAGTGCTTCCAAAGATTGTTTTAATTCATTCACCGTAATTGCACCCACAACTAGGTCATCTGCAAAAATTAATCCTGGGATTGATATATTATTAATAAGGTTATTGCATATCCCAATTTCCTTTAATATATCATCAATATATAAGTTGAATAGGACCGGGATTAACTTACACCCTTGCCTAAGACCTTTCTCTTGTTTGATTCCTCTTGTTACAGCCCCATCCTCCACTCTTATACAAAACGCATTCTCTTTATACAATGCGCTAATAGTATCTACCATTTGTTTACTCACCCCTTTGCTAAACAACTTATGCCACAACAACTGGAGCCCAATCCTATCATAAGCTTTCTCGAGATCAACAAAAGCCATTTATAGCTTTCCTCTTGTCCTTTAAATATTTATCTACCAATGTTTTTATAATAAATACATTATCAACTGTTCTTCTCCCTCTTCTAAAACCCATCTGAAATTCTGGAGAATGTTGTATTCTTCAACCCATGCTTGTATCCTACTTGCTTCTACCACATTTGATAACAATGCAATTCCTCTATATACATAGATTGGATGAATAATTGCCTTTCTCCATTTTTCTGGTATATATCCCTTCACTTTAAGTGTGTTAAATAAGTCCCCAATAACCTTAACTCTTAAATTAATTGGGAGTCGATTAATAACTCAAAACAACACTCACTTTTAAATTTTCCCGGAACCGGTTTCTGAGGCCTTCCCTCTATCTTCAGCCGGACATCGACTTGTTCTCACTGGTGTAGCTGGCAATATTTTGTCATCGGTCTCCTCTGGTGGCGGTTCGAGGAACTTGCTGAACAAATCTTTCTGGGGGATGTCGAAATTGAATTCTTTGTTCCTATTTTTTGAAATAAAGATTTGTTCCCATGTGGACAGTTCTTCTTTTCCTGTTGTATGTTTTAGTAATTTTGGTTCTGGATTTATGTTGTGGTTTTTTTTCCCAAAAATGCGTGGCAACTGCTGATTTTTCTAATTGTTTGTATTTTATGTTCCCAAAGTGTTCCTTTGCTCTTGTTTCTAAATTTCTTTTGGTTTTTCCAATATAAATTTGACTACAGTCACAGCATTCAATTTGATATATACCAGATTTTTTGTTAGATGGAATGGCATCTTTGATGTTTGAGCAAATTAGATTTTTTAAGGAGTCCTGCAGCAATTAGTCCACACGCTAAATGCAAAACGGCAATAAGTAGCATAAACAAAAAAACAAACACGCAAAACTTTGAAAACGTTGTAAATCTAATAAAAATTTCTCCACAAAAGAATTAGGTCTTCTAAACAAAGGATTAAACACTTGCATAAGTTTTTCAAACGAAATTGAGGACTACATTGCAGATATAAACATTTCGGCACAGTGTCTACCAGTATCAAAACAAAATCCACTTAAAAGCCAATGTGAAAATATTTTGAAAGAAATAAAAACCAGATCCGTTCAGAAGAGCAAACAAAATATTATCCATTCATTGAAACAAAAAAACGTCATATACACCAAGGCAGACAAAGGTAACAAAATAGTCATAATGGATAAATCTGATTACCTTGAAAAAAATGGAAGAAATGCTAACTAACAATGAATATGAAACCATTAACAAAAATCAATTAACAGCTTGCATACAATCATTTGAAAAAACAATAGCAAAATCAAGTATAATATCAAACAAATATACAGTTAAACCAGATAACCCAACCTTACCTAGACTTTATGGCTTACCCAAAATACACAAACCATCCATAACAATGAGGCCTATAGTTAGCAGTATAAACTCACCAACATACAAACTTGCAAAGTGGCTAATAAACAAATCCAACTCCTTTCCAAAATTCGATAGCCTAAGCATCAAAAACATCTATGAACTTATAGAACACATTAAGGATACTGAACTAAATGAAGAGGACACACTAGTCTCATTTGACATTAAATCACTGTTACCCAGCATACCAGTTAAACAACTCCCAACATTGATAGAAAAATGGCTCAAATCACTTGGAATATCATCACTTGAAATTTCAGATTACATCGAACTAACCAAATTATGCATAGAACAGAATTTCTTCCAGTTTCAAACAAAATATTTCCATCAAACTTCTGGTTTAGCAATGGGCAATCCCTTATCACTCTTCCTGGCCGATCTGTACATGAGTGCACTAGAAATAAGGATCACTAAAGGTTTCCCATGGATGTTAAAAATAATCAGAAATAAAAATAGAATAAACTTTGGCATTTACAGAAAACCAACACAGACAGACAACTACATAAAAGCTAATGGCTACAATCCAAGATCCCACAAACAGGCAATCTTTAATAGTTTAGCACACAGACTGGTCAACATCCCTCTCACAGCAGAAGAATACAAAATAGAATACAACAAAATTATTGAAATAGCACAGAAAAATGACTTTCCCAAATCACTAGTAGACAAAAAAGTGAACTTAGCAAATAAGAAGAAACTACTAAAGGAAACCACAACCCTCTCAGCTACAGAAACTAAAATGATCTTAAAAAAATTCACTTACCATCCATGGGCCTTTGATAAATTCAAAAAAGTCTTCAAAAAACAAAACATTCAACTAGCTCCAGTGAACCATTACTCCTTTAAAAACCTAATTTGCTCAAACATCAAAGATGTCATTCAAACAAAAAATCTGGTATATATCAAATTGAATGCTGTGACTGTAGTCAAATTTATATTGGAAAAACCAAAAGAAATTTAGAAACAAGAGCAAAGGAACACTTTAGGAACATAAAATACAAACAATTAGAAAAATCAGCAGTTGCCACGCATTTTTGGGAAAAAAAAACACAACATAAATCCAGAACCAAAATTACTAAAACATACAACAGGAAAACAAGAACTGTCCACATGGGAACAAATCTTCATTTCAAAAAATAGGAACAAAGTATTAAATTTCAACATCCCCCAGAAAGATTTGTTCAGCAAGTTCCTCGAACCGCCACCAGAGGAGACCGATGACAAAATATTGCCAGCTACACCAATGAGAACCAGTCGATGTCCGGCTGAAGATAGAGGGAAGACCTCAGAAACTAGTTCCGGGAAAATTTAAAAGTGTTGTTTAGTGTCATTAATCGACTCCCAATTAATTTAATTTATACAACAACACTGTTTTCAACACTTCCATGAAAGAATTTATAGAGGAATTAGTTTATTATCAATATTGACCGCTTCGCTGATGGCCATTTAAACCCTTCAGGGGCCGGAAACGGATTCCAATAAACAGAATAAGACATTTAAATTGTTAAATGCTGTAAAAATGCATCATAAATACAATTCCGTATTTATTAAGTTATTTAAATGAAACAAAAACTGGTTTAAAACCCATTAAAGGCAGTACACATCCACAGTAACAATAAAGTAGAGACTAAATTAATAAATCGTCGAAATTTCACTACTTTGTTTCACTGTAGCAAAAGCCATTCTTTGCGCCGAATGCGCCTAATATTTGAATCATTTTGTTTTGTGTGTATACGAACCAATGTATGCATGTTTAGCTACGCAAGCAACTTCTCCAATTCTAGTTTAGTTTATTTATGCTATTCCAAGCGATAGTCATAAGAGTATATGTTGCGTTATACTGAAGAGAAAACTCTCTGTCAGCATCTGTTATTACAGTGTTTCTCAACCAAGGCTTCTGGTAGCCTTATGCGGCTGTTTTCGCTCAGTATTTTAGTCATTTATACTCTGTGTTCAGAGTGATTTCTTATAGCTATCAAGAGCTAAATGAATGACACATTTGAAATTGTTAAATTTAAATGTTAACCATGGCTTATCCCCGTAATGTAGCAAATAAATTACCTTGCGTATGATGTATAGAGGCTTCTGATATTACTGTAGAAAATCTGGAAGATTTGTTGTGCGATTATGAAGGAGATGTTTAGGATATAGTAGCAGTGATGTGTACTGGTCTACAGATGGCATGTTAGCTACTCCATTGCTCGGGGAAAGTGGTGGGTCAAATATGGGTAATGCAGATCAGCTATTACTAGCTATCCCTTTTTACGAGAAACAGTTAAATGGTAAAAAAAGTATTTTTATACCACTGGATGTAACCGTGCACAATTGTTTAGTAATTTTTAAAGCTGTAAATTCATGCAAGACTTTCATCTACTTGTACTTGCGCGTATAAATAGCTTGTAACCTAATTGAGTATTATAATACTCAGAGGTAAGGGGTAAGAAATTCACCACGACATCACCCCTCATACTTCAGAGAAAACACTTTCCTAAAACGATACCACCCACAACCAAAAAAATAGCAACAATTTCGAAAATGTCTAGTGTGTTGCGAAAAAGAAGTTCGCAAGGAAACCAATATTATTTGGTGTGAATCTGCAGATGTGCTCTTGGGTATTTATCCCAGTTTGGAGGTGTACAATTCAAAAAGAAATTTTTAAGGGTACGTTTACATCCCATATAGAACTAATTTAAATTTATTGTAAAATAGGAAGATTAAAATAATTGGCGTTAAATGAGCATTAAATCCATGTATGCGCAGGACGTCTATACACATCCATATCGGTTTGGGGCATTTTAACTTGGATGTTATATGACGTCCATATCGGTGAAAGGGTTAAGTAAAATATATTCAGGAGTAATGGCAGAAAGACTGCAAAATTGGGCGGAAACAGAGGGAAAGCTGTCTAATTTTCAGGCAGGTTTTAGGAACGGGAAGCAAACAACAGATAATATTTTGGTAATTAAAACTATAATAGACAAATATTTAGGTAATAAAAGAGGAAAGGTATATATGTTTTTTGCAGATTTTGAAAAGGCTTTTGATACTGTTAATAGAGATGTATTAGTATGGAAATTACATAAGAAAGGAGTGAGCAATAGGTTCATTAAAGAAATTAAAAAAAATGTATGAAGGCATAATATTTTGTGTAAAGTGTGAACAGAATGGGATAACAGAGGCTGTTGAGCAAAAGGTAGGATTGAGACAGGGGTGTAAGATGAGCCCTATCTTATTCAATTTATTCATACATGACATAATAGAGAGGGTGGGAAAAAATAATGAGCATTATTCAGTGATTGGCAACATGGAGATACCGGGCCTATTATATGCTGATGATTTAATGCTGGGAGCATTTACCATTATAGGCCTACAAAAGGTGATTGATGAAGTAAGCAACTTTTGTGCGGAATGGGGGATACGAGTGAATACAAGTAAATCCAAGGTGCAAGAAGGGTAACAAACTAGTGAGAGAGGAGAGATGGAACATAAAAGCGCAAAAGTTAGAGGTAGTAAAAGAGTTTGATTACTTAGGGGTACCACTGAGTGGTAATGGAGGATGGGAAGCACATAAGAAAAAGATAGTGGCAAGAGGAAAGGTAGCTATGGCAGGAATAAGAATATGCAAGTATAAATTACCAGACCTATCAGTTAAGTGGATAGAAAGAATGTATGAAGCATTAGTAGAATAAAAAATGGCATACACAGTGGAAATATGGGGAACTAAAGAAAATATAGAGAAACTAGATCACAAGTATAGATTATTTTGTAAAGAACTACTGGGTTTAATAAGGACAGCACCAAGGGAGGTAGCTTTGCTAGAACTAGGAAGCCCAGGGAGAAGGGGTATAATGCTAGAAAGATTGGTACAGGTGTTTGACGAGTGAAGATGAAGTATTGAAATTCTGTATAAAGCAGCAAACGGTAAGATGAAAATAAACATAATAACGGCAATAAACGAAATTATAGATCCTATTGATGATAAGCAAGGATAGCTGGTGAATGAATATAGGAGAGGAGCTAAGGACAGTAGGAATGGGAGATTTATGGTCACTAGAGGAGAGAAATGTAAAGGAATTCTGGAGTGTAGTAAGGTGTGGGGTAGAAGACATGCAAAGGCAAGAAATTTGGGGGAGCATAGAAGGAAAGAAGTCATTGAGATTATACAAAACAGTAAAAAAAGAGTGGGGAAGAGAAAAATATGTGGACATATGTAATAAAAGGGAAAGAGAAGGGTGGGCTTGGATAAGAACAGGGGCTATGTCCTTAAAGGACTAAGGGTGATGGACATGTGTTATGTGTGAAGGAGAAGATCATGATTTGCATAGCCTAATAGAATGCAAAGAGGCTTGAAGGGGGAAAATATGGAATTTGAAGTGGGATGGCCTAGAAAAGAGTATTATAGTTTTTAGAATGCTGAATGTTGTAGGCTTTGGCAATGAAGCCATTAGCTCTCTTGCTCTCCAATATTTCTGTGTAGTTGGTCTGGCAGGTAGGGCTCCACAAGTTAAAAGATGTTCTTCAGTCATTTCCTCTTCTTTGTTGCACAGAGGACAATTTGGACTTGTATAAATTCCTATTCTGTGTAAGTGTTTGGCCAAATAATCATGTTCCGTAAGTAATCTAAAATTTGCTACTGCAGCTTTAGGTGGGATTTCTGGAATAATTTCTGGATTTTTAATTAAAATGTTCCAGTTTTTATCTTTAGCTTTATTAGATATTGAGTGGTCTTGTTTGTTTTTATATTTGTTTTTGATTAATTTTTTTTATGGATGTAAAGGGTAACTTTTTACTTTTGTTCTGAATTAAAATTGCACCTTTTTTGGCGAGGAAATCAGCTGATTGATTTCCAGCAATTCCACAATGTGCGTGTATCCACTGTAATACAATTCTTTTCTGTAGTTTTTGAAGTTGTTGGATCACTTTGTGACATTCTTTAATTTGGATTGACCTCATTTTAGATGAGCTTATTGCACATAATACTGCTTTAGAATCAGAAAGTATGACAGCATTTTAGAATTTATCTATTCTGTATAGAAGGTGCTGGAGTGAAGTATGAATAGCCGTTACTTCTGCATCAAAATTTGTTGTGTGGTATCCTGCTGATTGATAGAATGAGAACAGTGCACACTTAATTCCTGCTCCTGAGTTGTTTTCCAAGTTAGATCCATCTGTGTAGATATGTAACATTCTTCAGGTGGGTATTGTTCACAGTTTCTAATGCTAGTGCTTTTAGTACAGGTTTGGAAGTTTCAGATTTTGTAACTATTTGTTCTAAATCTAACTGAATATTAATTGGTTCGAAAGTCAGTGGGATTTCTTTGATTAAAATGTTTTCTTTAGAATTAGGAAGATTCAGATCTATTTTTAATTCCATAACTTTGTGTAGGAAACTTGTTTGTGTTTTCATCTTGATTCTTTTCATCATCTTTTCATCATCTTTTCTCCCATTTTGTTGTTTTTAACCGCAACATTTTTTCATGTTGTATTAGTGCCTGCTCCTCTAAAGTTAGATGTATTGGATAGTTCCGAGTTAAAGCTTGCATGGCAGTGATTGGAGTTGATTTTGCTGCACCGGTTATTAGTCGCAGGGCCTGATTTTGGCATACTTCTAGGTGATTTATGTTAGAACTGTTTGCTGTAATTATTACCTCTGCATTATAAAGAAGTATTGGCTTGATGAATGTTTTGTATGTGGTGTTCAGTGTCTCCCAATTACTGCCCCACTTGACTCCAGCTAATCTTTTCAAAATTGAAACTTTTGTTGTTGATTTGTTTACTACTGCTTCAATATGATGTCTCCAAGATAATTTTGAATCAAAAATTGTTCCTAAATATTTTGTTTCATATGTTTGTTTCAGGTTTGTTTTCTTGAACTGCAGATTTAGTTTAGGGATTTTCTTTTTTAAGCTAAATATTTGGAATGTTGTTTTATCAGTATTTATTTTGATCAAATTGTTGTCAGTCCACTTTTCCAATAGTATCAGAGCCTTTTCCATTGAAGTTTTGGATTTCTCCATTTGTGAGGAAGATGTCCACATGATCATGTCATCTGCAAAAGAGCTGTCTATTTGTGTTTGATACAGCCGCGGGAAGATCATTGATGTAGATGTTGAACAAGGTTGTACTCAGTACTGCACCTTGTGGTAGGCCCATTTTTATTTGTCGGAATTTGGATGTACTGTCATTGTATTGTGTAGTACAGAAACGTTGAGAGAGAAATTGAATGATCCAATTTAACATGTTATCTTGACTTACTAAATTGTTGACTGCTGGGATTTTGAAATTTATCAGTCAATCTTCATGTTTCCATATTAAGATGTTCCCCCATTTTGTGAATTTGTTGTATACTTATGACAACTTCAGTTTTAAGTCAAGATTTTGGCTCTCATTCCAAAAGTCAAATACTACTGCGGACTTGTCTTCCTGTTTCCATTAGATGCTTTTAAAAATGTTCCTTAATTCTGGTTTTTAGATTTTGTTTGGTTTGCTCTATATAGAATCTTTTACAATCCTTCCAGTTTTCAGTCAGTTTTAACTGTAACAGTTTATTTGGTATATTCCGGATCAATTGATTGGTGGAATTTCATCTTTTGTTTTTGAGTTTAACAATTTTATTACTGAGTATCTATTTATTGGTGCCAAGATGTTATTTTGTTCTCAAGATACAAAACCTTGTATCACACTTGAAATTTGATTCTTCGTGCTCTGAAGACAATTTCCATCAGTGATTGAGTGTATTTCATGTATGCTCCAGTTGTTTCAGTGGATGTGCAAAGGAGTTTCCCCAAGTAAAAAAACTGCTTTCCCTAACTTTTGAGAACCTGTGCATGCCACTGGTTACTTATTGTATTCTAAATAAGGCAAGATTTTTTTATGTGTTCAACTTCTAGAACATACAAATTTGCAAGTTCAAATTAACATCAATTGTTAATTTCAGTTGTAATGTTACAGAAATAAGAACTGTATTGTACTCACTCTAAAATAAAGCCAAAATATTTTAAAGCCATTTTTATCAATCATTTTATTGACTTTTTTAAAGATATTTTAGGTCATCAATGGGTAATAATGGGTTTTGCATGAAGAAAGTGCTATATATGTACACATATAGTGCAGTTTCTTTCACAACTTATTTGTTTTACAAAACAGTATTTTCACTACAGGTATATGAGCGACCTCATGTTTATTTTTAAAATATGTATTTGTTTTAAGTCATGACAAAATCAACATACAACAAATAAAATTTGAATTAAACATTAACAATTTCATTGAATAAATAAATATTTTCAAGATGAAACATTTAAACCATGGAATAAAAATACAGGATGTTGCATTTAAGATATGCAACTTTGTGCAGCTTCAAACATCTGAAACATCCTGCGTAACTGCAGATATTCCAGTTTCTAATTACCTGTGTTAATGTACATGCCATTGGAAGAGGCAGTGCCTTCACATCACCAACTTTCTTCCAAAGGCTTGTGTTTGGCGGAGCAGGACCTTCTTGATATGCAAAGAGTTGGTAGCTCGCTATCTCCTCATATTCATGTGTCAACTCCAAGTTCCATGAAAGCACTATTCCTGAAACAAAAGCAGAAACAAGTTGTGGTTAATATGCATTTGCATCTCATGTGAAGTATGCAAATTTTCAATTAAATTTTGTAACAGTTGTTTTGGTTTAGGCCTTGAGAGTTGAAAAATGTAGAATGTGGTTTAAAATTGACATGGACATGTTAAAATGAATAGGAAAGGAAATTGTTAAAATTCAGTAGGTCATGAGATGATGCAACATGTAAGTGATATGTGAATGCTTTATGATTGGTAGTTTTATGTGTGACGTGGACCAGTAAAAATTAAGTTTTATTGGTAGGGATGGCAATGAGAGAATGAAAAATCAATAATTCTGGTAAAACAGCTAGGAAAGCAGGCGTCTTTTAATGGAAGAATGTTATGGTGAACAGAAATAAATTAAGTGCACTACGAAACCTTGTAAAAGAAACAAACAAAAAAATTAATATTAGTTTTCTGTTAATTGTAATTGAAGTATACACTATTAATGTCAATTTTTATACGAAAAATTGTATAAATAATACAAATTAAATTGAACATCTTGATATTTTTAAAGTAAAAAGAATTTATTGGTTTCGAAGTTTATTTAGAAAATTTATCCTTTTCACTCGCGACCACGTCTGAAAATTAAAAGAGTTCTCATAGCTCAGACTGAAGCAGATCCAGAGATTTTTTATATACAACAATACATCTGAGCGCCAGATCTGAACCAAAGGTTCAGATCGGGAATAAGTAGCAGCTCGTGGCTTCATCGTCACCATCCAGGAGGGCTGAATACAAACCACAACCCCAGTCACAATGCGGGACATCAGATGAGAATAATCCCGTGCCACATGATATCGCTGCACACTTTAAGAACACCATCCCACATCATCGCCATAATTCCCGCTACACATGGTCACCGCAATACGGGGCTTCTAAATCATCTTTAAACATAGCATCTGCACCTAAATTCCTGCACCACATGGCGCCCAAAGTCAGGCACGAATATGAATGAAAAGAAAAGACCATGTCGTGGAAGGAGAAAATCGAGTGTGGAAGACAGAAGAAAGAAGATGAGCGAGTACAAACTGACAATACAAATAAGAAATGCTATAAAGTGTAATGTAAAAGAGCTTATGTTATTACAAAATATAAAAATAGTTACCAAAATGGAAGGTAGAAAAGATATAGGAAATAAGGATAAAGATATAGAGGAAGGAGTGGAAAAACAAGTTGATGAGGTAGTAACAAGTAGAGAATCAGTAAAGATAATGAAAGTGTATTGGATATGTTAGCACAAATAAAGGCTAGTATAAATAGTTTCAAACAAGATATGAGTAACATAGAAGCTAGATTAAGACAGGATATGAATAATATAGATGCTAAAATAGATAGAATTCAAATAATTTAAGACAGGAGATGATTACTAATTCCAATAATTTGGAGGCTAGATTAACACAAACTTTAGAACAAAATTCAAATGATTTGAAACAATGTATAAGCGATTGTTATGCTAGTGTATCTCAGAAATTCAGCGAGAATTTTGCTAAAAATAATATGATACAAGAATAAGAATCATGTATGAAAGAATGTAATGAAGATAAATATTAGCACAAAGTGTAGATGAGAATAGCGATGAAATTGATGATAAAATAGTGTTACAAATAGATGAGGAATCAGAGAATAGTGAGAAAGAATATGTAGTGGAAAGTAAATTAGGAGAAGTAACTGGTGACATAGTATCACATATAAATAACGTAAAGGAAATTCTAAATGAAGTTAAACATAAAAATGAAACAGATGTTAACTTACCAAACAGTGAGTGTAATAATACCAATGGTTATCAGAAGATGTATTTTGTAGATTCTATCAATATCTTGATGTAAATTGTAACATTGTAACAAGAGATATTCTCACAAACACATATAAATGATCAAGGTCACATTGGACACACATATCATACACCACACGAAATAAGTTTGCTAAATTTCGGACAAAGAAATAACCACAACACAAACCCAACCTTAAAACAGTGTCATGGTAGCGTTACCCACGCAGAAATAGGACGAATTTACCGAAATCTGGATGCTTGCAATGCTCAGGTTAGCAAACAGAGTAAAATTTATCACACTAGCGGTTCAAAAGTCAGAAGTACAAAAAAATTGTAGCTAATCACCCAACATAAAACACAAAACAGAGTTCTTTGTATATAAATTGTATATATGTATATTAAAACTGGTTAAATTTAGTTAAAAAAATATTCTTTATATTTTTGAATTATGTTTTGTTCCCTGTCTTTAGCTTTCAAAAAATGGTAATCAAAATAATAATTCAAATTCGGGGCGGGGCACATCCCCCACACGAAATCAAAGAAATATGTTTAAGAAAAAATATGTTATAGTAGAGTCAACGGATCCCACAGAAATAGATGACATTATCAATCTTACAGATTTATGCACAAGGAATAATTACTTTATGTTTAACAAAATATTCTACAATCAAAAGGATTAGCTATGGGGAGCCCATTTTCGCCTATCTTGGCAGACCTATACATGAGCTATTTTGAAACACATAGTAAAGGCCTTCCCACAGATTTACAAATTTTGGCAGGGATATGTTGATGATGTGTTTGCTATCATTCCGGAAAAACTTAAAGAAGATTCTCTAAAATTACTAAACCTGCAAGATAATCATATTCAGTTTACAATGGAAGTAGAAAAAGACAACACCCTACCCCTTTTGGACCTTAAGATAACTAGAAATCGTCATGGTGTAGATTTTAGAATACACAGGAAGCCCACACACATAGATAATTACATAAAGAAAAATGAATACAACCCAGTTTCACATCAACTAGCTGCCTTTAGAAGTCTAATTCACCGGCTATACAACATCCCATGAGTAAGGAGGTGGTTTTAAAAGAACAACAACACCTAGCACCCCAAAACAAATTCAGTCTGAAGAACCTGCTAAATAAACCACTAAAAAATTCAATCCCCAACACTTTGAAATCAGGAATTTATCAGATAAACTGTGAACCTGTGATAAAAGCTACATAGGAAAAACTGAGAGAAACTTGTTAACCAGGCAAAAAGAACACCAGAGAAACAAACAGAAAAATCTGCAGTGTCACACCATTTGTGGACAGAAAACCACAACATTGGCCATAACATAAAACTGTTAAAATCTTTAGTACACCCATAGAATTGGATATTTGGGGAAAAAATATTCATAACAAAAAACAGTGATAAAGTTATAAATTTTGAAAACCCGGCATTAAATGAAGTATTAAAACTTAGTGCCCCTAACACTAACAGAGGGATCGGAGCACCGTAGTAGTGGAGGAAGAAGAATGTTCATTTAGTCACCAAACAGCTGAGGATGAGATCAAATGATCTTGAAAACGATTCAATTATTCAACAACAAGTAAGTGAAGTTGAGTGTAAACATAGTGACTCATAAGTCAAACTCAAAAAATGAAGAATACTTCACTGTTAATAATGCTTCTGCTTTTAATAGAGCCAAGTACAGTTCGGCCGCTCTATCTCTGGCTCTGACATTTCTCGAGAGGGGGAAGCGGGCTGTTGCCAGTTCTTTAGCGGGAATTTCAAGCAGAGGAACAATGCATATTTTAAATATTTCACATATTTGCATCTTTTGTATTGCATTTATTACATCCTTTGGAACATAATACATATGTTATAGGACACATCAGTTAAGATACAAAGATAAATATAAAAAGTTACATAAGACTAAAAACTGTAACAGATACAGGATCCAACAAGAGTCTAAAGTAGAAAATGCAAATAAATATAAACTATATAAAGACCATAGAGAACTGCTATGTAAAAGTAATTGTTCACAAATGTGGAGTTTACTCTACTTCATGATTTAATTCAATTTAATTCAATTCAATTTATTTTGTGCTTTCGACTATATCAGACACGTCATAGTATAAAAATTACATTAATGGCCACTGTCATTATTTACAATCACTTAATTAGAATTAACATTTAAAAACTCATTTACAGAATAAAATGAATGTTGCAGTAAAAAAAGTTTTACTCCCTTTTTAAAATGTATAAGGCTCTTGATTTGTTTAATATCTTCTGGTAGCCTGTTGTATAATCTTATACCTTTATTGATAGCACTAGACAAGAACCAGTAGCCATATTATTATAATAGCGATAATAATAAGGCTTACGAACACTAAAAATCGGAATTCACGCACGCAAAATATACCAAAGAAAGTTCACCAGCGCAAGTAGCTAAAGCCATGAGGCTCAAACAAATTTAACCCGGCAACACGGTGTTGGGTTCGGAAGCCACGCCTAGCAGCAACAACGCTGATTGGCGCTAGCAGACAATTTTAACTTCCTGACCACAACACCGGATATAGAGACTCCCAGTACTACCAACAGATGCAGTTAGTGTGTGTGAAAGGTGTGAACGAAATATTCGAATAGAGTGGTGTTGTAAAGAATTTCTTGCATGATAATGAAATTTTAAGTTGTATTTCAGTGTTTTAAAGCTAATATAGTCTTATATTTTCATTCTAAAGATAATTTTGAGGATATGTTTTCAATTGCTCATTACTGTATGTTGGTACTATTAACTTTCCCCCTCCACCTCTTGCAATCGCAAAACGTCAATGCCAGAGATACAACGGACGGACTGTAGTTGTTAAATATTTGTTTATTTTATATTTTATGTATTTATGTTACTGATCATTGTTGTGAAAGATTGTTCTTGGGGCGTTCTTCAAAATATGGAAACACATTGTGGAAGCATTTAATTAAAGTTCCTTTTCATATATTTTGAAGAGGGGCATTTGTAACAGTTGTTTTGGGTTAGGCCCCCAGAGATGAAAAATGTTGAAATATGTGGTTTAAAAATCGATATGGACATGTTAAAATGAACAAGAAAGGAAATTGTTAAAATTCAATAGATCAAGAAATGACGCAACATGTAAATGATATGATGTGAATGTTTTATGATTGGTAGTTTTAAAAATGAGATTATGTAATGTGTAACGTGGACCAGTAAAAATTAAGTTTGATCGGTAGTGATGGCAACGAGAGAATGAAAAATCAATAATTTTGGTAAAACAGCTAGCAAAGAAGGTGATTTTTAATGGAAGAACATTATGGTGAACAGACAAACTCAGTGCTGCGACAAAATCTTGTTAAAAAAAAAAAATAGTTTTCTGTTAATTGTAATCGAGGTATACAGTATTATTGTCAAATTTTATATGAAAAACTGTATAAATAATACAAATTAAATTGAACATCTTAAAATTTTTAAAGTAAAATATGGCTTCAGCCATATGCAAATATGGCTTCAGTCCCTACAATTAGACCAAAACATCAGAGGAATACCATCAATTAACAATTATTTGCACTGAACAGTCCTTTTTTACATTCAATAAAAAAAATTTCAAACAAATATCAGGACTATCTATGGGCAACCCACTGTCCCCATTTTTGGCAGACCTCTTCATGAACTTTTTGGAAACCCATATCACAAAGGTATTCCCACTAATTTTCAAACATGGGTACAGATATGTGGATAACATTTGGGCAATAGTAAATGAGAAACAAGTGGATGATGCATTAAAACTACTTAATTTACAAAATCCTGCAATAAAATTTTCCATAGAAAAAGAGACAAACAATGAAATCCCTTTCTTAGATTTGAAACTTACCAGAAAACATAATAAATTTGAATTTGGCATACATAGGAAAGAAACTCACAGAAAATTTCATAAAAGCAGATGGATATAACCCAAGTCAACACAAGCATGCTGTTATCAACAGTTTAACTTACAGGCTGGTTAATGTACCTTTAAACCAAGATGGAATATATCAAACAGGACAATAATATCATTCACATTGCAGAATACAATGGATTCAGTGCTGAATTGGTCAAAAAGAAAATTGATAAATTCAAAAGACAAAGATGCAAACAAGTAACTACTTTCCCCAATCAGCAATGAAACTTCATACAGAAAATTTACATATCATCCCACAGCTACACACCTTTTCCAAAAAGTCTTCAAAGAGCACAATATTACTTTGGCCCCACAGAACAAATTTAGTGTACAACACCTTTTGAAATCACATAATACACAGGAGATACCCACAGACAAAAAAATCTGGTGCGTACCGGATAAACTGCAAAGGCTCTGACAACTTTTACATTGGAAAAACAAAAAGCAACTTGAACATTAGGCTTAAAGAGCGTTTTAGGAACATCAGGAACAAAGAAATAAATAAATTGGCGGTAGCATACCATTTTTGGAAGGAGAATCATGATATAGAACAAAAAATCCACTTATTAAAAAGTGTTCAAGGTCCAGCTGCATTAACCACATGGGAAAAAATCTTCATAAAGAAATATGAAAGAAAATTGTGTAATTTTGACACTACCTTTGAAGAGAACCCAAACTTCAAGTTCATCCAATGAGTTCACCAAACCAACGTCCATTAGTAGACAACAGCTGATGATATTAGGAAGATCCTAACGAAACGCGTTCTAGGTAAATAGCAGCAATAAGTGGAGCATTGAGTATTAGTTCGACTCAAAATTATATTAAAAAGAATTTACTGGTTTCAAAGTTTATTTAAAAAGTTTATCCTTTTCACTTGCGACCACGTCTGAAAATTAAAAGAGTTCTCATTGCTCGGACTGAAGCAGATCCAGAGATTTTTTATATACATCAATAAATCTGAGTGCCAGATCTCAACCAAAGATTCAGATCGGGAAGTAGCAGCTCGTAGCTTCGTCACCATTCAGGAGGGCTTAATACAACCCACAACCACAGTCACAACGTGAGACATCAGGTAGGAATAATCCCGTTCCACATGACCACTGCAGACTTCGAGAACACCATTCCACATCAGCGCCATAATTCCCGCTACACATTGTCACCGCAATGCGCGGCTTCTAAATCGTCATCTTCAAACATCGCATCTGTACCTAAACTCCTGCACCAATTTTAGATCTTTGTGATATATTGATTTGAATTTAATCACACTGCCACTGATCAGCAGAATGAAAACTGCATGAAATTACCACAATAACTGAAATCTTGCATCGATTCAAACCAGATATTAAACAACTTATCATACCGAAGAATTAATTACAGCAGAGTGTTATGTCTCACTTGGGAGTAATTGAGCTCTCACAATGTGTCCCATTTCAAAAAACAAAGCGATATGGTGTTAATAAACTGATTTACAGTATTATTTAAGAGTGCTATATGTTTGCAGTCAACATCCGAAAAGTAGACTTCAAATACATCCACATTCTCAGGACCTGTCATTCTGTCAGATACTCTGTTGCCATCATGCAAGTTGCAGTAGTAGTGACCATCAGAGCAGCAACAATACTAACAGTATGCAATTTGTTGACGTGTCGAGATCCTTAGAGCTGATGGTGGCCAGAATAAACCTTTTGGGCTTTTAGCTGAAATCAGCATTAGTTATTCTGTCCTAATGTCTCTACCGCCAACCCTTATGATTTGGAACTTTTACGAAGAGTGATAAATCCAAATACCTATAGGTAATAATGGGTGTAAATTTTTAATTTCTCCATCTTGAATGATACTAGGTACTTAAGGTTTATGAATCCTGCCTTTTTATTCATAATTCCCCATTTTAGAAAATAAAGCTACCCAAAATTTATACACAAGCTGGCAAAAGCATGTTCTGCCCCTTTCCACACAGCCACACATCACAGTATAAACTACCAACAAATTTTGATCTTAGAAGAGTTCATTTTACTTTAAAAACTAGAACTGCCTTTGTTTTGGGCAACGTTTGAATGTAATAGACTTCATCACTGATCTGACTCGTCTCTCTATGCAGTGCAGTTCTTGCTTTGTTAATTATTATTGCTTGGGGAAGCGCACCTAAGTCCGGGTAGGACAATGCATGCCTTTCTGCTGGAAACCTCCATTGTGGATATGCTGGTCATGCCAATACTTCCACCAATCGCTAGCTATCTAGAGCTGATGATGTTCCACAGAGTTCCATGAAAGCTGGTCTTCTTGGTGCATCTCAATACCCATCTTGCTCCTGGCAGGACCAGCATAATTGGTGCCAGGATTACCTTGCCAGGATTACTCTTCCTGCCGATGTTGAACATCACTTTGTGGCTGCTGAGGGCATTTAGACCAAGTACTACCTCCTCAGCCACCCGCGCAACAAATGCCAACAGACTTACAATGCTCCACTTCAAGGTCAACTCCAGCCAGGCTACTGTATCCACAGGCAAGATGTTACCCTATGTGTCAATATTTGGTATGGATAACCTGTTTCTTTAATTGCAATCCCTCCACCACATTGGTTCTCAATACAGTTAGTTACTGCTCAACCCATGTCCACCTTTATCCTGCAGTCTGAAGATGTTCTCCAATCTTCTGCCCAAGGCATACAGCATTACTTGACATAGTTCCAATGAGCTATACCTTACTTGGTTCTTCCTGGCACTTCCACTTGGCTGTTGACAGTCCTTCACCATGTGTTCTAGGTGGCTCCTTTCCCACCACACATCTCTGAATGATTGTCACCATCCTTGAGCTGATCCTCTGTTCCCAATGTTCTGATAACTCCAGCAGTCATCATCATGTAAGCCAGCTGCTCTCTCCCCAAGCTGGCACCGTACACTCCAACTGCAAGCATTGCCCATTACTCGACTCTACCTTCAGGAACACTAAACTTCCTACTCAAGTTTTCCAGTAGGATAACACTTTGGACTAGCTCTTCCTCCTTTCTGCTGAGTGCTTCCACATACTTCTTCATACCAGTTAGTTGTCCTTCAATTTTTGGTAAATTGCTTTAGTTTCACCTCAAACATTTTAGTCATCTTTTCCTGGACTGTCATATTGTTTTCCATCTAATCTATTGGACTGTCATATTGTTTTCCATCTAATCTATTTCAGATTTCTTCTTTCATTTTGTAGTTCACCACTGTTATTTCACTCTTCATTTCTTCCTTGCCAGATTTCACATTCTTTATCATCTCCTCTACTTAGGATTCAATCTTGTCCATAGTGATCTTCATTTCGCTTTTAATTTCTGTAATCATTTCTTCTTTCCTTCATCTTTCCATGCTGGAATCCATTTTCAATTCAATCTTGTTCTTTCCAGAATTCATTTCCTCCTTGCTAGCCAATAATTTCTGAAGCATTTCCTCCATTGTGGCTTCTTATCCTTGTTTCTGACACTAAAGTGACAAAAATGATAACACTAACTGCACCAAACTCACTTTGTTACTAGAATAGTTAGCCAAATGCTAACTTGCAATTACTTTCACTTTTTTACAAATACAGATTAAGCATGTCAGTCTAATGTTCTTTTATATTTTTTTGCCCACAGTAACTTGCACTGCTTGTACATGCACTGCCGCCAACTAATAACATTTACACTGCTCTGCTTGTCAACTTTGACATATTTGATACACACTGGTCAACTCATAACTAGCGACTGAACTGAAATTCAGGCTGCTTTTGGAATCCCTTTTTTACAGCCTGTCACTCATAGGAACTATTTGGTAAACCAAAACTCCCAACAGAAGCAATGTAACAATATCAAAGTCAATTCTTTCAGTTCTGTCAAAATCAGAAGGTCTGCAACACCAGTGCAAAAATACAAGAGATTACTTTTGGTTCATGTCAGCTGCTGACCTTGAATGTCCCTTCCACTTTTTTTTAACCCCTTAACAGCAAATAACAAAAATGGCAGAATGGGGTGACTCACACTTAATCCTTTTATGGTAGGAATTTTTTTGCTACCATGACAACACAGTTATTAGTAACAATTGTGTAACTTAAAATAATAATACATTAAAATATAATAAAATTCATGCTAATACTTTAGAACAATTTTTGTAATGAACAATCCAAATTATGCATGGAAGCACATTTTTGAAAGCTTATACAAACTGTTACACAGCTTATGCAGTAACATGAGAATAGGCAAACTAAGAACCACCTACAAGGTGTTTTACCACTGGGCCTATGGACACATAATTCCATACTGCTGCTGTAAACAAAGTCACACTTCTGACATGGTTTTGCTCTTCTCTGGAAATGCAATATTAAGTTGACAGTGATATGGTGTAGTTCAGTCATTATAAGTTATTTATTACTTTATCCAGGCTCAGTATGTGTTTCTATTGCAAAGTATATATGTATTTATGATTCATATGTAACTCAGCCAGCTCATCAATGTCAAGTATGATTTGCAGAAAGAAAATTTCCAGGCTGTATCCATAAACTTTACAAGGGGGTGTCAAAAATTTCAAAGCGCCTGCACAAGAGCTGGGTGTTGATATAGTACTGGAGATGCTGACCTTGACGACGAATTGGCATACATGTCATTCACCTGGAGGTGTTCAGTTGGAGGGTAACAGGAGAAGTGTGAGGGCGTGTTTACTGTACCCAACATGGATCTCCAATTGCATTCTTCTTGACAAAATTGTAACCCAAACATTGGAAATGTTGCAGCAATTCTACAAAGAGCAAGCAATGGGGAAAACTCAAATGTTTGAATGACACAAATAATTTCAGGAGGGTAAAAATTACCTTAAGGATGCTCCATTGTCCGGAAAACCGTCAACTTCGAAAATAAGACACCGTCAACATAACTGATGTCATGCTGTAGGACAACTGTCATTTATCGTTAACAAAGATTGCTGAGATTATGAATATATCCTATGGATCAGCTGAAGTCAGTGTACGAAATGTACAGGGGTATAGAAAAAAATGCAGCAAAGTGGGTACCTTGTTGATCAGTGATGAACAGAAGGCTCACCATGTTATGGCGTGTCAACAATGGAAGGGAAGGCTTCAGTGAGAACCAAATTTTTTTGGACAAAGTCATCACTTGCGACAAATCTGGTTTCATCATTTTGACCCAGAGACAAAGCAGGAAAGTGCCAAATGGAAATATCCTTCAAGTCCAAGACCCAAAAAGGCAAAAGTTCAACCAAGTGCAGGAAAAGTGATGCAACTTGTCTTTTTCCATAAGAATGGCAACGTTTACAGTCACATGGTGGATAAACAATGCACTGTTACTGCGAATTATTATTGTAAGGTACCGAAGGGACCATTAAGGAGGAAAATTGCAATAAAACGCCCAAATCTTGCTCAAACAGGATGGATCCTTCATCAGGATAATGCCCCCACTCATCACGCCATCAAGACTCTGGAAACAATCACTGGATTAGGCATTCAGGTGATGCCACTTCCACCTTATTCATGGACCTAGCCCCGTGTGACTTCCAACTATTTCCTGCAGTAAAAAATGAATTTTGAGGTCATCATCTTCAGAGTGATCGAGAGATAAACAATAAAATTTCAGGTGTACTCAATAGACTACCTAAAAGGGACTTCAGGGAGTGTTTTGAACATTGGACTGAACACTGGAATTGTGTTGTGTCCAAGGGACATTACTTTGAAGATGTGTAACAGCATTTTAATAAAGGTGAGCAGCATTTTTCAAACAATTCCAGTTATTTTTTAACACTCCCTTGTACAATGAATTTTGGCTACAGGAAATGTATGAAACCTAAAAGACAGCATAGGGTCCTTACCAAAAAACATTAAATCACATTGGTCATCGCTTGGAGACTTTCCTACAAAAATTACTTAGGTGTCTTTCACAACAGGTATTTGTACAAAGCTCTAGTAAATTGTTCAAGTGAAAAGCCATATTAAATAACTGTGGCATATGTTCAATAGTTCATGAAACATTCCTCAATATAGGTATGTAAGTGAAGCTGATGTGTAAAAAAGTACGACTCTATAATTTAATAAACCTAATATTAGATAGAGTCAACATGAAAAATTCCATGCCATGGCAGGGATTTAATTTAGTTAATTTCCCTCAATTAACTAAAACCTCATATTGTTTATGAAGTACCTTTCCATGATGAAAAAGTTTGTGTATAATGCACATTTAGCAGAGAAAGAGTTCTAGGGCCAATTTTTCATACTGAGTCATAAGTTGATGCCCATATATATGTGAATACAATCTTGTCTCCCTTTCTGTCATTGTTCAACAAGGCCCTACAACAGCTCATATGAGCAATATTTTGATGAGAACAATTTGAAAGTGTGTTTGAGGACAGAATTATTAGTAGAGATTTGTGGGGCCCCTCGGTTCCCTAACCTAATCCCCTGCAATTTCTATTTCTAATCTCTGTTTCATATAACCTTGCCCAGTTGAAATGTATCACTCCGCGTTCAACAACCCTCCCCCTCGCCCTAATTGGCTAATGCTTTCGCGTCATAGGCCATAGGTGGTGCCTTCCCGTCACATTTAAACCTGGAGAAATTTCGTAATAATTACCGGGAAGACAAATAAAATCCTACAAATAAGGATATGAAGGCATGCAAAAATACAAGTTTATAATGAACTGAGCAAATTGAGACAGAATGACTGAGCAATGAAACTGAAAGAGTTTATAATGAAAGGCCTTTGGCCTTTTCCACTGGGATTTTTTAAACCAGCACACATACATTTCATAAGCAATCTGCTGAAATTTGGTAAATCTGCATCCTCATTTACAGCAGACGAAATGTTACTTATGTTAGGGAGTTCGTTTCTAAAGAAAAACTACACACATGACACACAACACTTTTCACGTATTTTCTCCGAGCACGCAGTTTTGTTTATTCCTGCTTTTGCCTGGAGTGGTAAGTTTTCCTGTTTCCTCAATTTCATGTCGCGATGTTCCTACGGATCTAACATTCACACCTCTAACTTCAGAGCACAGCTGTTCGACTTCTCTCACTGACAAAGATGGATTCTTCTCTGTGGGTGCATTAAACACATGCAACACAATTCTTTTTTTGCCTGTTTGTAAATAATTATCCTTGCGATACTTCAGCGAAAAACTGGCGGTAGACTCTGCCATTATACATATAATAAGTACATGCGCAATAAACGATCAATAAAATAATTTAGCTCCCGCACTCTCGAATGGCGATGCATGACTAATCCAGTTCAAAACAAGGTCAGTGATAAAAGTCATATAAACAAATATCACCACTACCGCTAAATCACGTGCTGTCGTGCCATGTGCTTGAGAGCAAAGGAACCTCCTCTTTACTTCGTTTAAGAATTAACATGCATTTCAGATAAATCAACTCTGTTGCGTAATATTTAATTAAAACAGTTACGAAAATATAACTTTGACAATTCTCTTCCAACATATAATGATATATCACCATGTTAAATAACGAACTAATTTTTACCGCACGACAGTCATTACCACAACAGCAACCAATGAGAGGTGATTAGGTCACGGACCGTTAAGAGATACTGGGCAAGCTTACGTGAAACAAGGTATAGGATAACAAGTATACAAACCCACACATCCAGGAAATTGCCAGAATTTCTGAACATGAACTATGGTGAATGATGTATAGTTTCTTAAACAGGTGTCAAAAATGCATGGACAACAGTGACCAGTTTCACATCTCCTTTCATAAAGTCGGCAAGTAAAGTCTATAAAAATAGCTTTAAAAGTGATGTATGATTATGTGCGTGCCATTCTATGACAATAGCTGATTGCAACAAATGTTGACAGGAAAAAAATTCTTCAGCTGGTTCTTAGTTCATTGTCTCTCCCAGTACGACCTGTGGCTTATCATGCTGTAAACTGAAATCATTATCATAATTCAGTGCTGATCCAACCATTACCTCTATTCAAAAATAAGAGAAAATCAGTCCAAAAATTCTTTTACAAGTTTCTTTTATATCCATTCTCCTTCCCTAGAAGTCTTTCAATCAAGTAAAAAATTTAAATTGCCAAGGAACAGAACACTACAGAACTTTGTTTTTAAGAAGTATAAATATAAGTTGTCCAAACTAAATCAACTCTATGACTCAACAGATTTAACTATTATAATTTTTTCTTTGGTAAAAATAAGTCTAATTATGAAATCATGTGGCTTGTTGGAATGAAAGTTGTGAAACAAGAACTTTTGTTCCTATAGATTAATTATTAAATTAAATATGTTTAATAACTGTATGTATTTGAGAACTGTAAAGGGGTATATTTTGGCTATGTTTGTAAAACTGAAAATGTATATCTCTATGTAAAATGTTATATGGTGGACCGGGCAGATATGTGTAAGAAAGACCTGCACTAGGCGAGAGCCCAGAAAGAGCAAAAATCAGGACAATACATGGTATGTCAGCTACCGAGATGTACTGTTAAGACAGGTCAATATGGCACTAGTTTTTTCTCGTGACGGCCTGTTTCAGTACATAAGGGGGTAGATGGACCATTCAGCCCCATTCCATTCAAGTCTAGTCTGTTCATTTCATCTGGTGTGTCCACTGGCTGATTTAATTCTTTCACCATATGCTGCGTCAACTTAAGTTTTATTGTAGGCTGTCACCGCCTGAGAATGCAAATATCTGAAAGTGGCTGAGTTCCACATAAGTGTAAATAAACAATTAAATTAAAGTGTTCAAAAAATATCGGGTGTTTTGTTGTTGTCTCGACCCTACAACCTGAGAACCCAAACGAAGTCCATGCAGGAGATGCAGTTTACAGCAGCCGGAGGCAAGGGCAAAGCAGACGGCATACCAGCGATGGTGGAAACTGGGGAAGGAATCCCGACTTCATGTCCAGGTAAATGTGCAGTGTGATGCAGTGAGCAAGGTTACTATCACAGGATGACTTCTCACCTCAGGGCTCGAATGAGACACCATAAATACTGGGGGGACACAACAAAGGAGGACGACGCGAAACAATGTATAATTAACACTTTGGAGGAACGGCGCATGAAGGCCTACCAAAATTCTACAAGAGCAGCAAGTAACTGTAGCACAGGAGAAATGTTAACCCGTCACTGAAGGATAAAAAGGGTCAGGCTAGAAAAATATATTTGAGAAATTATGTAATTGCTGTAAAAAAAATTATTTTTGTAGTTTACAAACCATTAGGTAGAAGAAATAGTGGTGGACCAAGAAAAAAGATGGATATAACACTTTTATTTTAATTAATTGATAGAAATTAATCATTTCTCCACACTAGTCGTAAATAGGCTAAGGTTTCTTATAGAAAGGGTTAACATGAAAAATTCAATGCCATGGCCTGAATTTGAACCACAGATCTCCTAGTTTCCGCCCAGTCGCTCTAACTCATTGAGCTACCACAGCCAACGTGCCATCCTGACACTGAATTCTCCATTTCACTAGTATATTTCCCTGGTAAACCACTAGGGGCTCTCGCATTCGAGATACACCATTTGTGGTGACTTACTCTCGTAAGTACTTGAGTCCCAGGCTTCATCATTTAGCTCTTTATTATTTTAGTTAATTGATGGAAATTAATCATTTCTCCACACTAGCCGTATATAGGCTAAGGTTTTTGATAGAAAGAGTCAACATGAAAAATTCAATGCCAGGTCAGGATTTCAACCACGTATCTCCTGGTTTCCGCCCAGTCGCTCTAACCCAATGACTAACATCGCTAACATTGTCGTTAGCAGTGTGCTAAGAAGACGCGATGTGACGGTAAAGAAAGTTGTGAAAATCAACAAAGAGCTGAATTGGCTATGCTCCACCAAACAGTGTACTTTCTTAGATGCGAACTTCTGGCTTACAGAAAGCGAATTTGGAAGAGATGGTGTGCATTTTAACCGCAGAGGATCCTACAAATTTGGCAAGCTGTTGCGTGATGTTATAGGTGCAGTGCTACAGGGAAACTAATTTGCTCAGTGGTGGATGTCAAAGTGACAGAGGAAAATAACTCAAGTGTAAAAAGAAAAATACAAGCCTGGGACTCAAGTACTTACAAGAGTAAGTCACCACAAACGGTGTATCTCGAATGCGAGAACCCTAGTGGTTTACCAGGGAAATATACGAATCAAATGGAGAATTCAATGTCATGACGGCACATTGGCCATGGTAGCTCAATGGGTTAGAGCAACTGGGCAGAAACCAGGAGATCCATGGTTCAAATCCTGGCCTTGGTATTGAATTTTTCATGTTGACTCCATCACAACACTTAATTTAAAATTTGAGACTGGAACGAGCCCTGATGGCTTAAACCATGAAAAGTTGTTGATGATCTCATTAAATATACATGAGTAGAGGAATGTAGCATATCAGTGGACAAAGGCCAGGTAGATGCTCCTTTGCAGTGGGAAATTAAGTACAAATCATTTAGTGGAGATTTCAGGTCAAGATAAGGAGAAAGGCATGCAGTTAAAACAGAAATGGAAGCCTTTAAAAACAGTGAAATTGTATATGAGGAGGACAATTCGGAGCAGAGAGATCCACATATGGCTACAGGAGCAGTGGCAGAATGGCAAATTTTACAGGAGATGGTTTTAGGATGTTATTAGAGAGAATAAATTAAATGGGCAATAATTTAGAGAATAAAATTAGCAGTGAGGTGAGAGAAATAAGGGAACAGGTAACTAACTTAAGTAAAGAGCTGAACAAACTGGAGGAAGGATTAATTGAGGGAAAATTTAGACCTCCGGCAACAGGAATTTGAGGGAAAAGTAAAGGAAATTGTAAATGTCCAACAAGTGAACACAGCTCAACTTCAGGAAGGATTAGGTACTTTTAGAAGTAATGTAGACAAAAAGTTTGAAAATGCAAAGGGAAGGTGTGAAAGAGAGTATGTAGAAAAGAAAAGTTACACAAATAAAAATATTTGTTAATTAATGTCCACTTATCTTAAGAAGTTGATGTTAATACTTCTTTTTTTTTTTTTTAAATTATAAATCTGAAATTAAGCTATATTTAAAACTTCAAAAGAAAAAATATATATATTCTTGCAGACATTCGTTTTCTAAATCTTTGTTTAAAACATAAAGTAGTTCCTATATTCGTTGGAAAAACTATTAAATATGATAATACTGTTCATCAAAAAGCAGCGGAGAAAAAAGTAATTCAAGTTGAAAGAAGTTTACTTTTTAAAAGTTTAAGTATTATTGAACTTAAATTATAAGATTTACATCTTAAATTAAAGATTTTAGGTTATACAATTTGGCTTAATTTAGAATCCAAATTATTTCATATTCTTACTATAAATATGAAAAATAAAACTGCTAAATTAAAAATGAAATTATATAATTTGCGTTTGAAACAAAATAAATTAAACCCAGTTATTAAAAATAATAAAGATAATTTAACTTTAAAGAGAGTCGATTAAAGACACTAGACAACACTTACTTTTAAATTTTTCCGGAACTAGTTTCAGAGGCTTTGCCTCTATCATCGGCCGGCTCTCGACTGATTCTCGTTGGTGTAGCTGACGATACCTTCTCACAGGTTTCCTCTGGTGGCGGCTCAAGGAACTTACTGAACAAATCCTTCTGGGGGATGTCGAAATTGAATACTTTGTTCCTATTTTTTGAAATGAAGATTTGTTCCCATGTGGATAGTTCTTGTTTTCCTGATGTATGTTTCAGTAGTTTTGGTTCTGGATTTATGTTGTGGTTTTTTTCCCAAAAATGTGTGGCAACTGCTGATTTTTCTAATTGTTTATATTTTATGTTTCTAAAGTGTTCCTTTGCTCTTGTTTCTAAATTTCTTTTTGTTTTTCCAATATAAATTTGACTACAGTCATTGCATTCAATTTGATATATACCAGATTTTTTGTTTGATGGAATGGCATCTTTGATGTTTGAGCAAATTAGGTTTTTTAAGGAGAAATGGTTGACTGGTGCTAGTTGAATATTTTGTTTTTTGAAGACTTTTTTGAATTTATCATAGGCCCATGGATGGTAAGTGAATTTTTTGAAAATCATATTAGTTTCTGTAGATGAGAGAGTTGTGGTTTCCTTTAGTAGCTTCTTCTTTTTTGCTAAGCTCACTTTTTTGTCCACTAATGATTTGGGAAAGTTATTTTTTTGTGCTATTTCAATTATTTTGTTGTATTCTGTTTTGTATTCTTCTGCTGTGAGAGGGATGTTTACCAGTCTGTGTGCTAAACTATTGAAGATTGCCTGTTTGTGGGATCTTGGGTTGTAGCCATTAGCTTTTATGTAGTTGTCTGTCTGTGTTGGTTTTCTGTAAATGCCAAAGTTTAGTCTGTTTTTATTCCTCATTATTTTTAGATCCAAAAATGGTAAATGCTCGTCTTTTTCTATTTCTACAGTGAATTTGATGCTTTTTTCTTGGATATTTAAAAGTTTTAGTGCATCACTGATGTGTTTTTTTGGTACTATTGCAAAGATGTCATCTACATATCGTTGCCAGAGTTTGAACATCCAAGGGAAACCTTTGTTGATCCTTATTTCTAATGCACTCATGTACAGATCGGCCAGGAAGGGTGATAGTGGGTTGCCCATTGCTAACCCTGAAGTTTGGTGATAATATTTTGTTTGAAACTGGAAGAAATTTTGTTCTATGCATAATTTGGTTAGTTCAATGTAGTCTGAAATTTCAGATGATGCCATTCCAAGTGATTTAAGCCATTTTTCTATCAACGGTGGGAGTTGATTAACTGGTATGCTGGGAAACAGTGACTTAACATCAAATGAGACTAGTGTGTCCTCTTCTTTTAGTTCAGTATCCTTAATGTGTTCTATAAGTTCATAGGTGTTTTTGATGTAATAAAGATAATGTTAATTTATAAAATTCTAACCTTAATGAAAAAGAGTTAGTTAAATTTTTTAAATCAAGGTTTAAAAAGGTGTGTAGATTTTTCAAACAATATAGATGATTATATTGCAGATATAGAAATTGCTAATGAAGATTTAAGTGAAAATAATAAATCTATGATTAAATTAAAATGTAGCAAAATATTGCAAAATTTAGATAAATACAAACCAAAAAGAAATAACAAACATATTATTAAATCATTAAATAAAAAAGATTTAATTTTCACTAAAGCGGATAAAGGTAATAGAATTGTAATTTTAGATAAATTAGATTATATTAATAGAGTAAACCTTTTACTTCAAGGTTAAGATTTTATAAAAATTAATAAAGACCCTTTAAAATCTTGTATTAAAAATTTTCATAAAATACTTAATGAAGTGAAAGTTATATCAGACAAAGAAAAACATTTTGTAAAAGTTAGTAATCCTGTTTTACCTAAAATTTATGTCCTTCCTAAAATTCATAAGCCTGGAAATAAAATGAGACCTATTTGTTAATTGTATAAACTCACCAACTTACAATTTAGCAAAATGGTTACACAAAAATTTTAGTAATTTTGATAAATTTGAAAGTTTAAGTATTAAAAATTCTTTTGAACTAATAAAAAAGATTGATTGTGTTGTATTATCTAAAACTGATAAACTTATTTCTTTTGATGTAACTGCCTTATTTCCTAGTATTCCTGGAGAAAAACTTTTAATTTATTTGAAAAAAATAGTTGAATTTAATAAATTTACAGGAGGAGTTAATAGTTGATTTTGTAAAAGTTGATTTTTGTTTGGATCAAAATTTTTTCACTTTTAATGGTGAATTTTTTCAACAAACTTCAGGCTTAGCAATGGGTAATCCTCTTTCACCTTTTCTTGCTGATGTTTTTGAGTTTTTTAGAAATTCAAGTCACTAAAGCTTTTCCTTTGATTTTTAAAACATGGTATAGATATATCGAGATTTAACTGTATTGGAACACCACAGTGAAGCGAAATAATTATTAATTTTTAGATGAGTCATGTTCATATTTTTGCTATTGTTCCTGAAAAACAAATTAATGATGCTTTAAAATTACTAAATTTACAAGATAAAGCTATAAAATTCACATTAGAAACTGAAATTAATGGATTTCTTCCTTTCCTAGATTTGAAAATAATAAGAAATAATAAGAAATTAGATTTTGGTATTTATAGGAAATCTACTCATATTGATAATTACATAAAAAATAAGTTTAACCCTTTTTCACATAAATTTTCTGTTTTTAATAGTTTGATTTATAGATTAATAAATATATCCCTGAATAAAGAAGAATTTAATAAAGAATATAAACATATTATTAATACCGCTTTAATTAATGGTTTTAATAACGATTTTATACAAAAGAAGATTGAAAAATTTAAATATCAAAAAACTATTAATGATATTTCTACTCTTAAAAAAATAAAAGATGATTATAAATTTAAAAAATTTACTTACCATCCTTGGCTTAATAAACATTTTCAATTTTTTTTAAAGAAGTTGGTATAACTTTAGTTCCTCAAAATAAATATAGTATTAAATATTTACTACAATTTTCTAAAAAAGATAAAATTCCTAATAATAAAAAATCTGGTATTTATCAATTTAATTGTTTAGATTGTGATCAGGTTTATATTGGAAAGACGAAACGTAGTTTGGAAACCAGAAAGAAAGAACGTGCAAATATCTGTGGGTGCCCAGGTTCCACATAAGTGTGCAAATATCTGTGGGTGCCCAGGTTCCACATAAGTGTAAATAAACAATTAAATTTAAGTGTTCAGAAAATATCGGATGTTTTGTTGTTGTCTCGAGCCTACAACCTGAGAACCCAAAGAGAGTCCATGCAGGAGACAATTTACAGCAGCCTGCAACAAGGGCAAAGCAGACAGCAGACCAGCGAGAGCAGAGACCAAGGAAGGAGTCCCGACCTTGAGTCCAGGTATGTGTGCAGAGTGAGGCAGTGAGCAAGGTTACTGCCACAGTTGATTGTAAGAACTATGCTAAAAGGTGGGTCACCCAATAGCTGAAGATGAGGAAGAATGTCCTCAAAAATGTTTCAATCATGTTTTAGTATTTAAAGTGAGAGTAAAAAGTGCCATGTAGTATGACTAATTAATTTTGTGGTAAACAAATCAACTGTATGAACAGATATACAATTCAACTTGCACCTTGTACCTTAAACCTTGCTACTCTTTTCTGGTGGGCTCGTTGAGAGGGGGAGAGAAAACACCTTACTTCATACACAAACCAGGGACACAATTTCATGACCAAATGGAAGATTTTATATTGGAAACATCTGTGCAGCTTTCAACATTATCAAGAAAAGCAGAAACATTTAGTCAACTTTTGAGCAAAAGTATCCTGGTTCTTTGCTAAGGGGCACCACTTGAAACTCCTAGATTACTAGCTTTTCATTCTTCAGTTATGCTGTTCACAGACACCCACACAGACCTTTTCCTAAAAATATTCTAGAGTTCTAGGTGCCTCAAAATATGCATTTCTGGTGAAAGTTTAACAATGAGATTGTGGATGAAATACATTACTTGCACTGCTTGTTGTATATAAGTAATTAATACATGTGTGCATGCATGTGTAATGCTGCAAAGTCTACAAGCATTACCTTGCTGTTTATTGTTGTTGACCTTAGATGCCCTCAAGTCTGGCTTAGGAGGAGAACATTTCCATAGAGGATTGGTGGGCTGGCACATTGGTTGTACTGGTAGTGGTGCAGGATGCTGCTGAAATCACAAGTACAGTCTTAGGGCATAATCACTAGTCTGCTTATCAGATATCACATTTTTGAACTTGAAATATTGCATCTAGCATTATGTTTCAAAGACTTAAAATTACACACCTTTTTATCAGTTTTGCTACTTAATTCTTGTTTCAAATAAGCTTGCCCCATATCTCTTAACACTCACATGAACCAATCACCTCTTACTGGCTCCTGTCATGGTATAGTCGTATGGTAAAAATAATTTTGTTATTTAACATAATATATATCCAAATATGTTCAAAGAGAATTGTCAATTTTATATTTTCATAACCATATGAATTAAATATATTACGTAACAGAGTTAATTTATCTGGAATGCATGTCAATTCTTAACACGAAATAAAGAGGAGGATCCTTTGCTTCAAACCTGCCTGTCGAGCTGACTGGCGATAGCATGTGCATTTATTTGTAGCCTGACATAGTTGTTTATATTACTTTTATTGCTGACCTTACTTTGAACTGGATTTATCATACCTTATCATTCAACGTGCGAGTTAGTTAATTAAAAAAATGTATTTTTGCAAGCCTTCACATCTTTATTTGCATTATTTTATCTATCTTCCTGGCAATTATTATGACTTTACTGCTGGTTTCCATGTTGTGTGAAAGCAATGCCTATGGCACTAAAAGCAATGTCCAATTAGGGCAAAGGGGAAGGCAATGGTCCGGGGAGGGATAAATGTTAGCGGGGCAAGGTTATTTGAAACAAAGATTAAGAAATATTTACAAAAAAACATAAGCTTTCATAATTTAATCACATAAAATATAACTTCCTGAAAATTGTGTTAACTTTGGATTAGAAAAGCCATAAGCACTAAACATACATAACATACTGCTTACCCATTATTTTCTGTATATTTTTTGAGTATTACGAATATTTGGAAATTCCAGTCCATAAACATACTGATATATACAAATTATATATGATACAAACTAGTGATTGGAAAATGTAGTGTTTAACGCCCGCTTTTACTACATATGGCACCGCAGGCTAGTGATTGGACAATAGCACTAATTCTCAATACTCAAACTGATATTTAAGCACTGATATTTGATACTAATTTTTTAAGAAGCTGTGATTTTTTTTTTTTAATTTACGTCCTCCAACGTTTATCGGACGAAAGAAGAAGCTGTGATGATAGCTTCTTTACTGAATTAAGCTCTTTTTAATAGTTTTCTATGTATAAACCATGTAACCAATTAAAATTACACTATAAGTGGACTGAAACACTCTGTACTTCACATACTGATTCAAGATGGTGGCATGTGGAATCTTAACACGTAGGTCTCAGGAAAAAAGCGATATAAATAGTAAAAGTGGATTTCATGAGTGAAGATGGTGTGAGAAGTATATTCAAGAACAGTGTTTTGGATGAAAATGAAGGCAATGATTTTGCGGGATTACAAGTGACGGAAATTAAGAAGGAACTGGAACAAGGAAGGTTGGCAACAAATCCAGGAACACGCGAAGTCAAAACAATAGCGTCATTACAGATTATTGTAGCAATGCTAAATCAGGATTTACAGAAAGCTGAGAATGTAATCAGGTGCTTGAAGAGCAAAAACGAGCTACTTAAAAGAAGAAGGATCTTTTGTAACAGTCGCCAAAAAGAGGGAACAGAAGCAAAAGCATGGCGGAGTTGGACCAAGACACAAAGGTATCCGTATTTAACAAATTTCAAGCGTTATTGGCAACAGAGAATGAAAATGGAAATCTGAAAACACAATCTAAGCAAAATGCAAACATGGAAAAATCGAGGGTTATAGTGTTAGAAGATAAGACTAAGTCTTATTACAAAAATTGGAACATTATGGTATAAGGGGGACTGCAGGTAAATTAATAAAAACATGTACAAAATTGAATCGAGAATATATTGACACATTGCTTCACTCACCTGTTTATTCACAGTTAAAAGACATGTTTCAAGAGCTCTTGCTCTTATCCTCAGCTGATACTCGACTAGTGCAAGTTGTAGTGGTTTCTTCTTTCTCCGTATTGTCAATAGATGGCGTGATGTACTTGTCAAAGATGTGAGTGAAGCAATGTGTCAATATATTCTCGATTCAATTTTGTACTAGTTTGTGCTTCACTGTCCCTATGCTTCTTTCAAGTTTATACTTTAATAAAAACATACTTACAAGGCCGGGTACAAAGTACAGAAATAATATGTAAACTAAACCAAATAGAAACAAAATATGAATCCTCATTAGCAACCGTTAAATATGGAGTCCCACAGGGATCTGTGCTTGGGCCATTACTATGTACATTGTACACTAACAATTTACCTGTGATTAACAATATTAAAACTGTATCATATGTTGATGACACATCTATAATTTGTTGGGGATCAGATCATGACACTTTAACTAATAATATACACTCAGGTACAGATGTAATACTTAAATTTTTTGTTAATAACAACCTAGTTAATATATATAGTATATATTTTAAAATTAGTAATTGCATGTACAACAATATGAAAATTAAAATTGGAAATGAAATAGATACAACTGATGATCACTTATTTCTAGGATTACATATTGACAAAAAGTTATCATGGACAAAACATGTAAATTATATATGCAATAAAATAAGTAAGGGTATTCATCTATTAAATTACATGGCACACTATTTGGATAAACCTAATTTAAAATTGATTTATTATGGAATCATTCATTCTCATTTGAATTATGGTATTGAATTATGGGGTACAACGCCTAAAGAGAATTTACAACGATTATTAGTATTACAGAAGGTGTGTAAGGACTGTTTGTTCATTAAAATCAAGGGATTCATGTAGAGAATTCTTACAGTGGTTGCATTATATATTTTTAGAGTTACTTTACTAGTTAGGAGAACTACAAATATAAGGAGTAATAGCAATGTACATAAATATGACACAAGAACTAAAGAGAATATGTATAGGGAAACTAAGAGTAAGATGTTTTTTTTTTTTATAAAAATCCATTTGTAATTAGAAAAACTTTATACAATAAGCTGCAGCCACAATTAAACAATCAACTGGTTCCAAGTTTAATAAATGTTTTAAAAATTACTTAATTGAGAGTGCTTTTTACGACATAGATAAATATCTGCAATTGTGATTTGAAAGCTTTTTTCCTGGCATATGTAAATTGTAAATATTTCAAGGAGGGTATAAATGAGAGATCAAACTGTAAATACTATGTAATATATTTATCTCAATCTGTCTAGTAATTTCAACAAGTGATAAATTAACTGGTTGATGGCCAGTTGAGGATAGAGGCAAAGTCTCTGAAACATGTTCCGAAAAAATTTAAAAGTAAGTATTGTTTAGTGTCATTAATCGACTCCCTTTAAATTTAATTTATCATAACACTGTTTTCAACACTTCCAAGAAAGGAATTTCAACAAATGAGTTTATAATCTCTAAACTATATTTCTGAAATCAGTAAATAAGTACATATTTAATACATTATTTATTATTACTATTATTATTTATGTTCATTCAGTAAATTATTATAAGAAAATACTAATACAGTTTGTTACATCTTCTGTTTCATATTATTGAGATCATCACCTTATAACCAATGGATGGGAAGAATCATGAGACCCTCCTCAAAGAAAGGGAAAACCGAAGATTGTTTTCTTACCATGAAGACAGTTATAGTCCCACTGCCTGTACAGTTACCATGGATTTATCTTTGTTAATTGAAATCTCTCAGATAATGCACTAATTATTCTTGTAAGGGTGAAAGGTGATCTGCCGCGCTGTCTGGCCCTGTGCTAAGCACCAATGAACACATCACTTCAGCCAATGGAATTCGCAGGAATCACAAATGACAGACATATGTTCACTCCACGTGGAGTAATCAGTGCTTTATCTGAGAGGTATCTATTACCAAAGATAAATCCATGGTAACCGTTCGAACAGCGGGACAATACATTAATTATTAATCTCTGTATCTGCTTTGTAGAATTTGTAAATCTTGATGTAATCATTTACAATCTTGTAATATGTAAACTTTTTGGACGAAACTTGAAACATGTATTTCATGTCTATAAGTGAATAAACCATTATTATCATTATTATTATTATTATTATTATTATTATTATTATTATTATTATTATTATTATTATTATTATTATTATTATCTTCATCACAAATTTTCCTTCAAAGTGTTTTGCCTCCACTTGAAGGCATTATCAAGAAGTTGTTGATTATGGGGCACCACAAATTATCAACAATTTCTTGATAATGCCTTCAAGTGGAGGCAAAACGTGCTGAAAGAAAATTTGTAGTATTAAGTATAGAATGTTTCAGTCGACTCATGACTGACTGACTGACTGACTGACTGAATTCCTTTTACTGTGACGTGAAGCATAGGGCACATTGATTCTCCATCTGACCCTATTAGTTGCCATCTTCTTGATCTTAATCCAGGAGTTGCCAACGGCTGCCACCTCAACTTATACAGTCCTGCACCAGGACAACCTAGGTCTGCATCTCCTTCTTGCTCCTTGTGGGTTCCATTCCAAAACCTACATTGGAATATGTTGTGGACCTCTTTTCAGAGCGTGTCCATCCATCTCCATTCTTTTATGGTTATCTCAGCTTTCCATTGTGGGTGCACTGCCATAGTTCTTGGCTTAAGATAAAATTTGGCCAACGTACTCCCAGTATAGTCCCTGATGAAGGTTTGTACTCTTGTAATTTGTGCTGTCACCTTCATGTTTCACCCCCATAAAAGAGAACATTTGAGCCAAGGGATGTAAGGGATAGTGATGTGCATTCCATAACCTCTCCTATCCAAATCTCAACCTCAACCAGCCTGTGGTGCAACCTGCTTTTACCAATGAAGCTCTGGGGACCGAGCGTTAGCGGTATAACTACATCAGAAATAGAGGAAATGCTATTTCACCTCTTACGCTGGCCTGTCACGGTGTACAAATGTTCCACATTTGGTGCTTGTGAGAAAAGTCGATGGACTTTAAAACTCCTCCTGGCCAGGTCCGATGGACCCATTAACCAAATACAGGTGTGGCCCTCCAGAAATACTGGGGATTGAAGTGAGTGGATGATGTAACCACCATTACAAGCAAAAAACTCCAGTTAAAAAACGGTTACATTTATGCTACTGTGAAGCCATATCTGCCGGACCCACTACACAGAAATATTGGAGAGCAAGAGAGCTAATGGCTTCATTGCCAAAGCCTAAACATTTGAAAACAACATTTGAGTCAAAGATCCTAAGCTTTGTCTTCAATATTTCACGAGATCTCCAAACTGGTCGCAGCTGAGCCCCTTTTGCCTTTTTGATCCTATTTTCGATGTCCTCTGTTACCCCTCCATTTTTGGAAACAATGCTTCCCAGATAACAAAAGCTCTCAACCTGCTCAATCTTCTCTTCTTTCACAGCTAGTGCAATCTTGCTTTTACTGCTCATCCTAAGTTCTTTGGTCTTAACTGTGTTTATTTTTAATCCAACTCTGAGCTTCTGTTTTCAATTCCTTAAGCTTAGCACTCATATCCTTAAAAGTGTGGGACAGAAGGTAGATGTCATCTGCAAATTAAATTAATTGGGAGTCGATTAATAATACAAAACAATACTCACTGTGAGTGTGTTGTTTTGTGTTATTAATTGACTCCCAATTAATTTAATTTATACAACAACACTGTTTTCAACACTTCCATGAAAGGAGTCATCTGCAAAGTCCAGTCCTCCTGGCGATCAGTTAAAGAGTCCACTGTATACCTCTGCTTTTCTGTTGGGTCTCCTTCATGACACCATCTAATGTCAGCAGAAACAGCAGTGGTGCAAGCAACCACGCCTTACTCCAGAATTTGAAGGGAATGGTTCTGAGAGGTTGCCATTGTGTTTCACCTGGCAAGTATATTCTCTATACATCATCTTGATGATACTGATGATCTTTGGAGATACTGTAACTCTGCATTGTTTTCCAGACGGCTTCACACTGAAACCTATCAAAGGCTTTTTCAAAGTCAACAAAAGCCAGATATAAAGAAGACTAGTATTCCATGGATTGCTCGCTAATAATCCTCATGGTGTTGATTTGATCTCTGCATGATGTGCCTTCTCTGAAACCAGCCTGTTCACTCCTAAGTTTACTATCTATGGGTACTCTGAGATGGCTTAAAACAATACTTCAAAATACTTTACTGGGTATTGACAGAAGTGTGATGCCACACCAGTTGCTGCACTTTGTCGGGTCTCCTTTCTGGGCAACTTGATAAGGATTCCATTCCTCATATCTTCTGGGATGGTTCCTGTGTTCCAGATTTCTTGGAACAGGGGCAGTAATATATCTGATGTTATAAAATAAAATTATAAAATAGAAGTATTTAAAAACAGTGGAGCTTCATCAATAAAACCTTTTTAAACCACTTGTCAAACTATAAAAACACTTTAGCTCCACTTAAATTTAAAATTAGGACATGTTTCAAGGAACACACATTCTCATCATCAGCTGATGTTTGACTGGTTCTTCAGGTAACCACCTCCCTCTCCTGCTGCTGTTCAACGAGTTGAATGACGTCATCCACTATTGGTATTTCAAAGTTCATAGTTCTCTTTTTATTCTTAAAAATGTGTATATTTTCGAAAACTGTTAATTCCCAATACTTTTTTGCCGATACCAAAAGTTTGACGTCTTAGGAAATATTATGATTTTTTGACCAAAAGTGATGGGCTATGGCTGATTTATCTGTGTGTTTGTATTTTATGCATCTCATGTGTTCTTTCATCCTTGTTTCTAAGTTTCTTTTTGTTTTTCCAATATATATTTCATGGCAATACTCACATTTCACACTATAAATTCCTGATAATTTGTTGGCTGGACTCATGTTTTTGAGCGGATGATGTAGTATGTTTCTCATGCTGTATTTGTTATGTGGCACCAGTTGTATATGAAAATGATGGAAAATGCTTTTCAATTTATTAAAAGCCATAGGATGATATGTAAATTTGCAATATATTTTCTTTTAGTCATCAGCTTTTAACGTACTGATGTCCTTGATGGTTTTCCGTCTTTTATGTTTATCATTTGAGTAATAAATTTTGGATCAAAGCCATTCACATTTGCAACATATTTTATGTGATCTACTTCTTTGTTATATTCTTCCATAGTCAATGGAATGTTCACTAACCTATGGATTAAACTGTGAAATACTGCATATTGGTGTTCTTTTGAATTGGAGTTATTGTTTTTAATGTATTTAACCACATGTGTTGATTTTCTATATATGCCAAATTCTAATTTGTCTTCATTTCTCATAATTTTTAGATCCAAAAACGTTAACCATCCGTCTTTCTCTGTTTCAATAGTGAACTTTATAGATTCGTCTTGTACATTCAATAGTTTTAACGCATCCTGTGCTAACTTTTCTGGTAGTATGGCGAATATACCATCAACATAATGAAACCATATTTTAAAAATATGTGGAAATGCTTTTGTCACCCCTGTTTCTAAATAACTCATATACAAATCAGCCAATAACGGTGAAATGGGGTTGCCCATAGCTAACCCTGAGGTTTGTTTGTAATACTTTTGATTGAACATGAAGTTGTTTTGGTTGATGCATAAGTTAATATGTTTATTATATTCTTCAATTTGGGTTTCAGTAAAACCTTGATCTGAAAGCCATAGCTTAATCAAACTTGGAAGCTTTCCCATATGTACACTCGTAAATAATGAACTGACATCAAAGGAGACTAAAATTTTATTAGTATTAATATTTGCTTTATTGCCAAAGCCTAGCATTTGAAAACAACAACATATTTGCTTTATTTATCAACCAATTCCAAGCTGTTTTATATACCGAGAGAATCATATCTTTGTATGGGATCCATTTCGAGTACTAACCACTTTGCTATGTAGGTGCATCTATATTGCTGATAATCGGTCTCATTTTGTCGTCATTTTTATGAACTTTTGGTAAACAATACATTTTTGGAAAAACTGGGTTGCTTGGAACTAAGTTTGTTTTTGTTCTTTCAGGTATTATGGTAATTAAATTTTACTTTTGATAGTATTCCTTTGTCACTTTTTCTCCTTCTGGTGCATAATTCATGATGCAACTCCACATATATCAAAGAACACTGTTAGCACTGACTTTGATTGTTTGGCCTTGGAAACTCAGGTTACCTCCAAACTTCATTTCCAAATGCCTGCTGAATTTTACAAATTGTTTCTTTTTGAGAATCAACTAGCTTTTGGCAAAATTTGATGCAGTATCTTTGCTCAATTTGTTTAGTTATCTTGCAAGAAAACTAAATCCAATGAACACTTATAACAGCACCTCACTTGGCAACCTGCAGTCAGCGACTGACACACGTGAATGCGGTGAGAAAATTCAAGCATGCACATTAAGGTTCTTTCTGCCACCATGTGGTGCCACTATAGCATCACTACTTTGCATGGAAAAAAATTAAGGTTGGGTAATTTTTAGACAGGCCTCGTAAGCTGCTTTTAGATATCTCTACAAATGGTACTTGACTGTTAATGGCTTTATTATGCTTTGAGAATCACTGAACAGATACAGTCTCAAGTAATTAAAACAGTCAACCACAGAACTGAGGATAGGGAAGAAGTTCCCAGAAACTAGTCTTCACAAAAAGCTTGTAATTGGAGAAAAGCGTATACAAGGTTGACTCATTTGCCTAATTTTAATAACAATGGCACTCCACTTTCTGAAATACTTCTTTTTATTCTATATAATTAAAACGAATTGAAAAAAGTTTTTGTAGTTGGATTATAAAAACCAGTCATTGTTTAGGGTGTATATAAAAGTCAAATATAATATTTGTTACTACGAAAACACGATTGCAACCATTACACTTAAGAATGTATGATCTTACAAACTTAACCAGTTTCACTCCATTTTCATGATAGAAGCAAACAAACCTTAATGTTTATATATGGAAGAAACTAGAAGCAGTGATGTATTTTCTTACGATAAGTCAGTACTATAATCTGTTTGCTGTTAGTAAAGTATTACTCCACATTCTGCAATGAGCTCTGCCTCTTAGTATGTCATTGGTTAACATTTGCGCATGCCCACCTAAACAGCGATGCCATCACCAGAATTTAACTACCATCTTTGTTGTTACTCAACCAGTGCATTTTTTGAACTTTTGAGAGTCATTGTTACTTTATAATGTTAATTCTGTATTATAACTTGAATGGTTTATTGAAAGCAGGTAAAACACCACTAACCTATACTGTGGAAGAACACAGGAATATTAAAACCCAACAGCCAATGTGATTCATTTCCGCTACATGCTTCTTTGACATTTACTTTACTCTTAAAGCGAAAAGATTATAGTAACACTAACACATTTTATTTTCTGTTAACATACTACATAAAATATAATGGTCACAAACTTCACACTTTTGCTATTTTTCCTGATAAAACTTCTAAATCTACAAGATAAAGCTATGAAATTTGCATTAGAAACTGAAATTGTCTTCCTTTTCTAGATCTAAAGATAAGAAATAACAATAAACAAAACTTGGTATTTATAAGAAATTTTCTAATATTGATAATTACATAAAAAATAAGTTTTAACTCTTTTTCACATAAATTTGCTGGTTTTAATACTTTAATTTATAGGTTAATAAATATACCCCTAAGTAAAGAGGAATTTAATAGAGAATATAAACACATTATTAACACTGCTTTAATTAATGTTTTTAAAAAGATTTTATACATAAAAAAATTGAAAAATGATTGAAAAAACTATTTGTAGTCAGTTTTTTGACACTTTGTCACTTACATTTTTATATTATTGAGGGACTAGTTTCAGAAGACGTATACATTTTCAACTTCTATCCAACTGTCTGTTATTGTCCGCTCCCTTCTTTCTGGCAGTAGAACTATTAACTTCTTTGTTAAATTATCTACTGATGTGATTTCAAAGTTAATTACTCAGTCCGTATTTTTCCATATGAATATGTTCTCCCATGTTGTCAGTTTGTCACTCCTTTTAGTAATTTTGGATTTGGATCAATGTCATGATTTTCATTCCAAAAATTTGCATTTGGTTTTAATTTCCTAGAACAAATTTAAAGAATTTTCTTTCCAATTTTAACATTGATCAAAATCCAAAATTACTAAAAGCAGTGATAAACCAAAATAAACTGAGAACATGGGAGAACATATTCATATGGAAAAATAAGGACTGAGTAATGAACTTTGAAATCCCACCAGTACAAAATTTGATAAAGAAGTTCATAGTTCCACTGCCAGAGAGAAGAGAGCAGACAAGACAGTTGGATAGAGGTTGAAAATGTAGGTGACAGCTTCAGAAACTAGTTTCTCATTGACATAAAAATGTAAGTGACGGAGTGTTAAAAAACCAACTGCAAATAGTTTAATTAATTTTGATGTCACTGTTACTAAATTCCTCCAATCATGCATATTTGAAAAAATGACATTTCTACCCTTAAAAAATAAAAGATGATCATAATTTTAAAAAAATATACTTACCATCCTTGGATTTGGTATAACTTTGGTTTCTCAAAATAAATACAATATTAAAAATTTGCTACATTTCTCATTAATTAAAAAAAACTCCTGAAAAAAATCTGGCATTTATGAATTTAACTGTTTATATTGCGATCAGGTTTACACTGGAAGGATCAAACATAATTTATACTCCTCCACAGGAGAGAAAGTCTCCGAGGGACGAGACGTAGGGGGTTGGCTGAAGGTCCCCACACCCTCCCTGGACAGGTTTATGACACCCCATATCAGTACAGTTACAGACCATTCAAAAACATTCTGACGGCTTCTACTTTTGTGAATGAATCTTCTCGGCTTTAATGTACATAGTGAATAGGGTGCATGTTTTTTTAACGGTCTGCTCCTTGTATAGCAAGCGTTCTCTGCCACACACATTCGCTGTCCTTGTCCCACAGCACATTCCTTACAGGGATTTTCTTTGCATTGCTATACTATAGAAACATTTTACAAATATTAGGTATGAAAATTAACCATGGTAGATCATTTTTGGTCATTTAACCATGAAATAAATCCAGAAGTTAAATTATTAGAGCAGTTAAAAGGTTCAATAGATTTAATAGTTTGAGAAAAAATATTTATTTTAAAAAATAGAAATTATATAATGAATTTTGAAACACCGCCTATAGATTGTGTCTTTAAGTTTGTTTTATTTTCAGAGCTTGGTAATAAATACAAAAATAATACATCTAGTGGCAGTAACAATTACAAAGAAGTAAATATTGACTGAAGATACGAAGTTTGCGAAACTAGTCTTTAAATTTTGCAGAAATTTCAATTTTCTTAAAAGATAACTGAAGTTTGTGACAATTATATTTTATGTAATATTTGTTGCTTCACTGTTGTCAACTTCTGTTTTGTTTTACACATTCTCTGTTAACACGTTTTGGGAACATCTGTACCAATCATCTTAAGTAAATAAACCTTAATGTATCAATCCATAAAGTAAACCATCAGGGTACTAAACAACTGGTCCATTGCCTAAAAGCAAATGGAGATAGTAATGCTGGTAGTAAAAAACCTAGCATTTTGTAAAAAGGTAAATGTTATGGAAATTTTAACTGTATTGGAACAGCACAGTGAAACGAAATAATTATTAAATTATGGATGAGTCGTATTTATTACACATCAGCTTCACTTACGTAAATGTTAACACACGTTCTTACTATTATATATAAAAAAGACCCCTTACCCTATTTGGAGCTAATGTAGGCATATTTGTGGAGGGTATGCGTCCAACAAGACTAGGTGATACTCGTACTGGTTGTCCAGCACGGACAGTCTGAAGGGCACCTGACTGCTGAATGCTTGTAGCTGGTCGCAGAATTGCTGCTGCATTTGTTACGGTTTGTGCTGCAACAGTGAAAACATAAATTTTGATTGTCCAACAATCTTGAAGCTTTGTTGTAACCCCAAAGTGTTGATAGAGACTAACCTTGAGCAGGCTGTTGCAGGGGGAGCATGGAACCATTCTTCAATAAAAAGGTTGCGGGTGGCATAGTTGGTCTGTTGGATACAGTTACCATGCCTGGACGTACCTGAAAAATAAACACAGGATCAAATCTATCCAGCAATTTGGGCTATAAAGATACATTACAGAACGTTTTTCAATTTTTTAATTGAATAAAAATAGATACAAGTATATCCGAAACTGTCATTGTTCATAAAATGTATAAAGACTTGTGAAAAATGAACACACGAGAAATTGCACATTGTCAAATCTGAACAGGACTTTAATTGCAATAGTGACAAATGGAATTAATGAATGCGCTGAAAGAGCTGAATTATAATTGCCATATCAAAGCAGTATTGGAGATTTAAACATCAAAGAGACCAAGACAAATTGAGCAGAGAAACTTAAGTATAAACCATGGAGTAAAAGACATGATATAGGGAAGATGTCAAACCTGAAATTAGACAAATGAAAAATCCAGAAAGTTAACAAGCCTATGTCACTGTCAGCTTTAAAAATGATAATTTATAAATATTAAAAGCAGAAGCATTATTAACAGTGAAGTATTCTTCATTTTTGAGTTTGATTTATGTCACTATGTTTACACTCAAACTTCACTTACTTGTAGTTGTATAATTGATACGTTTTCAAGATCATTGGATGTCATCCTCAGCTGTTTGGTGACTAAATTAACATGTGGAATGTCAATTTAGTCACCAAACAGCTGAGGATGAGATTGAATGATCTTGAAAACGTTTCAATTATACAAAAACAAGTGAAGTTTGAGTGTAAACATAGTGACTCATAAATCAAACTCAAAAATGATAATTTTTCTGTGTTATTTTGGTTTATATTGTCACCCAGTTATCGGGAAGCACCACAGACAACAGCTGAGAAGGGGCCGGAGGCCACGCCACGCCCACTCATCTGTCTCCTGTCACTAACTGAGGGGTGATTTGCGGTAGTGTCACCGGTCCCTCGTTGTTTCTCTCCCCTTCTCCGGTGGTCTGGAACGTTTGGTGATTAGAGACTTCTAGAAAAACACTGACATTCCTATAAAAGGGTTTCAGAGAGACAGTTAGTGAGTGTTTGACGTGCTAGTGAAGTAGCGCCGTGTACGTGCATCGGAACGATAACGGACGAACTGGTGAATCGTAATTGTGTGCATTACGTAATTTTGTGTAATTGGCAAGTGTTTAACTGTAAGTCGGTGGATATAAAGAACATTTTTGAGTGGTGAAATTGGACTTTTCATTTCACGAACCCACAAAGTCACACTGGTGTCAGGAAGCGGGAAGATAACATCACCGAACACTACAGCCATGGAATCCGCATTGGAAATGCTTTTGGCGAAGATGAACGAGTTAACAGAGAAAACAGAAGCGGCAAACAACCTCACCGCCGAGTTGAAACAAATGAAGACGGCCAACGACAACATCACCGCGGAACTGAAACAAATGAAGACGGCCAACGACAACATCACCGAGAAGATGGAAGAAATGAAGGCCGAGTTAACCACAGAAATGAGAGCAGCGAACGGCAGTCTGGCCACGGAAATGAAGGCGGCGAACGAGGCTCTCGCCGCAAAGTTCGAAGAACAGTTGGCCGGCGTAAAAGAGGACGTCACAGAGTTAGGCGAGCGCGTCGAAGACCTGGCGAGCCGCGTTAATGAGCTGGAAGGAAAAGCCGACAGCAGCGTGAAGTCCCTGAACGCCATGGTGGAGGACGTCGTCGGCAGGAAGCTGAAGGATTTAAAGACCGACGCGCCGGGACGCGACACAACATCTGCGCGCGTCAAACCTCCCAAGTATGACGGCGCGTCAACGTTTGAGGTCTTCCGCCGCCAGTTCGACACAGTGGCCAGGCACAACGGATGGTCACTGGAGGAGGAGGCCACACAGTTAATAGCCAGCCTCCAGGGAAGAGCCGCGGAAGTCCTAAACGCGGTGCAGACGACGGCGGCGCCCAAGGACATCTGGGAAGCCCTGGAGAATCGCTTCGGGAACCACCGCTTAGCCGCAGCATACCGCAGCCAGCTAAAGGCAAGGTCACAGCAGCCGGGGGAGACGCTGCAGGAGTTCGCCATTGCGATCGAGCAGCTGGCTAGCAAGGCCTTGGTTGACCTGCCACTGGAGTTCGTATACCGGGAAGCCGCCTACAATTTTGTCGACGGGGTACGGGACACGGAGATTCGTCAGCGCCTAATGCTCGGGGAATATAAAACCATCCACGAGGCGCTGACAGCGGCATTAAGGATGGAGGCGGCCAAAATAACATCCATCCCGACGTCGAGAACGAGGAGTGTCCGCTACGCCGGAGACAGAAGACCAGCTGAAGGACGCCGGCGAACACCTAGTGGCCTGTGTTGGGGGTGTGGACAGCCCGGACACCTGCAGAGAGACTGCCCACACCAGGAAGAGCAGCTGGAAAACGAGTAAGGGCCGTCGTGGAGAGGGGCACGTCGGCGCCATCACCACCATCCCCTCGAGTGACACTGCGCGCCGTCAGCCGGCGTATGGATGACAGCCTCATCGCGGACGGTTGGATAAGAGGAAAGCCGTGCCGCGTGCTGGTGGACACCGGGGCGGCCGTGACCATCATCAGACCTGACGTGGCGAAGGGTTTGCCGAAAAGGAAGCCAAGCCGGCCATACCAGCTTGTCACGGCATCGGGCGACACCTTGCCTGTGGAGAGGGAGGCCCTGCTGGAGCTGAATTTGGGACGGAGTGCCGTGCGTCTGTGGGTGTTCGTCGCGAAGGTGGCTGAGGTGATTCTGGGACTGGATGCCCTCAGGAGCCACGAGGCGACGGTCGACGTCGGCAAGAAGGTCCTGCGGCTTAACGGAGAAGAGGTTATACTCCGTCAACCTGAAGAGCGCCTTGGAATTTGCAGGGTCGTCTTGGACGAAGACGTGGTTGTCCCCGCGAGGAGCGAGGTGGTGGTGACGGCACGACTGGAGGGCCAGAGAACCAGGAACATGATGCTGGACCAGAAGACGCCTGTAAACGGACTGTGTGTAGCCAGGGCATTGCTGCCGTGCCGAGAGGAAGTGCCCGTGAGACTGCTAAATCCTACGGACGCCGATCACGACGTCCAGGCCGGGACGGAGTTGGGAATGTGCGAGCCCGTGGTGAGCGTAACAGCTATCGACGAGACACAGGAGCCGGCGCCGAAGCAACACCTGGGGCCCCGGCTAGAAGGCTTGGTGGAGAGGGCGGCCGACCACCTGACCACAGAACAGCTGGAGAAGGTTCGACAACTGCTAAGGCGGTATCAGCGCGTCTTCAGCCAAGGTGATAGTGACTACGGCCGCACGGACAAAGTGCTTCACCGCATCGACACCGGGGACGCCCGGCCTATTCGGCAACCACATAGACGCGTTCCGCTGGCGAAGCAAGGGGCGGTACGAGACATGCTGGAGGACATGAGATCCAGGGGAGTGATTGAAGAGTCTGACAGCCCTTGGTGTTCCCCTGTAGTCTTGGTGACAAAGAAGAACGGCGAGCTGCGCTTCTGCGTAGACTACAGAAAGTTGAACGCCGTCACCCGGAAGGACTGTTTTCCCTTACCCCGGATTGACGACACCCTGGACACGCTAGCTGGTGCACAGTGGTTCTCGACCCTGGACCTGAAGTCGGGCTACTGGCAGGTAGCTCTAGACCCGAGAGACAAGGAGAAGACTGCATTCTCGACGGGCCAAGGGCTCTGGCAGTTCACGGTTATGCCCCTTGGCCTCTGCAACGCACCAGCTACCTTCCAGCGCCTTATGGAGTCAGTGATGAGAGGGCTGACTTACGATGCCTGCCTGCTATACCTGGACGACATCATCATCGTCGGGAAGACTTTTGAAGATCACCTCGAGAACCTGAGTAAGGTGCTACAGAGACTGCAAGCGACCAACTTGAAGCTGAACGCGAAGAAGTGCCAGCTCTTCCGCAAGGAAGTTAACTACTTGGGCCACATAGTCTCGGCAACCGGAGTGGCCACAGACCCGGAGAAGACACAGGCTGTGAGAGATTGGCCTCGCCCAAAGGATAGGAAAGAGTTGCGCAGTTTCCTGGGGCTGTGCAGTTATTACCGCCGCTTCATAAAGGGGTTCTCCAACATCGCAAAACCCCTCACCCGCCTGACGGAGGAACACCGGCCTTATGTGTGGACAGAGGACGCCGAAAACGCTTTCCAGCACCTAAAGGAGACCCTGTGCAGTGCTCCAATTTTGGGTTTCCCACAACCGGGTGGCGCCTTCATTGTGGACACCGACGCCAGCGACCATTGCATTGGAGGCGTCCTGTCGCAGATCCAGGACGGCCATGAGCGGGTGATAGCCTATTACAGCAAGACGCTATCCAAGGCAGAGAAGAACTACTGCGTCACCCGACGGGAGTTACTGGCGGTAGTAAAGACATTGGAGCACTTCCACAAGTACCTGTACGGTCAGCCATTCCAACTGAGGACTGACCATTCCGCCCTAACCTGGCTATTGAGCTTTAAGAACCTGGAAGGCCAGACAGCACGTTGGGTCCAGAGGCTACAGGAGTACGACTTCACCTCGGAACATCGTAGAGGGAAGAGCCACGGTAACGCTGACGCCATGTCCCGAAGACCCTGTCCGGAAGAGTGCGGCCAGTGTACAAGAGTGGAGGAGAAGGAGCGTGCCGCAGCAGTCCGAGTAGTCACGGCAGTGCCTGCGGATGGCTGGGATAGCGCAGGCCTGAGGAGGGAGCAGCTGGCGGACGCAGACTTGGGGCCACTCTTGAGGGAAGTGGAGGCAGGGACGAGACCAACCTGGGAGGACATCGCACCGAGGAGCGCCACCTACAAGTCGTATTGGGCCCAATGGGACTCGTTGAAGACCAAAGAGGGCGTGCTGTTCTGGGTATGGGAGTCACCCGATGGGAAGACGCAGAGAGAACAGTTAGTACTTCCCCGGAGTAAGGTCCCGGAAGTCTTGGAGGAAGTGCACGCTGGTACTTCGGGAGGACACCTGGGAGCGAACCGAACGATCGACAAACTTCGTCAGCGATATTACTGGCTGAGACTCCGAGCAGATGCCGAGAGATGGTGCCGTCAGTGTCACGTGTGCGCGGCGAGTCGTGGCCCCCAGACTAGGAGCCGGGGTCGCATGCAGCAGTACAACGTCGGAGCCCCATTCGAACGGATCGCCGTTGACATTGCTGGACCGTTCCCAGTTTCCGACCGAGGCAACAAGTACCTAATGGTGGTCGTGGACTACTTCACCAAGTGGCCGGAGGTGTATGCCATCCCAAACCAAGAGGCAAAGACAATCACAGACTGCCTCGTGGAGCAAGTGTTCTGCCGATTTGGGATGCCGTTAGAGCTACACAGTGACCAGGGTACCAACTTTGAGTCCAACCTAATGAAGGAGGCACTACAAAGGCTTGGGGTGAACAAGACCCGCACGACACCTCTACATCCCCAGTCAGATGGCATGGTCGAAAGGTACATCAAGACCTTAGAGGAACACCTGAGGAAGGTCGTGGCCAGCCATCAGCGGGACTGGGACGTCAAGGTGCCACTGTTCTTGCTGGCCTACCGCTCATCTACACACGACACAACTGGGATGACGCCAGCCAGCTTAATGTTCGGCCGAGAGTTACGCCTCCCTTGTGACCTGGCTTTTGGAAGCCCTCCGGAAGCGAAACAGCCAGCAATCGAGTATGTGGAGAACTTGGTGGACCATCTCCACGACATGCACGAGATGGCTCGCCAGAACATCCAGAAGGCGAGCGACCGCATGAAGACCAGGTATGACAGGCAAGCCAACAGCCAAGGGTTCCAGCAAGGTGACCTAGTCTGGTTGTACCGTCCTACCCGGACCAAGGGACGGTGCCCGAAGCTCCAGCAGCTGTGGCAAGGACCGTACCGGGTGGTGAAGAGGATTAACGACGTGGTCTACCGCATCCAGAAGGTTCCCCGAGGGAAGATGTTGGTGGTACACCTGGATCGTCTAGCCCGCTATGATGGTGCTGTTCGGGACGACCAGCTTTGAGGAGGGAGCAGTGTCACCCAGTTATCGGGAAGCACCACAGACAACAGCTGAGAAGGGGCCGGAGGCCACGCCACGCCCACTCATCTGTCTCCTGTCACTAACTGAGGGGTGATTTGCGGTAGTGTCACCGGTCCCTCGTTGTTTCTCTCCCCTTCTCCGGTGGTCTGGAACGTTCGGTGATTAGAGACTTCTAGAAAAACACTGACATTCCTATAAAAGGGTTTCAGAGAGACAGTGAGTGTTTGACGTGCTAGTGAAGTAGCGCCGTGTACGTGCATCGGAACGATAACGGACGAACTGGTGAATCGTAATTGTGTGCATTACGTAATTTTGTGTAATTGGCAAGTGTTTAACTGTAAGTCGGTGGATATAAAGAACATTTTTGAGTGGTGAAATTGGACTTTTCATTTCACGAACCCACAAAGTCACAATATACATAAAGGTGTATACGTGTATCACTAGAACACAAAAACAGGTTTTGCCACAAGGCTACAAAACTGAGATACAGAAACTATATATGCATATTATATGAGCCAGTAATTTCAGTGAAATTTAGGGAATCTCAAAAATATTTTTGCTGAAATTTCAATATAACATTTTTTAACTGAATATTGTGTATGTATTATAAGCATGTAAATCTGTATTTACCTGTGCTGCAGAAGTTGCAATCAGCACCTGCCGCTGCTGACCTGGTGAAGCTGAGCTGGGCATTAGGTACGCAAACCTTGACTGTGATTGCTGGTTACCCTGCAATGTGCAAAATCTAGCTGCACTTTCTAAGAGTTACTGGGAAAGCACTAAACCTTGTTCAAAACAGCAGGAATCAAAGCACACACAGCATAGAGGTGTCGTTGAAGGGAATCCTCCTCCGCAAAGGAGGGTCCTTCGACTATTGCCATACCAGGACTACGTCCCTTACTGGCATAAGGATGGGTTTTTGTATTTAAAGGATGGTGGTTAGATGGTGGTGATTTAGTTTGAGATATATTTTGGTAGCTCTAAGAGACATGTTTTTATGAGGTGAGGTGTGGTGTGGTGTATGGGTGATGTTTATGGTGGGTCCAGCACAAGCCTGGTTCTCTTATATACTTCTCCAGGGTCAAGATCACAATCCCTGAGGCCGCAAATGAGGTAGTTGAAACTAGAAGGAAGTTTAGCTGGATAAGGTAAGAAGGAATGCTGTAGTTTATTAGGCAATGAAGGAGACCTTCATTCCATACAGAGTCAAAACCTTGGGAAATATCCAGGAATAGGGCTGCAACGTAGTGATGATTGTTGAAAGCTCTGACCACTTCATCCACTTAGGAGGAGCTGGTGGGTTGAGTGCTGGCGTCGGAAGACAAATTGCTCTGGACGGTGCACATGACGGTAAAACAGGGTTTGTAAATGCAACTGAAGAACTTTTTCAAACAGCTTACTGATGACTGGAAGAAGACTGATTGACCGGTGATTATTTAGTTGTTTCAAGTCCTTTCTAGGTTTGGGAAGTGTGATAATTTTGGCTCCTGGAAAGTGAGCCTGATTAACCGCTTCGCCGATGGCCATTTTAACCCTGCACGGCCGGGAACGGATACCCAATAAACAGAACAAGACATTTAAATTGTTAAATGCTGCAAAAATGCTTCATAAATAAAAATTCGTATCTTCCATATTTATTAAGTTATTTCAGCGAAACAAAAACTGGTTTAAAGCCCATTAAAAGCTGTATACATCTGCGGTATCATTAAAATAGAGACTATATTAATAAAGCGTTGAAATTTCATTAATTTGCATCACTGTAAAGAAAGCCATTGTTTGCATCGAACGCGCCTAATTCTGAGTACTTTTGTTTTACAAACTATATGTGTATATCAGCTGAATAAACGAAGTGTTGGGTTCAAGGTTTATAGGTTTCAGTTTATGCTAACACGTAATAATAACTGTATATATTGTGTTATACATGCTGGAAAGGAAACTCCGTCAGCATCTCGCTAATTGCACAACCGAAGTTTATGTTAGCTGACGTAACTTTTTTCTTCGCTCAGTTCATGTAGTAATTTAGACTGCGTCAGAGTTCCAAGCAATTTCTTTAGCTAAAACACAGTTGAAATAGTTTCCTCAGTGCTAATCATGGCTTCAACTAGTAATGTAGCAAATAAATTAGCTAGTGTAGGATGAGTGCGGGCTTCTGATATTATATCAGAAAATGCTGTTAGACAGTGATTTGGACATTGATGGCGAGTTTTCAGATTTTGAGGGGGGTGTTGAGGATATAGGTAGCAGTGAGGAGGAAAATGACTCATTTCTGACAGGTGTTCGTGAAGAATCAACATTATGGAGGTGGCAAAATAACTAACACAAATAGACATATGTTCACGAGCACAACCTCTGGTGTAAAACCGCATACTCAGCTAACTTCTGACAGCCAACCAATTGACAGTTTCACAAAATTTTTTACTATTGACTTACTGTCTCTCATTGTTTCGGAAACAAATGTATATGCGAATAGGGTGAAGGAAGACCTGATTGCTAAAGGCAATTTAGGACCGAAGAGTAGATTGCAGAAGTGGACAGAAGTAACAATGAATGAGATTTACAGACTACTTGGTCTAATTATGCTCATGGGTGTTATTCGTAAACCTACGCTAGGCATGTACTGGTCTACAGATGACATGCTAGCTACCCCATTTTTTGGGAAATGCATGTCAAATAACAGGTTTACTTCCATTTTGCGCTTCCTTCATTTCACCTGCACAGTAAATGTGAATGATAAACTATCCAAAATCAGACCAGTTTTTGATTACATTTCAAAATTCAAAGAAAATTATGTGCCTAGTGAAAAGATCACTGTTGATGAAAGCCTGATGCTTTGGAAGGGCCGTTTAAGTTGGAAACAATACATCAAAACAAAGAGGGCCAGATTTGGCATGAAGAGTTTTGATGTATGTGAAAGTAAAACAGGATATCTTTACAATAGCTGCATATACACTGGCCAAGGGACTGATAACACCGGAGAAAAAGATTTGGGGCTATCTGGTTCCATAGTAATGCACCTGATGGAATCTGTACTTGATCAGGGTAGGACTGTATATTTAGATAGTTGGTACAGTTCCCCTAAATTATTCATGGCCTTACACAAAAGAAAAACAAATGCAATTGGAACAGTACACTCAAATCATATTGGTTTGCCAAAAGATGTGAATACGAAGGCTCTAAGAAGAGGAGAAATGCAGGTGCATCAGCTCCCACCCTTGACCTATGTTGCTTGGTAAGACAGGAGGGTTGTTACAGCATTATCCAATTGCAGCTCTAAGATTTTGATGATTGACACTGGAAAAAATTATGCTTGTAGCAAAATGTCAATTTTCAAGCCCAATATTATCCAGGAATATAATATGCATATGGGTGGAGTGGATCTAGTAGATCAGGTATTACACGCATATCCCTCTTTGCGAAAAACAATCAAATGGTATAAAAAAGTATTTTTACACCAGCTGGATATAACCATATACAATTGTTTAGTAATTTGGAGAGCTCTAAACCCACGGAAGACAATGACATACCTGGACTTTCGCATATCAATAGCTCGCAGTCTAATTGAGCAGTATAAAATTCAGAGACCTCTCCATACTGGGGGTAAAAAATCCACCACCGCAGCACCCCTCAGACCTGAAGGAAGACATTTTCCTAAAAGGGTACCACCCACAGCAAAAAAGGCGCGTCCCTTTAGAAAATGTCTGGTGTGCCGCAAGAAAGGTGTCTGAAAGGAAACTAGTACGATTTGCCGTGAATGTGGAGATGTGCCCTTGTGTGTTTATCCCTGTTTTGAGGTGTACTATTCAAGAAAAAACTTTTAAAGGTAAGCTTTTACTTCTTATAGAATTTATTTAAATTTACTGTAAAACATAAGGTTTAAAAGAATTAATCATTAAATACGCATTAAATGCATGTATACACAGGACGTCTATACACGCCCATATCGGTGAAAGGGTTAAGTAAGCTGTTGAAAAGATGAACCAGTAGCAGAATCCATGATGTAGGAAGGGCTTTGAACACTGCATAAGGCAGATTATCAGCTCCTGCAGCTTTATAGGGACAAACAGAGTGGATAATACTCCTGACTTCCATGACAGTAGACTGACTTCATGGGCAAGTGGGAGAGTTCTTAGGTAGTTTTCCACAGATGTTTCAATCTCGTCCGTCAGTTCAGCATCCTGCAATTCTGCTGAATGGAATGTGGAGGCTAGGTGTTCAGCCATCAGTTGAACTTTATCCCTTGCTGACATGGCTACACTCACTCACATCAATTAACGGAGGGTCAGAAGATGGGATTCTAAGCAGTGCCTTATGACATCCGCCATAGTGACGGGTCTTCAGGATTAAGAGAGCTGATTCTCCATTCCCACTCTTCATTGCTGTACTCGGCAAGTTCTAGCTTGAAAAGGTGCTGTAGTCTGTTCCAGTCTCTTTTGTCCTGTGGGTTGGGTGAAAACTGAAATGGATGCAATGGCTTCCGAAATGAGTCCCTCAATGATATAAAAATGTAAGTGATGAAGTGTCAAAAAACAGATTACAAATAGTTTTTTCAATGGAAACTAAAAATTGAAAAGCTAAAATTGAACTTCAAGAGGTGGCATCTCAATTTTACACATAAGAGTGCCATTTGGTTCAAACTGACCAATGATACATTTTAATGTTTCTGATTCATAAAGCACATAATCAAACAATATGATATGAGTAAAACTTTTTTAAGTACGAGTGCATTGCTCTTTCTGATTTTTCTAAGCAATCACAGTCTACATCATTCTTTTATTAATAGATTGCATTAGAGTCATTGTTCTTTATTTCTACCAAGATTTTGTTGTTCTTGAAAGTTCTCACTCCATGCAATAGTTTCTACAATAATATGTACTAATAATGGATCTATTATGTGTGCCTAGGACAAAGAACAAGAAAGATTAAACTTGATCAAGGCTAATTAATACTGAAGTTGGAAGTTGAAAGTGTGAAACAAAACAATAACTTTTAAGATTGTCGAGTCAGTTTGTAATACTAATTTCAAAATTACAAACACTAATGTGTTTTAGAAGCAATAGCACACATCCAAGCTTGGTCCAAATTTTAAGAGAAATTTATGTTAGAATAAATCAGATGACGTTAAAAAATGTTATCTGAAATTGGAATGGAAAATGGGAGTTAAAATAGAATAGGATTTTGGAAAGAAGTTAGACAAAGAGCTGAAAATATAGAGTGGCAAGTGCTTTTGGTCAGTTTTAGAGATAAGGATTCTCTATAATTATATAGATGAAAGACTTGGGGGAAGAGAGAAATACATGAATTTACTCTAGTAAATTTGAGCACGTCGGACTGACATGAGGAGTAGGTTTTAGAGAAGGGAATTAAGAAAAGTGGTTGTTCACAAGGATCCAGAGGGGAATATTCCATTGTTAATTAAAATGTGCTGCAATAAAGGATTAGAATAAAGTATATCAGACAAATTACAATTAAGATGTTAACTTATATAGAGGCAAAATGGATTAAAATAACAGAAATATTTAAGAAGAGCAGACATCAAAAAAGACAAGAAAATTACAACTAGAAAATCTTATTATACAAATAATCAGGGCATCGAGTGTAACTGATTCCTCTATTGGTGGAGTTTTTATGTTGTATATAGTATTAGGAATCATGAAGAAATAAGAAATAAGCTAGTTTAAGTAAAACTTTTTGTAATGGAAGTAACACAAATTTAACTGATTGAATATTTCAAGTTATTACAAACTACTCCTGGGACAACTAATTGTGGACATCCATATTACTAGTTACCATTCTCAACCACTGTGAACCACTGATCTTTTAAGTGTAAGCTCAGAATTGGCTTCTTCTTCTTCTTCTTCTTCTTCTTCTTCTTCTTCTTCTTCTTCTTCTTCTTCTTCTTCTTCTTCTTCTTCTTCTTCTTCTTGATTCCCAATATTTAGACTATTTTTTTGAGAATTGCACATAAAGTTCTTCTTCCTTTATTCATGGGGTCTTTTTATGAAAGTTCCTATTAACGTTGACCTCAAAGATCTTTTGCTACCATGTACTTTCCTTCATCTCCATCTAGTTAACCTGTTCCCTTCAAAAAGGTGCAGGTCTTCCCTGTTGGGTTCACATAGAGTTAGGTGATCAATTAATATAATTTTGAGTTGAACTAATGCTCAATGCTCCATATATTGCTAGTGTTTACCTTTCAGATCGAGAGCCTACCTGGAGTCAAAACTCACTCTCTATTAATCTCAAAAACTATTTGTAGTTGGTTTATTGTGCTTTTATCTGAATGGTCATTCAATCAATTCAATCCGTTCAATTTCAATAGGGATTCCGGTCTTCAACTGAACCCAGCCTGGACACCGGCCTTCAAAAGCATTTTGATTGCAGACTCCAACTGCACGGTTCAAGTGACGGACCGCGCAGAAAACGACAGTAATTCCAACCACACATGTTCAGTGACGAACCTCACAGAAAATGCCAAAGCGCATGGTAACTGTGTCCATCGCCAGCCGAGCCAATCTAACATTGTCACTCGGTCATTGGCCAGGACAGGGTGTGCTCTGCCCACCAATTAATATATGTATAGGGTCACGTTTTGCAGCAATTACTCAGTTTGTGATGAAGGCCACGGAGTATAAAATGGTCAAAAGCTCAATCGTATTAAATTTGATCCGGCTTATCACCCGTGAAGCCTTAATCAATAACGCTCACCATGAAAACTTCAAGTCTTACAATACCTAGGTAGTGTTTACCTAGAATGAGCTGGAGTATTATTTTGACTCAAAATTATATTAATTTTGTGCTTCATTGTGTCATAGTCCTTACTCATAAGAACAGGTTATCAATGTTCACTAAGTCATCTTTACCATTGTAGGGAAGTCATTAATGCAATCTTGAACAAATGTTTATCCAGGTAATCATGGCCTGTATTAATCTAAACATTGCAACAGATTAAATTTAAGGGCAAGTCAATTAATGACACTAAACACTTATTTTAAAATTTTCTGTAACACGTTTTGGAGGCTACTTTGCTCCATTGTAAACCGAACATCAACTGGTTCCCAGTGGTGTAGCTGGCAATATTTTGTCGGAGGTCTCCTCAAACCACCACCACAGGAGACCAATATTGTCTCCGACAAAATATTGCCAGCTACACCACTGAGAACCAGTTGATGTTCAGTTGACAATGGAGGAAAGTAGCCTCCGAAATATGTTCTGGGAAATTTAGAAGTGTTGTTTAGTGTCATTAATCAACTCGCCCTTACATTTATTACACTATATACAAATATAATAATTTCTAACATAAAACTTCACTTATCTTTTAAGAAATGATGAAAGTTTTCTTAATTGCTTAGGATCGCGATTTCGTGAAAATGTATCTCACATCTTCAGCCAAAGCACGAAATCACGATCCTAAGCAATTAATAAGAAAACTTTCATCATTTCTTATAAGAAAGTGAAATTTTATGTTACAAATTATTATATTTGTATGTATTTGTTTCACTGTTAATAGCTTCATATTTTACATATTTATTATTACAACACTACTGTTTTCAACACTTCTATGAAAGGGAATTATTGCAACAGATGATTTTCTGAAATTGTTTTAAGTTTATTTTGGAGATCCTTTAATTAAGTTGTTCAGAGAAAGTAAGGTATTTGTCATGACTGGTTGTGAAAAAAATGTTTTTATGTTTCATAGGGGATATTTTGTTTCGTAATTTGAGCACCTTTGGAATCCATTAGAAAACTATGTTTATTTAAATTTTGGAGATGTTTAATCATATGAATTTCATTTATCTTTTCCATTTTAGGGCAGTAGGTTGAAATGTGACAAAGTACTTACAGCAGTAAGAATGGTGGTGGTGGGGTTTCCAGTGAGCTGGTGAGGATGCACCACTCTGATTGCACCAGAATGAACACTTGTTGTGGCAGTAGTCACTACGCTGTTGTTTACTGCAGCTGGGGTAGAACTGGTAGTGAACCTAACAACACCTGTGTAACACAAAAGCACATCCACTGTTAATACATTGAATACCATGAAAACAGTGCCTGGATTTAAGCTGAATATTCAGAAAAGTACACTGCTGGTCGAAAGTTTTCAGACACTTGACACAGGATAGGATATTTCTAGACATCCTATGGTTATGTCATCAAAGAACATTATTAAATTTTAGATGAGTCGCATTTTTTACACATCTGCTTCACTTTCGTACCTATTTTGAGGACATGTTTCGCAAATCTTCGCTTGCATCTACGGCTCTTGTGCGACTGACGCTAGATCCAGCGGTGTGGGTAATTCTGGGGTTGTTGCTGCCATCTGTTGATTTAGTGATGAACTGAAATGTGGGATTCTCTTCTAGCGGGATTTCAAAGTTCATTAGTTGGTTTTTATGTTTTTCTATGTATATCCTCTCCCATATGACGAGTTCACTATGTTTTTGTACGTATTTTAGTAATTTTGTGCTATCTTCAATTTCATGATTTTCAGACCAGAAATGAGCTGCTATTGCGGACATCAATATTTTTGTATCTTAAGTGCCTGAAGTGTTCTTTCTTTCTAGTGCCTATGTTCCTTTTTGTCCTTCCTATGTAAATTTTTTCACAGTCTTTACACTTAATTTTGTAAATGCCTGACTTTTCCTCTGGTTTTATCTTATCAGTATTATTACTGTGAAGTAGGTTTTTAATGTTGTAATTGTTTTTTGGTGCCAATGTTATATTGTATTTCTTGAATATTTTTTGGAACTTTTTTGTGGCCCAGGGGGTGGTAAGTAAATTTAGCAAATCTAGTTTCTTGTTTTATTGGTGTGAGAGCTGTGATCTGTTTTAATTTCTTTTGAAGTTTGAATAATTTTAGTTTTTTATCTACAAGGTTTTTTCCATATCCATTTTTAATTGCAGTTTTTAAGATTTGATGGTATTCGTTTTGATATTCTTGCTGGCTGAGAGGTAGATTTACTAATCTGTGTGTCAGACTGTTGATGGTTGCATGTTTGTGTGGAATTGGGTTGAAACTGTTTGCTTTGATGTAATTATCTGTGTGTGTTGCTTTTCTATGAATGCCAAATTCTAGTTTTTCATTGCCTTTTTTGATTTTAAGGTCTAAAAAAGGTAGTGTACAGTCCTCTTCAGTTTCTACTGTGAATTGTATGCTGGGTTCTTGCAGGTTGAGTAGTTTCAAAGCATCATCTATTAGTTTGTAAACTAATAGATGATGCTTTGAAACTACTCAACCTGCAAGAACCCAGCATACAATTCACAGTAGAAACTGAAGAGGACTGTACACTACCTTTTTTAGACCTTAAAATCAAAAAAGGCAATGAAAAACTAGAATTTGGCATTCATAGAAAAGCAACACACACAGATAATTACATCAAAGCAAACAGTTTCAACCCAATTCCACACAAACATGCAACCATCAACAGTCTGACACACAGATTAGTAAATCTACCTCTCAGCCAGCAAGAATATCAAAACGAATACCATCAAATCTTAAAAACTGCAATTAAAAATGGATATGGAAAAAACCTTGTAGATAAAAAACTAAAATTATTCAAACTTCAAAAGAAATTAAAACAGATCACAGCTCTCACACCAATAAAACAAGAAACTAGATTTGCTAAATTTACTTACCACCCCCTGGGCCACAAAAAAGTTCCAAAAAATATTCAAGAAATACAATATAACATTGGCACCAAAAAACAATTACAACATTAAAAACCTACTTCACAGTAATAATACTGATAAGATAAAACCAGAGGAAAAGTCAGGCATTTACAAAATTAAGTGTAAAGACTGTGAAAAAATTTACATAGGAAGGACAAAAAGGAACATAGGCACTAGAAAGAAAGAACACTTCAGGCACTTAAGATACAAAAATATTGATGTCCGCAATAGCAGCTCATTTCTGGTCTGAAAATCATGAAATTGAAGATAGCACAAAATTACTAAAATACGTACAAAAACATAGTGAACTCGTCATATGGGAGAGGATATACATAGAAAAACATAAAAACCAACTAATGAACTTTGAAATCCCGCTAGAAGAGAATCCCACATTTCAGTTCATCACTAAATCAACAGATGGCAGCAACAACCCCAGAATTACCCACACCGCTGGATCTAGCGTCAGTCGCACAAGAGCCGTAGATGCAAGCGAAGATTTGCGAAACATGTCCTCAAAATAGGTACGAAAGTGAAGCAGATGTGTAAAAAATGCGACTCATCTAAAATTTAATAATTTTTCGCTTCACTGTGGTGTTCCAATACAGTTGAATCTCAATATATCAAAGAACATGTTTAAGAACCTTTATCATGAGGAGATATCACTGTGCATGACATATTGTTTATATAAACAACTGCTGATGCTTAAGTAAATGTTTATGGCATCGTAACCATCAACAGATACATCTCATGTGTAAGACTAATATGCAATCAACATTTACTCCTGACCTCATTCTAAGTTCACACAGCTTATTATGGTCTTACAGCACACAAGTGGTTTATTGCAATTGGAATAGTGTCACCATACTACTGTGACATCCTCACTTACCAGTGGTAAATATTTGACTGTTGTTTATTAGAATAATTAGCATTAATTTATTATTCTTTATTCTTTGCATTCTAAATCAATACTGTGAAAGAAAAGATGGTAAGACTTTTTTATATAAAGTATAAACTTGAAAGAAGCGTAGGAAATGGGCAAAGGACCATCCTTCAGTTTGGAAAAGTGTTCAGCAATTAACACCCTTCACAGTACAAAAGTGAATCGAGAAGCTAGACATACTGCTTCACTCACACTGTTTTTCCACAGGACATGTTTCAAGAGCTTTTGCTGTTATCATCAGCTGGAACTTGACTAGTGCAAATTGTAGCGGTTTCCTCTTTCTCCATATCGTCGATAGATCGCATGATGTACTTGTCAAAGATATCTGGTGGTGGAGTTTCAAAATTCATGACTGACAATTTTTGTTAATAAAGATTTTTTCCCATACGGAAAGGTCTATGGGGTGATTAACATATTTTATTAAAGATGTTTACAAGTTGATGTCATGTCTAGTATTCAAAAAATGAAAAGCCACTGCTGATTTTTGTGTTTCACCATTTTTAATGTTTCTTATAAGTTCTTTAGTTCTGATGTCAATATTTCATTTTGTTTTTCCTATGTAAATTTTTGGGCAAGTTTCACATTTGATCTCAATAGATTCCTGGTTTTTCTTCAGTAGTAATTGATTTTTTTTTTGGCGGGGGGGGGGGGGGGGGGCTTTTAGAAATTTCTGATATTAAATCTATTTTGAGGTGCAAGAATTATGTTGTGAGTTGAGAAGATTTTTTGGAATTTATTATGGACTGATGGATGGAAAGCAAATTTTTTTAAATTTTTTTTCTCTTTTGCTCCTGTAGGTTCCAGGGTGGTGGTTTCTTTTATTTTCTTAGCCTTGTTGAGTCTGTTAACTGTTTTGTCCACTAAATTTGGGTTGAAACTGTTGGACATAGCTACTTTTTTTTATGTGTAGGTATTCTTATTGATAATCTTCTCTGTTTAATGAAACCGACACACACAGACAATTATATTAAGAACAACAGTTTCAACCCAAAACAACACCAACATGCCATTTTCAACAGTTTAATCTTTCGGATGATCAACCTTCCATCAGCCCATAATATATTCCAAAAAATCTTCAACACACAACATAATTCTTGCACCTCAAAATAGATTTAATATCAGAAATTTGTTAAGAGCCCCTCCCCCCCCCCCCCAAAAAAAAATTCAATTACTACCAAAGAAAAACCAGGAATCTATGAGATCAAATGTGAAACTTGCCCTAAAATTCATATAGGGAAAACAAAAAGAAATATTGACAAAGAAATATTGACATCAGAACTAAAGAACATATAAGAAACATTAAAAATGGTGAAACAGAAAAATCAGCAGTGGCTTTTCATTTTTTGAATACTAGACATGACATCAACTTGTAAACATCTTTAATAAAATACATTAATTACCCCATAGACCTTTCTGTATGGGAAAAAAATCTTCATTAACAAAATTCGTCAGTCATGAATTTTGAAACTCCACCACCGGACATCTTTGACAAGTACATCATGCCATCTATCGACGATACAGAGAAAGAGGAAACACACTAGTCAAGTTCCAGCTGATAAGAGTAAAAGCTCTTGAAACATGTCCTGTGAATCGATTCACTTTTGTGCTAAGTTGTGCTTCACTGTCTATACACTTCTTTCAATTTTATACTTTGACCCTTCATGGTGTTGCGTAGGTATAGTGTTCGCCAAATCTAACAGACTAAAAGTTTCACGGTCCACTTAACGATTCAATTTTTAGGTTAAAACATTTTGGTTCTAACAAGGACAGGAAATGAAGTGAAAGACCAAGATGTACTCTAGAGCACAGAACGAGTAAATAGTTTTGAAAAGTAAAAGAAATAGGAGGCTGACCACCCCAGAAATTCAATGTGATTTTAATACCAGTCATGGCAAGGAGATCTCTTTCAGTACTGTGAAGCGATGATTGATGTTAGCTAATTTATGGGATAGGGTGGCAGTGAAGAAATCACTTCTTAGACCCACAAACAGAGGAGGTTGGCATAGGCAAAAGAACACAAAAACTGGACAATTGAAGACTGGAAACGGGTTCTTTGGACACATGAATCCAAATTCAAGGTTTTTGCAGAACAATATATTTGCCATTCTCCTGCTGAAAAGATGCATCCTGACTGCATACCACTGACAGTGAAACATGGTGGTCTGGGGGATGTTCATTTAGTGGAGTAGGCCAGCTCTATAAAATTTAAAGGGAGGCATCTGTGAAAAATGCTAAAATCCATAGTTTACGTCATAACTGCTTGAAATTTCGTCATTAGGTGGGGTATATTGAATCTAGTTAAGGTTTTAAAATTCATCTTTCTATCTTAAATAGTTTTTTCAAAAAAATATATATATATTTAGTGCTTTTTATAGTATGATTTTTGTATGTTATATAAAAAGTCCCAGGTCATATAGTTTTTCCTTTAGAAACTTTAAATTTTAGATTTAGATTTCTCTGTACATCAGTTATAAAAGTTGCTATACTTTTGAAATGTGTATCAAGTATTTTTGGACAAAAAAAAATTTATGTGTGAATATATTAAATTTTCCTTAATTTTTTTGCAATTTTGAGATTTAAAACTCAATAATAAATAAACTACTTAATTTAAATAAAGAAAAATACCAACTTTTATTAAACATTTATTTAGGAATATGTATGCAAAGTTTAATACAAATTCATTGAGAATTGCAGAAGTTGGAGCATTTTGAAGATACAAAAATGTTCAAAAATTGAAAGTGGAGAAAAATGAATTTAAAGATTTAGATTGAAATTACACTACTTTCTTTACTTTGAAAACTCCATGCATAATATGCAGGCCCTACAGCTATCTTATTACCTTCTTTCTCTTTAATTTGGTTACCTTTGGCCCTTTTTTTATAATTTTTCTATCTACAATAGTTTTTACCAAAAAAAATAATAATTTAATTTTTTGCTGCGATTTCTTTACATTTGGGAAACTTATTACATTCTCTACAATTTCTGTTATAAATGATTGGAACTTTGGATTCTGGTTCCTTTAGATAATAGTTAGAAAACTATATATTTATATACTCATTTGCCCAAGTCTAATGGTTCTGGAGGAGAAAATTTAAGGAATATGATAGAATTTTCTTGAATTTTTTCAATTTTTTTTTCAATACCAATCATTATTAATTTTTTCATATACAGCCATAATGTTACCAATTTTTATTGAAAACTTATCTAGGAATATACATATATGCAAAACTTAAAGAAATTAATTGAAAACTTTAGTGTCTGGACTATAAGAAGTATTAAAAATGCTAAAAGTTGGACATGAAGAAAAATCTAGTTAGAAGCTCTAAATATAAACAATATCTTTTTCTATGTTTCAAAACCATCCTGTACTATATGAAGACCACTCAGCTAGTTTACTATCCTCTTCTTCTTTTAATTTAGTCACCTTTAACTGCTGCTTCTCAGATTTATATTTGCTCAATGAACTTTGATCACTTTGTTTTAGTTTTCACCTATCCCTAATACTGCTAATTTTCTTGCTAACAAGACTTACTTTGCTTGCTGCAACTTTTGCCTTAACTTTGTCTATCTTTATAACCCATATGAATTTCACTAACAGCTGCAATCACTGCAATTTGCAATTTCTTTCTTAATACAAAAACTTCTTTGTGACATTTACTCCATGCAAACTTTCATTAGCATTCTGTGCTTCTCCTTTAATGCAACTTTCCCATATAATAGTACTAACTAATCTCTTTATTTTTGTCTATGAGATGGAAATTGTAAGTAGAATAGTTCATGCAATTCATACCCATGGTCATACAAAACTTCTGCATAGAAATATGATCCTTACCAATGCCCAGAAATACATCAACCATTGTTCTATTTACATCAAAAGGTGACCTACTAGAATCACTTAACTCTTTGGCTATAATATGTTTTCACTTAACACTTACCTCAAGCATAGCATTCTAGTATCATTACTTACTATTATGGTTAGAACACCTTAAAGTTTCATTATATTTTGCTTTGAAATAGCCACTGTACTCCTAACCTAACCTGGTATGAATCATATACCTACTGTTGCAACAAGAAAGCAATACAATGTTAAATCAGGCTTTATTCCTATTCTAAACAATAATAATTTAATATAAGCTGCTATCCACAGCTTTCACTTGCATGTAAACTATATTTCACAAACACTACATGTCAGTGGAAATGTTTGTTTACTTTCAAAAGTAGTAAGTGGGAAATAATATTTAAAAGTGGTAGCAGAAAGGTACAGTAGCTTCCACAAACATCCAGAAGATGTCTCTGCACGTTACAGAATCAAACCGCGTAGTTTAAACGTGAGAATTCCATCAATTTCTTTGCAACACACTGGAAAAAACAACATAAATGGCCATGCCCACCCGCACATGGGCGTTTAAATAATGACATAGCTGCTCTTTAAATAGCGCTAGAGCCTAACTGACAGCATATTCTGAAACTACAATGTTTAAACATAATTTTAATGCAAAAAACGGAAAATGTCGTTTTTTGTCATTTTTGACGAAATTTCACCGATGCCTCCCCTTAAGGAAACTTTGATAACATGGCTGCCATTCCATTTTGAGCAGATATGCTGTTCCATCAGGAATACGTCTAGTTGGCCAGGATTTAAAATGCAGCAGGACAATTACCAAAACACAAATCCAAATTGTGTACAGGACATAGAGAAGGTGATGGAATGGCCACCAGTCACCGGATCCGAACTTGATTAAATTTGATAGAGAAGTTCAAAAAACAGTGTTCTACTTCTATAAAAACATTATGGGAAGTCCTTCAGACACCCTGCATTAATATGGAGAACTGTGTGTGTGAAAAACATGTTAGGAGAATGCCCAGAATTGTGAAAAAAAGTGATTGCTGTAAATGGTAGTTTTTTATGAAAAAAAGTTTAGAACAAAAAGACATCTGTCATTGTGTGCTTTTATTACAATATAATATATGCTCCATAATGTAGAATTACATATATCACATAAAATAAATAGTTTTCATCAATTCTGTTACTTGTTATTCATTGTTCCTCCATTTCCTTAAAAACAGCTTAGTGTCCTAAAACTTGACAAGCAGTGTACTACATGGTTCAAATATGTTTTTTTTTTTTATTATTTTTTTTCTTATTGTCGATAAACTTTATTGTATCCAAATATATTACGGTACTTATAGTTGTGAGCAAGAGTAATGTTAAATCACTTGAAGCGTTTGTTAGGATGCTGTTCAATAACAGTCCTACACCAGTTACATTTAAATATTAACGAACATATTATATTATAATCATAAATAAAAAAAAAACACTATCATGCATACAAAACACATGAAATTAAATGAGCAGGTCGTTGTGTTGTTTTCTTTTTAGTCTTCTGTTTTGCGGTTGAGGAGTAGGGTGTAGGAAAATGTCTTGTAACAGTGGATTTGGATGATAGCAAAGAGTTTGGTGTAGCTCGTCCTGATGACATCCATCACTTCTGGTATGTTATGGTCCCCGTGAAGTGTGGTCAATCTTAGGTATCTGTTTTGCATTACTTGGATTCTTTTTACTTGTGATGCTGCAGCAGAGCCCCATATGGAGCAATCATATTGCCAAATAGGTTTGATAAGCGAGTTGTATAGAATGCATTTATACAGCATTGCAAGAGGCGATTTTTGACTGTATTGTGTGTTTGATTTGTTGAATTTGGTGTCTCAGTCTTGACAAAAGATATGTGATGTGGAGATTCCAGGTTAGTTTACTGTCCTGTATGATACAAAGGTAACAAACTGACTGAGCGGTGGGTATAGCGATTCCTCCAAGAACTATGGGATAATATGTTATCTGCTTTTTACATGTAAAATATGCTATATGCGATTTCTGTGGATTCATCACCACTCTCTAGTTAAAACACCATTTTGTGATTTCAGCGCAGAAGTTATTTAGTTTCTCAGCTGCTTATTCACAACTGCCTTTACTAAGGATAGCAACATCAGCAAAATGCGCAAAGGTTAGTTAAGCATGTTGAGGAAAGTCAGAGGTATACACTGTATAAAGAAGTGGGCCTAGAATACTTCCTTGTGGAACACCAGAGAAGATTGGTTGTGATCTGGATTGTACACTTTGATATTTTACTGAAAAAGATCTGTTATGCAAATAGGATGCTATTATTCTGAAATATGTATCGAAGACATAATTCCTGATCCATTATGCCACACTTTATCAAAGGCTTTCTCTGTGTCAAAGAACAAACCTAAGCACACTTCTTTTCTTCATATGTATAATTGTGTCAACAATTCAGTGAAGTTGCTGTGGACAGGAGTGCAACAATGGCTTAAATCCAAATTGAGTGGACGGTATTATTTCCTCAAGCTGTACAACAAGACGAGGCAACAGTAGCTGTTCAAATACTTTAGAGAATAGAGATAACAGACTTATTGTGCAATAGCTTTTAGGATCACATTTGGTTTTGTTGGGTTTAGGTATTATAACTGTTGCATGTTTCCATCTTTGTGGGAAGTAGTCAAGCGAAGAATAGCATTGTAAATTTGTGTTAAGTATACAGCTTTTTTTGGAAGATTTGTGAGTAAAGGTTGGACTATCAAATCTTCACTAGGAGCTTTTTTTTTATTTATTTTTTTATTTTTTTTTTTTTTTTGTTTTTTTTTTAGGAAATCGACTAATTGCATTTTTAACCTGTCCAGGCGTGAAGAACTTAGGAAAATTAGAATGCTGCAATGGATGAGATATGCTGCTGTTAACAAAGTTAGTAAAATGTTCATTGGTGATCGGATTGGGTTGAAACTGCTGTTGTAATTGTGTGCTGAAAAGCTCTACCTTTTCATCTGGTGTTGAGTACCAGTGATAGCCAATTTTTAGAGGAGGTATGTTATCTATGTATTTAAGTACAAGTTTAGTTTTTTCCCCACAACAATCCATCTGGCACCTTCATTTCTAACAAGGGTACTTACTTATTCAACCCTAATAGTATAGTTGTTTACGGAATGATTCAATTAAAATGTAGATAATGGAAAATACATTTTCTATAAGATTGTTAGTATACCCACTAATAAGAAACAGAAGGGGAAAGTCTCATGAATGCAACATATCAGATTTTTTTAAAGTTTTGCCATGTTCAATGGAAAACTTTCAGAGTGAACCTCATATTACATTACCTGGAATACTTTTATGTAACATCCACACAAATTACTGTACATTCATTTTGACACACACTAATGTTTTAAGAATATAAATACATTTACTTACTGAGCTTTGATTTTTCATCCTCATCAGTTAGATCAATGACTTTAGAGTCAGAGCTAGCTTTGCTGACAGGGCACAAGGTAGCAGTAACCCCGGGTCTTATAGTTCTGCTGTTCAGCTGAGAGGCTGAGGCCACTCGCAGACCTGTACTTAGACTTCCAGCTGTACTGTTTACTGTGGTAATAGTGTTTTGTGTTGACACTGTAGTAATTGCTGGCCTAATAGGAACAGGCTGGAACAATACAAGAATTACACATCAGCAATTAATGTAATTCATCTGGGTATTTCTGGTCTGTCTAGTGGTTTTGCTTAAATATCAGGTGACATTTGAAGCAATGTATTGATATTTTCCTAACTACATAAAATAAAAAATAAAAAAATTTAAAAAAAGGCCATTACATAAACTGCATTCATTCAGTGCAGAAAAATGAAACTTATAATGGGATATATAATTCCTTTTATGGAAATGTTGAAAAGTGTTAAATCACTGTTTCCCAGCATACCAGTAGAACAACTCCCACCGTTGATAGAAAAATGGCTCAAATCACTTGGAATGACATCACTGAAATTTCAGATTACATCGAACCCACCAAATTATGTATAGAACAAAATTTCTTCCAGTTTCAAACAAACTATTTCCATCAAACCTCAGGTTTAGCAATGGGCAACTCCCTATCACCCTTCCTGGCCGATCTGTACATGAGTGCATTAGAAATAAGGATCACCAAAGATTTCCCTTGGATGTTTAAACTCTGGCAGCAATATGTAGATGACATCTTTGCAATAGTACCAAAAAAACACATCAGTGATGCACTAAAACTTTTAAATATTCAAGAAAAAAGCATCAAGTTCACTGTAGAAATAGAAAGACGAGTATTTACCATTTTTGAATCTAAAAATAATCAGAAATAAAAACAGAATAAACTTTGGCATTTACAGAAAACCAACAGACAGACAACTACATAAAAGCTAATGGCTACAACCCAAGATCCCACAAACAGGCAATCTTCAATAGTTTAACATAGACTGGTCAATATCCCTCTCACAGCAGAAGAATACAAAACAGAATACAAAAAAAATTATTGAAATAGCACATAAAATGACTTTCCCAAATCACTAGTAGACAAAAAGTGAACTTAGCTTCTACTAAAGGAAACCACAACCTTCTCAGCTACAGAAACTAAAATGACCTTCAAAAAATTCACTTACCACCCATAAGCCTTTGATAAATTCAAAAAAGTCTTCAAAAAACTAAACATTCAACTAGCACCAGTCAACCATTACTCCTTAAAAAACATAATATGCTCAAACATCAAAGATGCCATTCCATCTAACAAAAAATCTGATATATATATATCCGTGACTGTAGTCAAATTTATATTGGAAAAACCAAAAGAAATTTACAAACCAGAGTCAAGGAATACTCTAGGAACATAAAATACAATTAGAAAAATGAGCAGTTGCCACGCATTTTTGGGGGAAAATGCCACAACATAAATCCAGAACCAAAACTACTTAAACACACAACAGGAAAACAAGAACTGTTCAAATGGGCACAAATCTTTATTTCAAAAAATAGAAACAAAGTATAAAGTATATCAACCTATTATTAATACTGCTTTAATTAATGGTTTTAATAGAAACTTTATACATAAAAAATTGAAAAATTTAGATATAAAAATCTTAATGATATTTCTACTCTTAAAAAATAAAAGACGATTATAATTTTAAAAAATTCACTTACCATCCTTGGGTTAATAAACATTTTCAAAAAAATGTTTAGAGTTTGGTATAACTTTAGTTCGTCAAAATAAATAGTATTAAAAATTTACTACATTTCTCTAAAAAAATAAAATTCCTAATAATAAAAAATCTAGTATTTATCAATTTAATTGTTTTGATTGTGATAAAGTTTATATTGGAAAGACAAAACATGATTTGGAAAGACAAAACATGATGTGGAAACCAGAACAAAAGAACATCTTCGTAACAAAGTATAAACAGACTGATAAATCGGCCGTAGCAGATCATTTTTGGTCATTTAACCATGAAATAAATCCAGAAGTTAAATTACTAAAACAATTAAATGGCCAGGCAGATTTAATGGTTTGCGTAAAATAATGTATTTTAAAAAATAAACATTGCGAAATTAATTTTGAAATACTGGCAGCCGATTCCGTTTCTATATTTCATTTTCTTATATTTTGGTAGTACTGGCAAAAACATAGTGACACCTAGTGATTGTAACGTTGACAATGAGGTTGTCTGAGCTGATGATGTGAATGAGTATTCACGAAATCACGATCCTTCAGAGCTTTCAGACAATGTTCAAAGATGGCAACGGTAATTTTCTGCCTTTTATGCAGTCACACTTAATGACGTCCAAGGTAGATCCACATCAGACATTGATACTTAGTTACTGTTTAGGTTGGTTAAACACAAAAGTAATGATAGTGACGAAGTGTGCAATGAAGCACTGGAAGAGCCACTTCCCCAAGAATTTCAGAAGAAAAACAAGAAAATGCATGCCAAACATTATTGTATTTGATCTGGATACATTTTAAAAATTTATTCACAAACATCTGCGGTGCTGCGGACAATTTGACAGCTGCTTAGATTCCAGTGACTAGTTCAGGGAGCTCATTCAATACTGCATTTACATTTTTGTAACCTTGAATACCATGTTTCATAGGTTTTTGGAAGGAATCACGACTTAGGAAGTGCTGACAGATTTTGTCACATGAAATCTCTGTAGCGTGTGAAGAAAAGTTTATTTTTATGTTTCATGTGGCACTTTTAATACAACTAAGTATATTTCAATAACATTAGCAATAGTATTTTGTGTAGATTGGTATTTAGTGGTGACAAACACGAAATTCTTGTGAATTTTTAAGCTTTAGCAAAAATGTAAGAATTGCATACTTCCCCATTTTAAGCTAACAGTTCACGAATGTTGGCCAGCTGTAGGAAAAATTGGAACGTCTGAGTGGAGAGGGGAAGCAGGAATATATCTTGTACTGTGAGCAATCTTGCAAAGCAAGAAGGGCCTACATGTGGCTGCACAATAGAAAAAAAGAGTACTGAAGAGTAGCCTTAGTTCTTTGAGTCATTATTCTCTCTTATTTTAATGAAAACTATTATATGGAGCTTCCCTCACTTTGAAATTCATGCATCGCCATTGGATACAGTGAAATGCACAAGTAGTAACACTGGAGTATGGACAATAATGTTCAGTTGTTACTTTGGAATGCAGAGCACGTTCGTTGCACTATCATTCAGGTCTCAGATAAAGTGTGAAAGTAGCACTTTGACACATTCTTAAGTCATATCACAAACAGCCCTTCTATAATTGAGGTAAACAACAATACCTTGGTTGCTGCTGGAAGTTTCACTGCAGTATTACTTAAGTTGGAAGTTGATGTTCTTGAGTTCACTAATGTAGCAGTGGTACCCATTTTGGCAAGATTCGGAGGCACAACCTTCTGCACTGTGACAGTATTACAGACTGGAGCTTTGGCATTCTGCTGCACTGCTTTCACCATGGGATTAGGGGATGTAGTTACCATCTGGGCAAGAATTGGCTGCTGCTGTTGCTGCTGCTGCTGCTGCTGCTGCTGCTGCTGCTGCTGCTGCTGTATTGGTGATGGTTGTATCTGTGGCAATTGTGATTGCGCTTGAGGTTGAGGTTGAGGTTGTGGCTGTGGCTGCAGTTGTTGCACTGTTGTTGTTGATACAGTTGGTGATGAAGTTGCAGCTGTGGTGGTTGCTGGCTGAGACTGCTGTGCCTGTCATCATAGAACAAACATTTCTCATCTTTCTTTTAAACAACACATTTTTCTTAAATCTAACGCTTTCATTACCACTGTTGTCAACTCCATTATTTGTTTCACAGGCTTGTAAATCATGATGCACTTGTTTTCTTAATGTTTTGCCAAAAAAACTGCAACCAGCATCTTCAGGGAGGTCAAAGCAATGAATACAACTCTGGAGTGCAGACAATATGGAGTGCTATGTCTTAGGCATGCTTCTTATTGCTGTATGTGAAAGGTGGACATAGCCTTTTGGGAGTGGAGAAACTATGTACCACAGTCTAAAAGCCCAAAAAACATATGGAGTTAACACATTTTCTTTAATCTCAGAAACTATTTGTAGTTGGTAAACCAACTACAAATAGTTTCTGAGATTAATTTTGACGTCACTGTTACTAAATTCCTCCACACACATAACATTTTCTTTAATTAACTTTGTGTCATGTTAGGATGGACTAATACCAAAGTTAAAAAATAGGACACTAGAACTGGCAGCGTGGAAAATTATATTACCACAGAAAGCATCGGTTAAGCAATACCTTTGGTTGAGGCAGCAGTTCCAAGTTACTAACATGGCAACTTACGTGTAAATACTTTAAGTACCAGGCTTTACAGTTCAGACCCCTATTAGGTCAATTAACCTTGCCCTACACACAGGTTGTGAAAGAACAATTCATTTCCATAAAGTGTTTGAGTTTAAACCACATACCTACACTCTCCATTAAGAGATTGAAGTAGCAATGCACAAAGCCATATAAGATTTGATTGCAGAGCACTTTTTCCTTAGTTTACTTGACAGGTTCTGCTTACCCTAATATACTTTTTTCCTTAGGGGGACAGGGAATAGGGGGGGGGGGGGGGCTGCAAATCAAGCATAATTGTGTATTATCTACTAATGTTCTAACACATTTTTTGTCTTAAATTGTTATTACAGAACATCAGATATAATTGCGTATATTGTTTCATAAAGCTGTTAGCAATAATTACATGAAGAAGTAAAGTAAGTAGGAAAATGACCTAAGTTTCTTTAATTTATTAAGTGACTTCCAAATTCCTTTCTTGGAAGTGTTGAAAACAGTGTTGTTATGATAAATTAACTTTAAAGAGAGTCGATTAAAGACACTAGACAACACTTACTGAACTTGAACACTTGTTCAGCAAGTTCCTTGAACCGCCACCAGAGGAGACCTGTGACAAAATATCGTCAGCTACACCAACGAGAACCAGTCAAGAGCCGGCCGATGATAGAGGCAAAGCCTCAGAAACATGTTCCGGAAAAATTTAAAAGTAAGTGTTGTCTAGTGTCTTTAATCGACTCTCTTTAAAGTTAATTGACTTCCAAATGTTTATATGAAAGTTAGTGATGGAAGAGTTGAATCAAAATGGTAACATATGATTCTTGGATGCTCTCAAATCCTAATATTGTACTTGAATCCTTCACTTGTATAGTTATAAGTGCACTGGTTCTTGTTTGCCTATGTCTTGAGTGTTGTATTTGAGTACTTCAATATCTTGATTCTGGTATAGGTTGCCTCATTCTAAATCCAATAGGTTCTGACATATGGTAGGGCAGCATTGATGAAGAGGGAAGGGGTGAGCTGTCAAACATCCTATGAGATAGTCAGCTGGTCGGAGCAGAACATGAGTAATTTAAAAAACTATTTATAGTTGGTTTTAACACTTTGTCACTTACATTTTTATATTATTGAGGGATTAGTTTCACAAGCCATTGCATCCATTTTCAACCTTGAAGGTCTGCCTATCGTCTGTTGTCTGCTTCTTCTCTCTGGTGGTGGAAGCCAGCAGATGACAACAGACAATAGTCAGGCCTTCAAGGATGAAAATGGATGCAACGGCTTCCTAAACTATTCCCTCAATAATATAAAAATGTAAGTGATGAAGTGTTAAAACTGACTACAAATAGTTTTTTCGGAGAAACTTTATTTTGTGCAATGCGAGAATATTTTCCAAGTCCAATGGTACAGTATGCACGCAATAAGAAGAGCGATCGGGTTCCAAGTCCTCATTCGGTAAGTTACACAGTGTAACGATATGTTTTAGTTAGAACTTTTTATATGAATATCCAGTTGGAAATTCTTGTTTTCTGATCCATTAGTAGGCCATGTAATGACAATATAAAAAAATGATGAATGGTTGCTAAGACGAAGAAATCAATAATCTTGCTTGATGTGGGAACACAAAAAGTTTTTAGTTTGAATGTGTAAAAATGTGTAATTTTGTGATTGGCCGTAGTAATAATTGTATTACATAACGTGATGATGTAGCAGTAAATTGGCCAATCATAAAATTAATAGAGGAGTAACGATAGTAACGGAAAATCAATAATCTTCAGAAGGAGATATTCGGTATTATTGATAGTGATGAGTGGACGTGCAGAAGTGAGGAATTTTAAGTAATTAACAGAAATGATTTATTAGGAAAATAAGGGTTTATCGATGTGTTGGATGTAACCTGCAGTGATTGATTAAGAAAGAAAGTTTGAGTAAAATGTAATCCAGATTATACAATTAAATTATATATTATGAAATCGGACTTATCTAAAATGTTATATATTTCACTAGAAACCACACCTGAAAACAAGAGATCTCATGACTCTTATTTAATCAAACTCAAATCATCAAGAAACCGTTCAAACTACAGCAAAGTAACCCTGTTACATCTGGCTTCCCAACCTGGATCTTCGAAACAGTCAACGTGCATCCTATCTGCTGCAAATGGAGAATCGGGTCACAACAGTAAGCAGCTTTTCTATAGTTTCATGTGGTATTTGCATAGACTAATTTACTACAAGAAATGTCATAATATAAATATTACAGGTTTGTGAATGTACTATGCTCCCCGTGCTCATTTACATGGTTATAGTTCTAAAAATATATTAACCGTATAAAAACAGTGTGCATGCAAAAATGTCTTAACCTTATTCTTAAAGCGTTTTAATGATGCAGCTTGTTTAAATGAGTTTGGATGTTTATTGTATAACATTATCTCTTTGTAGTTAAGCTTCCTTCATAAAGGCTCATTTGGTGTGCTTGAATTGCCAGTTTATCCTTGTCACGAGTGTGGTGGTAATGTACATCAGCATTTACTTGAAAATGATTTATATTTGTATGAAGGAATGTTTTCAGAAGATGCAATGTTACTTGTGATATATTTGCTTATCTTACACACTATTTTGCTGAACTGTGTTTTTGAAGGTTGACCACACTGCAGAAACATAAAAGCGTTAGCTCTCTCTTCTTCCCCTCTGCCCGCACCACACCATAAATCCAGCACTCAAGAAAACATGTACGTACTGTAAACGTTTACGCATGTGCAAGCAGACAACCTGAAGGTTCTCACGTTGCAGCAAACATGAGAAAGATATGTAACACTTGTAGCCAAACTCTGCAAAAGTGCCCCAGACTGGTGCAATGTCCTAAACTGGCGCAAAAAGACATGTGGATGCAATTAGCGCAGATCAGTCTTGGAACATACTGACCATGTTTCCTCTCAGGTTTTATTGCTTTACAAAAGTAGGCTTACTGTCCAGCAAAAGCACCTATTCACTGTTAGAAGTGAAGGCAAGATTCGTTCAGTACGTTGTTGAAAATCGGAAAGTGGATCGACAAATCAGTAAAAAGTACGAACTCGCAGAATGTATTGGACTGGTTCAGCTACTGCAGTGAAGTGTGCATGATGTCAAATGACACTAAGTACTACCAGGGGGAAAATTGGCCGTACCGGCCACGTCGTTCAAATCGATGAGTGCAAAATAGGATGATGCAAGTTTCAACATGGGCTCATCAAAAAGGTCAACTGGATCCTGAAAATGATTGACGTGGAAACGAATGAGGTGCGGATGACAATATACCCGAACAACAAAAGGGATGCAAATATGCTCTACAGTCTAACTGCAGAGCACATAAGAGTTCACCAGCACCATTCACACCGATGTCTGGTGCGGGTACTACGGGTTGATAACTGAAGGGTTTGCTGTAAAGTGATCATTCAGTGCACTTTGTCCCAGTGACAAATGCGCAAACAAATAACAATCACGCTGGCAAGGACTACATCATAGTCCAATAAGGGGAGGCATTCGTAAAGACAGTGTGGATGCTCACATTTCTGAGTATTTGTGGCACAATGACTGTAAAAACCGGTTAGCAGACCTGTTTCAAGAATTAATTGAAGACATTAGGCAGGTCTACCCTGTAGTGTAACGATTGCACTTAGTGTTTAGGTTAGGGGTAGTTATGTTTATTGTAATTAGAGAGCTAGTTGGTGAAAATTAGGGACTATTGTGAATGTTTAGTGTAATTAGTGTAAATTATTGTGTGTGTGTTTAGTACAATTAGCTAGGTGGTGCAATTTAGGTTCTACTTTAGGATAGTTTGCTAGATTGTGTAATTTAGGGAAAATAAGACTGTTGGCAGCATTGCATTCAGTGGAGAAACAAGGATAATTTGGCTGCACTGAATTCTTCAATATGGTTACATATGTAGTAAGGAAATAAACATAACCTTAAAATAATGCCCTCCAGCACAAAATTGCACTAAAAAGTAAAGAAATTATATTAAAAATCATGGTTGTATATAAAAACATAAAGAAGTGTGAGGACTTAAAAAAAATCACTGTGTCACTATTAGAAAGAAAAGCCATTTTTTCAATTAATTTTGAAGTCAATGTTACTAAATTCCTCCAATTCCGCAGAACATGAGTATTTGATATACAGATAAACTACTGTTCACCAACACAAAGAAAGTCCCTGACAGGAATGTGCCACTCTTACATACTGTGACAAGGACAGTTAATAAGTGTGACAGAACGATGATACACAAGGACTAGAACCGTTAAAAAACATGCTTCACTCAGTACGCTAAAACTGAGAAGATTTATTCACAAAAGTAGAAGGTATCAGAAACTTTTTGAATGGGCTATAACTGAACTGATCTGGGTGTCAAACACTACCAGGCAGGGTATCACAACAGTGTCTAACTCCCCCTCGCTGCACCTCATTCCCCTGGGACTTTCTTTGCTGTGGCGAACTATATAATGTTTACCTGCTGTGAACTTCCAACCCAAAGCTAAAAACAAACTGTTCCCACTTATTTTACACATGTGATTATAATACTTTGTTAAATTATCAATGTCAGAGGCAATGAAGAAAAACACACTATATGTTGTGCAATAAATTAACTATAAGGAATGAATAATAATTTTTCAATTTGAAATCAAATTCCTATTTATAATGCAGATATGTATTGATTTTCAAGTAGCATATTATATAAAATGAAATGTAGTTATAGTGTTAAATCATACTTCTTAATATAATTAACACGCGTCAACAAATGGTCAATAATTAACTTTTGATAACTTACAGTATTTTCAATGTATCATGAATGCTTTATTTGGTAACTTGGCGACAGCTGAAGAGTGACATCATTACCATGAAAGTGATGATTTTAAATAGTGAAAATTGCAATGGCATTATTGAGTGACTTTAGTATTGAGAACTTGTACTTGAATTAACCACTTCAGCGTTGACCATTGAAATAATGCATGGTACGGGAATGGATACCCAATAAACAGCATAAGACATTTAAACTGTTAAATGTTTCATAAATACATTTTTGTATCTTCTGTATTTATCAAATTATTTTAACAAAACAAAAACTGGTAAAGCCCATTACAGGCAGTATACTAGGATTACAGCATCATTAAAATGGAGACTATATTCATAAATCATTGAAATTTCACTATTTTAATTCATTATAGCAGAAGTCAATCTTTGCATCAAACACATGTAACTTATGAGTCATTTTGCTTTCTGTGCATACGAACTAAATTTATTTATAGCAAATAAGCAAACTGTTCTCCAGTTCAAGGTTTTACGGTTCAGTTTATGCTACCAAGCAATAATCATTGTATATGTTGTGTCACACACATGCTGGAAAATAAGAAATCTGTCAACATCTGTATGTACCTCAGAGCATTTCACAACCGGTTTATGGTAGCCTTATGCAGCTGTTTTCATTCAAAATAACACAGACATATAGCCATATCTTCTGATGTACAGCTAACTTCTGACAGCCGAACAACTGATACATTTTCACAAATGTTTTTTACTACTTAGTTTCTCTCATTGCTATGGAAGCATATAAGAGTGGGGTGAAGAAGCCCTGACCTCTAAAGGCAATTTATGGCCTAAGAGGAGAATTCATAAGCAGCAGACAGTATACATTTTATTTATAAACCTACATTAGACATGTACTTGTCTACAGATGAAATGTAAGTTGCTCCATTCTTTGGGAGGAAATAAAGGGTCAAATATGGGTAGTGTGGATCGGATATTATAAGCTATCCCTCTATACAAAAAACAGTTAAATGGTATAAAAAGTATTTTTCCACAATCTGGATATAAGTATATACAACTGTTGATGTGAATGTAAAGATGTGGCCTTGTGTGTTTATCCATATTTTGAGGTGTATCATTCAAAAAGAACTCAAGGTAAGATTTTATTTATTACAGAATGTATTTAAATTGATTAAAAAAATAAAGATTAAAATAACGTGTTAAATAAGCATTACTTGTAAATGTATGTATGCACAGGATGTCTATACACATCCATATTGGTTTTCCAACATTTTAACATGGATATCATGGATATCCATATTGGTGAAAAGTGTACGGTTTCAGTTCTTTAAAGTATTTGAACACAGTGTTTTAAGGGTTTTTAACATCTTGTTTAATTATGGAAATAATGGCAATATGTGTTAAACATGCTCTAATATACAGGATTACAGATATTTTCCTATTACACTCTGCATGAGGATTGGGCAGCATTCATATCCCACTAGGTTTTGCACTTCCTTTGATATTGGTTTCAAGTTTGTAAGCAAAAAATTAAATTCAGTGTTTCTGAGAATAAGGGAGTGAGTGTGTGGTGTTTTAGGGCCCGTCGACAACAAGGTCATTTGGGCCCGAAGTCAACACTAAAAACTAAAAGCTACACAAATTAAGCTAAAATGTAAAATAAAAATAAAAACACTCAACTATTAAAAGTACATAAAAACCCATCCCAAGACAATATAAAATCTATAAAATTAACAAATATAAAATGCTAGTTAGACCCATTTATTAAAACGATTTGGGCAACAAACCGCAGTGCCTTAACCACGGCCACTGGGTCGTCCCCTAAAACACCCAGCAAGTTAGTCCCCAAGCCCACTGACTGGCGAACGCGGGCGTACTGTGGGCACTCGAGTAATACATGCCGCACAGTGAGGCGTACTGCACATGGAGCACACACTGGGGCCGGTTCCCCTCTTAACAAATGACCATGAGTCGCTCGTGTGTGCCCAATTCTCAGCCGGGTGAGTATCACCTCGGCTCGCCGGTTATCCCTGCAGGAAGTTAGCCAGGGTTGTACGCTTTCCTTTATTGCCCAGAGTTGTGTGCCTTCCAAAGCTGTCCAGGAGTGCTGCCAAGCAGATAGGAGTTGGCGACGGAAAAAACGTTGCACATCCTGGTATGGCACCGTAGTTGTTAAACTCCGGGGCAAACGGCAAGCGGACTTAGCAGCCGTGTCCGCCTCCTCATTCCCGGAAATCCCCACATGGCCTGGGGTACAAGTAAAAACAAAATTGTATCCGTGACTGAGCATTTGCGAGATCTGGGTCTGTATTTTTAAAACAAGGGTGTGAGCGGCAGTGTGCTGTTGCAAGGCCTGAAGAGCACTTAGAGAGTCAGTGCAGACGATAAAAGAGACAGGAGCTAACTTGCAAATAAAAAGGAGCACATAGAGGATGGCATACAGCTCTGCGGAGAAAACTGAAGTGGAGTCCAGAAGGCGAAATTTATGAGCTTCACCGTTAATGAAGAACGCGCAACCCGTAGTGCTACCCAACTGAGAACCGTCTGTAAAGACCGGAACATAGTTAGGGTAACGGCCAAGTAGTTCGGCAAAAAGTTGTTGGAACACCGAAAGTGGAGTAGCGAGTCTAGAGTTGCTTGAAAGAGCGAGATCAAACCGCGCACGATTGAGCTGCCATGCAGGATAAGGGCAGATGGACGACCTCTCCAAGCGAGGCATTCGGAGGCCATGTGAATGTAGGAGATCCCGAAATCTTATTCCCATTGGGTGTGTCCGAGAACCAGGGCGCATATAACAGTGGACTAAATCTGGACACAGAACTGGTTTAAAACAAGGATGATTGGGATAACTTGCCAACTTCGAGACATACGAGCAGAGTAACAGCGAGCGACGAATATGGAGTGGAGGTTCGCCTGAGTCTGCATACAGGCAGTCGACTCGACTGGTGCGGAAAGCTCCTGTGGCAAGGCGGATGCCAGTATGATGCACGGTGTCTAAAAGGCGAAGTTTAGAGGCGGTCACTGCGCCATAAATAAAACTGCCGTAGTCTAGCTTGGATCGAACCAGAGAGCGGTACAGCCTCAACATTACTGCGCGATTGCCCCCCCCAAGATGCTCCAGATAATACCTTCAGCACCAGCAGGGAACGATCCCAAGAGGCTCGAAGGTGACGAATGTGGTGCTCCCAGTTGAGTTGTCTGTCCAAGTAGTGGCCCAAGAACTTCATGTGCGAGACAAATGGCAGGGGTGTGCCATTCAAATGAAGATCAGGAGGCAGGTGAATACCTCGTAGGCGGTGAAAGTGGATACACTGTGTCTTCGCAGCTGAAAAGCGGAAGCCGGTTTGAAGCGCCCAAGCTGCTAGCTGGGTGATGGTCAGCTGCAGTTGGCGCTCAATGTGATCTATGTTGGCTGACCTATAATAAACTGCGAAGTTGTCAACATAGAGTGATGATGGAATTCCGCATCGAACGGCACTAGTGATGCCATTGATAGCTACGGCAAAAAGGGCGACGCTCAAAATCGACCCTTGAGGTACGCCGTTCTCCTGTATCCGCTCCCGGGATATCGTGTTTCCTATGCGCACACGAAAACGGCGAAGTTTTAAAAAGTTGCATAGGAATTCGGGTAGATGACCACGCATACCGTAACCATGTAGGTTACGGAGTATGCCGTACCACCAAGTGGTGTCATAGGCCTTCTCCAGGTCGAGGAACACGCCCACGGCATGCTCCTTCAGTAGAAAGGCATCGGAAATATACCCCTCAAGGCATGTTAGATTATCGACACTTGAGCGATAGCGACGAAAACCGCATTGCAAGTTGGACAGATGGCTATGTTTTTCTAGCCACCAATTTAACCGAGCATTTATCATTCGCTCGAAGGTCTTACAGATGACACTCGTCAGGCAAATGGGGCGGTAGCTAGATGGAAGTGTGCGGTCCTTTCCGGGTAGAGAGATGGAGATGACAATACCCTGTCGCCAGGAGGAAGGGAAAACCAGCTCATGCCAAATGCGGTTATAGATGTTTAAAAGGAAACATAGCGCCTCAGATGGAAGATGTAGCAGCATCTGCCGGTGTACGTCATCGGGACCTGGAGAAGAATCCTTTGCTAACGCTAGAGAATGGGCCAGCTCGGCAGCGGTAAAAGGTTGATTGTACGGCTCGGTGCAGTCACTATTAAAATTAAGTGGTACCCGCTCCGGTATGGCATTAATGAAAAGATGAACAAAAGTTTAGGAGGACCAGAGACCAAAAAGTTTCACAAAACAGATACTTTTGTCACTCAATTTGTGCAGAAGAAATAAAACCATGTACTTCCAATATGTTGTTATTTAATAATATCATTATTTAGACGAGTTTCCTTGTTAACACTTCTCAAAAACTTGGTCACCTTAATGATATGCCAGTTATATCCAGACCAAGTGATAATGTACATGTAAATATTTGAAATTTTATAAACGTGTTTTACAAGCTCTTTTTATTTAGAGGATATGCAGAAAAAAAGCCATATGTGTACACTTACATTCTGTGTTGACTGTGAGGCATTTTGTAACACCCTGTTTCTCCTCCTTTGAATTGGCTGGTTTCTGTTAGCATCAGCAGCTGGCCGCTGTTTTCCTGGTTGTACTGGACCCTGAACATAAAAAATTATTTATGCTTACTTGCACAAGAACTTAGTGAAAATAAGAAATGCTGAAGATACAGAGCAGCTCAAATATTATTATAATGTGAAAATAATAGATGAAAACATACTTACATTGCCAGGCATGTGCACCTGAAGGCCAACAGAACGTGTAACCTTTACAGGGAATGGACGGTCTCGTTTCATTCTTGAGTCATTAACAAACCTTTTCATCACAAGGTCTAGATCTTTTAGCTAAAACACAAACAGAAAGGACATTAATATCTCCAATACTGGACACTGTCTATTCATTACTCACACCCAATTCACACAAACTTCCACATAGCAGATATTTCTCACATCCAAATATCTGCTTATGTCTTAAGAACAGTAACTTCTAGCCCATTTTATAAACTATTACTACTTAACTCCCAAAGCAAAATCTTAACCATCCCTGGACAAAATCACCCAAAAGATAGAAAATAACAAAAACAAATTTGACAGCTCTATACAGCTACAAAAGCTGCAAGTTATGTCAGACATTATACATGTCCAAAAATGGGTGTTGTACTTTCATGTTATACAAAGATGTTAAACAATGTGAACAAGTTAATAGCGGATAAGAATTTGTCTAGAATAAAGATAAGGCTGCCTCTCTGGTCTGCAGGTTAGCATGCTAACCTCCAAGGTCTTGGGTTCATTTCAATATGAAGGGAGGAATTTTTTCTTTACTTAGGATTGTTCCCTATCCTCCGTAGAGTAGAGAAGTATGGTTCCCTAGATTAACCCAGTCAATAAGCAAAAATACTGCCATGAACAATAGTAATTGTTTCAAAGAAAATAAAGCTTCCAATATCACCCAAGATGAATTAAAATCACACCAAACTTAGAGTTTCAAAGTGATCGAGTGGTATCGTACCTGTATGTTCAGCAATACAAACCAAGAGCCAAATTTCAAAATATTTCAACAATATGCACAATTGTTTGTTCAGCATCGCAAACCAACAGCCAATTTCAAGTCGCTAAGTAGTATCATGACGTTCAATAATGCCACCAAACCAATAGTCAAATTTTGAATTGGCTAAATGGTATCACACCTGTTTATCCAGCATCACAGACAGCCAATTTCAAACAGGCAATTGGTAGCACCACAGTTTGTTTGTTCAGCGCCACAAAACAGCAGCCAATTTCAAAGTGGCTGAGTGGTATCATGGTTGCCTGTACAGCATCATGAACATCCGATGTCTAATGGCTGAGTGGTATCATGGTTGCCTATACAGCATCATGAACATCCAATGTCTAGTGGCTGAGTGGTATCATGGCTGTATGTACAGAATCACAAACATAAACCAAATTTCAGAAAGGTATCAAGCCAAATTGACTGTTCAACATCAAATACTAACAGCTAATTTCAAAGCGTCTGAGTGTATAATACCCTAATGTTTGTTCAATATTACGAACCAACAGCATGGAGTGAAGTTGGTGGAATTGAGGTGTCAAGATGGTGACCGATAGTAATTGAGTGTTAAATGAAGCCAGTATAAATGCGATAAAATCAAACCATAAGGATAAAATAGTGAGAAATAACAACATAATAAGTTTATATGTGTCAAGTACAGCAGTGAAAATGAAGATATGCTCAACTATGCAAGTGTAGCTCCAAAAACCAACATCACAGTAAGCAAGGTGATTGATCAGGATAAAGAAGAAGGCATAGTGTCACTTCAAAATGTAATCCAAATTCTAAACAAAGACTTAAAGGATCTACAAATTGAAAGGGATTGACTAAAGGAAGAAAATAAGAAGCTCAATTTGATAAGAAACGAGTGCGCTACAACAGCAGAAGAAAGTAAATGGTGTGTACCACAGAAAACAGCAAGAAAAGTACCAGCAAACGTTGAATTTTCATTACCTATACAAAATATGTATGATGCAATAAAGGAGCCTGAATGCCATATTGCAGCTGAATAAGAACAAGAGGTGAACAGTATCCAGCAAAGGAAGAAAAGAAGTCCATTTTTTAAGTAAGAAAATGGAAGACGAAATATTATAATTCATGGGGACAGTCATGCACGTGGTGTTATGGCAAAAGTGCATAACGGTGCAAATAATTTTGTGATTAAAGGTTATGTGAAACCGAATGCCAAGTTTGCACAACTAACATATGATGTTCTAAAAGATATTAGTGCTCAAATGGATATACTGATTGCTGGTGCAAACAATGTATACAACAATGAAACACAACAAATGTTGAACAGGTTAGAACACATTCTGGTAAACTATCCTAAGAACAAGAACATAGCATTGAATTTTTCATGTTGACTCTATCCATCAAAAACCTTAGCCTATATATGGCTAGTTGTGAAGAAATGATTAATTTCCATCAATTAACATAAAAAAAGAGAGAAAGAAAGAAAGAAAGAGAGAAAGAAAGAGAGAAAGAAAGAAAGAAAGAAAGAAAGAAAGAAAGAAAGAAAGAAAGAAAGAAAGAAAGAAAGAAAGAAAGAAAGAAAGAAAGAAAGAAAGAACATAGTAAGTTGAGGAAAACAATCAATCACCTTTCTTAGATTAAATGATCATAAGACAAAATGACAATTTAAAATTTGGAATCTACAGAAAATCTACTCAGACAGATAATTACATAAAACGCAACAGTTTCAATCCTCTATCACATAAATTAGCAGCTCTTAGAAGTTTGATCCATAGACAGCACACCTTTAGATCAAAAACAATATAATGAGGAATTTACATATATTTTAAATACAACACACAAAGATGGTTTTAATCCAAAGTCAACCAAAAAAATGATCAATCGGGACTATAAGCAAAAGAAATTAAAACATCACTACTCTTGAAAACGTAAATAAAAACTGGAAATAAAAAAAATTCACCTTCCACCCTTGGGCATTCCCAAAGTTTGAAGGAATATTTTAAGATTATGTCATCAAACTAGCACCACAAAACAGATTCTCACTCAAGAAATTGTTAAATAATCTCTTAAAAATAAAATTTCACCAGAACAAAAAGCAGGCATATATAGGGTAGATTGTGAAGACTAACAAATTTTATATTGGTTTGACAAAAAGAAATTTAAAAACTAGATTAACAGAACACCGTAGGAACATAAAATATAAACAAAGAGAAAAATTGACAGTTGCTTTTCATTTCTGGGATGATAACCATCATATCAGAGAGATCGCACTACTAAAAGCATTGTCAACAAAACTTGAACTTACAACCTGGGAAACAAATTTTATTATAAAAAACATTCCACATATTCTAAATTTTGATGTGTCATTAGTTAGTGGTCTATTGAACTTATGTAAAAAATTCTTCCAAGAGAGGGAGCCAATTATGACAGATCCAGACAACAACCAACTGTGATGAGTCGTTAATCAGCTGAGGATGAGACTGCAACAGTCTCGAAAACATTACTTATTTTTTAAACAGACGGGAGTGAAGTTACAAGTTTTAAAGGTATGACTCAATTTTAGTCTTTATACAAGAACATAGTAGTTACTAATATACCACATTGATATGATCTGATACAGCATTTCTGTGTAAATAAGGAAAACTAACTTAAAACTAAAAATGCTGTGCTCATGATTTGCAAATGTTAAACTGGTAGACATAGATAAACTAGAAAGAAACTTGCATACTACCCATGGGTTGCATTTAAATTCTGCTGGAAAAAACCACCTTGCCCATGAAATTAGGAACATAATAGAACTTGGAAATTAATTATTCTTTCACACTGGCCGTGTGTAGGCTAAATTGTGGAAACGTAGAGTCAGACTGAAAAATTCAATGCCATAGCTGGGATTTGAACCACGGATCTTCTGGTTCGAGTCAGTTGGAGAATTTAATGTCATATCGGCACGTTGGCCATAGTAGCACAATGATAGTGCAGCTGGACGGAAACCAGAAGATCCGTGGTTCAAATCCCGGCTATGGCATTGAATTTTTCAGTCTGACTCTACGTTTCCATAATAGAACTTACACTAAATAAACCTAAACAACCTATGGTGGCATCCTCTAAAGGGGAGATAATTCTGCCACCTTTGGGAAACTTGGTGAGATTAAGGAATGTAAACCAAACTTAGCAAAAAGAACCATTAGAATATTAAACCAAAATGTGCAGTACATATCTAATAAAATCCATATGCTGAATGTGCTGCTTGATGAAATAAACTGTAGTGAATACCTGTAGTCATACCTTTTAAAAATTGAAACTTCGTTCACGTCCTTTTAAAAATTCAGGAACATTTTCGAGAGTGTTGCAGTCTCATCATCAGCTGATTAGCGACTCATCACTGTTGGTTGTTGTCTTATTTATCTACATAATTATCTTTTGTAATTGGCTCCCTCTCTAGGAATATTCTTTACATAATTTCAGTAGACCACTCACTGATGACACATCAAAATTTAGAATATGTGAAATGTTTTTAATAATAAAATTTTTTTCCCATGTTGTAAGTTCAAGTTTTGTTGACAATGGTTTTAGTAGTTTGATCTCCTCTCTGATATGGTGGTTATCATTCCAGAAATGAAAAGAAACTGCTGATTTTTCTGTTTATATTTTATATTCCTATGGTGTTCTGTTATTCTATTTTAATTTCTCTTTATCAGACAAATATAAAATTTGTCACAGTCTTCACAATCTATCCTAAATATATGCCTGATTGTTGTTCTGGTGGGATTGCATTTCTTAAGGGATTATTTAACCATTTTTTGAGTCAGAATCTGTTTTGTGGTGCTAGTTTGATGCCATAATCTTTAAATATTCGTTCAAACTTCGAAAATACCCAAGGGTGGAAAGTGAAATTTTTGTATTTCCAGTTTTTATTTATGTTTCTGTTTTAAACAAACAGAAAAATCAGCAGTTGCTTTGCATTTCTGGAATGATAACCACCACATCGGAGAGGAGATCAAACTATTAAACCCCTTGTCAACAAAACTTGAACTTACAACATGGGAAAAAAAATTTATTATTAAAAACATTTCACATATTCTAAATTTTGATGTGCCATCAGTGAGTGGTCTACTGAACTTATGTATAGAATCTTCCTAGAGAGGCAGCCAATTGCAAGAGATCCAGACAACCACCAACTGTGATGAGTCACTAATCAGCTGATGATGAGACTGCAACAGTCTCGAAAACGTTCCCGAATTTTTAAAAGGACGGGAGTGAAGTTACAAGTTTTAAAAGGCATGACTCAATTTTAAACTTTATACATGAAATTAGCTTCACTGTAAACAACGGTTTTATGTGCAACTATTCAAACTCTAGTGTTACTGCAATTGCTGAACATGGTGCATCTTGTAAATGTCAATGGAACAAAATATTTTTCCTGAATAGTAAGACCGGTCTTCAAAAAGGGAGATGAATGTCAAGCAACAAATTACAGACCCATAACTCTGCTGTCTTTAGCAAGGTTTTCTAAAAAGTTCTACATACATGGCTGGTTATCTTTAAATAAACACAACATTTTATCAAAAACACAACATGGGTTTAGGAAAAATTACTCTACAAGCACTGCAATTTTTGAACTTTTGTATGAAATATATACACAATCAGATAAAGGCAATCATGCAGTAGCACTTTTTCTTGACCTCTCCAAAGCATTCGACGGTGTATCTATAAAAATGTTGCTGGATAAATTAGAAAATGTCGGGATAAGGGGTAAAATGCATGAAATAATATGATCATATCTAATTGCAAACAATGTACAGTAATAACAAGTAAATTCAATGGTTCAACCAAAAGTTATACATCCATATGACACTGTTAAATACAGAGCACCACAGGGATTGGTTTTGGAGCCTTTATTGTTTATATTATACATTAATGATGTACCCAGATTTGAAAATTGTGCAAATGTATCATATGCTGACGATACAACACTTTTGTATTGGAATAAATCCACAAAAATCCTGGAAAATTCAATGATGGACTCAATAAAAGTAATTCTAAAATACTTGAATGATAATAACTTAAATGTTAATATAGGTAAGACAAAACTCCATCACCTTCAGTATTCTCCAAGTGCAAATAGCTTTGTTTCTGTAACTGTTAAAAACACAATTATCGAACATGTACAGCACATTAAATTTCTAGGACTTCTCATAGACAAAAATCTATCATTTGACTGTCATATTGACTATCTTTAATAGAGCGAGCTCAGGATTATTTTTGTTAAGGAGACTTTCTAAATACGTAGATACTACTAATACTTTAAGAACTGTATATTTTGGTGTAATATATCATTACTTACAATAGTGTCACCCAATTATCAGGAAGCACAACAAACGACAGCTGAGTAAAGGATCAGAGGCCGCGCCATGCCCACCTCATTAGTCTCTGTCACTGAGGGGGATGATTAGGGAAATGTCATCTGTCGCTGGCCGCCTCTTTTCCCCCTCCCACTGCCATCTGGAACCTTCGCGTGGATTCACGGAAACCAGAGACTTCTAGAAGACTGTGATATTCCCATAAAAAGGGCTGCAGTGAGTGAATCGAGTCAGTCAGTTCTTGGCGTAAGAATGCAGTGTGTACGACGAGAAGACTGTGTGAGTGCATCGGAGGATTGTACGTAATTACGAGTGCAAGTGAAATTGTAACGGACGAACTGGTGAAACGTAATTGTGTGCCTTACGTAATTCTGTGTAATTGGCAAGAGTTTGTAACGGACGAACTGGTGAAACGTAATTGTGTGCCTTACGTAATTCTGTGTAATTGGCAAGAGTTTAACTGTAAGTCAGTGGAAATAAAGAACATTTTTGAATGGTGCAATTGGACTTTTCATTTCACGAACCCACAAAGTCACAATATGGAATAGAGATAAGGGGGAGCACAAGCATGAAAAACTTGAATAGGCTATGAATTTTGCAGAAGAACTGTATTAGAACTATATATAAGCTTGGCAACAGGAGTTCATGCTATAATGATTTTAAAGAAAATATTTTTTTTTACAGTAATCTCTTTGTATGTATATAAAGTAATAATATAAATTGTAAATAAAAATGTGCATATTACAAATTCTAACAATCAATATTATAGTCATTGCACACATGTTGTTAATAATATACATAGAATTAGTGTGAATAAAAGAACAAGTAACACGATCCATACAAAAGTGCAGTGAATCTATACAACAATCTGCCAGACACTTTAAAAGCTACACAAGGATCAAACTTCAAAAACAAATTAAGGAAATATCTAATAGGGAAATGCTTATACAGAATAGATGAAATGTAGCGAGTTTTATACAACTAAGTAAGACAATTATTGAACTTGATTTGTAAATGCATATTTTTAACAGTTAATGTAAATATATGTCAGCTTTGTTTCATTGTAGTTTTGACAATACTCAAAACATGTACAACTTGTCTATGGGCTAATAATCATCATCATCATCATCAAAGTCGTGCACAATGCACTTGCTTTGATCCGGTGTTTTAAAAAATAAATCATTTGCAAGCTACAAATAAGGTTTCCAAAAAGGAGCCCAAAACACCAAATGCAGTGCATAAGTTAATGAGCAGGTAACAAAAGAAATAAAAAGCCTGAGCTCTCTTTAAGCCTATTTCACTATTCTTGGAGCCTAGTCCAAGGTTGACCTACAGTAGCAGCCTTCAGAATTATAGTTGCAATATTAGGAGTTATTAAATTTTCACAAAAATTTAATTAAAAATAACATTGAAACTTTGCTGTTATGCCACTTTCAGATGTGCAGCATTTAATGATTACTGATGCATAGATATAAGAATGAATAAATAATATCTTATAGCCCGCTTCGGTAGCGTAGATGGTATCATGTTCAAGAGGTCCCAAGTTCGAATCTCAGTCAGGGTGAGTTACCTGATTAAGGGTTTTTCTGGGGTTTTCCCTTATCCTAAAAGATGAGTGTCGGGTAACTAAGCTCCACGGACCCTGGGCTCATTTGAGCATCATTTCACCCATTCCATTCATCGTCCAATATGACTTTAAAAAAGAAAGTTTAAGTACGTAAATTAAAAAAAAAAGTTATAAGTAGTATATAGCTGTGTTTTTTGATAAACATGAGGATATCTTGGAAGACTAACCTGCATAAATAGCTTTGCACTTGTCAATTTCTAATCAAAGAATAGAAACAGCACTGGCAATGGTGTACTGATGCATCATTGTCATATTTTGAACAATATTAATTCATTGCACAAATGCCTTCAATAAATTGATTCTATCGACTTCAGTACCATTGGACATATACTGTATACTTTGACTGTGGTGGGTTCGTAAAATTAGGTTCGTAAAATTAAAAGTCCAGTTTGCAGAAATTCAAAATGTTCTTTATTTCCATAGAAAGGCTCTTGTACAATTCTGATCTCAGCAGAATGACGTAACACACACCAACACAATCTCTCGTGGCTTCTGCTCACATAAATAAACAAAAGAGTTCACTTTCAAATCACGAAACGTTTATCAGTTCTCAACCCGCAACTCGATACAGTTTAAATGTCTACACACTGACCATTGACCACTCTAGCGGTTTCCTGCCAATACTCTCACTTAGTCATCTGTAGCGTTATTTATACATGGCCAGCTGGTTCTGGAAGTTTCCCGACACCTCCCACAGCACCACGGTCTGTCACGATGGCAACAGAACTGTCCCGACATTTCTCTGGCTCTTTCTCTCCCAACCCCGTCTCTTCTCGGCAAGTCATTAGCGCTGTGCGGGCCGGTCAGTGGGTGTGGCTTGATGCTATCTGTCTCTTTCACTCCCCGCTTCTCTCTTTCTCTCACGGCGTTCACTTACACGAATTGCCTCGTGACAATATTTTCTTAACTACAAAATCCTGCTGTAAAGAGGCTATAAAAGTAACTAAGGGAAGACTTGTGTTGATTCTTCAATGATCAGCACTAAGTTTTCGGCTTTTGCAAATGAGCAACCACTTCAAGAAGCAGGGAGAGAGAAGGGGGGCAACTTTACAGTAATAATATAATGTTACACCATTTTGTGGTTAGGAGAATGGATTAAGGGAAGGGTTTTCTGCTTCTGAAGCTAAGAGAAGATATGCACTTACTTTTTCACAAATACATAACTTTTAGCAATAGTAAACAATATAACAAAAGTAGGAACTGCAAATATTAAAATGGTAATAAAACAAAAATATACATGCTAAACACAATTAAGTATTTATTGTCTATATAGAAGGCAATGTTAGAACACAAACCTGTTTCTGCAACATCTGGGTCTTCTTGCGCCATGACTCATTTTGTTCCTCCAAAGCTTGTACCTGCTGGCGAAGTCTTCCCAGTTGACTGCGTTCAGTAATAACCTCACAAACTTTTTGCATAACAAACTCTTCCAACTCCTGCAGTTAAAGTAAAAGTTTTGTGAACTAAATAACTTCAATCACACTCAACAAGAAAATATTAAACTAGATACATCCAAATTGACTACACGGAACACACACCCAATTTACCGACTCATTACTTTCAAATGCTAAATACATCACTGTTTCTAACCTTTTGCTTCAAATAATAATACTCTATAAGTTGGCAGCACTGTACAGAGGTGAGAAAATAGCTTTATTTTTCAGTAATATCTTGTTATATTCGACTAATTGCTGACGAATTTCTTCTCTACAAATGAGTGATGTTTGTAATATATATTTTTATGCAGCCACAGATCATAGAAATAACACGTTAAAGAGATGTGTCCAAACTTACAAGAATTACGAATTTTGGCTAAGGATTAGGATTACTAAAGAGGGAATTCAGCACCGAAGCCTGTGGTTTGCTGTAACTCAGCCCCCAAGAGGAAGAATGAGGGGGATGAGGGGAGAGGAAACAGAGGGCGACCGACCGAAGAAGTCACGACAGTGTAGACACTCACCTACACTTCTACCCTGAAGGAGACCAGATGAGAGATGTGAAATGATAATGGATATGAAATGAAGGGACAGGAAATTTAGGGGATGTAATTAACCTAGCCAGCATTTGCCTGGCTACCCAGGAGAATCCCCCCGGAAGACCCATGGGTCAGGTAGGTTAGCCACGGGAATCGAACCCAGGCCTCCCAAATGTGGGCCACAGACGAAAGCAACTGAATCATCCCGCTCAGTAATTTTGGCTTAGTTCTTTAAGTGATTTGTGATAGCATAGTTTATGACAATATATACCAGGACTTCATTATTGTTGCACCAATTACAAATAATAGAAAAATGCGAATGAAGAAATGTTGGTATGACTGGATGACATTATCCAGTATGACAGTATGACTGGATGATGCTTTTTGGAGTGTTAACTTTTATCACAAGACCATAAATTCAACCCATACAACGGATGAATGCATGTTAATTGTAAAATAGATACCAGGTAAAGTATGTTATTTGTAAAGGCAGAATTGCTGCCTGTTTTATTTCATTTCCACTGATGTTGGATATCCATTAAAGAATTACTTCCTAATTATGTTCAGTGTAGTCAAGAAGATACAGTTACGACTTAATAAATTTGTAATGTGCATTAACCAATTTCACTTTCATATGCACGACAGAGCCCCATCAACCATCTGAATGCTACCCACAATAGAGGTCCATGTTATAGGGAGCCAGTACCAGCAGAAATGCTGGCTATGATTGCTGTCTACTGCAGCTCATCAATTTTCTCAGTCTTATAGTAAAACTTAGAATACAGAACTCCATGGGTGGGATTAAACATTTGTAAATGATGCTATTAATATCAGCATCACCAATGATTGATTGATAGATAGAAGGTACTACACGCCATGTAGGCCTTCAACTTGAATACTCTCATGAATCAAGAGTTTTTCTGTTCCTCGACAGATGTCTGATCCCTGAGGTAGGTAACATATGAGGAGGGTAAAATCAAAATGGATGTACCTGACCAGCTGGCTGCACAAGCTAACACCCATGTTTAACCCGTTTGCATTGTATGACGAGATGCACTTGCATGATGCTTTGTGGCATTTAAATCATATGACGAGCTGAACTCACACATGTGCACTGTTGTACATAAATGTCTACAATTTGTTCAAATTGTAGGCAATGGATGACTCTAAAATGTGTTTTCTTAGGATAACTACATAGCAAGATTCTTGAGAAATATATATATTTTTTTCCTTGCATTTCACATAGTGTTTTCCCACTAAAAAAATGTTTCTCTGTTTTCCACAGTGTTGTGTATCTCAGTAAGCAACATGACAAAAGCAGCAGTGCGAGTAATGATGAGAAGGGTTTACAAAAGCTTTTTTATGTGTTTTTTTTTTTTTTTTTTTTTTTTTTCCAGTAAATCAGATTCTGAAGAACCCCATAGTGATGAGTTATGAAAGCAGTGATCATGGAATGAAAGATTTTCCTATAAGTTAGTCAAGTGCAAATTTGAATTTTGCTTGATAGATGCCTAAACAGAAGTTTTCCTATCCTGAAGCACAGAGATGATTTATGATGGTAATTAGTTATGGGCAGGAGATTTATGAGAGTAATTATATGTGGGTGGGGTACATTTCCTTTGCATATTCACTAAACAGACTAATATCCATAATTTTTTTGCAATTTAATTGTCAACATTCCTTGCAGAACTAAGCTTCTTCAGAAGCACAAGCATATTTCAATCAATTCTAGAAGTTTATTCCACAGAGAGATTTATATAGAACTGACATTTCTTTAATTATTCTGTTCGAAATTCATCAATGAGCCAATTTTAGCACCAAATTAAGCAGAATGTTCTGGATACTAAAATTAGGCAAGTGAGTCAACCTTGTATATACTTTTCTCCACTTTCTGAAATACTTCTTTTTATTCTATAGAATGTTCTGGAGTTTTGATTCCTTGTCACTAGATGTGCTGATGTTCAGGTTTTATTCCTAATTGTTATTGTTGGTAGCTGTTTTCGATATTTTGTTCTAGTCAATGTGAAAATGCAGTACACATTAAATCGACTCTTCCTTGTGAAGCAATACTGGATTACAAATTCAATTAGAGCTACTCAAAGGGCATAACAGAGAGAATTTGGTGTTCGCAATCCTCACTAAAGAGACAATATTGGGACTGGTAAACAAATTGGAAACAACTGGATCTCTGGTGAGTGAAAAAGGCAAGCATCATTCATCTAGGCTTCCCACAATTCTTGACGTAAGAGCACAACTGGAGCAGTCACCCAAAAGATTATTAAGACGTTTGTCGCAGGAGACAGGGTACACCTAATCAATGTGTCAAGAGAGCTGCGAAAAGTGCAGGCCTAAACCCATATACGGTTAAGGTTACGGTTGTTCATCAGCTACAGGAACCAGATTTCAGGCGTTTATTGCACAAGATCCTGCCATATTGCCCATCACATGGTTCCATTTATCAGGTTATGTGATGGACCACTGGGCCATCGAAAATCTGCATGTCATCCATGAAGCACCTATGCACCGGGTTAAAATAGGAGTTTGGTGTGCAATATCTGCACAGAGAATAGTGGAGCCAATTTTTTTTAACCAGACTGTAAACACTGCAAAGTACCGACTGATTTTCATGGAGTTTGTTGAGCAACTGGACGATGTACAGTTGAATCAAGGATATTTTCAGCATGATGATGCTACATGCCATACATCAAATGAATCCATGGAACTAATTGCAAGTTTCTTTGATGACCGAATAATTTCCAGGAACCTGTGGCCACAGAGATCTCCGGATTTGACACTGCCAGACTTTTCTGTGGGGTTACTTAAAAGACAGGGTTTACGCCACACGTCCCCAGACACTGGTCAATCTGAAGCACAAATTCACACAGGAGATTCAAGCTATTGACAACAGATTCCTCCAACAAGTGGCCAGTAACATGGAATGACATGTTGAATTGTGCCTTATGTGGGATGGAGGACATTTTCAACATTTGCTATAGAGGTAAATAATCTACCAAAATTCTTCTACAGTTTAGGTATAATAAGTTGTCACTAGCAGAATTCACTTTGAAACAGTTAATGAAAGAAATATGTCAGTTCTATATAAATCACTCTGTAGTTTAATATAGATGTGATGGTTAATTTGTCTATTTTCATGTAGTAGTAACTCAATTCCTCATACTGGTTCAGCTCTTACAATAGAAGTGTTCCTTTCCATCACAAATAATACTATACCATTGCACATAAGAGTGCAACAAAGCCCAGGTTGCATTTAATTCACACACATATACTCACCTTTTTACTTTGTAATTGCAAAGCTTGTAATCATTGCTTGTTCATTATTTGTCAAAACTGAGGGAATTATGACAAAGAAGCAATATCATAAAAGTTTGCATCTCCAAACAAAACCATCAGGAGGGATCAATTTAAACCCTAAATAGAATCTGATCTATCATTTTCATAGCAAAATACATTTAACACAATTTACTGTTTGCTAAATGGTTTCTCTAGTAAGTAAAAGTAGTTAAATAATACTTACATTTCTACCCATTTTCTTGACAATATTTGAGTGGAGTTTGTCCATGAAAGGCAAAGAATACAATTTCTTGGGCTCAGAAGGTTTGGCTGGTACAGTTGCTACCACTTCATCATCGTCATCATCAATGTCTATTGCTGTTGTCTCTGCTGCTCCTGCTACTTCTTTTGCCCCTGCTGTTGCTTTTGCTTCCGCTGCTTCTGCTGCCTCCGTTGCTGCTGCAGAAGCTGCCACAACTCGTTCAATTGCCAGGTCCACATTTGTTATCTGTTTGGGAGTAACAGGTTTTGGAGGGCTTGCCACATCCGCTTTGGATGTGTCAGTTTTTGCGGAATTATTTGATGCCTTCTCCGTGGATTGTGAAGCATCTTTATCTGCAGGTGCTGCTTTAGAGTCAACATGCGATGATGCCTCTTCTTTCTTGCTCGAGTCCGTCACTTTATCACCAGCACTAACTGCTTCTTTACTTTCACTCTCTGGTTCCACATTGTCTTTGCTCTCTGGTTCCACATTGTCTTTGCTCTCTGGTTGCAAAGGTTTATCACTATCATGAACTGAGCCAACGTCTGCATCATTGTCACCAATTTCACTACTTAACTGTAAGCGAGGTTTCTTTGTTTCACTAACCTCAATTGGTTCACTAAGGCGTTTACTTGCGGTCCTAATCACTTCCCCATTAGCTTCTTTGCCTGCATCACTATTATTACTGTCTTCAGTCACAAATGTATCTTCTTTGTCTACCTTCGTCCTTTTTACTTCTACTATAACTTCGTTTTCCGATGCCAGCCTCTTTGCTCCAGGTGTGTCCGCTGAAAATTAATTCATAAGATTAAAACTATGAACAAGTAACATCAAATATCTTCAAATGTAGTCTTAAAAAAGTAATTGGAAAGTTATTTTCTAAACCTATCATTTACCAAAATTCAAGAGTACTACAGAAAAACTGACTAAATCCCCTCAACCACAAAAATTCAATAATTTTTTTTAAAGCTTTCATTCAAAAACCAGGATATAAAATAGTTTGTCCTTCTACCATTTAAACATTCAAACATGAGATTTAAGCAGATCTGTAAGGTGAAATTTTAAAACTTAAAACCCCTTACTCATATTTTCTTATACTTTTGCACTTTAAAGTGCTTCTTACAATCACATTTTTGATCAATTTATTTTTACATCTTCACATGGATAAAGAGATATGAAGAATGTTTTCAATACATCAGCTATACCTGGAGTAATGTCCAATTTATATTCAAGAAATTAAAAGTTTTACATGCATCATTTCCTTTTCTAGGAAGAGTTTAACTTTATAAACTTTTGACTGAAAAGAATTATTTTTGAAAAAGAATATGCAGTGTTTAAAAGTTAAAAACTCCTTTATTCAAGCCAAACTCGTTTAAAAAGCAGCAACAAATATACCAGAGATCCAATTTCTGGTTCAAATGTACTATTTTAAAAGAAAACGGGATCTCTGTGACGTACGTGTATGCACGCTTGTAAACAAAGACAAAAGTCAGTTGAACACCAATCTTGGCATATATGTTTGCACCTTACATAGAACCAACACTAAGGTTTGAATGATAATCCTCCTTCCCAAACTACCCCTTACATAAAAAAATGTTGATCTAAAAATGGTTCAAATCATTTTGATTAAAAATACCTACAGTTTTAAGTTATTTTTAAGACAAATGAAATCATATCTTGAATTTTTTGGAAGTAACCTTTGAATTCCTTTCATTCTGAATGAGTTTAGTGTAATTGGTAGACTAACATTTCCACTTATAATTTAATTCCAGGTATTTTGTACATGAAATAGTACACTTATTTAATTTTGAAACAGTATTATCTTTTACAGCCAATGGACCGTCACTCATCCCGGAATTTCTCAGATCAGGAAACCTCTGATCCTCAACCTGTTGCCTATGGTCCTTGAAGTTGCACGATTCAGAAGACTGTATGTTCCACTTAAGGACATACAGGAATTCATTATCTTTAAGAGCACAATGCTCACAAACATGGAACCATGTATACTCAATTGAATACAGTTTTTAATATTCAGAATTAATTTATTACACTGGTAAAAATTCATTTAAATTTGAATATATATAAGACTCACAGAATCAGTTCAAATTTCTGTGTTAAGTCAAGTACACCATCTGGTCAAAACACTTAGCATAGCACAGGCCACACAGCTTGCTCTTACACTTCATGTTCTTGTTTTTACGATCCTTGCCCCCTACTATTTGATGTGTTTTATGTACCCTACCTGTTTAGTGCATGTGTTGCTCCTTTCCTTGATAGTGTATATTGAGATTAGGGTTCTTCTGCTAGTTTCAAAAGAAATTCTTATTTACTTATTTTTCTCTGCGAGAATCCAGTATTGATTCCATGTATTGTTTCCAGCTAGATTCACTACTTTTAAGAAAACATTAATTGGCAACTGCTGGCAAGCAAACTTTACTGTGAGTGAGCAACACATTTGATCTAAAATATCCATGATGCAATTTATGGACTTACAGTAGCTACTAACAGTTTGTCAGTTTCTTCCGAGTTTCTTGATCCGCTTTTCACAGACTGATACAGTAACTTTAACATATTCTTGACATTTTCTTGATATGACGTGACAGTATCATCATCAGATTTGTACAAGATGGTGTTGTACAAAGATCCAGCAGCAGAAAAGAGAACCTATTTTTTGCACTTTCTTCAATGTGGCAACCATGGTTGTGTTCTAATGTTTCAAATAATCCACAAGATAGAGTGAAAAAAATTGTAGCAACTAAAATTTTTTTCCTTTTGAAGTGAAATGTTTAGTCAACTGTGTGACAAAGTGCTACATGTTAAGTGACCATTCATCATGTTTTCCCAAATAAGAAAACCTATTCATCATACTTCTTGTTTCCAGCTCTGTGGCACGCCAAAGCTTCAAACCATACGTATCTGGTTTATTACTCTGAACAAAGCAACATCAAGTCTTGCATGCATACAGCTGCTTATAGTAATAACTGTATCTGGTTTGTAGCTTATTATGAAATTGTGCACAAATGAACTACAAATTGGAGGGCAGCTGCAGAAACATTAGTCTTCAGTCTCTTGTTTCAGCAACCTCATGATTTCAGCAAATCTGTTTTTTCCCCATTATGAGAGTAAAATGAGGTTCCCCATAGCTGTGAGCAAGTTCTATCCTGTATGTTGTCCACAGGCATATACATTATAGCTATAGCTGCCTCAATCTGATCTAAGTCAAGAACCCAAGAACTGTTCTGAAGAGTTATTCATGGACTCGTAATTTCAATGCAGTCCTTTATATTTTGGAGAACATAAGCATCCATCAATGCTTGCTATGTATAGGTTCTTTGTGTGTTCTGTAGGCACTGGCCATTATATCATTACACTATGGCACCTGCATCTTCCAGGTATATTTCCTGGTTCAATTCTTGTTCACACTAGTCAACTGTATACTTAGTCCTTCCCACAGCATTACTGTCATTATCGTACATTTCAATGACTAAATGTGTTCTTTGCCTTTGAGTCAACTATGGAAATAATTTTCAACATTTCATCATCTCACAGATATTCAACAGTAATTTCTGATGTGACATGAGGTTATCACTTGCGAAATCAGTGCATTTGCTTCCATCTAAGTACACTATTTTCATCAAAACTGGTAAAGAGTCGTCGGTTAGTGATATCCAAACAAAATCTGCGAGTGGGATATATAAATTTCGACCGGAGATGAGTACAAAATTTGCCGTGAACTGTAAGAAGCAAAATAATCGTAGATTGACTTCCATTTCCTTTTCACTTTATTGTTAGTTTTGCAGAATTATGAGTTTGGGTGAAGGGTTTAGAGAGGTCGATTACTTCAAGCTCAACCATCGTCATACAATGCTCATGCAGAAACTATGCTGAATAATTTGTCAAGATTAAGTAGCGATAATTCAAGTATAGTGTATCATAGTCCTTAAACAACAGAATATAGTTTATTGCTTGCATTACTATGAACGTAAGTACTCAATGACTACATACAGTAATTAGAGGAATGCCATTCCAACCAAAAATTTAATATCCTGATTTCACCAAGTGCTCCAAAGAATTAAGAACTCTGCCGGCACATGTGTGAACAGCACGTCTAAAAATACGTCTGCTAACTACCAAACTTTACATTTAAGTTCTGTATCTTTAACGGATGCCATACAAAGATTTTCATGAAAAATGTAGTTCAAACTAGGCCTTGAATGGAAAATGTTTCATTACTTTTGACTTACTCGAAACTGACTTAATTTAATTAAATTTTAATATTACATATGGTTTCCTACAATCTTATGTTAAGAAGAGTTGGAACTTTAAACACAAGAAAGTAGACTGTGAAAACACAATATTGTTACAGCATTAACCACTTCCAAAATATATATATATATATATTTCCAAGTATTGTAATCATCACTTGTTTCTTGGATAGAGAATATAATTTCGAAGACAGCACAGAGAGCGATCTACTGTTTCAAGTCCCATCGATTCCCTCCCAGAAATGAGGTTGAGACCTCACAAAAAAGGGTCAAGTTATTTTTTCCCTCCCTATTTTCTAGTATTCAAATAAAGTGTATCCCGATCCACAACTAGCTGAACCGCATGATTTTCAGCCACACTACACAGACCTCGGACTGTCAATGATATTAACTGAAATAATCAACACCCTTGACGTTTTTAAAAATAATTTCCATTAATCAGTTAATCAAAATGCTATACATTAAGATGTTCAGAAGTACTGTAACACGTTGCATTGCTGTATTGCGATGGACTGATCTGTCCATTATCTAATTGTTCAATTTTGTTCTCAAATATGCACTTCCATTTTTTATATAAATCTTTTTAGTATTGGCTGTCTGGATTGCGAAGAATTTGTTAATTTTGCTGCCTGTACTTTGAATAAAGCATCTAAAAATACAATATGTTGGGGTATGTGTAAAAGCAATTGAATTTTGCATGGCAGCTTTAACACTCTTCCAAGTGCAGTAGCACTTTTTTCAGCCCATAGAATTGGTGGGAAAGAGGCATCGTCATCAATGTAATTGTTAATCACAGAATTCTCTCACTTTTTCGCAGTTAGGCATTTGCGACGTGAAATGGTGGACGAAACATCTCGGAAGTTGGATGGGTCCTAAATCCAAACATGTGCCTTAGAAATTTAGCAATATCAGAGTTTAGGTCACAAACCAAAACTCTGGCCACCCTTGGCCAAGTTGTAATCGGCAACATTTGATATTGATGTTTGGGAAACCCGACCTGACTGCAGTATGAATAGCTGCCTCAAAAACTGCAACAACTTGATGGCTTTAAGATTGAGTTTTGTGCATTCTCATAATAATAGAGACAGTGAAGTAACATATGCCTTTGTCAATTTGTTACTTTACATGAAAACCAATGGGATAGAGTACTGTCACCCAAACGTCGGAACTCCCTTAGACCCGGCTGGCAGCGGCAGCAGGAGATGGAGGCATTTGGACACACCCACCCATTAATTAAAGTCACTAACTGAAGGGATGATTATGAGAGGGATTGCGGGCCACTGAGCCGTCTCTTTACCCTCCCCTTAGATTCTCGAACGTACGGGATATTTCATCTAATACAGAACATTCTAAATTGGCCAGCTGACCCTATATAAGCAACACGTCGGGCTGGAGGAAAGTCAGTCAGTCAGTGCTTGACGAGCTAGTGAACGGACGAGAAGACTGTACATGCGTCGGAGGAGTTTACGTAATTGCGAGGGCAAAGTGGAATTGTAACGGACGTACTGGTGAACCGTAATTGTGTGCATTACGTAATTCTGTTGAATTGGCAAGTGTTTAACTGTAAGTCGGTGGAAATAAAGAACATTTTTGAGTGGTGTAATTGGACTTTTCATTTCACGAACCCACAAAGTCACACTGGTGTCAGGAAGCGGGGCAACATCACCGAACATTACAACCATGGACGCCACATTGGAAAAGATTTTGGAGAAGATGATGGAAATGAAGGCGGAATTGACTGAAATAAAGACGGCGAATGAAAACATCACTGAAAAAACAGAAGCGGCAAATAACAGCCTGGCCGCGAAGCTGGAGACTACAAATAACAACCTGGCCGCGGAACTGAAACTAATGAAGACGGCTAACGACAACATTACCGAGAAGATGGAAGAAATGAAGGCCGAGTTAACCACAGAAATGAGAGCAGCGAATGGCAGTCTGGCCACGGAAATGAAGGCGGCGAACGAGGCTCTCGCCGCAAAGTTTAAAGAACAGTTGGCCGGCGTAAAAGAGGACGTCACAGAGTTAGGCGAGTGCGTCGAAGACCTGGCGAGCCGCGTTAATGAGCTGGAAGGAAAGGCCGACAACAGCGTCAAGTCCCTGAGCGCCATGGTGGAGGACGTCGTCGGCAGGACGTTGAAGGATTTGAAGGCCAACGCACCAGGACGCGATACAACATCGGAGCGCGTCAAACCTCCGAAATATGACGGCGCGTCAACATTTGAGGTCTTCCGCCGCCAGTTCGACACAGTGGTCAAGCACTACAGATGGTCACCGGAGGAGGCCACACAGATAGTAGCCAACCTCCAGGGACGGGCCGCGGAAGTCCTAAACGCGGTGCACACAATGGCGGCGCCCAAGGACATCTGGGAGGCCCTGGAGAATCGTTTCGGGAACCACCGCTTAGCCGCAGCGTACCGCAGCCAGCTAAAGGCAAGGTCACAGCAGCCGGGGGTGACGCTGCAAGAGTTCGCCCTGGCAGTTGAACAACTAGCAAGCAAGGCCCTAGTCGACCTCCCACCAGAGTTCGTATCCCGGGAAGCCGCTTACAACTTTGTCGACGGGGTACGGGACACGGAGATTCGTCAGCGCCTAATGCTCGGCGATTATAAAACCATCCACGAGGCGCTGACAGCAGCATTAAGGATGGAGGCGGCCAAAGTAATAGCTATCCCGACGTCGAGAACGAGGAGTGTCCGCTACACCGGAGAGAGAAGGCCAACCGAGGGACGCCGGCAAACACCTAGTGGCCTGTGTTGGGGGTGTGGACAGCCCGGACACCTGCAGAGAGACTGTCCACACCAGGAAGGGCAGCTGGAAGAACGAGTAAGGCCCGGCGTGGAGAGGGGCACGTCGGCGCCATCACCACCATCCCCTCGAGTGACACTGCGCGTCGTCAGCCGGCGTATGGATGACAACCTCATCGCGGACGGTTGGGTAAGAGGAAAGCCGTGCCGCGTGCTGGTGGACACTGGGGCAGTCGTGACCATCATCAGACCTGACGTGGCGAAGGGTTTGCCGACGAGGAAGCCAAGCCGACCATACGAGCTTGTCACGGCATCGGGCGACATCTTGCCTGTGGAGAAGGAGGCCCTGCTGTAGCTGACCTTGGGGCGGAGTGCCGTGCGTCTGTGGGTGTTCGTCGCGAAGGTGGCTGAGGAGGTGATTCTGGGACTGGACGCCCTCAGGAGCCACGAGGCGACGGTCGACGTCGGCAGGAAAGTCCTGCGGCTCAACGGAGAAAAGGTTATACTCCGTCAACCCGAAGAGCACCTTGGAATCTGCAGGGTCGTCTTGAACGAAGACGTGGTTGTCCCTGCGAGGAGCGAGGTGATGGTGACGGCGCGCCCAGAAGGCCAGACAGCAGGTTGGGTCCAGAGGCTGCAGGAGTACGACTTCACCTCGGAACATCGTAGAGGGAAGAGCCACGGTAACGCTGAAGCCATGTCCCGAACACCCAGTCCAGAAGAGTGCGGCCAGTGCACAAGAGTGGAGGAGGAGCATGCCGCCGCAGTCCGAGTAGTCACGGCAGTGCCTGCGGATGGCTGGGATAGCGCAGGCCTGAGGAGGGAGCAGCGGGCGGACGCAGACTTGGGGCCACTCTTGAGGGAAGTGGAGGCAGGGACAAGACCAACCTGGGAGGACATCGCACCGAGGAGCGCCACCTACAAGTCGTACTGGGCCCAATGGGACTCGCTGAAGACCAGAGAGGGCGTGCTGTTCCGGGTATGGGAATCACCTGATGGGAAGACGCAGAGAGAACAGTTGGTACTTCTCCGGAGTAAGATCCCGGAAGTCTTGGAGGAAGTGCACGCCGGTACTTCGGGAGGACACCTGGGAGCGAACCGAACGATTGACAAACTACGGCAGCGCTACTACTGGCTGAGACTCCGAGCAGATGCTGAGAGATGGTGCCGTCAGTATCACGTGTGCGCGGCGAGTCGTGGCCCCCAGACTAGGAGCCGGGGTCGCATGCAGCAGTACAACGTCGGAGCGCCATTCGAACGGATCGCCGTTGACATTGCTGGACCGTTCCCAGATTCTGACCGAGGCAACAAGTACCTAATGGTGGTCGTGGACTACTTCACCAAGTGGCCGGAGGTGTATGCCATCCCAAACAAAGAGGCAAAGACTATCACCGACTGCCTCGTGGAGCAAGAGTTCTGTCGATTTGGGGTGCTGTTAGAGCTACACAGTGACCAGGGTACCAACTTTGAGTCCAACCTAATGAAGGAGGCACTACAAAGGCTTAGGGTGAACAAGACCCGCACGACGCCTCTACATCCCCAGTCCGATGGCATGGTCGAAAGATACATCTAGACCTTAGAGGAACAACTGAGGAAGGTCGTGGCCAGCCATCAGCGAGACTGGGACGTCAAGGTGCCACTGTTCTTGCTGGCCTACCGCTCGTCTACACACGACACAACTGGGATGACGCCAGCTAGCTTAGGGTTCGGCCGAGAGTTACGCCTCCCTTGTGACCTGGCTTTTGGAAGCCCTCCGGAAGCGAAACAGCCAGCGACCGAGTATGTGGAGAACTTGGTGGACCATCTCCACATGCACGAGATGGTTCGCCAGAACCTCCAGAAGGCGAGCGACCGCATGAAGACGAGGTATGACAGGCATGCCAACAGCCAAGGGTTCCAGCAAGGTGACCTGGTCTGGTTGAACCGTGCTACGCGGACCAAGGGACGCTGCCCGAAGCTTCAGCAGCCATGGCAAGGGCCGTACCGGGTGGTGAAGAGGATTAGCGACGTGGTCTACCGCATCCAGAAGGTTCCCCGAGGGAAGATGTTGGTGGTACACCTGGATCGCCTGGTACGCTACGATGGTGCTGTTCGGGACGACCAGCAGTGTCACCCAAACGTCGGAACTCCCTATAGACCCGGCTGGCAGCGGCAGCAGGAGACGGAGGCGTTCGGACACACCCACCCATTAATTTAAGTCACTAACTGAAGGGATGATTAGGAGAGGGATTGCGGGCCACTGAGCCGTCTCTTTACCCTCCCCTTAGGTTCTCGAACGTACGGGATATTTCATCTAATCCAGAACATTCTAGATTGGCCAGCTGACCCTATATAAGCAACACGTCGGGCTGGTGGAAAGTCAGTTAGTCAGTGCTTGACGAGCTAGTGAACGGACGAGAAGACTGCACGTGCGTCGGAGGAGTTTACGTAATTGTGAGAGCAAAGTGGATTTGTAACGGACGTACTGGTGAATCGTAATTGTGTGCATTACGTAATTCTGTGTAATTGGCAAGTGTTTAACTGTAAGTCGGTGGAAATAAAGAACATTTTTTGAGTGCTGTAATTGGACTTTTCATTTCACGAACCCACAAAGTCACAGTACTATCCATCTCTCACACTGCAAAGTGAACATCTTTGGGGCAATATTAGAATGTCCCGTCATCAGACACTCTGCGGAGCACAGTATGTTAAAGTTGGATAGTTCCTCTATGCTATTCACCTGTTGTTTCGATTTCAGTGGTACTTAATACACTTTGCACATCCTCTGTAGTTGTGGGTAGTGGAGGCCTTACTTTTCTACTCGCACTGTTAATTCCTCTCGTTATGCACTGAACATCTGTGGTAGTAAGAAAATGTAATTGTTCTTGGCTTATCTCTTTCTGAAGGAGATTTCATGGATGGTCACATATCTTCAACTACTTTCCTTTTAATACTATTTCTAATGATCTGTCTATTTAATTTTGCATCACTTTTACAATCATGATCATGTTGCACATTTTGTTCCACGATTTACTTCATTGTTTGAATCAGCTTTTAGAAAGCACTTACAGCCTTTGAATACACACATCCACCTAACTCCATCCTTCAATATTTTTTGGAAGCTAAATTTATAGTTTCCTAGTAGAATCACTTCCTTGCGCCTTTCACTTATAATTTTTTCCACGTTTGCCATTGTTTAAACACACATCCATCTAAACTCCAGTGCACTGCTACATTGAATGTACAGGCCAAGGATATTGTAGGTGACCGAATCGATTGGCGTCTTTACTATCGACTTGGATAGTAGGTATTATCAACACAAAACTTGGACAAAGTCAACGTGTAGGAGGGAATCGGAATATTTAATTCTAGTAGTGTCTTTTCACATGGAGGGAATCGGCGTGTTTACAATTATGCTTCGGAGGCAATCGAGGGACAAAAATTGACCGCGAGAGGCAGTTGGTAGTCACTCTACTTTTTAAACACCAGACTGCATGGCAGAAAAACTTTAAAGACGGTTCCAAACAATTTAGTTCACACTTAACTGAAGTATTGCCAACCTTACAATGGGAATAGTTTCAAATCTTGTTGTTAAACAACACAGTCTGATTTTTAAAAGATAAGCGATGGTCATCTGTTTTTCCACGTGGGGAGCTGCAATGTTGCAGACAAGGAGACAGCAAGTTGCGCATCTCCCCTACCCCTCTTTACTCTATGAATATTGAAGCATATAAACAAGCGTTCGAGGTTATCTCACCTCAACAAAAACATGCATATTTAATCTGTATTAGCCTATTTTAAGAACAAAAATAAGCTGCTCTCTATATACATTCACTGCATTGTAGCGTCTTCACAGTTGTGGATATCTTTTAAATAACTTATTAACGACTCTGTCAATTAAGAGTGATATCAGTGCTGCTGATGTGCTGGAATTTTAACCCACAAGAGCTCATGGTCATATTCCATGTCTTCGTGATAGTTCCCAGTTTTTTTTCTCCCCCTGAAGAGCAGGAGGGATCAACAAAATCATGCAATGTAACAGCATGACTAATAATAAAGTGGTCACCTTTTCCTATAGGTCCTTTTCTGGTGCTTTCAAGTCTGTCGTCAGTCCACCCCTTTGACACAGCATGGCCGGCATTTGTCCAGGTTTCATCCAACCAAACTATCTCACACAAGTTCTTATTCAGTGTTTTTCTTAAACAAAGCTCTTACTGCCACAATATCTCATTTTTTAGTATCAGTTTTCTATTTATTTTTTGAGCTCAAATTCCAGATCAGGAGGACTTTGTCCAAAGGACTAAGGTTTCCTTCTTTAAGAGAAGAAAGAAGCTTACATGTGGTAGGACGTTCCTTTCAGATGTAACAGTTCACAAACGTGCCTTCTTATGGCATCTAATTGAAAACTATGGAGATGCTCTTGGTCTCTGTTTTCCAGGAGTTAGAATTCCTGATGGACCTGGCTGTAGCTGCTTCTCTTTAGAGGTTCTAGAATCAGTCACCTCCCTTATTTTAAGGACACACGCACTCCTTTTTTCTTACTTGGTTGAAAGGCATAAGCGGTTCATTGAGAAGAAGCAAATGCTCCTCTTCCTATTCAAAGAATTCCCTAAGAGAACAAATTGTCTAGCTTAGCTGTACAATGTATGTAAGCTGATCTTTCTCTTGGACCATGAATCCTCGATCTACCTCTAATCCTTCTGTATCTAAGCCTTGCTTCCATAACTTTTTAATAGGCTTTAGCTAAGACAACACACAAGGCAACTGAATGCTCAAGCAAACTCTCACACACAACTAGCGATAACTGAGGAATAGGTGATTCAACAGTGTAACCAATATGGCAATGTTAGTTTACGTTTCCATAGCAACAACCTTCCCTTCTGACCCTCCACGTCCCTTGCTTGACAGCTGTCGTGTATCTTCTTTTGAAAATCAGACTAGTTGGTTGAATCACTTCCCAGCGCTTAACATCATATTGCAATGTATTTCATGGAAAATTGTTTTGCAAGAGAAATGGATCACTAATGTAAGCACCAAACAATTTCTAACACCACACACTGAACACACAAAACGGCATTTACTTTAAACACAACAGTTGATGTTTTGCAAGACCTGTTCTGGCGACGTTATTCATGCAAAGTTTCTGGCCTCGCCGATATAAGATTATCCCATGCACAAAATCCTGTTGTACCTGTCATTAAGTAAATAATTGGAGCTGTAACTTCCGCTCCGCAAGTCTTCGGTTTGTAACGGTTATTTCATATTTTTCAAATATTTAAAAATTTGTTCTGAATTGTTCTGGAAAAAGTAATTTGTACAAAATAGGAAATGTGAAACTGGGTAGACTATGGAATGATACAATGCAAGTTGAATATTACATAATAGTGTTGCTATTGGTAATTACAATAATGCGATTACGTAGTGTGGTGACGTGGACCAATAAAACAAAAGTAATTTAGTTGTTCTAGAAACAATGTGTGCAGAGAACCCAGAATAATTGGACAGCTTAGCGTCACTTGGCAAACAATGGTCCTGAGAGTAAGACGTGCTTTTTTTGATGTCGCTCTGCAGGTTTGCAGAAAAACGTTTTAGTTCTGAATGCATTTGTGTTGCACTAGTGGCGTGTGACAAACTTAAAGTTCATCGATGCAACAACAATTATCTGTGAAAGGGCAGAATCTACGGCATTTAAAACTGTAACAGAATTTATTAATGGTTTTGCGGAATAAATTCCACAATATTTAAAGGAGAAGAACTGTTGTTATTTCCCAATAATTACAGCATAAAATACTTTCACTCCGATACTACGACCAGAGATAGGACTCATTGCTCCAGAGCGCCGAGGCATCTACAAGAATTCTACCAGATCACCAAAGATGAGGGTAATTAATCACCCATCGTCACGCCTTTTGCAAAATATTCCGTTGCAAAATGATCACCACAACGCGAGGCTTCTAGAACGTCGATTTTGACCATCACGCATTTTGCAACTCACAATAATTTTCGGTTGCAAGTTATATACATATACTTGCATAAAGATGCCTAAGTGTAGATGATTTTGACATGTTCAAAATTAAGTATCGAGGGTTTATTAAGTTTCACAAAAGCACTTCCTTCAAATGAAATTAAACAGCAATTACACAATGCATATGGGGAAGCATTCACCTCATATCCCATCATAAAACAATGATCCAAACCTTCTCAAATGGGTTGAGACAGCATTGAAGACAAGGTCGGCATTGGGAGTGCTCATTCCTGAAACATCGCTCTTGTGGAAGAAGAGAAATTTATGGAAGACCAGTAGCTCAAAGTTAAAGAAGGAAGATTGTGTCATTAAACCAACAGTCGAAATTCTTTATGAACACTTAATCTTAAACAAGATCAGTGCCAGACGGGTGCCTAGAGTTCTTTTCTCAGTAACAACTGATCTGTTATCATGTTCTGCCATGGTAACGAGAGAGAAGTTATGTAACATTTAGTTACACGAAATTGCGGTCCTTTGTTCCAAAGACAATACATGGAGTTGAGTAAACCTGACCAAAATCATGGGACTGAAGACTTCATAGACCTCAAGGAGAGGAACACAGTACAGATGTATTTTTATATCTTGACAGATGCAGAGAGATGCGCAGTGGTATCTGGACGAGTCCACTTCAGAAGGTTGCAACTGGAAAGGGAAGGTCAGTTGCGTATCAGTTGCAAGCACGTAAACAAGTGCAGAGCTAATCAACAATACTACAGCTTGTTTAAAAATATGTGTCTCTCTTGGTTCCAAGAGAGAATTTAGAAATGACGCCTCCTAGCAGCACATTATGAAATAAAGTGCTACATTTAAAAACACGAGAAGAATAGAAGTCTATAGATTTATAAAGGAACAATGGTCCGGGTGTGCTATAAAAATCTGGGAAAAGGTATCTGAGACAACAGTTGTGTCTGAAAGCAGCTTAGGTGCGTTATCAAGGAAAGAAAAGTCATTGGTGCTAGTGCAACAACATCCTTCTCCATACCCAGTAAACAAACATTAAGAACATGCACAAAATCTAATTTGGATGTTTTAATTCAGAAGTAATTAGGCAAACTGTGGTTAATTTTTAAAACACAGAAAAACAAACACCAACTCTGAAGAAAGTGCTTATGAAGCTTCAAAATTCCACTAACTTCCGAGGCAGTTTCTGAACATTAAGAAGAGGTCTTTTGAAGTTAGGATTTATGTGGGGAAAAAACTAAGCGTCAAAGACAAATTTCAATCGAACATCATACAATACGTACAAAAAGGCTTAAGTATTTATGAAATATTCAGAAATATCACAGTGAAGTTTATATGGATGAAACTTATATCAATACAGCACATTATATCAATACAGCACTTATATCAATACAGTACATTACTAGACCACATGGTTGGAGTGAAATTCGTTACAGGGACTCTGCAGCGATGTCGAAAGGCCGACAGTTATCATGTCTGCTGGAAGAGTACAGGGTTTTGTTCCAAATGGCTATGTACTATATATACAAACATAATTTGTTCCTTAATATTCGCGTATCTAATAAGAAATGATAATTTTCTTATAAATTGTCCAGGATCGCGATTTCATGTAAAACTTTTACACATCTTCAGCCGGAAACAACAAAGCTGTCACCATCGTTACGAACGCTAGATGTTGATGTGTTCCTGTTAGTACTACCAAAATCTGAAAATAAAACAAATTTAAAAACAGAATCGACTGCTTGTATTTCAAAATTCATTACACGATGCTTGTTTTTAAAACAAATATATTTTCCCAAACCATTAAATCTATCAGACCATTTAATTGTTTTAATAATTTAATTTCTGGATTTATTTCATGGTTAAATGACCAAAAATGGCCAGCTACGGCAGATTTATCAGTCTGTTTATACTTAATGTTACTAAAATGTTCTTTCATTCTGGTTTCTAAGTATGTCTTTCCAATATAAACTTTATCATAATAGAAACAATTAAACTGATAAATACCAGATTTTTATTATTAGGAATTTTATCTTTTTTAGAGAAATGCAATAAATTTTTAATACTATATTTTGAGGAACTAAAGTTATACGAAACTCTTTAAAAAAAATTTGAAAATATTTATTAACCCAAGGATGGTAAGTAAATTGTTTAAAATAATAATCGTCTTTTATTTTTCTAAGAGTAGAAATATTAACAGTTTTTTGATATTGGAATTTTTCAATTTTTTATTTATAAAGTCTTTATTAAAACCATTAATTAAAGAAATATTAATATGTTTATATTCTTTATTAAATTCATCCTTATTCAGGGGTATACTTATTAATCTATAAATCAAACTACTGAAACAGCAAATTTACATCAAAAAGCGTTAAAATTTATTTTATGTAATTAATAATATGAGTAGACTTCCTATAAATACCAAAGTTTAATTTATTATTATGCTTAGATCTAGAAAAGGAAGAAATCCATTAATTTCAGTTTCTAATGTAAATTTTATAGCTTTATCTTGCACATTTAGTAATTTTAAAGCATCGTTTATGAGTTTATCAGGAACAATTGCAAAAATATCATCAACATATCTATACCAAACTTTAAAAATTAAAGGGAATGCTTTTGTGACTTTTATTTCAAAAAAACTAAAAAAAAGATCAGCAAGAAAAGGTGAAAGAGAATTACGCATTGCTAAGCCGGAAGTTTGTTGAAAAAATTCACCATTAAAAGTGAAAAATATTTGATCAGAACAAAATTTAGTAAGTTTAGCAAAATCAACTATTAAGTACTCATGTAAATTTATTGAATTAACAAATTTTTTACACAAATTAAAAGTTTTTTCTCTGGGAATACTAGGAAATAAGGCAGTTACATCAAAAGAAACAAGTTTATCAGTTTTATATAAACTAACATTGTGAATCATTTTAACTAACTCAAAAGAAATTTTAATACTTAAACTCAAATTTATCAAAATTACTAAATTTTTTATGTAACCATTTAGCTAAATTATAAGTTGGTGAATTTATACAATTTACAATAGGTCTCATTTTATTTCCAGGTTTATGAATTTTAGGCAGAGCATAAATTCTAGGTAAAATAGGGTTACTTACTTTTACTAAATTGTTTTTCTTTATTTGATATAATTTTCACTTCATTAAGCATTTTATTAAAATTTAAAATAAGATATTTTAAAGGGTTCTTATATTAATTTTTATGAAATCTTCACCTTGAAGTAAATGTTTTACTCTATTAATATAATTGGATTTATCTAAAATTACAATTATATTACCTTTATCTGCTTCGTGAAAATTAAATCTTTATGATTTAATGATATCTTTATTATTATTATTATTATTATTATTATTATTATTATTATTATTATTATTATTATTATTATTATTATTATTATTATTATTATTATTATTATTATTATTATTATTATTATTATTATTATTATTTCTCTTAGGTTGGTATTTATCTAAATTTTGTAATATTTTGCTACATTTCAATTTAATCAGTGGTTTATTATTTTCACTTGAATCTTGACTAGAAATTTCTATATCTGCAATATAATCATCTATATTCTTTGAAAAATTTACATATGTTTTTAAACCTTGATTTTAAAAATTTAACTTTTTTTCATTAAGGTTACAATTTGATAAATTAACATTCTTTATTATTTTTAATAACTGGGTTTAATTTATTTTGTTTCAAACACAAATTATATAATTTGTTTTTAAATTTAGCAGTTTTATTTTTCATTTTTAAATTACGAATATGAAATAATAAGCATTCTAAACTAAGCCAAATTGAATTACCTAAAATCCTTGTTAATTTTAGATGCAAATCATATAATTTAAGTTCAATATTATTTAACTCTTTAAAAAGTAAACTTCTTTCAACTTGAATTACTTTTTTCCCCCCTGCAGCTTTTTTATGAATACTATCATAAAATTTAATAGTTTTTCTAACAAAGATAGTAATTACCTTATGTTTTAAACAAAGATTTAGAAAACGAACATCTGCAAGAATGAGTTTTTTTCTTTTGAAGTTTTAAATATAATTTAATTTCGGATTTAGTATCCATAAAATTTAAATTAAATGCATGTATGTTATTATAAGCGAAATTGTCCATAGTAACCTAAAAGCGAAAGGAGCGACAACAAAATGCTTCAATTTAGAAACTAACAAATATGGAGCTAGTAACAGTGAAGCAAATATGGAGCTATTAACAGTGAAGCAAACAAATATATACAATATAACCACTTGCCTATGTACTATTCAAAATCCAAGAAAAACTTGGAGATTACCTCCAAAGTAAGAATTACAACTTAGCTAATAACAGCTGCAATACTGGTTGAGAGCGACATTTGTTTTTAGACAGCTTGTGCACCACACTCCCCACTCGTAATCTTACGCATGTGACACATTATAGCGATAGGTGCACTCATCCCTACCGTGCACGATTTCTGTCAAGATAAAATAATACTGGAGAGCACTATGTTGCCTATTGCACAGACTACGTGTTTCTATCAAAGAGAAAGCTGAGTAGAGGTATGCGGCTTCTTCATGACAGTGCATCTATGCACACAGATATGCTGTGAGAAAATATGGCTAGCCAAGATCTAGCTCCCGAGGAAGGCCGAAGAAGAGATGGATATTGTTTATGCTGATTTTGCAAACAACACTTCTACTTTGGGGAAGGTAAGATGTTAATTCACCTATGTGAGAAATGTATTGCAATAAAGAGCGATTATATTGGAAAGTGAAATACTGTTTTAGTCTTTATCATACCTAGAAAATGGTAACGACGGAAACTTATGGATCCACCCTGCAATTAACACAGCTACACCATATCCTTCCTTGTAGTTATTTAAAACAGAGTAACCAGAGAGGCCTATAATGGGGAATAGGTTTGGGGGATTCTGAAGCACATGGTCATAAAAACCAAATATCTTGAACTAAGTTGGAAGACGTGGCAACATCTGGAAGAGTGCGCCAAAACCTGATGTATCATACAACATTTTGCTGCTGGAGTTACGAGAAATAATGTCATTCCACGGAAGCGATATTATGTATCCAAAACCTGACTGGGAGAGAGCAGTTAATAACCACAAAAAATCAAACCTCTGCTGAGAAACCACAAAAAAAAAATCAACCTCTCCTGTGGAGAAAAAAATATCACAAGTTTTGGGGTTTTTTATCTTATTATTCCACATAACTTCAGTTTCGTCTAACCCTTTTGCAACTACAATGAAATGTGTTAAGTTAACTATCCCTGCAAAAGTTTACCCTAATTAACACAACTTGAAATACTTTTAAAACGATAAACCCGTAATTTTCATTTCACTTGGTTTTCGTGACATAGCGGCGCATTGGAATAAGAGCGAATCATCTCCTTTGGACGCTTCGCTAGCTGGGAGTTCGAACACAAGACTTCTCCAGTCTCTCTCATTACGGCTCATTGACTTCATAGCCGAACTCGTAGAACACGACTTATTAAGCCGTTAGAATGTTCCGAAGTTCTAGAATATTCGGGATGTAGGGAGAGATTCTGATTATCTCTCGAAGAAGCTGAGCGCTACTTATAGCGCTGAATCATTGCTGGCTAACTGGCGCCTGATAGCTCAAGCCGCAACTGTATTAAAACATGAAGAAATGAAAGCGAAAATGGGATAAAGATCTGCCGTATCTATCGAATTAAGTGAAACATCGCTTCATGGGTAGCCCAGGAATCGCCAGCCAGAATTGGAGACATCTTAGATAATTTCTGCACGCGAGAAACATTCCATATTTAGATAAACGTAAATATGTACCGTTAAGGATACATTTTATTGAATATCCTCCAATCAAAAATAACTTTTTACATAATGTTTTTTATTTGTAGAAATGTTGTTAAGTTTGTTATTAAAATACCATGTTTTACAGGATGTAGCTAATAGTTTCAATAAAAAGCAGTGAACATGTCTTAATTCTTATCAGAAATCATAGTTTAAAATTGTAACAACTCCCAGTCGATTTTAGCTGACCAGCAGAAGATGCGAGTCGCCCAGGTTTACCTGGGCCGGGTGTTTGCTGCGCAGCACCTAGCCGCTTACTGCGGCTTTATCTGGGCAGTATAAAAGAATTGTCTTGTGTCGCAGGCGGTTGTAAAATTATCAACCTGCGGTCAGACCCAAAACCTGGGTGGGTACGCAGCAAAAACCTTCTGGCTGTTAACAGCCTGTCAGTATTAGACTTGGACTTGACAGGCGGTTGTCTTGGGCAGTGGTGAGGGCGCAGTTGCCCCGGGGGGGGGGGGGGGTTGTGCGCCCAGTGCGCTCTTCCGCCTTCCTGAGAGACTGCGCACAGCCCGCTTGACAGGCTTAGAGGGAAAGGGTGATAAGCATACATATTTGTATGTCTTCGGTACGTGATGGTCCCGGTGTTACGCAACAACGCTAGCACGTGTGTGATAATCAAGTTAGGAATTCTATTTCCAGCAATTTCTTAAATATTAGGACCGCACAGTGATGAAACGTACACATTATTAATGTCAACATTTAATTAATCATTATTGCACCATAAAGAGCAACGCTGCTCATCTTAGCCTTGAAGCCTAGTCTACTAATGTGTAAAAGCCTGCCACAGGGTTCTTAAGAGAACACTTGAGGGAATACTTGCCAACTTTCTCAAATTAAAAACCGTAAAATTTTCCCTCGGTAATAATTATAAATTTAGAATGTGTAAAATGCAGTAAATGTAGACGAATTCCATGTAAAACAGATGAGAACACTATACCATTTCCCATTTAGTATGAAATCTTAAAACTACAACTTAATGCAGCAAGGCTTTGCGAGACAGATTTCCGTGTAACGAAGAGGTTTTTGCAATTTCACCTGATAAAACCACATAGGAAAACAGTCATCTTTTCTTAGACAACTTTTCTCCGGAACATTTCTCACCTTTTAAACACAATGACTTATTTGGTAACGCGCGGAAAAATAATTCCGTATCGTCGCCATTTGCTACGTTTTCAGGTTTGTATCGTTCGATTATTGAAGGTAATTTAGCAATCCAATTACCGATAGTTTCAGTGTTGACGTCATTCGATTCACCAGTTCGTTAAAATGTATCTGATTACTTACGCGGAAACTCTCCAGCCACCCATTAGATGCATTGAATTCAGTTTTGCCCAGTTTTTGAGCTACATTTTTAGCATAGACCCCGATAGGTGGTGATTTTTTGCTTTAACACTAACGAACCACTTCCACACTGTTTCATTAATGTCCTGGTTTTCAGTTTTATTAAGTTCTCTATATTCCCCATTAGTGCAATTTTTCCACCACTTCAGAATTCCCGTTTTCTTCTTTGGAATCTCGTGAACTTGAGTTCTGCCTACGTTGAACACCTTCATAATCTGTTTTACAATCAATTTATCTCTTTCACTAGCATAAATCACGTTCACTCTCGTGTTATCATCTAGTACAATTCTTGTTTTCGAAGCCATGTTAACTATAAGGCGTACGGTATTGGAAGGCATATGAGGTAGAAGCGATTGTCATATCAGGTTGCGTTGCCTAATTTGGAACGCACACCACAAGCGTTAAGCAGCAGAGATTTCTCTTTCATGCGCCCGAAATTACTATTGGAAATTCGACATTGTAGTGCGCTTTGGTATATGCGGCAAGAATTTTTGAGGCAGCCTGCACAAAGGCCAGTTTTCTACGACGTATGGTTCTCAGGTTATCGCTTCGAGAGTAAACCGCTGACTCTTGTGTTAATGCTTCAACTTCCAATCTTGCCCATGTTTATTCCTTTTCATTACGCATTACTGAATAAGAAATTATGAAGTGTTCTTAGAAACTGCATATATTTCGTTCATAAATTAACTGACCACGGATTACTGCAGTCCAGGAGTGCGCGCGTATTCCTTGAAGTTCGGTTCAAGACCAGTCCGTAACGCAAATTAGTTGAAAGATGCTTTGTGTAACTGTGACAATAAGCAGAAAATTCACATGTTTACATTATGTTTTGTGAACTGTTAACAATATCACTTTCAAAACCTGGTGCCAGTGGCATATCCGCCACTCCGCTCCTAGGCCAGAAATATTTTTCAGTGCACCGTTTAATGTCATGGGGAAGTGCTTGACCGGATCAATTTTCCACAAAGCCAGGTACTCACGATAAGAGGGTGCAATGTCAGTGTGCAAACAGCGTCGCGTATTTTAAACTGAGCAATACTTCTATCACAGAAATTGGTGAACATTTACAAGCTAGCAACTCCTCTACAAAAAAGCATTTTCAGAAATCCAGATATGTCATTTTCAATAAATAAGCATGTCAATATTGAATGTTAAGTTTATAATATTATCATAATTATCATTTGTTGTGTAACTTTACGTTTTGACAATTTATCAAACGACAAAATGTAACTTTCCTCGTTCCCTCTCTGGCGCATCATTTGGCAAAAGGACAGCATCATGTTCACGCTTTGGTTCAGCTCATATGCCTTCTAAAACCGTACGCCGTATATAGCAAATAAACCACCACTATCGTTTAAGTTTGCAGGTGTAATGCTATGCAGTGAAGGATGACTGACAGGTTTCTCAGTATTCGTATTGTTGTGCTGCTCGAACCGTTACCATGAATTTATCTTTGGTAATAGAAACCTCTGAGATAACGCACTGAATACTCCACGTGGAATGAACATCTGTCATTTGTGATTCCTGCAAATTCCATTGGCTAATGTGATGCGTCCATTGGTACCTAGCATAGGGCCGGGCAGCGCACTCACCTCTCACTCCTCTCTCACTCTTACAAGAATAATCAGTGCCTCATCTCAAAGGCTTCTATTAAAGATAAATCCATGGTAACGGTTCGAGCAGCGCAACTATGCCGTCATTAGCGCACCCCCCCCTACCAACTCCTAGATAGGTCTAGTAGCAGCAATATGGTTGTTTCAACTGAAACATCACGTACTTAGAGCAGAAAATGCACATTTTCACCGGACGCCTGAAAATGTTCTAAACTCTATTCCGGAAGTGAAAAGTTTCGTTAAAATGTTAACTTTGTTTTCCGTTGTCCACGTAAGACAGTTTCCGTTGAATAAAGGGAACTTCGCATGGTTTTTCACCCCCAAGTAAATGGAACATTGAAATATTTCCGTTTTCCACATATTTCCGTTTAACTAAGGATTTGATGAAGGCACATTTTACTGTACGTGGAATATGCCACGAAGACGTAACAACGCCTCCTTTACCTTTAAATCGTAAATAATTTAACCCTGGATTACATACATGAATTTAACAGATTACTGCATACATAAGATACAATTATATTTTATGACAATTTGTGCTTTTTACTAAAACTTGTTACAGCTTTCCATATCTTTCAAGTATGGATTTTTAAATAAGACTTCACAAGCAATTTACATTATGTTTATGTTCCTAATATTTACTGTGCAATTTCGTGAAATTAATTGAGGAGTGCTACCTGCTACACTTTTACACTACTACGAAAACCGTAGATTTTTATCTTAAATACGAAACGTCCGTTAAACACCAAACTTACTGAGTTATGCTGTTTAGCTTTTTTTACGTCCTCCAACGTCAGGTCATATCGGACGATGAATGGTATGGATGAAATGTTGCTCAAATGAGCCCAGGGTCCATAGAGCTTAGAGTTACCCGACATTCGTCTTTCAGGATAAGGGAAAACCCCGGAAAAACCTTATCCAGGTAACTCGCCCTGGCCGAGATCCGAACTCGGGACCTCTTGAACGTGAAGCAGGAACGCTACCGTCTACGCTACCGATGAGGGCGCTGTTTAGTCTTATTCTAATACACACACCCGCATGAGGACCTTTTTCTGAATGAGTAAAAATGGAATGAGTTTAACGCCCGCTTTTACTACATGTGACATCGCAGGCGGTGACAGATACATGAAATGGAGATGGAGCACCGGAGGAATGAGATTGCGGGGGAGACCGGAAATCCCGGAGAAAACCCGTCCCAGCGCCGTGATGTCCACCACAAATCTTACTTTGGTGTTCCCTGGGATCGAACCCAGGCCGCCTTGGTGAATATGCATAGACTTCTTTTAACACAAAGGGGAGGGGGTTATCTATAACTTTCTGGACATATGTTGTAAAGTCGTCGGTAAGAGGAAATAACGTGTGTCACAACATACAGAAAATAAATTACACAAAATTTACTGTATAAAAAAAAGATAACAATACATACTGAAGTAACCAAGCATTAAAGAAGTATGTTTTCGAGTTCCATGAACGCGTCATAGTTCGGTGAGAAGTAGCCAGGCAAATCTGCTCTCCCCTCTTTCGCATAAGAATTGAAACAGGACTGGCTACAATGTTGCTCAAGACACGTGCACAAAAATATGTACCATTGTAAATAATATACTGTTAAATTATATACCGATGAACTAGTAGCAACGAGGAGCCGGTTGCCCGCCTCGGTTGCGTGGTGGTAGAGTGTCTGCCTTACGTTCAAGAGGTCCCGAGTTCGAATCTCGGTCAGGGTGAGTTACCTGGATAAGATTTTTCCGGTGTTTTCCCTTATCCTGAAAGACGAATGTCAGGTAACTCTAAGCTCTATGGACCCCGGGCTCATTTGAGCATTATTTCACCCATTTCATACATCGTCCGATGTGACTTAACGTTGGAGGTCGTAAATTACAAAAAAAAAAAAAAAAAAAAAAAAGGAGCCGGTCTAACCTAACCACAAAAATCGTATGGCCTACTATTTGAGGTTATGTTGTAACGAGATGTCAGAATTTTGTTGTTCCTATCCAGAACAGCACCGCCGTTCAATGTTATTTATGAAAATTTTATGCAAACTAAATTCATGATTATTATTCCACGTCCGTTAGTTGAGTTGTACACTGGATACTCCCATTCTTGATGCCACCCATGTACTCGCAGTTTGTATCTTAACACAAAAGGTTCGGTTAACCTTAACAACAGTGGCGGTCGGTCAGTGGAATCAAGGGAATGGCTCAATCACTTCGATTTCGATAACACTTTTTCTTTTAATTTTAGGAATAATATACCTATTTAGATTAAAATTCAATTTCATCAGTTTAATGAATGTGATAACGTATTTTCTATATTGCATATATTGTAATATAATGTTCTGCGACAAATTTATCAGACGGCACGGCATGGAGATAGTTCACACATGCATGCAGTTGATCTGTTCCGAACCTAAGTCGGAATCTTTCGTGGAGACTCGTGTGACAAGGGGAATGGAATGTCTGTTCATTCCAGTCGCATAGGGCCGTATTCATAGTCGGGCTTGTCCGGACCAACTTGCTACTTCCGGATGACTAAAGGTGGACCATCGATTTTCTTATTCATAAACCGGGATTAGCATTAGTCCGGGGACCAAACACGTTGGTCCGGCTCAAATTTTGGTCCGCCTCCGAGGGGTAGATTAAAGGCGGACTATCCTTGCAACATGGACGACAATGAAGTGATGAATGTAGCTGTAGCGCGTAGAATTCGTGAAATAAGACGAAGGAGGAAAACGTATCTAGCAACAATAGAAATTATTGTGGAGTATGCCGACCTAAACCTCAAAAGCAGATACAGGTTTAGTAAAGCGAACGCCAGAAAGCTGATAGATATGATTCCTCCTAACCTGTACGTCAGGGACGATAAGCGAAGCGTGAGTATCTCAACTGACACTCAAATCCTAATCTGTTTCATATAACCTTGCCCCGCTGACATGTATCACTCCGCGTGCAACTACCTTCCCCTCACCCTAAATGGCTAATGCTTTCGCGCCATAGGCAGTAGGCGGTGCCTTCCCGTCACATTTAAACCTGCAGTAAACGTCATTATTGCCGGGAAGATAGATATACAAATAAGAATATGAAGGCATGCAAAAATACAAGTTTACAATCAAACTGAGCAAGTTGAAACTGAATGAATGAGCAATGAAAATGAAACAGGTTTATAATGAAAGGCTTTCGGCCTTTTCCACTGGGATTTTTTAAACCAGCACACATGCCTTGCGAAAATGCTTGTCTTTCAGTCTTAAAAGTCGTGTCACGCCATACTTTACTTTTCGTGTGTTCTTCATTCACCCAAGTCTCGTCAAAGTATATTTTGCGATTTGTATCCCGGTACAGTCTGACTGTCCTTAAATAACGTCCTCGCGACACAGAAATATCGCCCCTGGAATGGTAAGTTTTCCTGTTGTCTCAATTTCATGTCACGATGTTCCTACGCATCTAACACTCACACCTGTAAGTTCAGAGCACTGCTGTTCGATTTCTCTCACTGACAAAGACGGATTCTTCTCTGTGAGTGCATTAAACACATGCACCACAATTCTTTTTTCGCCTGTTTGTAAAGGTTTATCGTTGCGATGCTTCAGCGAAAAACTGGCGTTAGACTTTGCCATTATACATATAATAAGTACACGCGCAATAAACGATCAATAAAATAATTTAGCTCTCGCACTCGGCACAAATCTTCGAATGGCGATATATGACTAATCCATTTCAAAATAAGGTCAGTAATAAAAGTCATAAATAAATATGTCATCACTACCGCTAAATCACGTGCTATCATGTTATATGAAAGGCGGGCTGAGAGCTAAGGAACCTCCTCTTTACTTCGTTTAGGAAGTAACATGCATTTCGGATAAATCAACTGTGTTGCGTAATATATTTAATTCAGTTACGAAAATATAAATTTGACAATTCTTTTCCAACATATAAAGATATATCACCACGTTAAATAACGAACTAATTTTTACCGCACAACAGTCTATACTACAATAGCAGCCAATGAGAGGTGATAAGGTCACGTGACCGTTAAGAAATACGGGACAAGCTCATGTGAAACAAGGATTAACAGCACTTCGGTATTATGCAAGAGGAAGCTATCAAGACAATACTGCAGACCTACACGATATTAGTCAGGCTTCAGTAAGCCGCATTATTAGCAAACTCGTTACAGATTTCCCTCCATGCCTCCTCCTTTCTCATATTTGTATTCGTCGACACGGATTTATTTTCTATAATGTTCACTCTTTTTTGGACTAGAGAAAACAAGAACTTCTCTTCCTCTGGCCAATTGATAATGATGATAATAATTATAATTATTATTATTATTTATTATTATTATTATCATCATCATCATCATCCATAGACTGTACAACGTTTCGAACAATGTCAAATGAAATTAGATCACAGTTTCACAAATTTACATATCAATTACTACAAAGTAAGCATAAGTATACATATTACTAGTAAAAGCTTAGTAACAATGTAAAATTCGTAGCAAATTTGTATGCAACATTTTGACACCTAACGTAATTTAACAGAGAATATACATGTATCAATTACATAAATTCCAACCATCCTGAGACATAACTGGCAATATAGACTACATATTTACATTTCCTCAATTCTTTGTTGACTAAGTAGTATCTTAATAATTTGGGAAAGGCTCGTTCATTAGCAGATATATATTCTGACAGTTTATTTTAAAATACTCTTGCACGGTTATATGGGTCTTTGGCTGTCACTGATTTATTGACAGAGTACCTAAAATCGTTGTTTGCCCCCATAGTCCCGTAAATGCGCCTATGCTTGTTTAATGAATTTTTTCTTTAGTGAACAGAATTGAATAGAATTAATTTATAAATATATAATGCATAAATGGTAAGGATTTGCAGGCTAATAAAAGTTTCTTTACAGGATTGTATCTTGTCCAATCATCTTGTATCATTGTATCATTTTTTTTTTTTTTTGTCCAATCATGATATATGATTCTTGAACTCCTTTTCTGCAAAATAAATATCCTATTCATGTTTTTGAAACTAGCACCCCGTAAATTTCTATACCATATTCAAGATGAGCATTAATGAGCCCGTAATACCCTAGTTTCAGAACATCCTTATGAGATAATTCGTCAGCTGCCGTAGCGTAGCATAAATATATTCGAACTTAATACCACGCTTCTTCATATTATCCATATTCACAGCACACCCAGCACACCAAATTTTGTTACCTAACCGCAAACAGCAGTAGCAACCCTAGAATAATTAAGAAACAACTGTGAAACTACCAGAGAATTATTAACTTGTACAGTTACTCCAAAAAGTATTCGTCTAATGCATGAGCTTATGTTTAAGGATGTATGGGTAGTGGAAAATCATCAGAATAAAGTACAGCAGGGACACTGTCTTATTTATTGATTAGTGAAAAAAAGAATACAATAAAGAAACACATGTTCACATTCTATTCACATAAACATAGTTAAACATTCAGAATTAAAGATATGCAATATAGGATGCAAAATAAGTATTCGTCTGCATACTGAAAATGGCGTAGAATGTTACGGTTAGTACTTAAGTAGGCCCTCCATTCCTCCTTATAATCTCTTGCTTTCTCCTCGGCATGGATTTCACCAACGATTGTGTTGTTTCCACTGTAATTTTACGCCATTCCTTCAGTAGAGCGTTCTTTAGATACTTTATATTAGGTATCTGATGATTCCTGATATTTTTGTCCTGTATACTCCACAAATTCTCTATTGGATTCATGTCTGAGGATTGCGGTGGTGTCGGCATCCATCAATAAAACACAGATCCCCCACACCATTTGCACTCATTGCAGCCCCAGACAAGTACTGAACTACCTCCATATTTAACTGAAGCTGTTACGCTTTCACCTCAAGCTCACAATTCTTTTTTCTCCACACTATTATTCGCCCTTTTGACTTAAAAAGCTAAAATTGACTCTCGTCAGTAAATACATTCTTCCAGAAATCAAACCCATCGTATGTATGTTCTTTTGCGAAAGCAACTCGCTTCTTTCTGTTGATTTTACTGGTGTATGGTTTTCTACGGGCTGTTCGGCCTCCATACTCAGCTTCATAAAGCACGTTTCTTATAGCCCGTGCTGAAACGGACTTTCTTGTGTGTGTTTGAACTGTAATAGCAAGTTTTGGAGCACTTAGTTTAGGATTTTTCTTGACTTCTGTAACTGTCGTTTCTCCATCTCAGATAGAACTGCAGGACGACCACTTCTTGACTATTTTCGTATGTTTTGTTTGATCAAACCTGTATATAATAGTCTTCACTGTACTAGTAGGTCTTCCAATACTTTCTGCAATTTCTTGAAAAGATTTTCCTTTTCTAAATTACCTGATGCAAATTTCTCTCCTTTTGTAGTTTCACGACGTTTTCGACCCATATTACTTAAATAGCAGTCAGCGGCCTTGAAAACAGATGGAACTGTCAGGATAAAACTGCATAAGAAAAGAGAAGGTTTGTGTGTCAGCGAGGCACCATACCTGGGATCTTGTTTACTAGACGAATACTTGTTTGACATCAAATGGGACATGATTTTAAATAACCTAGAGCTCTGCACTAATTACTACATGAACCCAAATTGTATTTTATTTTTAAATCTAGATATCAACAGAGGTAAGGAAATAGTTATTGTTCGTTTCTTATCCATATTTTTCTGAATGTGCTTTAGTGATAGGCAGAATCGAATGATTTTAAGAATCGATTACACTGTATTCGAATACTTTGAAGAATCGAAACTTTCATACGAATGCAAGTTCTTGGATGATGTCACACGCTGCGAATCGATTTTGCTACACGAGAACTTTGCTTGCATTCGAATGCAAGTTCTCGGATGATGTCACACGCTGCGAATCAAGAACACTTGCTTGTATTCGAAATAAGTTCTCGGATACTATAAACGAGAACATATGCACTTATTCGATGCAAGGCTCTCACCAAGGTGGCCCGGGTTCGATCCCAGGCGACCGCAAAGTGAGATTTTTGGTGGACAACACGGCGCTGGGCGGGTTTTCTCCGGGACCTCCGGTTTCCCCGCCATCTCATTCCACCGGTGCTCCATCTTCATCTCATGTATCATCAGTGTCACCGCCTACGGTGCCGTATGTAGTAAAAGCGGGCGTTAAACACTGCACATTATTCGATGCAAGTTTTCGAGGTCGCTGGAGTGGATATATCTGGCCTTCCGCTGTGTAGAGGGTCGCGGGTTCAAGTGCCGCATTTTGGTATGGTATTTATTTATACTGTGTATATGTGTTAAAATACAGAAAAATACATAAGAAATAAAAATGACGAAAAGATGGAAAATTAAATAACTTTTTATTTAGAAAGATCCAGAACATTTGTTTTCAAAAACAAGTTCTCGGATACTACAAACGAAAACATTTCGGTGTATTCGATGCAAGTGCTGGGGGTCGCTATAACGGATATCTCTGGCGTTGCGCTGCGTAGAGGATCGCGGGTTCGATTCCCGCCTTGGGTATATTTATTTGTACTGTGTATATGTCTAAAAATACAGAAATACAATGTAAATATAAAAACGACGGATATCTCTGGCGTTGCGCTGCGTAGAGGATCGCGGGTTCGATTCCCGCCTTGGGTATATTTATTTGTACTGTGTATATGTCTAAAAATACAGAAATACAATGTAAATATAAAAACGACGAAAATAAGGAAAATGGAATATTTTTATTTTATTTAAAAAGATCGAAAACATTTACTTGTATTCGAAAACATGTTCTCGGATACTACAAACGAGAACACTTCCGTGTATTCGATGCAAGTGCTCGAGGTCGCTGGAGCGGAGGTCTCTGGCGTTCCGCTGCGTAGAGGGTCGCGGGTTCGAAATCCGCCTTAGATATAGTGTTTATGTGTACTATGTATATGTGGGAAAATCCAGGAAAAACATAGAAATAAAAACGACGAGAACAAGAAACATTATATATGGAGAGGGAGAGAGAGAGAGAGAGAGAGAGAGAGAGAGAGAGAGAGAGAGAGAGCATTTACTTGAATTCAAAAACAAGTTCTCATATGCCTTAAAATGCTGCTAATCTAAAAAAAATTATTTCAAATGATGCATGGAATGTGCACCGGCGGTTAGAATCAAAATGTTGAATGCACTCTTATGTTTCTATTTAACATTTTATCGTAACTTACGTGTCAAGAACCTTCAATCGCTTAAAATAATTTTGTCCCGATTCTTTTGAGACAACGCATCTTCTTACATTGTGCTAGGTGACCAGTTTATGACATTTTCCCTTTGGATGGGACAGAAGGTGCTGGAATGTCAAGGAATTTTAAGAAACGTTCAACATGTCATTAAATTGGATAAAATTGTTTATTAAAGGTTTAGAAATACACCACCGCAACTAGATTCCTTTTTGTTTCCGAACTTATCTGACCCGTTAAGACTTGTGTGTAATACGAAATATATTTGCAAGATTATCTTCATAAAATAGCTATGTTTAGTATTAGTATTTATTTTCAACACCCTGAAAATAAAATGCAGTTTACACCTATAATACTAAATACATGATTATATTAAGCTATACATCAATTATTACGTGCATTTAGGTATCTCTTGGTATGTCCCATATGATCACTTATTGGAGAATGTGATCTAATAATTATAATCTAGCAGGAGTGCAACGTATTTAAACATGATCACTTGTATTAACTGCATGAAAATGTTTACTCTTTTAGGCTTTAGCCAATAGTTTGGAATACAACTTTCTTCACGAACTAATTTTTTTAAACAAAAACCTTACTTGAAATAGCTATTTAACAAAATAATTCTGTCCACATTCCTTGGCGACAATCTATTTCTTCTCACGTTTGCTATCTGGCCAGCTTTTGAAAAAACTCGCTCGGATGGAACCGAAGTTGCTGGGATGCAGAGATACTTTAAGTGAAGTTCATACAGTTCTGGGAAGATGTTTCTATGACGTTTCCAAAATTCTACAGGTTTTCTTTCGCTCTTTCTAGATATTGCATTTCTACATATTGTCGTAGCATTAAGGTCACTGAAGTACAGTGTTGGAGTCATTGTAGTGTTGGCGGTTGCTACTTTATTATCAAATTGTATCCACAGGGAATCGTTGTCTTCTCTGGTAGCTGAGAAAGAAACGGCAGGAGTTATGCCTCCTCCTCCATCTTCTTCAGGTATCCTAATCATTGATGCTAGTTCTTCAGCTATCCATTTCTGTGCATTTGTAGCATTTTGTTCCAGACCAAATGCCATCTTCTTCAATCTGGGATCCAGAAATTGGCTTTTGCCGCTATTTCGTTTGCTTCAAATGTACCCAGTCGTCTCGCAACCACATCCACTAATGTATTCTTAAGGAACTCTCCCAAAGCTGTTTTAAGCACTTTGCCCCTTACTAAGGGAATCACAAGGGAAATTATGGATAATTCTCGCCAGGCAATTCTGTAGTCATTTTTTTCTGCTGGTTTCAGAATGGGTATACAGTCGGCCCGCCTCGACAGCGTGGATGGTAGTATGTCTGCCTCACGTTCAAGAGGTCCCGAGTTCGAATATCGGTCAGGATGAGTTACCTGGATACGGTTTTTCCGGTGTTTTCCCTTATCCTGAAAGACGAATGTCGGGTAACTCTAAGCTCTATGGACCCTGGGCTCATATAAACATCATTTCATCCATTCCATTCCTCATCCGATATGACTTAACGTTAGAGGACGTAAATTACAACAACAACAAAAAAAAAACAGTCAGCCAGTATATTCCATTCCTCTGCTTCCAAATTAGGTGGTGCCTTTTGAAGGTTAACTAAAGAAATTGTAAGGGGATTTTTAATTTGCACGAGTCTTTCAATCATTGTGAGGGTCGAATTCCACCTCGTAGCCACATCCTGTTTTATATTAAGCACAGGCTGTCCCATCTGGTTTGGGAATTCATGGAGCTTGGCATTTGCAACGTCAATGTTTGAAGTGGCATACTAAATTCCTGCATTTTGTAAGAACAGTTCCCAGGTTCTCGTTTCTGCTGATAGCTTCACTGACACTCAAATTCAATGCATGCGCTACACAAGGATGGTGAAATTTCCGCAAATGTTCATTTATAACATTTTTCATATTGGCTGCATTGACACTGCTGTAAATTTTATTGGAAACTTTAAATTCCTCGAATATTACGCTTAGAGATGCAGCAATATTTGCACCCATATGAGAACGGTTGAGCTCTCTAGTTGCCAGAACAGTGAAATTCAGTTGGTCTTCATAAATAAAATGACATGTGACAGTAATGACACATGGCTCTCTGAAGTCCACATGTCTGTCGTAATTGTCACACTATTTACTTGGTTCAGCATGCCTATCATTTTATTAACTTCAGTGTTGTACAGTTCTGGTAATAATTTTGTGGATAATGTTTTTCGACTCGGCACAATGTACATTGGATTTAATTTCTTGCCGTATTCCAGAAATCCTGGATTTTCCAAAACTGAAAGTGGTTGATAGTCTACTGCTATCATTTTAATGATACTGTTCTTTTCGAACTTGGAGAGAGTGTTTTCTGCGACACAAGATGATCGCAATTGTCTTTGAAAACGGCGCTCTGCTGGTGGACCGGTTTCTCCTTCATGTGTAACCCCTGTTGAACTTGAAGGTCTTATTTCTAGAAATGCTTCCTGGGCACTAGCAGATGATCCCGGATTGTCTTGATTTTCCTCGTCTGCAGTAGGGCGCTTACTTAAAAGCAACAAAGTTGGGTGCTTTCTTGTTAAATGTGACTTTAAATTTGTTGTGTTGCTAAAATACTTTTTTGTATGTTTTAAATGTCTGTTTTGCACACTTCACACGTCACAACATTGTTTAGGTTTTTTTTTTTTTTTTTTTTTTTTTTTTTTTTTTTTTTTTTTTTTTTTAAAGTACTTCCACACCTCAGATCTTTTTGCACCAGGACTCATGCTAATAGTGTGTTAATAGTTTACAGAAACAGTAACTTGCAACAACTGTTTTCTTACAACATAAACTAAGCAAAACACTGTAACGTTGGCTGCTTTTTAAGTTATCACTTTTTTATTTACTTTCCTGTAGCAAATGAAATGTCATTTAAGATGTTACTGCGACCTGATTAACGATGTACTTGTTACAAAAATAATAAACTGCTATTGCACTATAATACCTCACGTAAGCGAGCTAACGTATTTAATTTACTAACTACTCCGCTTACTTTAACGACTCTCTACTTCTGCTCGCACAGAACTGCTGATAATGGCCATGTTGCGTTATTGTTTCCATAGGCAGGAAGTATAGGATGTCATAAACAATTAGCATATGCAATCTTAAATTGTTTATACCCCAGTCAATAAAGGTTTTGTGTCGGAACTCTTTGTGGTAAAGCTGACTTTTTCAAGGGTGATAGACTTTAATGAGAGGATTATTTTCTGAAAAGACCCCGAAAATTCCAATGGAGCTCCTTTAAGTTTAAAAATGTAGAGTTTTGCTCAATCGCATACAACTTTTTAGCCAAAAGTTTGTTAAGATTATATTACTTACAGTTTTATTCCCTGATAAATATTCTACAACTTTTATAACATAATTTATAAGTGCAGAAGTTTTTCGTAAATGAACGAAATGTAAAAAACATACATTTTTAGCCACCTATCTAAGTTTTTGCAAAACCATATTTTTATTCGTCGCCAAATAAAAAAATGCTTTGAATAAAAGTTGTAGCACATATATTCATGAGTACATCGGTATATAAACATATACAGTTATGTGTATTACTCTACTAGTAACGTAGAAAACAGTAGCTAACAATTTTGAGCGCGTGAGCGTCCGGGAGTCGGCGGCGTAGGCGAAAGGCGCCGTATCTTCATATGCCTATTCAGTTAGTTAATACTGTAATTATAACATCTATTTTTAACACTTATAATCGTACTAGCCTATAATGTGTCCACCTTTATTTTGTAATTTAGTAAATACTTGTGTATAATCAAAATAACATTAGAGTGATATGATAAGGAAAAGTTGTTTTTCTGATTGTAACATTATTGAAATAAGGATTTTAATTTTGTTCATAATTAATTATTGTACACATTTGTATGCTAGTTTTGGTTCGGGGGATCTAACCTAGCCTTGTAATATCAGGCCATTCCATTATCCACCACCTATGGACCCGCCATGTCCCGGACTGGCTAAACAGGCAGCTGTTTTAAATTACGAACTACTGTCTAACTTGTATATTAAAACAGCATCACGGACCTCCCACCCACCACACATATTATATACACTGATTTCATACTTACAAGTCATGATTCAAGTGAAGGTCGTGGCCTTGGTTCATCAGAATTTGAATTGCTCCTGTTCTAGGAGTTATATTTCAAGAACAGTGTTATATGTAGTTATTCTACCATTATACAAGAACGTCTACTGCAGTTGCTGTGTAAATAAAGGTAACCTTGTTACAATTATATTTCAGTAGTTATTCATTAAAGTTCTATCAGAGTTAGGGCCAGGGGCGACCGGTGAGCCATTGTATTGACGGTGCCATAAATGAATGAATGAATAAATGAGTGAGTGAATGAATGATTAACCATATAAGTAAATAAATAAGGGTTGTTAAAATATAAATATGTGTACTAATTTCGAACGATTTAGGTAATGTTATCAATAATCCATCCTATTTTATAATATATTGTACCCAACAGAACGTACATGGAAACGGAAATAGATATTACATCCGTACTCTTGTTACGCACAGGTGTAACGAGTACAGTAAAAGCTTGATAATACAATTCATGGAGCATGTGATACAAAGCGTTCGTGTACGATTTCGCGACAGAGAGAGACAGTCCCGTGCACTCTAGCGGATAAAGTGTAAATTATGCGTCCAAGGAATCTGGGCACCACCTTCTCCCATAAGAAGCCGTGTATAATCAGACATCCAAACCCTTATCACAGGCGTTTATGAGCGTAGATGGTGCCGTTCCGGAATCGGCACCAAGCCACGGAAAACAAGTAAGGACAGAGCGCTTGCGTTTAACGCGCCTATTCACAAGAGGGAGCAGATACTCAAAACCTTTTTCGCGCAATTCCTATACACTTCTCTTTCTTTCGTTTTCATAGAGATGGTGCCATGGCACAGCGGTACTACCTCAGAAGCCGCCCCTGGTTAGGGCTGAGGTTAGTGAAAACATATGCCAGTTGTCGATTAAACAACTGCGCATCAATATTCACACAAAATCAACAGTTTTGCTCTTCTATGGCGGCCACAGGCCTACCAAAACAAGACGCTGAAAAAAGCAATGTGAACAACCCAATAATGTATAACTCAGCTCCTAGTTATTCAGCTATAACCCAAACGGGACCCAATAAAGAACAAGCCATAATAATCGAAGCCCACGACGGCATAACATAAAGAATATGCAACAGCAATAGGTAACCTAACCAACCCCAGCAACATTCGATTTGTATCTCGATATCGAACTCCAGAATTTGTATCTACCTCGCCAATAAAAAACTAGTAAGTGAACTGGTATCTAAACACCCAAAAATAAAGGTGAACAACTTGTACTTGGAAATTAGGCAGCTTCTCACTAAAAATAAAAAGAGTGATACTCTCTCATGTGTGCCCTGTTATTCCCAATTGTGTTATCGAAGAACACCTTCTGGCCCATGGAATTAAGCATGTATCATCTATATCGTATATCAGGGCGGGAATAACTATCCCTGGATATACACACATCATGAGCTTTCGCCGACAAATGCATGTAAAACCTGACGACTTTGCCAAGCTACCTGAAATCTTACAGATAAACCATGAGGGTACATCCTATTGGATATACCTTTCTTCCGATGTTCCTACCTGCTTTTTATGTAAAATGGAAGGACATTTAGCTAAACAGTGCAAGTCGTCAGATGAAATAAATGATAAGATGGTTAGCTGCTCATCTGAAAGAGATAGTAGACACACCTCAGTCATGCCAGTAAATGACAAAACTAAAGACAACGCAGAAATAATTGAAACTGACACAGAAAACACAGAAAACGTGTCACTAGAAACTGTTTCTATACAAGAAAATGGCACCTCCCAGTCTGAACCTCCTTCGACACCATTGACCCAACTTAACACAGAATTGAACTTCCTTCTTTTAGGGCAAAAGCTTAAGACAGGAGCCAAAAAGCGACCTATTTCAACATCCAGTAAGTATACTGAATCTGCAACCGATGATGATGAAAACCTATGACTCATTTTAATGACTTTAGATGAGACAGAAAAAACAGAACCTAACCTAGTAAACATATACACAAAACCAAAAAAGATTGACACTCTCTCGCTCATAAATGACCAGATATCTGTAATAAAAAGTACTATGGAAGAAAGACCGGACGACTACGTTTTAAATTACCTCCAGTTCAAAAGCTTTTTTGAAAATACTGTTGGAGCATCTGATATAATATCACTTGCGCTTAGCTACACTGGTGACTTGAAAGGACTACTGGATTCAGTCAAAAAGCTTCATCCCTTATTTACCAATAGAACAATGAAAAATCGAAACACCCGTATAGGAAAGAAACTTCTTTCCGAAATAAATAGAAAAAACACAGTTCCTTAAACATTTTAATGGTTATGTAGTAGAAGTTTTTGCTAACACGATCTAACTGAAGCCCTATACATAGTAAACCTTAAAAACAAAAACCATAACATATAATGGAACACAACATATTGTCACCCGAACGTCGGAACTCCCTATAGTACCGGCGGCAGCAGCAGCAGCAGGAGAAGGTCGGTGTTCGGCACGCCCCCTCGTTTGTTTTATAGCGGTAACGAGAGGTGGCTGGGAAAAAAACATCACTGCACCGTCTCTTTCTGTTCCACCTGAGTTCTCGAACTTACGGGATACTTCATCTAATCTAGAACCTTCCAGATTGACCAGCTCACCCTATATAAGCAACACGTCGGGCTGGAGAGAAGTCAGGCAGTGCTTGACGAGCTAGCGACCGACGAGAAGACTGTGTACGTGCATCGGAACGGTAACGGACGAACTGGTGAATTGTAATTGTGTGCATTACGTAATTCTGTGTAATTGGCAAGTGTTTTAACTGTAAGTCGGTGGAAATAAAGAACATTTTTGAGTGGTGCAATTGGACTTTTCATTTCACGAGCCCACAAAGTCACAGTGGTGTCAGGAAACGGGACGATAACATCACCGAACATTACAACCATGGACGCGGCATTGGAAAAAATTTTGGAGATGGAAATGAAGGCCGAATTAACAGAGAAGACGGAAGCGGCAAATAACACTTGGCGGCGAAGATGAACGAGTTAACAACAAAAACAGAGGCGGCAAATGACAACCTGGCCGCAGAGTTGAAACAAATGAAAACGGCAAACAACAACTTGGCCAGGACAATGACCGCAAAGATGGCCGAACTGACCACGGGAATGAAGGTGGCGAACGAGGCTCTCGCCGCCAAATTTGAAGAACAGTTGGCCGGCGTGAGGGATAACGTGACGGAGCTGGGCAAGCGGATGGGCCAAGTGGACGAGCGCATCAAGCACCTGGTGAACCGCTTCAATGACCTAGAGGAAAAGGCCGACAATAACGCCAAGTCCCTGAACGCCATGGTTGAAGACGTCGAAGAACTCGCGAACCGCGTAAACAACCTGGAGGGAAAGGCCGATAGCAGCGTCAAGTCCCTGAATGCCATGGTGGAGAATGTCGTCGGCAGGAGATTGAAGGATTTGAAGGCTGACGCACCGGGACGCGACACATCGGCGCGTGTCAAACCTCCGAAAAATGACGGCGCGTCAAAGTTTGAGGTCTTCCGCCGCCAGTTCGACACAGTGGCCAAGCACAACAGGTGGTCACCGTAGGAGGAGGCCACAAAGTTAATAGCCAGCATCCAGGGACAGGCCGCGGAAGTCCTAAACGCGGTGCAGACAACAGCGGCGCCCAAGGACATCTGGGAGGCCCTGGAGAATCGTTTCGGGAACCACCGCTTAGCCGCAGCGTACCGCAGCCAGCTAAAGGCAAGGTCACAGCAGCCGGGGGTGACACTGCAGGAGTTCGCCCTGGCAGTTGAACAACTAGCAAGAAAGGCCCTAGTCGACCTCCCACCAGAGTTCGTATCCCGGGAAGCCGCTTACAACTTTGTCGACGGGGTACGGGACACGGAGATTCGTCAGCGCCTAATGCTCGGCGATTATAAAACCATCCACGAGGCGCTGACAGCAGCATTAAGGATGGAGGCGGCCAAGGTAACAGCTATCCCGACGTCGAGAACGATGATGATGAGTATAAGGGCGCTCAACTACAGAGGTCATCAGCGCCCTTTTTAAAAGAAACTGGTCATGGCAAAAGCCAGATATAAATTATTCTAAAACACTATAAATATGTCAAAAAATGACAAAAATACATACGCGTTGAAAAAAAATAAATAAATAAAAAAATAGAAAAAAAATAGAAAAAATACAAATGTCATCTAAAAAGCCATACATTCTATTTGCTAAATCCTAAAATCTAATCTCGAAAAGAATCTAAAAACCTTCTCCACTACTGCGTTATCGTCCGCTAGCATTTCTGCAAAGCTGACCGGCAGCTGTAGAGACGTCCTAAGGTCTGCTAGGTGAAAACACTCTAGCAGCACGTGTCGTACAGACAACGCTTCATTGCAAAACGGACACAGTGGAGAAGGCTCCTTTTTAAATAGAAAACTGAGTAAAAAGCAGTGCCCAATTCGTAACCGAGCCAAACTCACCTCCTCGCGACGAGATGACCGACAGGAGGTAACCCAGGGAATCGGAAGTTCTTTGACAGATCTAAGTTTATTATTGCGGAGAGCGGACCACTCTTCCTGCCAGCAGGTTTGCACAGCTCTCCGCAATACGGCCCTAAAGTCTTCCTATATCACAGATGGACTTCATGATAGCCGTCTTGGCTGCTGAATCCGCCATTTCATTCCCCCGCAAGCCTACGTGACCAGGGATCCATGCACACATCACGTTAACGCCAGAAGCGTGTAAAACGTGGAGGGCATCCTGTATACGCTGCACAATAGGGTGGTAGTTGTACAGCTGCCGTAGGCGTTGAAACGTCGAGAACGAGGAGTGACCGCTACACCGGATGGAGAAGACCAGCCGAGGGACGCCGGCGAACACCTAGTGGCCTGTGTTGGGGGTGTGGGCAGCCCGGACACCTCCAGAGAGACTGCCCACACCAGGAAGAGCAGCCGGAAAAAGAGTAAGGGCCGTCGTGGAGAGGGGCACGTCGGCGCCATCACCACCATCCCCTCGAGTGACACTGCGCGCCCTCAGCCGGCATATGGATGACAGCCTCTTCGCGGACGGTTGGGTAAGAGAAAAGCCGTGACCATCATCAGACCTGACGTGGCGAAGGGTTTGCCGACCAGAAATCCAAGCCGACCATACCAGCTTGTCACGGCATCGGGCGACACCTTGCCTGTGGAGGAGGCCCTGCTGAAGCTGACCTTGGCAAGGAGCACCGTACGTCTGTGGGTGTTAGTCGCGAAAGTGGCTGAGGAGGTGATACTGGGATTGGATGCCCTCAGGAGCCATGAGGCGACGGTCGACGTCGGCAAGAAGGTCCTGCGGCTCAACGGAGAAGAGGTTATACTCCGTCAACCAGAGGAGCGCCTTGGAATTTGCAGGGTCGTCTTGAACGAAGAACTGGTTGTCCCCGCGAGGAGCGAGGTGGTGGTGACGGCGCGACTAGAAGGCCGGAGAACCAGGAACATGATGCTGGACCAGAAGACGCTTGTACACGGACTGTGTGTAGCCAGGGCATTGCTGCCCTGCCAAGAGGGGGCCGCGCCATGGCTCAGTGGTTAGACCGCTTGGCTCTCACCAAGGCGGCCCGGGTTCGATCCCAGGCGACCGCAAAGTGAGATTTGTGGTGGACATGGCGCTGGTGCGGGTTTTCTCCGGGACCTCCGGTCTCCCCCGCCATCTCATTCCACCGGTGCTCCATCTTCATCTCATGAATCATCAGTGTCACCGCCTGCGGTGCCGTATGTAGTAAAAGCGGGTGTTAAACACTACACATTTCATTTTTTTCCTGCAGAGAGGTGTCAGTGAGACAGCTAAATCCAACGGACACCGATCACGAGGTCCAGGCCGGGACGGAGTTGGGAACGTGCGAGCCCGTGGTGAGCGTAAAAGCAATCGACAAGACACAGGAGCCGGTGCCGAAGCAACACCTGGGGCCCCGGTTAGAAGGCTTACTGGAGAGGGCGGCCGACCACCTGACCGCAGAACAGCTGGAGAAAGTTCGACAACTACTGAGGCGATACCAGCGCGTCTTCAGCCAAGGCGATAGTGACTACGGCCGCACGGACAAAGTGCTTCACTGCATCGACACCGGAGACGCCCGGCCTATTCGGCAACCACATAGACGCGTTCCGCTGGCGAAGCAAGGGGCGGTGCGAGAAATGCTGGAGGACATGAGATCCAGGGGAGTGATTGAAAAGTCTGACAGCCCTTGGTGTTCCCCTGTAGTCTTGGTGACAAAGAATGGCGAGCTGCGCTTCTGCGTAGACAACAGAAAGTTGAACGCTGTCACCCGGAAGGACTGTTTCCCCTTACCCCAGATTGACGACACCCTGGACACGCTAGCTGGTGCACAGTGGTTCTCGACCCTGGACCTGAACTCGGGCTACTGGCAGGTAGCTCTAGACCCAAGAGACAAGAAGACCGCATTCTCGACGGGCCAAGGGCTCTGGCAGTTTACGGTTATGCCCTTTGGCCTCTGCAACGCACCAGCTACCTTCCAACGCCTCATGGAGTCAGTGATGAGAGGGCTGACTTACGATGCCTGCCTGCTATACCTGGACATCATCGTCGGGAAGACTTTTGAAGATCACCTCGAGAATCTGAGTAAGGTGCTACAGAGACTGCAGGCGACCAACTTGAAGCTGAACGCGAAGAAGTGCCAGCTCTTCCGCAAGGAAGTGAACTACTTAGGCCACATAGTCTCAGCAACCGGAGTGGCCACAGACCCAAGGAAGACACAGGCTGTTAGAGATTGGCCTCGCCCAAGGGATACGAAGGAATTGCGCAGTTTCCTGGGGCTGTGCAGTTATTACCGGCGCTTCATAAAGGGGTTCTCCAACATCGCAAAATCCCTCACCCGCCTGACAGAGGAACACCGGCCTTATGTGTGGACAGAGGACGCCGAAAACGCTTTCCAGCACCTAAAGGAGACCCTGTGCAGTGCTCCAATTTTAGGTTTCCCACAACCGGGTGGCGCCTTCATTGTGGACAACGACGCTAGCGACCATTGCATTGGAGGTGTCCTATCGCAGATCCAGGGCGGCCATGAGCGGGTGATAGCCTACTACAGCAAGACGCTATCCAAAGCAGAGAAGAACTACTGCGTCACTCGACGAGAGCTACTGGCGGTAGTAAAGACCTTGGAGCACTTCCACAAGTACCTGTACGGTCAGCCATTTCATCTGACTGACCATTCCGCCCTAACCTGGCTATTGGGCGTTAAGAACCTGGAAGGCAAGACAGCACGTTGGGTCCAGAGGCTGCAGGAGTACTTCACCTCGGAACATCGTAGAGGGAAGAGCCACGGTAACGCTGACGCCATGTCCCGAACACCCTGTCCAGAAGAGTGCGGCCAGTGCACAAGAGTGGAAGAGAAGGAGCGTGCCGCAGCAGTCCGAGTTGTTGTGGCAGTGCCTGCGGACGGCTGGAATAGCGCAGGCCTGAGGAGGGAGCAGCAGGCGGACGCAGACTTGGGGCCACTCTTGAGGGAAGTGGAGGCAGGGACAAGACCAACCTGGGAGGACATTACACCGAGGAGCGCCACCTACAAGTCGTGGTGAGCACAATGGGACTCGTTGAAGACCAGAGATGGCGTGCTGTTCCGGGTTTGGGAATCACCCGATGGGAAGACGCAGAGAGAACAGTTGGTACTTCCCCGGAGTAAGGTACCGGAAGTCTTGGAAGAAGTGCACGCCGGTACTTCGGGAGGACACCTGGGAGCGAACCGAACGATTGACAAACTACGGCAGCGCTACTACTGGCTGAGACTCCGAGCAGATGCTGAGAGATGGTGCCGTCAGTGTCACGTGTGCGCGGCGAGTCGTGGCCCCCAGACTAGAAGCCGGGGTCGCATGCAGCCGTACAACGTCGGAGCGCCATTCGAACTGATCGCCGTTGACATTGCTGGGCCGTTCCCACTTTCCGATCGAGGCAACAAGTACCTAATGGTGGTCGTGGACTACTTCACCAAGTGGCCGGAGGTGTATGCCATCCCGAACCAAGAGGCAAAGACAATCAGAGACTGCCTCGTGGAGCAAGTGTTCTGTCGATTTGAGGTACCGAATAGAGCTATAGTGACCAGGGTACCAACTTTCAGTCAAACCTAATGAAGGAGGCACTACAAAGGCTTGGGGTGAACAAGACAAGCGCGACGCCTCTACATCCCCAGTCGGATGGTATGGTCGAAAGACACATCAAGACCTTAGAGGAACACCTGAGGAAGGTCGTGGCCAGCCATCAGCGAGACTGGGACGCCAGGGTGCCACTGTTCTTGCTGGCCTACCGCTCGTCTACACACGACACAATTGAGATGACGCCAGCCAGCTTGATGTTCGGCCGAGAGTTACGCCTCCCTTGTGACCTGGCTTTAGGAAGCCCTCCGGAAGCGAAACAACCAGCGACCGAGTATGTGGAGAACCTGGTGGACCATCTCCACGACATGCACGAGATGGCTCGCCAAAACATCCAGAAGGCGAGCGACCGCATGAAGACCAGGTATGACAGGCAAGCCAACAGCCAAGGGTTCCAGTAAGGTGACCTGGTCTGGTTGTACCATCCTACCCGGACCAAGGGAGGCTGCCCGAAGCTCCAGCAACCATGGCAAGGACCGTACCGGGTGGTGAAGAGGATTAACGACGTGGTCTACCGCATCCAGAAGGTTCCCCGAGGTAAGATGTTGGTGGTACACCTGGATCGCCTGGCACGCTACGATGGTGCTGTTCGGGACGACCAGCTTTGAGGAGGAAGCAGTGTCACCCGAACGTCGGAACTCCCTATAGTACCGGCAGCAGCAGGAGACGGTGGGTGTTCGCCACGCCCCCTCGTTTGTTTTATAGCGGTAACGAGGGGTGGCTGGGAAAAAAAACATCACTGCGCCGTCTCTTTCTGTTCCAACTGAGTTCTCGAACTTACGGGATATTTCATCTAATCTAGAACCTTCCAGATTGGCCAGTTGACCTTATATAAGCAACACGTCGGGCTGGAGGTGAGTCAGTCAGTGCTTGACGAGCTAGCGAACGAACGAGAAGACTGTACGTGCATCGGAACGGTAACGGACGAACTGGTGAATTGTAATTGTGTGCATTACGTAATTCTGTGTAATTGGCAAGTGTTGAACTGTAGTTAGGTGGAAATAAAGGACATTTTTGAGTGGTGCAATTGGACTTTTCATTTCACGAACCCACAAAGTCACAATATTACAATGGAACATAAATGGATTTCATTCTCAACTGGAACACCTCCAACTCTTACTTAATAAACATAATCCAGTAGTTGTTTGTGCGCAAGAAACAAATGTTAAGCATGACTACGTTGCTCCATTAAGAGGTTACAAGGCCTATAATAAAAATCGAGAAGAATGTGCATATGCCAGCGGTGGAGTAGTCACCTATGTTAAAGAAACACTGCCACAACGTGCTACCTCGCTCAATACTACTTTAGAGGCTACTGCAGTTTTTTTTTTTTTTTTTTTTTTACAGTAGAATCTATGTATATGTAATATATATCTCCCCAACAGCCATAGTTTAGATCTTGTAAAACTAAATGAACTGGAGCAACAACTACCCCGTCCTTAGCTTATTCTCGGAGATTTCAACAATCACAACACACTATGGGGATGCAGCTCCACCAATTCACGAGGAAAGCTCATTGAACAGTTTATAAACGATTTAGACTTAATTCTACTCAATTCACTGGAACCTACTCATTTCAGTCTAGCTTATGGAACACTCAGCTCCACAGACCTAAGTTTGTGCTCACCAGACATACCAGATGTGTTTGAATACTTCATTTATAAAGAATCTCAAGGAAATAGTGATCACTTTCCTATTATTCTTACTCAACTGAGTGACAGTCCTCAAAACCACATTCAAACATTTAAGAGTTTTATAACCAAAGAAATAAACCAGCTGATGCCTGCCACTGAATTTATTCATACTAGCATTAATAAAATAATTAAAAACTTCAATGAACTTATTCTAAAATCTGCAAATATTTCTATACCTACAATAGCCCCATACAAGAAAACAGTTCCTTTGTGGAACAGTGAATGCCAAAAAACTATTAATTTTAAGAATAAAGCATATTACCAATACAGACGCCGTCCTACTGAAGAAAATAAGCTTAAATATCTCCATCTTTAAATTATCAAACCACTCAGAAAACAGTGTGGGGAAATATCCAGAAAATTAGAGGCAGGTTTAAATATAACTCAGAAATCGTTTTGAAAGATCCTGGCTCAAAAATAACTACCACCAATTCAGTCAGTAGCTAACATCTTAAAAGATTCATTTGCATCTACATCATCCGATGCTAATTATGAGGACGAATTTAAATCCTTTAAAATGAAAAATGATTCATTACCTGACGAGCCTGTAAATGACAGTACCAAAATCTTTAATGAGACCATCGAATATTATGAATATGAAAATGCCCTCACATTATGCAAAAGCTCCAGTCCTGGACCAGATAATACACACTATGATATGCTGAAACTACCACCAATTGAAGGACATATATATCTTCTTGAAATATTCAACCATATCTGGTCTTTTAGGTTATTCCCCAATCTTTGGAGTTCGGCAGTAGTGATACCCATACCGAGACCTAATAAAGACCTCACACTACCAAACAGCTATAGACCAATATCTCTTACGTGTACAATGTGCAAAGTTCTAGAAAAGATTATAAATAAAAGATTGCATTGGTTTATCGAAAACAGGAAACTTCTTTCTGAATCACAATATGGTTTCAGACAATTCCGTTCCACTACAGACTGTTTAATCACGATTGAGTCTGAAATAAGAGAAGCCTTTCTCCATAATCAACATCTCATACTAGTTAGTCTAGATATACAAAAGGCATATGATATGACATGGAGAACACGTATACTTCATATACTACGACAAAATAAAATATCAGGAAATATGTTTTATTTCATTCAGAATTTGCTCCAGCATCGCACAATTAGAGTATGTACAAATTGCACATTATCCAAGGAAGTTAAGTTAGACAATGGAGTACCCCAAGGCTCCGTGCTTAGCGTTACACTTTTCCTGCTGGCAATAAACGACATACTGAACACTATTCATCCCCCTGTAAAAGCATGCATATTTGCTGATGATCTGACCTTTTTCTGTAAAGGTAATAACATCTCAACCACCCAAGCTTTACTACAAGACACTGTAACAAGGATACAAATTTGGACATCACAAACAGGATTCAGTTTTTCTCAGCAAAAGTCAAAATGTATTTGCTTTACCAAAAGTTCAATGCATCTTCCAAACCCTACCATCCACCTGTATGGAAAACCCATTGAAACATCCAAACAATTGAAATTATTGGGACTTATCTTCGACCACAACCTATCATGGAAAACACATATTTCCAACCTAAAGGAAGACTGTTCAAGGCGCCTAAACATATTAAAAACATTATCACACCGCAATTGGAGTGCTGATCAACATGTCCTACAACTGACGTATCAAGCTTTAATCCTACGCAAACTTGACTATGGAGCTATTGTGTACAACTCTGTAGCAGCGGCGTTACTTAAGCTGCTGGACATGATTCAAAGTTCTGCTATGAGGATTATATTAGGAGCATATCGTACCATTCCGGTCTCTAGCCTACTGATAGAAGCCAACCAACCACCATTAAACACCAGGAGAATACAATTAAGCATAAAATATGGATCAAAATAGCAGCAAGACCTCATTCGAGTATCCATTCATATGTTTTCCCCAATACAGAAAACAACAAGACCTGTCATACAAAAAAGCACTCCTTACCTTTCTATCGACGACTTGCTAACTATTTAAATACTAACAGCATAAAAATCCCTCCCATAATGACCAGGGACTTCCATGAAGGACCATACTGGAAACTCAAAATTCCCAAGATATATACCCACCTAACATTTCACCAGAAATGGAATACTGCTGCAATTGTTTACCAAACACTATTTTATGAAATGTGCAACAATTTCCCCAATTATCAATTTATTTACACTGATGGATCAAAAACGGATCATGGTACTGGATGTGCAATAATAACTCCTGATAAAATTCTACAGCAGCAGCTACCTGACTATTATTCCACCTACAGTTCTGAACTATACGCCATTTATCAAGCACTTACTTACATATTGACAGCACACCACAACTGCTATGCAATATGCTCTGACTCCCTGAGTACCTTGCAGAGCATGAAGAACTACACGACAACAAATTAGTTCAGGACAGACACTATTCAGTAACATCACCGATGCTGGTAAAGATGTGGTTTTCATTTGGATCCCTTCCCATCAAGGAATAACAGGGAATGAAAGAGCGGACGAAGCTGCTAAAGACGCCACATCACTACGCCAACCAACGAACGTCCAAATTCCATATTCAGATATAAATCATGTCTCCAAAATACCAGTACAAAAATGGAAATCTGAATGGAATCAACAACCAGGAAAATTACACCAAGTACAAAAAGGATCCACCGCTCTTCACCCAACCAAGCAGCTTACTAGCAGATCACCCTTCTACGAATTGGTCACTCCAGCCTCACTCATTCATATCTTCTCTCAAGACAGCCGCAACCTACGTGTAAAGAATGTAATAAAAACCTTACCATTTACCACCTTCTCATAGAATGCAACGAATACAAAAGAAACAGAAAACAACACGGAATCCCACAGGATATCTCCACACTGCTAAACAGTTTCAAACTACACCGCAATCTGTTTACTTACACAAAGGATATAGACATTTGGAAATTAATATAAATTATGTGCAATATACTTTAATCAATTGTAATTCATAATCTACACAATGGTGTTAAAGTAATGAAATTTTTGTTTTGCAAAATAGTGTTGACTTATATATGTTCTTGTTTTTGTTTTCAGTTATCTGTATTAAATGTAAATTGTTCTCATAATTAATGCTATTAATGTGTATATTTTATATGTTTGTCATGCTGTATATTGAATGTAAATTTTTATATATGTTACTAATTGTATTATTTTGTAAAAATGGTCGCGATATGACCCAGGAAGTTAAAGCGACCTTAAATAAATTTAAAAATAAAAAGTCATGATTGTAACTCACAAAAGTAATTTTATGTTTAGAAACATGTCTCTTTGATAATGGTTACAAATTAATTTAATCTGTATGAGGAAATTCAACATCTTCTTCTGAATACAGGTGTGAATTTAGGCAAGATAAGCCACTACAGTGTTCACACATTGCAGTGCAACTCAGGTTCACTTTTCTATATCCATAGTATTGTCCTCATCCCTGTTTACAAGAACATGAGACTAAGTACAGCAGTTCGTTTGGAGTAAATGGCTTCGAGGTAGGAATTGGTTTCAATGTTCTTTTGGTTCCTTTCATTTCTTTCACGTTTTCAATTTTCCAACCCCAGTTTGTAGCATCAAGAGTATTACCTAACCATTTTTGAACTTGTAAAAATACTCTCAGCGAATGTTCACAACATGCCTCAGACGTTAGAGGTAATTTTGCTAGATCAAAATTTGATCTAAGGGAACTTTTCTTTGTTACTGTCAAGAACTTGTAGTAACGGGCTTCATTCAGATTTGAGTATTTCTCTAACCCATAAGAACACAAAACAAACTTCTCAACAGCAATCAAAAGGTCCTCTCTTGTTGCAGAATCATCCAAAAACATCCTCACTGTATTCTGCATATCAGGTTTCGATCTGAGCAATTCTATTGCTTTTAATTTGCCCATTGCTGGATGTGGTATCGCATTTGGTCATAGCGAGACAAAACAGAACTAACTGACGTTGATCTCCAAACTTTTCTATTAGAGTGGTGATTCTGTAGTACATTGTTAATGGAACTGCACCCCCTATCTCTTTACAGAAGTATATACAAGTACTTTCAGGAGCTAGTGCCGTCAGTAATACTATTAAGTCGGTATCAGTTCCAACGACAAATACCTTACAATCACTCTGCTGTTGAATTGCTGTCATAACAATCTGCACATCAGCATCATCTTCCGCTGTAACATCTTGTAGTCCTCGTTTTCTGAATTCAGATGCCAAAGCTAGTACCAGTTTTCTCTTGTTACTAGTATGTCCTAAAAACTCTTCTTTTCCAGCAACACAAAATGTGTTTTCATCAAATACTATGTCAGGCGAAGATCTTTTGGTTGCTCTTCTGTTTTGTTCTTCATTTTTCGTTGTTGGCTCCTCTGGATAACCATCAAATACTACAATTGAATTAGATCCACACTTATTTACAACATATTTACAATACGTTTCTAAGATGACGCCATAGGAACAATTTCTTGGCCACGCTTTGTGCAGAAGTAGTCCCCTGTCCAAAACATAAGTTGCACCATTTTTTTCTGTTATGTCGATGACACCTTCTTCAAATACCTTCATCAGTGACGATTTTGTTCCTTTTCGTAAGGATACATCATCAAGCAAAGCAGGCGGTCGAGGAGCCAGTTCAAATTCCAAGTAAGTCTTAAATTTTCTGGGACTGTCGCACACACACAAAATACAGTTAAAAAGAAGTTGGGAATTCACACTAACTTGTTTTGATCGTACCAATGCTGATTTCTGCACTGCTTGAGTCTTAACCATATCCTTCCTGTGAAGTTTAATATCATGGAAGTTAGTTCCCTTCATTTTGGGTATGGCAGAGAGACCGACATCATAAGCTTCATCACAGTTTAATGAGTCATCACGACGCAGCCAGTTCACACTGCCCGCCGACTCCAAGGCGCTCACGCACTCAAAACCTAGCTACTGTTTTCTATGTTACTAGTAGAGTAATACACATAACTATATATGTTTATATACCGATGTACTCAGGAATATATGTGCTACAACTTTTATTTGAAGCATTTTTTTCATTTGGTGACGAATAAAAATATGGTTTTGCAAAAACGTAGATAGGTGGCTAAAAATATTGTTTTTTTACAACATTTCGTTAATTTACGGGAAAACTGCTGCATTTATCATAAATTATGTTATTATAAAAGTTGTGGAATATTTATTAGGGAATAGAAGTGGTAGTAGCAGAAAGAGTAGTGGATGTAATTGTAGTATTTGTTGCAGAAAAAGTTAGTTGCAGTGGTAATAGTAGTAGTTTTTTTATAAGTGCTTCCCTTGTTATAAAATTCACCGACCGCCACTGATTAACAACCAGAACTTAGTCGATATCTTGACGCCATCACACAATGGACAAGTCACTTTAATTGGGAATATGGTTCATATAAGTGTTAAGTATTCGTGATTTAAGTGGTTTAGAAAATAATTTACAAATTATAAACAGCTGCAGAGTATAACTTGAAAATGTCAAACGACAGTGACGGTAACTTGGGGGAACGACCACACTGAGATGCTCAATACTAAACAATAGAACAGGGAACCAATAATAATGATTTAGTGTATGTGTACTAGACACACAAAGAAGACAAATATAAAACTCTAAATGCTTGTGAAAAGTGGACACTGAATCGATCGAAGAACTTAAGAGACTTGAGGTTCTTACGCAGGAGCGACTCCTATTGACCACCAAACAAGTAGGAAGCACTTAAAATATTAGAGTCATAACAAACTCATTACAGATTAACTAATTTAAACAGATGTCATGTGTTTTCAATTGGAACATAGACGAAACAGGTCCAGTGGCCATCTGTGAAACAGGCTGTTTATTTGGAAAAACAAAATCTGATATATATAGCGTTGCTTTGTCATACATGCATTTTAACATTTCCAAGGTTTTCCAACTGCTTTACCTTCATGTATTACTATTCCTGTCAAATTGCTACTGATGCCAGTAAATTTTCTCAGTAGTATGTCACGTTGAATGTATTCCAGATGTTTTGAACTTTTTCATGGCTATCAATTTTATTACCTGGATGAAATTTGCATAAGTTAAAAGGCTGCAAGAATCTGTTCAAATGTGCCTGAATTGCCTATGAAATTTAGGGTACTAGCGAGCTCCCTTAAATAATACTTAATGTATTAATAAGTTATGTTTAAAAGTATTTAAAAAAGGAAAATGGGAGGTCTCTAAACCATAGCTGAATAAGTCTGTGTTTCCTCCCATCAACCTGCACAACTATCATCCAGTTCTCAAGACCGTACACGATGTATAATTTTCATATCACACTGAATAAACAAAATTGACCTGGATTGATAATGCATTTCTAATGAATTTATAAAATATTCTCTCTTAAGTTTCAAACCTTAAAATAAAAACACCTGTAGCTCAAAATACTCTTAAACTTTAAGAACAACATGCTAAAAATATAATACAATTTCGCAATAAAACATGATAAAGGTACAATAAAACGGGTCAATATGCTAACAATGTAACTTCTACAAGTAAGACAGCCATCTTGGATTGATACATGTCTTCACTCATACACTAAAACTACACAGTAATTAATGCATAATTATAGTTATTTGCACTATATCATACATGGAATATTTATTAAATGAACTTGATGCAACTGAAGCAATCTCTTAAAGCTACTTTTCATAGGACCATTTATAAAATCAGTCATTAGATATGCCAGGCAGGCTGCTCACAACGCGCCCACCTCTGTAGCATGTGTATCTCACCTTCAAAAAGTCCCGAGTTCGAATATCGGTCAGGTTAGTTACATGGATAAGGTCTTTTCCGTGGTTTTCTCTTATTTTTTTTTTTTTATATTTATCCAGATTTATGAACCCTATTTTACACAGTGGTATATTAGGGTTATAGTTGATACATAAAAATATACAATTTCAACAAAAATATTTTAAATACTAGAAGGAAGAAAATATGTTATAATCTGATGCATATTAATCTAAACTATTTCAGACGTTTAAACACTGAGTTTATAAACATCATGAAAGTGGTATATTAGAGTTAGAGTTGATACATAAAAATACACAATTTTAACAAAAATATTTTAAATACTAGAAGGAAGAAAATATGTTATAATCTGATGCATATTAATTTAAACTATTTCAGACGTTTAAACACTGAGTTTATAAACATCATGAAGTACTTATACTGTTGTGGCTTCATTAGCAAAGATGTGAGCGGAGCAGAAAATTCAGTTCCTAGAGAGTCTAGCTTGAATATTAATTCTTGTCTTTCTCTCCAGAAAATGGGACAACAGAAGAGGAGATGAACCACAGTTTGAAATTCTTCACCACACATGCACTTGGGGTTAGATGTTAAGTGAAAACGTGATAAGTATTCACCAAATTTACCATGTCCACTTAAAAATTGTGTCAAAACAAAATTTGGTACAAGAGTTTCACATTTTCCTCTGTCATATACACTAGGGAAAAATAATGTTTTTGTTAAACTTCCATTTGGAGTTGTTAGCCATTGTTGGTTCCATTCTTCAAGAATATGTTGATGTATTATTCTCCTTACAGTAGAAATAGAACATAAAGAGTATGTCACAGGAAGATTGGATTCTGCAGCCTTCTTAGCCAAGCAATCAGCTCTCTCGTTACCTAAAATTCCACTGAGTCCTTTAACCCATCCCATGCAAATATGTCCTGGATGGTTTTGAAGCAAGGTTCTGATTTCATGTGCTAATGAATTTAAGTTGTATTTATCATTAATAGCGAGTAGAGCTGATTGTGAATCACTAAGAATACGGGCACTGTTCCCATTAACAGTACACCATTTTATAGCTTCTTTAATTGCTAAGAGCTCCGACTGGAATACAGAACATTCAGGTGACAATTTAAACATGGAATGAGTTAGTTCCGTTTGGTTTTCATAAACAACAAAAGCACATCCTACTGCAGATATATTATCTTCAAATTGGTAATGCGAACCATCTGTATATATGTAATAATCATGAAAATTACATATTTCCTTTAAACAGGTTACAAAACTTGATGGGTGTCCTGCTGTGGTAGGATGCTCCGGGATTTGTAGTTTTAAGTGAGACAGATAAGACGCACATTCACGTTCATGTCTTAAATTCATAATAGTTGCTCTTGATAAACCAGTGAGAGCCAAAGGTTCGATGTTAGCTATAATCTGAGCTGCTTCAGTGGAGATTGTACGATATCCTCGAATTATGCGAAGGAGGAATCCCCTTTGAATTTGTGCAAGTTTTTTAACTGCCCATTTTTTATTAAGAACATCCTGGAATGCAGATACACCATACAAAATTAGGGGCACTACAGCACCTTGATATATAATTTTAAGAATACAAGAATTCAGACCCCAGGTTGGTCTTGTTGTTGCGAGCACACCAAGGAGCTTGCTGGCTCTTTTAGCAATGTAATCAAAGTGTGATCGAAATGTTAATTTATAATCCAGTATAACGCCAAGGTATTTTACCGTAGACACCACCTTCAAGTTGACGTTATTCATGGTAAGAGTAATAGGCTCCATTTTTCTTCTTCTGGTGACAATCATCGCCAAGGTTTTGTAGGGATTAAACATAAGTTTATTTTTAATTCCCCATGAGTGTATTATTTTAAGTGCTTCATTAGTTCTTTCTTCAAGGATTTTAGCGTCATTTGATTTTACAAGTAGTAAAGCATCATCTGCATAAGCAAAAATACTACAATCTGACGGCAGTTGTTGCTGTAACAGATCATCATACAGTATAACCCAAAAACCTGGACTACACGCAGATCCTTGGGGCAGCCGCGTGTAACTTTCTTTGTGATGGTTTCTCCACTTACAGTAAGCAAGGATTTGCGATCTCTAAAATAATTCACGATTAAATTGTAAATATTTTTTGGGCATTTTTTAGTTTTCAATTGATGTAAAATCTTGGGCCACCAAGCATGATCAAAAGCACCAGTTACATCTAAAGAGACGAAAACACCAGATTGTTTAGGTATACATTTTTCATCCAGTCTACCACCTTATATATTGCCATTTCGGTTGATTTTTGAGCCATGAAACCAAAATGATCACTAATTGAGTCATGTTTTAGTAAATGATACATTACACGATCAATTACAAGTTTTTCTAGGCATTTGCCTAGCAGAGGTAGCAGGCTTATTGGTCTGTAAGCAGCAGCATTTTTATTATTTACATGAGTTTTGGGTATAATTTTCACAACTGAAATTTTCCACTGATTTGGGAACACACCTAATTCTAGACATTTATTGTAAATGTTACTTATGAGAGTTGGATGTACATAATGCACATGTTTGATTATATTGGCACTAAAAGCATCATGTCCTGGAGCTTTACGGTCATTTTGTTTTAATATTATTCATTCTACCTCAGGATAAGTAAAAGGAAAGTCATCCGATGTATCAGGTTCAGTTTCCACCTCATGTCGGATCCTCCTTTGGTGGTCATCATCTTCAGTATCATCTGGGAAAAATTTGCTTGCTAATACATTTGCAGTTTCTATTGCATTAGCAGTGTACCCGTTTTCAGTTTGCAACGTTGTTAAAGTATTATTTAAGCTTTTTGAATTCCGTGTATATTTATACACAATGCCCCATGGATTGACTTGTTCTGTACAGAATGTTTCCAGCTGGTGAATTTTGCATTTAAGATCATTTTTTTATATTCAGCTTTTAGCATAATGTAAGTCTTTTCATATTTTATTTGCAGTAGCTCGCATTTAGCACGTTTGAATCTTCGTTGACTCGCCAACACTCGTTTCCTCATTATTGTAAGCTCAGAGTTCCACCATTGGTTTTTACAGCGTTTTGTTGTTATTTTTGGGAGATGCGAATCACAGATGAATGAAATACACTTGGTTAACTTATCGATGAAGTCATTCAAGAGTGTGGGGTTGTTCACTTTTTTCAAGTCATCTAACATAGGGTCAATATTTTTCTTAACTGTAAGATGAAAATGTGACCAAAGCACATTATTAGTTCTATATAAACGTGTTAAAGAGTTATTGTTGAAATTAGTGTTGACAGTATGATTAAAATTAAGTTTTATCGTAATAAGGCTATGGTCTGAGAGGGTATTATCATCTATATTCCATGAAGTAACATATGGTAGCATAAGCGAATTACACATACTGATATCAACAAAGCTTGTAGAATTTCCTCTTCGAAAAGTTGGAGTATATCCTTCATTTAGAATATACAGATTGTTTATACTACAAAAGTCACTCACTGCTCTTCCATGGGAATCAGTAAAGGGGCTATTCAAGCAGTGTGCTTCGAATTAAAGTCTCCCGCAATGATTAGCGGATTCCCTTGTACAGTATTACATATGAGTCAGTAAGTTAAGACCATTTTCTATATCCTTGTCAGGGTCACAGTATATCGAACACACATATATATTCATTCCACCAATAGCGATATTAACTAGGACACAATCGAAAGAACAAAGTTGGGTTAATTTTATAATATTTTGATATTCAGTAATGATGTCAGCACGTATTCTTCAGCTATTGTTGTCAGTTGTAAAAGTTGGTAAATTAAATCCCGTTATTCTGTTTTCTTTTGTATTGGGTTCTTGTACACAAAGAACTTTAATAATTGAGTTGTTTGTGCAAAAATCTGTGCTGGAGCAGTGATTAGAGACAGTTATTAGCTCTTCAGTGGGTAGTATTGATTTATGTAAATTATATTGGTATATGTGGAGTTCAGCCATAATTTGTTTTCGATCTTATTATTTCCACAATCTTTTTATAGGCTGGGCAGTCAAAAGAGCTAGCAGGATGGTTAGTATCAGATGCAGTAAAATTAGTTTTCTTATTTAACATTTTATTATTGAAGTTTTTACAATTAATGCATTCAATGTGGGTTTTAGGACATGCTTTAGTATCATGTTCTTCTGTGCAATAAGAACAGCTTTTAAGTGACTGACAGCAGCCACGTGTCCAAAGCCAGAGCAATTATGACATCTTATCACATGAATATTGTCATACACTGAACACCGTGAGTATCCAATATACAGTTTCTCTTCTTGTTTCACTGCCTTGTAGATGATAGAAGTTTCAGTCACGGCATATTGTGAATCTCCTTTCCTGGTCTTTCTAATAAATACCTTCTTGATGAATTGTGAAGGATCTAGAAGGCACTGTTTGATTCTTGGATTTTGTTGTTTAATGGATTCAATTAAATGATCTTCAGGAAAATCAGCTTCAATACTGTGAATGATAAGCCTGGGATTTAACTTATCGGGTATCTTGACATTCAGTTCTGGATTTGATTCCATATCTTGAGTAAGCCTTTTACATTCCGCTTCGGATCGAAGCTCTAAAATAACAGCTTTATTTCTAGCTTTCTTGGTACCTTTAACCCCTACTGTAACCGATTTTATGTTTGTTCGCATTAATTGTAAAGTTTGCGAACTGTCTGCGACTTTATTCTGGTCCTTTGGAGTTACAATCACTACATGTTTAGTTTCACTAGCCACAGATTTTGTCACATCCGAGTAAGAAGCTTGGAAAAAAGTAGGTTGAGGATCGTAAACATTTCGTTCTGAAACAGCCTTGAAGTAGTCTAACGATTCTTTCACTTTACTTACGTGATCAAGAATAACTTCTTGCAACTTCTTAATGCTCCTTTTATCATCATTGACAATTTCAATTATACTGTTTAAAGCATTTTCAGCAGCTCGATATTGACACAGTATTTCTTCCTCCACGGCCATCTTGATATTTGGATATCAAGCCATCTTGATATGGTTTTCTCTTATCCTGAAAGATGAATGTCTAGTAACTAAGCTCTATGTACCCTGTACTCATTTGAACATCATTTCATTCATCGTCCGATATGACTTAACATTGGAGGTTTTCTCTTATACTGAAAGACGAATGACTGATAACCAAGTTCAGCTCTATTATTTCACTGGCGGATCAGATTCTCGTTCTTAGTTATGAATCACGACATTTCTCCCTACTAGAATTTACGTATTAAAAAGACAAAAAATCAACTACATGACAGGAACCAGACCAAGGACCTTTAGAACAGTTTTTCGGCACTAGTGATTGGACCACCACAGCAGTTACAGAATGTCCACTGAGTAGGCTACATGATGCATGAAGGCAGTCAATCGTTGTTCAGTGTCGCACTGGCAGGTGATTAGTTCGAGATTTGAGAGATCTTTGAGACATTAAATCTTGAGGATGCCAATAAAGAGCTACTAAGAATCGATATTTCGATACTCGAGAAGAAGTTTCAAAGACATTCTAATTTAATAATTTCAGCCACCTTGTTTAAGGGGAGGCATCTGTGAAAAATGCTAAAATCCAGAGTTTACATCAGAACTGCTTGAAATTTTGTCATTAGGTGGGGTATAGGGAATCTAGTTAAGCTTTCAAAATTCATATTTCTATCTTAAATAGCTTTTTTTAAAAAAAAAAATATTTAGTGTTTTGTCATTTTTGACGAAATTTCACCGATGCCTCCCCTTAAATACCAACGTATCAGCATCTGATGCCGTTAGGTTTAACACAATTAACTTATGTTTAGCCACAGACCATGCATTGCCTATCTCAACTTGCTTATATCAGTCACGTCTATAATCGCTGAAATTATTTCAGTGTAGTTCACTAACACCTATATAATCTGACTTTCTGCTTTCAGGATTGGCACCTCCTGAATATGGAGAATAAAATAACAAATTTTCTTTATCTGGGTAAATCAAAGAAATCGCCAGCAATATAAGCGCTCCTAAGAAGAAAAAAAATAGCACTGAAAATGTTCCTTCTACAACGTATGTTGCAAAAATGAATTCAACGTTGGAATTTCTCTTGTGTGGGCTTTTAATCAATAGGAACATTCTAATGCTTAACAATTTCTGAAAGCAATCCTGCGCAAATAATAAACATTCATGTTTCCAAAGGCGTGTACAAATTGCCTAAAGCGTAAGCTACTAGCACTACAATGTAATGGGCCAAGTGTTCAGTAACTGGCCATACATAAATAATGAAAAATTACTTGTTTGAATAGTGGATTCATCTTCCTCTTCACACTGATTTTCTTGTTCTGAGTCCTCTTCATGAGAAAAACTGTAATCTTCGTTACTCTCACATTCCTCTAAAACACTGTGTACAAAGTCTGGAAAAGCCGGGTTAAGGACAGACATACCTGGAAGAGTTTTACAGAAAAGCCACATTAGCATCAAGTAATACACAGCATCAGACTTGTGGGGTCATTGGAGATACCACTTAGCCATATTGCTGCTGAGGACAACTAATCATTTGGCAGGTATCCAAAAAGACAACTCAGGTTCAGAGTTACAGTCAAAACTGCTTAGTTTTAATGTAACATTTTTAAAGAGAGACTTCACTAACTCTCCAATTAAGATTTTCGCCGTGTAGCAAAACAACCTTGTCTATTATACAGATATAACTATTTGTAACAAAAGCTTCACTTATCTTAAGAAAAATTATGTCGATTTTTCTTATTAGTTGAATTAGTTGAAGTTGAAATCGATTTCATGAACCCTTGTTCACGTCGTCAGTCAGAGAAAACATATTCGTCATTAAGGAAATTACCTTGTTATTACGTTTTTTCAGTATTACCAAAATATGACAACGAAACAAACTTAAGAACAGAATCAACTGCTGGTATTTCAAAATTCATTGCGAAATGTTTATTTTTTAAAATAAATATCTTTTCCCAAACCATTAAATCTATCGGGACATTTAATTGTTTTAATAATTTAACTTCAGGATTTATATTATGGTTAAATGACCAAAAATGATCTGCTACGGCCGATTTATCAGTTTGTTTATACTTAATGTTACGAAAATACCAGCAGTTGATACAGTTCTTAAGTTTGTTTCGTTTTCAGATTTTGGTAATACTGAAAAAACATAAGTGGCCAAACTATTAGACTAAAGCTCTGAAAACCTTTATTTACTCAACATTAATACAAGAGCTCTCAGATGCATATATGACACAGAAACTTGAATCAATACTTGGTATACATTCCTTTGTTGGAAATTAAAATTTTTATTTGGTTAGGCGTACTCCATACCTATGTTTTACACTTATTTTTAATATCCCATCAGGCCAGATATTTATAAGTGTCTTGATATGTTGGGTTTTAGTTGTAATGTGGGTTTTCTTAATTTTCTTTTTCAAAGTGGGCCATAAATTCTCAATTAGGTTCACATCAGGACTATTTCCTGGCCATGGAAACACTGAAAGATCTAAATCTCGTAAATATTGTGTTATTTTCTTGGCTTTTTGACATGGTGCACCATCATGCATAAATATACATGAATGATTTCCAAACCAATGCCTTATCTTGGGTAGTAGTCGAGTTTGAAGAACTCCTAGGTACTGATCTTGCTTCATGGTCCCCTCAACAATGTACCACCTTCCATTATCATGGACAGACATAATGCTCCGCCTTTGTAGGGTGTTTTGCAGTTGGTTGTACACATGGAGGATGAAACTCTTCTTCAGGTCTCCTCCGGACATACTGACTGCAAACAGTGGTTCATCACTAAAGCACACCTGGATAGAGAAATCCATATAAATTGCATCTACTGGTCAACAGTATACTTAATAAGTTATCCCAAATAATACCTTTGTATAGTCTATGAAGGTTGTCCATAACTGAATCTGGTTATTAAATTAAATTATCTTTGTGAGAAAGAGTAACACAGTGCAGCAATTTAATTACCTTTTCCCAGTCAACAGAAGACCAATGATTAAGTCCCTTTGCCTAGTTGAGCCTCTTTCTTGCCATATCTGCTATGAGCTTTGCTTTCCTTCTGGGTCTTTGAGCCTTCAAACCGTCGAACAGGGTTCTCCTGATAGTTCTTGCTCATACTTCTAAGCCTCTAGCTACTAAAGTTCTTCTCAGGTCTCTACTAGTGGCTTTTCGGTTTCTGCGTACTTCAGCCATAACTTTTCTTACACTTCTAGGACTCAACTTGCGTTTTCTACAGCATTTCTCGCTTCACTGTGCCTGATATATCTTATTGTTTTCATCCACTTTTTAATTACCTTACAGACTTATGATATTTCGTGTCTCTGTGCTATTTCATTGTGTGTATACCGTCCTTGTGTTATAAGTGCCCTTGTAATACCCATTTTTCTAGGTGATAAGTAACTTTTCCTCCCCATAACCTCAAATTTCCTTTCACTGCATGCATAGAACATTAATAAAACCTTTAGTGTAATACAGAAGAAGTCCATTGACAAAAGAAAGCCAAGAAGTCTAAAGATAAACGTTTGAAATGTGCAATAAACTTGCGTGAGCACTTATGAAATACACACAAATGTACTCTTACAGCAGCTGACAGTTAACTTACCAGTTATACCAACATATGCTTACAAAACATCCCACAAATCATAAAATACCCCTGAATGATTCTAATTTATCATTCAATCATTGTTACATCCAATGTCACTAATTCGGAGTTAGGTTGAAGTATGTTAATTTTTATGACGGAAATTCAGCTTAGTCTAATAATTTGGCCACCTCTGTAACTTCCTTAACGACAAATGTGTTTTCTCTGACTGACGACGCAAACAAGGGTTCGTGTTTGTTTGTTTTGTAATTTACGTCCTCCAACGTTAAGTCATATCAGACGATGAACGGAATGGGTGAAATGATGCTCAAATGAGCCCGGGGTCCATAGAGCTTAGAGTTACCCGACATTTGTCTTTCAGGATAAGGGAAAACCCCGGCAAAAACCTTATCCAGGTAACTCACCCTGACCGAGATTCGAACTGAGGACCTCTTGAACGCAAGGGTTCGTGAAAACGATTTCAACTTCAACTAATTTAACTAACAAGAATCGACATAATTTTTCTTAAGATAAGTGAAGTTTTTTTGTTACAAATAGTTATATTTGTATAATACTTATTGATTCACTGTAACTAGCTTCATTTTCTACGTAACCTTGCCTAGTTTTACCAATATGAAGCAATCTGCTGATATTACTATTTATTGTAAACTGGCAGAAGATAATTGTGCCTTAACACCGAAAAAGAAATTGATACCATGTCACCATTTTTCTGTGCAAACTTCACTAATGTCCACATCGAAACTCCAAGGAATATAAGCTTTCATTATCAGTTGTTGCATTTTTAGGGAATACTCCTTACTTTGGCGAAAACCCCTATTTGTGTAGAGTCTCGTCCAAGCCAACACTAATGTCACTTAAACTACCAATCCCATTGTGAGATGATGTACTACTTTATAGAATATGTTCGCTTTTCACCGTTAATGTATTTATGTTGCCTTATCACCTCATTGTTCGTTCACCTATTAAAAACAGTCTACAGTTTAGCATTTTATTATACTTATTTTCCATGTTCTTTCCACTATGTAAACGATAAGGAAAGGTATAGATAGACCGAAATATTCAATACTATAGCCGGGATTTGAACTATGGATCATGAAAATCACCACTGGCTGCAAGTTACCTTGTATATAAACTGTCATAAGCTACAAACTGTAACCATTTTATCAAATCCTTGTGGATCGAGACATGATCGAACGTCAACATTTGCAATTATGGTGAAGCTGTGTTCATTCTTGTGTAACAAACCCTGCGTTAGGTTTGCTGAACCCTCACCAGTGTAGAGCTTCGTTTTTATTTTTATTCTCAAATGTAAGAATGGGCATTTTTGTAATGGTAAAAGAAAATGGAAAACAAAAAATGGTCCCAAATTTGTCTCACCATGAGATAGATGTTCCTTTATAACTGCTTAATATTAAAAAAATGGAAAATGAAATTACTGATTCATGTTCTTTATAAGGACAAGAAGGAAATCTGGACGTATTTAAACATGACACCAGACGAAAAGTAATAATCAAACAAATAGTTATTAAGAGTCATGATGGGGATCCTCTGTTACTTGCAAACAAATATTTGTACAATGTTTCACTCGACACGTTATATGAGAGTAAACAATAAGGAAAGGTATAGATAGACTGAAATATTCAATACTATAGCCGGGATTTGAACGACGGATCTTCAGGTCTCCATCCGGTTACTCTTAACCATTGAGCTACCATGGCAACATGCCAGCATAACATTAAATTCTCCAACTGACTCTTATGTTTCCCAGTAAACCACTAGGAGTTCTCAAACACATGACACAACTACCTTAATGGCGACTTACTGTCTACCCACCACAAGAAGGCAAGAACTGTTATCCACTTTGGTAGTGGATCTGTTTACTATGAAATGAGTGTAAGAGAGTACATATGAGTCGCCCAGGTTGCCAAATCTAATGTTTGTTGCAGTAACTGCGGTGATCGGTATTATGTATGGGTGAGATATGTGACAATACTTGCATATCTTAAACGAATCTAGCATCCTTGTCATACTCAGAAGTCAAGCATAAACACCGTGCGGGGAGCAAAAGCGATTACGTTACACATTCCTCTAGCTTGTCTTTTTGTGCTGGGCAAACAGTACTATTGCACTAAGTACTTTAACGCCCGAGCTTTATAATTCAGACCACTATTAGGTCAATTATAATAATAACCCATGGCGCGACAGCCCTTAGAGGGCCAAGGCCTACCAACCCGACTGCCGGCCTCACGCCCACTTACGCAAGGCAGAGGTGGGCGATCATCCAACCGATACGGGGAGGAGATGTGGTCAGCATCTCGGCATCCCCCAGCCGGAATGTTGGTTTTCATGACCAGGGCCGCTTACCTAGCGTAAGCTCCTCACTTTCCTCACGATGCTGAGTGATTAGGTCAATTAATGAAATTAATTGTGCTTTCACACAACCAGTGTTTAGGACACAGTACATAAAGGTAGAGTCACACTGAAAACTTTAGCCTACATATGGCTAGTGTGGAAGAACGATTATTTCCATCAATTAACCATAAGTCGCCACAAATGGTATCTCATTGTACATGAGAACCCCTAGTGGTTCACAGGGGAACATATGAGTCAGTTGGAGAATTTGTTATGCTGGCAATGTTGTAATGGCAGCTCAATGGTTAAGAGCAACTGGGCAGAGACCGCGAGATCCGTGGTTCAAATGCTGCCATTCCATGAATAATCACCTGTGAACCAATGATAATAAACCTCGCCATGAACGTTTTAGTCTTACAAGTGTAAAAATTATTTCACAAGCGAATGGCTTAATTTCAGAAATAAACCATTTAATGGTATGAGAAATTTGTTAAAGCAGAACACATTTGCCTGCGCTTCAATTAAATGTAATTTTCATTTTCAATTACAACAGGAAAAGGCGCACATATCTCGCTTAGAAGTCGACAAGTGAACGCCGAGTGCTCAGGTTGTCTCTGAACCCTCTGCTTACAAATCATGTGTTTTTGTAGTTAGCTGTGTCAGCTAGCTTTTGTATATTGTTCATTGCTATATATCAAAAGTATCTACATGGCTCTACAAATGGATGATACCGGCACCATATTATATTCAGCGCTAAATGTATTAAATAACGATACGAACTTCCGGGATAGCTCCAATTCTACGTTACAACTGACGTCATCTAATTAGCACTACCAATCTCAAGTGTCTTCTGCTACCGGGGATAATACATTAAGTAAACCAATACTACGACCATCTCCAATTCAACCCCTTAATACACTAAATAACTCTGTGCAGCACGACGATGATACAATGGCAGACTGTGCCCCATCTGTTTAGAGTGCAGCCAACACTTGCAGCTCTCTCTCCCCCAGAGTTCACAACAAAACAAACGCTGATGCACTGCCCCTGTTTCTGAACACCCTACTCTCACGCTATGCATACCCAATTCCTACATCTAATCACTTCAATCCTTTAAGTGAAGCACCAGACCACGATTCTTCTGACACAGCCTCCATCTCTCAGAAAGAGAAAATGCCTCCTATATGTGTCCGCAATGTGCACAATTATCAATTGCTACTACAAGATGTAAAAAAATGTGTCTTATCTGAATTTCACACTGAGCTATGGGGAGCCATTCTTAAGATCTACACTTTGACGTCCACAGACTACTGCAACCTTACCTCGTACTTGACATCAATTAAGCAAGAATACTACACATTTCACAACCCTTCAGACAAACTTTTTTCAGTCGTCATACGCAACCTACCGTGCTCCCTCAGTGACAAAGAGATTTATGATGAACTTTGTGCTCGGAACTTCCCTGTTCGTAAAGTTACATGTTTACTACGTAAGAACAAGGAACCGATGCCTATCTGTGTGGTTGACCTCCTTAACAATGACCAAGGTAAATATATTCTTAATCTATCCCGACTACCGTACAACGTAGTGAAATAAGAACATCACCGAAATTAAATGAAATGTGAAGTGTTTAACGCCCGCTTTTACTACATACGGCACTGCAGGCGATGACACTGATATATGAGATAAAGATGGAGCACCGGTGGAATGAGATGGAGGGGGAAACCGGAGATCCCGGAGAAAACCTGCCCCAGCGCCGTGTTGTCCACCACAAATCTCACTTTGCGGTCGCCTGGGATCAATCCTGGGCCGCCTTGGTGAGAGCCAAGCGGTCTAACCACTGAGCCACGGTGCGGCCTGAACATCGCCGGCACAATACGGAACTGCCTCAGTGTACTAACTGCCAAAACTATGGCCACACCAAAAATTACTGCCACCTAGAGCCCCGCTGTGTTCGCTGCACAGGAAACCATCACTTTTTTCAGTGCACAAAGCCCTCTACTACACCAGCTCAGTGTGTTAATTGCCAACAAGATCATCCAGAAAACTATCGCGGTTGTTCTCATTACTTACAGTTGAAGGAACAACAGTCTCGGCGCTTTTGGCAGCAGGCAATACCATCCCGTCACAATTCACAGCAACAAACCTCAGCTTCTCAACAACAGCCACTGGTTCAGCAACAACAAGCACAGCGTCCACAACAGCAACAACACGACATAGTCCTTCCGCAACTGTTCCTTCTCCGCCATCACAGACTTATTCACAGGTACTTACTGGGCATTCACCTCCATCTCAAGGACGTTCAATTCCTTCACCAGAGGATTCTGCCTCTGCATCCCCGTTTTGGACTTCTTTGAAAGAAATGATTGCACCGCTAAGTACTTCTGTGCAATCTGTTTTCTCCAGTTCTCCCGCAACTGCTACAGCTTCTTCGTTCCCTTCTTTCTCCAATCTTCCACAGTGGCCACCCGTAATTTGCTGTCTCTACGTCAGCTCACACTCCAGAATTGGGACTCTAACGGTCTTCGAGCTAAACGTTCCTCCTTCATAGCATTTCTTACATCACAATGTTGATATAGCTTGTATAATAGACACATATTTTCTTCCCAATGAGAATTTCACTGTTCCTGGTTACGTTATTTACCGTCAGCACCGTGACGCAGATAAAGCATCTGGTGGAGTGGCTCTTCTCATCCGATGTTCTCTGAGTCACAGCGAGATATTTCATGTGCCCAATTTGGAAGTGGTGGGTATTAAACTCTATTGTGCAGAAGGTGGTGACCTTGTCATTCTTAGCGCATACAAACCATCGAATCGCAGGTTGAATACTACATATCTCTCACTTCTGTTACCTGCGGGGAACAGCACTCTTCCTCTAGGTGATCTCAACTGTAAGCATTCCTCTTGGGGATGTCGAACGACAAATCCAAATAGCCGACTTCGGTTTACAGCCCTTGCTACTTGTGGCCTATCGATATTGGCACCCGAAGATTGCCCCTGATAGTCTAGATATCGGTATACACTGTAATCTAAACCTGCCCAGTTTTGTTTCTTCCATACCAGAGCTTGATTCCGATCATTGCCTAGTGATTGTCACCTTTTCTATTCCATCTACCTTCCACCAATTAGCTCCTAGGCCGCTCAACGGTTACATTCATTGGGAAACATTTCAGTCTCATCTGGATGCAACACTCACCAGTTCGTACCAACCTGCCACTAATCACGATGTGGATCTCGCGATACAGCACTTCACTGACACCATTTGCAGCTGCGCCCGACTTTCCACTTCCCCCTTTCTTACCCCTCTACATTTTAAGTCTCATCCGAGAAAAACACCAAGTTCGTCGACATTGGCAACGGGACCGACAACCCTGGCTCCGTCGAAAGCTCAACGGACTCATTCGACGGGTGAAAATGGAGTTGGAGCGACATCGTCGAGAGTCCTATGAGCGCTATCTTGCGTCACCCTCTCATTCTGGCCACACGCTGTGGGAGGCCACCAAACGTGTTCTTCGTGAGCCGACTGTTGTACCGGCGCTGTCTGCAGGTGATAGACTGGTTACAGATATTCCCACCAAGTGTGAAATTTTGGCCGATCACTTTGAGCGTGTGTTTGCACTTCCCATCAGCCGATGATGAGACTATTGCAGACGTGGAAAAGGAACTACATACCTATCGTACTCGACCCACAGTCACATTGTTATCAAGAAGCTCACCAAAAAAAGCAGTTGCATACTTGTCATCCATCCCCGATGCCTGTCTACGCCTCGGCTATTTTCCTCGCACCTGGAAGTTTGCGCATATAGCAGTCTTCCATAAGCCCAATAAATCCAAACACCTCCCCGAAAGCTATCGTCCTATAAGTCTGTTGCCGACCCTCTCCAAGCTGTTTGAAAACGTAATTCATCGCCGTCTTCTGTCTTACCTTAATCATAACCATGTTCTTCCGCCTTATCAATTTGGATTTAGTCACAAACATTCCACTACCCATCAGCTTTAACGATTCACTCAGTCAATTGTCCACGGCTTCGAGGCCCATCAGTATACCACGGCTGTCTTCCTTGATGTGGCACAGGCATTCGATGGTTTGCTCATTAAGCTCTACCGCATCGGTCTTCCTAATTATTTATCATATCTAATCCACAGTTTCCTCTACGACCGCAGCTTTTCAGTACACATTGGTGGAAAGCTTTCATCCGCACGTAATATTACCACAGGTGTCCCACAGGGTTCTATCTCGGCCCCGACTCTATTTAATATATACATTTCTGATATTCCTGACTTAGCTCCGACTTCTTTAGCTCTTTACGCTGATGACACAGTACTATATTATTCTCATGTTAATCTCCAGCACGCACAAGTAGTACAGCTCTCTTTAGATCGCCTAACTCATTGGTTCAGCACTTGGCGGATCTCTTTGAACCCTCAGAAAACCGAGGCTAAAATCAAATGACCTTGTTGTCGACGGGCCCTTAAACTCCACACTCACTCACTCTTCACTCTTCGCCGATATACACCGCTTCCTCCGTTGTGGCTCCCCACTACAACTCCCGTTAAATACCTTGGAGTGCTTTTGGACTCTCGACTGACCTGGCGTGCTCATATCGATCGTCTTATATCACTGGCCTCCGGGCGACTTTCAAAGCTCTCACCTCTGTTGCATCGCCGTTCCAGCCTCGGCCTACAGTCTTCATTGTTACTCTACAAATCACTCGTTCGTCTGCTTATTACATATGCATGCCAAGTGTCATGCGTCATCTGCGTCGTCTTCAGGTCATACAGAATCGCTTCATGCGCGTCGCTACCAATGCCCCATGGTTCATCCGTAATCAGCTGCTCCATCACGAACTGGGACTGTTACTCTTCACGACATTCGCAGGATCGCCAGTCGTTTCTTTTCCACGCTGCAAGAAGTTCCAGGAGCTGTGCATTATAACATCGGCGTCCGAACGCGCCAGCCCTCACGCTTGAAGAGGAGACTACCACAGGACCTACTTCTGAGTGATACATCTGATTCGAGTGATTCTAGTGCTTGATGTCTGTCTTACATCTTCAATATTGACATAATTTCTCAGAGAGTATTATTGGAGTTCTAACTTAATGTAGTTAGGGGGCGGCTTGTTAGCCTACCCCTGAGTGTTATTGTTCTTTAATGTATTGTTCTGTTACCTTCTTTTCACTCTGATCTGTAAAGCATTGTACTGCTGATCGATCAATAAAGAATTATAAAAAACATCTCGCTTATTGTACATGAATGCTGACTCAACACGCATAAACCAATGTACCTTGGTTTGCAATCTCGTGGATAAATGTAGCGATAAACGCGTATACCTGGGATAACATACACCGCTGATGGGGAAACCAGTCTTTAGAAACAAACTTCCTTCTCATTACGGCAAGTGGGAAATCCCTTACATGAATTAGTGACCTATCCACAATAGAAACTTGCCCTTCGAAACAGCCAGAACACTTGTCAAAGGGATGTGCGTGCATTCCCTTCGTTATTTTTAACAATGTACACACCTTGTCAAACTATCAGAATAGCTTCTCTCCCCTCTATCAATACAAACAGTGTTGTTATAATAAATTAAATTTAAAGGGAGTCCATTAATGACACTAAACAACACTTACATTTTATTTTTCTAATTCACTTGACATCAAACCTTTACAAAAAAGATAAGCTACATTATACATGTCGATAGTCAAAATGTTTTAACAACGGGTCTACTACAATGAAATCCCGAAAAAAAAAAAAAAAAAAAACACTGTCGACAGGACTTTGTCTTGTTAATATATTTAGTATACCGTATTTTATAAACCATTACATCCACTTTTGAAAAAATCAAAACTTTGGAAATATGTTCTATGTAAAGGTTAGTTGGGGAGGTGTGGTTCACCTAAAATTCTTTGTGTCGCACCTTTCAACATTTGCACTTAAATACCAAGTAAATCAGTAAAAAACTGAACCTATGGACAGTTAAGCAAATATAGTTCAGTACATTATAATAACGCTGTCCTGCAAAATAAAATTTTTGTTCGCAGGTGCAATCTGTAAGGTGATATCAACTATGTTGTGCTAAATCGAATGGTGATTTCTATCCCCCCCCCCCCCCTAATCACGTAAGATTTTCTCACAAATCACAAAATAAATTTTAAAAATACTGCATTATACGAGGGTCGGCTGATAAGTCCCGGGCCTCACAATAAATAAAATAAAAGATTAAAACTTTTTATTCCTTATTTCTCAACATAATCTCCAGAAAGACTAACACATTTGTAATATCGGTGTTCTAATTTAATTAAAGCATCTCTGCAGTGCGATTTATCATGGTCCTCAAAATAGCTGTTTACCGCACCAGTGACCATCTGGTTGCTGTGAAAACTTCGTCCTCCGAGTAATTTTTTGAGGTTCGGGAACAGGTGGTAGTCACTGGGTGCTATATCTGGCGAATGGCGTGATGTTCAAGCAATTCGAGCTTCAAATTCACACATTTTTCTCATTGCAATGACTGAACGATGGGACGGAGCATTGTCGTGAAGAATTTTTGTATTTGCCAAATGAGGTCTTTTTCTTTTCAACTTATCTCTCAAACGTTACAGTAAGCTTGCGTAGTAGACTTTGTAGTAGACAGTAACAAGACAGTAGACAAGTAATCAATAAAAATAATTCCCTGTGCATCCCAGGAAACATTCGCTATAATCTTGATTGCTGACAAAATTGACTGCCTTTTTTGGAGCTTAATCACCTGGCACAATGAACTGTTTTTACTGTTTCTTTGCCACTTTTGATCAGGTGTCAACAAACGCGCAGTCATCTTGCACAGACCTTGTGAAACTCCAAAACATCATTTAAAATATTAGCTGCACTTTCTTTCGAATGTTTACAGCATCCGCTATCTCAAACAACTTAAATCCGCTGTCTTCCGATGATTTTTTTTTTCAATGATCAAGTTGTGACTTCTAGGATGAACATAATGAGGCTCATCACTAGTACAAGTACGACCCATTTTAAACTGTGCAACCCACCTTTCAATCATTGTATATTAAGGAGCAGTCTTTCAATGTACTGTCCATTTCCTCGATTTCTTTAGGGGTTAAGCCTTTCAAATGGAAATATTAAATCACTGCTCGTTTTTCCAAATCCTACATTTTCGTGAAACCTCTACACTTGTCTTGTTTCAAATGCTGTCATTCAAAAATTAAACAAGCTATTGGCGTGTAACTATGGATACAAACTAGCCTGGAGTTAAACTATATGCTGCTATCCGTCAAACCTACCCAGTGGCATCATCTCGATGAGGCCCGGGACCTATCAGCCGACCCTCATATTTAAACACAATTAAAACACAAATTGAATTTTCACATTTATAGGAAAACCAACTCATGCTGAAAAAGACAAAAAAATAGAGCAAATTGAATTTTCACATTTATAGGAAAACCAACTCATGCTGATAAGACATAAAAAAATAGAGCTTTAGTCCTTTTACACATTTTCCAGTTTCATTTCATTTCTACGATAAAGCATTTGGTAAAGAATACACAGTTTATCAAAACTGCATTAATACTTTTAATACAGATTCTATACATAAAAAAAGAAACATTTAAATATCAATAATCTGTTAAACTTCTATATCTTTAGAAAATAAAAGATTATTATATTATAATTAGTTATATTATTATTATTATTATTATTATTATTATTATTATTATTAGTATTACTATTACTATTATTATTAGGGCTAACAAATTTAATAATATTTGTAAAGAATTTGTAATAATTTTAGTTCTTCAAAACGAACACATATAAACATTTGCTATGTTTTCCTGAGAACGTAAAATTTTTAATAAGACATCTGGCATTTATCGATTTAGTTCTTTGAATTATGATTGAGTTCACGTTTTTATGGACGCTCCTTTAAGATGGTTATTTGCCTACTATTCTATATTGTGCGCTTAAGACCGCTTAATTTTGCTCGGAGGCCACTAAGAGGACTGAGGTTTATTTGACGTGAATCTACGTCAAAAGACCACGGGCTTTACCTCCCTTCCAGAAGAAGCCCATCTAAGGATTTTTATGCTCACCAAATCTATAGCCATACGCTGTGTATGCATGTGTGCTTGCATGTTCGCGCGCTTGTGTGCGTGCGTATGTGTGTTTTTCGTGTATGTCTATTTGTGTATGTGTGTGCACGCGCGCGTTTCGTGTGTGTTTGTGCGTCTGTGTCTGTGTGTGTGTGTGTCTGTGTGTTTGTGCGTCTGTGTCTGTGTGTGTGTGTGTGTGTGTGTGTGTGTGTGTGTGTGTGTGTGTCCGCGCACGTCCGAACAGTAACTCAAAAAATGGAAAGCGTTCAATATCGAACCTGGTACTTAAGTTCAGCACCTTCCAAGGATGCGGCACGAAAACTTGTAAAGAAAATCCACCCACTCCAACTACCCTTTACCTGAAACATTTTTCGAAAATTTTTGTTTCCTATAAAGTGGCACATCACGATTTTGATTAAAATAATATAGGTTTAGAGTGACAAGTGAAATATGTATCTTGAATTTTCTGGTAATGTCTTAATTCTAAACGGTTTCAGCATAACTGACATACCTTAAAAGATCAGACAAATCTTGCTATACAAATTGTAACAGGAATTTGGGACAGGATTTCTATGTTCGCAGTTAATTTATCTACGTCTTCATCAGCCACACGTTCGGGCGCAATTTGGGAAAGGATTTCTATGTTGGACGCACAATTCTTTCTCTTCTCGTGTGGGTTTTTGCGGCTATTTCCTCTGGTCACCAATTGTATCATCTTATTCTAAATAAGAGTCACGAGACATCTGTTTTTCAGGCGTGGTTCGGAATAAAGTCTCGGAGAAGTCAAATTCTCTATTTAATTGTATTATTTAGATTACAGTTTGCTTGAACTTCCTTTCCAGTCACTTCCAACATGTCGATAAATTCTTACTTTGTTATATTTATACAGATTCAAACTATTACTTAAATGTTCTTGATCTTGCAGCACTATTCATCACACTCCACCATTACCACAAATCTCTCTCTCTCTCTCTCTCTCTCTCTCTCTCTCTCTCTCTCTCTCTCTCTCTCTCTCTCTCTCTCTCTCTCTCTCTCTCTCTCTCTCTCTCTCTCTCTCTCT
>CM060956.1:113563119-113679023 GCA_030765055.1 Mantis religiosa | reverse complement strand
ACGTCCACAAACTTTACGTCATATTTACGTCATACAATTATTACTTCGGCCAAATCACACAATTACATACATTTTTTGCATATTTAAATTATTAAATATATTTTACATAATCATCTTTTTATAAATTTATAAACTTTTTCATACTTCAAACATAACCCAAAAGTACTGTTACAAAATAGGTAGAGTTCCTTAAAACAATGTTATAGAATACATATTTTTGTGAAATTAGCATTTTCCAAGTTTTATTTAAATTTTCCAGCACTTTTACTTTTTCTCAAACAGTAAGTCGTTATAAATAAAATACAACACTTGGTAAACTAACTTCACTTATCTTTTTTGGTCTTTTCACTTATATATTTGATTTGCTTCACTGGCAGTAAACTAGGTTTTTTTTTTTATTACAAAATAGTACGTCGTTATTTCACTTTTTTGATATATTGGTCATGCAAAGCCCTTGATTAACATGAAGTAAATAAAGGGATAAGTGATTGCACAAGAGAACAGAAAGTCGTTGCAAGTGCAGCACATCAGTTTTTTTTGCAAGAATTGTCATCCGAGATTTCGGCGGTTTCTTGCATCTCAGCTGTTTCGACTGGTCCATGGAATCGATAATCGACGGTAGAGCTCTCACACTCGTCTGGGGCTTCATGTCTGATACTCTGGTTCTCTACAACACAACTGCGAATGCCTTCCCATGAAATTAAAACTTACTCTCGAGCGTGCTGGAACATCGCTGCATTCTCTGCCTCCTGGGTAGTCCTCCGGGCCCTCAATTGTGGTTATATTATCACTATTCCACATAGTAGTACTATTAATGCTTACTATTATCTTTAAATTCCATATTCTGGGTATGATATAGCGAGACAAACAAGGTCATCAAGAGCTTTCAAAATGAAGCAATGAAAAAATGCCAAAACAGGGAGCCAGCACAAGTTTCGGCCTGGAGTCAGTTTTTGCTCAGGCGCTGCGCAAGCACGAAACAGGCGCTGCAAACAGGCCGAGGCAAGTCAGACTCCAGCAACGAACCAGACAGTAAGCTCAAGGACTGCAAGCCCACAGAAGCACCGGCTGCATCTGCAGCCCAACCACAGCGGCCTCCTTGCCAGAAGGTCAACGCAGCCCGGCGGGAAAAATCCGCCGGCAACTGCGGCAGCAACTGCCTGGGCAGTCCGCCCCAGAATCTTCGGGGAGACAGGAGGCGGGCCCTGCCACCACTGCTCTCCCCCCTCCTCCAGCTCCAGAGTGGCTGCGGCAAGCCAATGAGGGAGAAGCAACTCTCTCTACAACAGCTACACCAGTTTGGGATACTGGCATCTCCAACGAGGACCTGGAGGAGTTCCAAGAGCTTTCTGCCTGGTTCGCAGAACTAATTCAACGCTCCCTCCCCATTCTAAGGAGCTGCAGGGAAACAACTGACAGATCCCCCATATACCTGCTATGCAAAAGCACAGGCATTATGCAACAGACTGCACGACACATCTTTCCCTGACTCCAGCTCGTGAATGGCGGTGAGAAGAACTCAGCGCACATTGAGAGGCCGCATTCTGAAACGCAAAACGGAGTCCGGGAACACAGACCGGGCATCTTGGAGTTTCGTAAGTAACCACGGGATTGACCTCCTTATGGTATGCGAAACGCACCTGCATGCTGGTGTACAATTTAACTTTGCCAAGCTACGCCGTCCACCGATCCGATAGTCGGCCGGCGGGGCGGTGGTACAGCCCATATTTATAAAGAACCACATTACCCATACTCCCCATTACCATCCCTCCGCTACAACACTTGGAGGCGACCGCAATAAGGCTCTCCATAGGCGGTTCAGACCTAATTGTTTGTAAACGGTGTATGACCCGCCCAACCATCCCTTCTATGAAGCGGATTTACAGGGCACTCCTAAACCTAGACCACAGTGTGTGCATAGCTGGCGACTTCAATGCCAAACACCCAGGATGGAAACAGGCCCCATCCAGAATGACAGGGGAAGGGAGCATCTACCGCCTCATCAGCGGAGGACCCAACCCTCCATGCGCCATGGCCCGCGGGGTCCAACGCATTTTCCCGCCTGGTGGCAGGGCGGGACGTTCCATACACTTCGCAATCACAAAGAACATTCCATTTTCATCTGGTCCTCACGGTGGGAAAACACTCTGGATTCTGACCACAACCCAGTTTGTGATCAATTCAGACGTTTACCGTCGCAGTTCTGGCAACGGCTTGACTGGGTGGATGAAGTCGACTGGGATGCCGCCCATCCTTGATATCCAAAAACTCCGTGGACGCCCGCCCTCGAATCGACTGTGGAGTCACTCGAGGCGGCAGCCAAGGAATTCTCCACATCCATCCTTAAGGCGGTCCGTGCTCCAATCGAGGCACCAAACCCCACAGATAATTCCAGGACCCATCAAGCAGCTTATAAGAGCTAAAAAACGCTGTGAGAAAAGCTGTGGCAGAGATTTCGCCCATCCCAGGATAGAAGTACACCAGAGGTTCAAATCCCTGGTAAGACGGACTCCTAAGAGCACACCGCAAAAGAGGCCTGGGAAAACATGTTAAGACAAACAAAATCTCCAGGAGAGAAAAACCGTGGCGAATAGTCCGTAGCCTGCGGAAAGACAGAACAGTACACCAGCAACCCCTTGCACAGCCCTAGAGGTCGACTCGTTTACGAGTCGAGAGAAAAAGCAGATGCACTAGCAAACTATCTGGAGGCCCCAGTTCCAGCCCAGGATTGAGCCAATGGACGATGACCATGCTGACCTCGTGGAACGAGTGGAGGAGGACTTCCTGGAAGCTCCGCCCCCGGACCACGAGGAGTTTCCACATTCCCATAGTAAACCCCTAGAGAGCGCTAAACTTTCGAAGAACCAACAAAAGCCCCTGGGCAGGATCGCGTCACAGCTGAAATGCTCAAACACCTCCCACGCAGAGCCGTGATTCACTTAACCCGTATTTATAAACGCATGCCTGTTCCATGCGCCACTTTCCAACTATCTGGAAGGAGGCGCGCGTGGTATGCGTTTTTAAAAACCGGGGGAAAATCGGTCTTCCCGTCCAGTTACCGCTCCATCAGCTTTCTACCAGTTTTTGTCGAAGGTATTCGAAAAAAACTGCTCCTCTCTCGGCTTCTTCCTCACTTAGAGGAAAGGGGCCTAATCCCGGAACACCAGTTTGGCTTCCGTTCTGGTCAGTCCACGACCGAGCAGCTACTGCGCGTTGCCGAGAAGGCCTCCCTGGGATTCCAGGAAAGGTCTAAAACGGTAGCAGTGCTGCTCGACGTGGAGAAGGCAATTCGCCACAACCTGGCACGAGGGGCTCATTTACAAGCTCCTAGAGCATGAAATCCCCCTTCCATACATTTCCTTGGTGGCAGGTTTCCTCAGAAACCGAAGCTTCCGAGTAAAGGTGGAGGGTGCGCTGTCCACAGAGCGGCCCATTGGCGCTGGAGTGCCGGAAGGCAGCGTGCTGTCGCCGGCACTTTTCGCAGCTTACATGGCCGACATTCCAACGCACCACAACACCCACACCTGTCAGTATGCGGATGATCTCATGATCTTCGCAGTAAATAGGAACACACGGTACAGCTTCCGGCAAATGCAAACCCAGCCCCGGGCCATTGGCGAATGGAGCGCCAAATGGCGAATGGCAATTAACCCGGAGAAGAACTCTGCAATTCTCCTGACGAAAACCAGAGCCAACCAGTTACAGTGAGTGATGCTGGACCGTAAATTAACTTACGTTCCGCACGTCAAGGGCAAGGTCCAGCTGGGGCACGTCGCACTCCGGAGCCTATACCCTATTTTCCGCTCAACTATGCCCATCCGACTCGAACTCGAGCTGTATCGGGCGATCCTTCCGCCTATGATTCTGTACGGCTGTGAGATCTGGGGAACAGTGGCTAATACCACTTTCGTCAGGCTCCAGACGCTGCAGAACGAGGCACTTCGGATCATATACGATACAGACTGGAGATTTCCTGCTCATATCCTACATGAGCACTCCCAGATCCCGTACATTGTCGTGCGAGAGGGCACGATCAATGTACGACAAAATCCAAAATCACAATCCTTCAGTGAACTCCATGGGCAGGTATGACCAGAGGGAACAACGCTTGCCATCCTTCAAACTGCCAAGAGACGTCTTGGGGCCCCTTGGTTAACCCAAGAGAAACCCCAGATGTCTCTAGGACCCATATTTACGCCTTATGGATCAAGCGATATGCAACCCGTAACCAAAACGGAGCAAAAACTTTAAATCGTGTCTCCCAAAACGGGGGAACGCCTAAGTGCAGCTGCCTTATGAGATTAATCAAGGGCATCCCATTCCAAATTTCCCAAAAATTCAAACACCCCAGCAGAACATGAAACCAATTTGCTCATTTCGCAGGTTAAGCCGCAAAGCGGCTAGGTACTGCGGCATAAAGACACCCGGACGGGGAAAAAGAAAAATAGCCCCGCCCGACTAGGACTACCTCTGGACCTCTGCAAACCAATAATAGTATTCAAAATTAGTTAATGTCTATAAAAGTACACAAAACTCCTTCAAAGGAACACTTCACAGACTACTTCCACAAAATTAAAGACATATGTCATGTAAATACACATGTATTTCAGTGAAAAGTGCCACAGCCTTTTAATAAACTAAATAACAAGATATTTTCAAAGAAGAACGGAAAGGTTATCTTGAAATCCCTGTGCCGCATCCTTAGAATCCTCTTCGTAGTGAGCTAGAACTGTGGTTCCACGCATGCACCACCCCTTCTATTTCTGACGAAAACACAAACTTAACATTGCATAAATGTTGCTCAGGTAAACTCTTTTTTTTTTTTAATTTATTTGAACTGCACAGCTTACTTGCAAGGCAATGCTTAGGATGTAAACAGTAACTTTTAGTAAAGGAGCACAAAACATTTGCATTTTTTTTTCAATACGTGTCAAATCAGATGAATTCTATTTAATGTAAATATTACTCGCTTAAATACCACACTTATACAAACTTAAATCACAGTCATTGTAATGAGTGATTTTAAATTCAGGCATTCTTAGGTGTGGCGCTTAACTCTTCGGTCACATCCTGACGGGAGCCCTGGGCTTGTTGGTTCATCTGAGTCAGCAATGCACGTCACAAAAATGGCCTTACTATACCTCGGCCGTTCTATCTGCGGCTCTGACATTTCTCGAGAGGGGGAAGCGGGCTGTTGCCAGTTCTTGACCGGGAATTTCAAGCAGAGGAACAATGCGTATTTTAAATATTTCATGTATTTGCATATTTCACGAACCAGTAGCCATATTATTATAATAGCGATAATAATAGGACTTACGAACACTAAACATCGGAGTTCACGCACGAAAATTATACCAAAGAAAGTTCACCAGCGCAAGCCTCTATTAGGCCACGTGGCTCAAACAAATTTAAGCTGGCAACACGGTGTTGGGTTCGGGAGCCACGCCTACCAGCGACAACGCTGATTGGCGCTAGCAGACAGTTTTAGCTTCCTGACCACGACACCGGATGTACAGACTCCCAGTATCACCAACAGAAGCAGTTGGTGTGCGTGAAAGGTGTGAACGAAATATTTGAATGGAGTGATGCTGTAAAGAATATCTTGCATGATAATGAAATTACAAGTTGTTTTTCAATGTTTTGAAGCTAATAGATTCCTATACTCTCATTATAAAGATAATTCTGACGATATGTTTTCAATTACTCATTATTATATGTTGGTACTAGCAACCTTCCCCCTCCACCTCCTGCAGCCACTAAATGTCAGAGCCGAAGATACAGCGGCCGGACAGTATATTACCTGCTTGAAATATCATACATAATACTGCCCGCCTCGGTAGCGTAAATGGTAGCATGTCTGCCCCACGTTCAAGAGGTCCCGAGTTCGAATCTCGGTCAGGGTGAGTTACCTGGATAAGGTTTTCTCCGGGGTTTTCCCTTATCCTGAAAGACGAATGTCGGGTAATTCTAAGCTCCATGGACCCCGGAGTCATTTGAGCATCATTTCACCCAACCGTATTACTACTACTACTATTACATACTACCAAGTCTTGATAAAATGGTTATATGAGCATTGAAATTTGTGTATCAGCTCTTAACAAACTTCTAGAGCCACATTCGTACAATTGCTTCAGTAACTTGTTGATGCCTAACTTTCTGTACCACTTATTTGAACCTGATCGTACGAGGGTCCTATGAGTAGTCAATTTTCTGTACCATCTGCTTGAGGAACCTGATGATAGTACCTTCAGTACCATCTCTTCAAGAACTTTTTTATATTCCTTTATGTGTAGTCAATTTTTGTTCTGTTTGCTTAGGTAACTTGTTGAAAGATGGCTTGTTGCTTAGTGGCTTTGCTGTGGCATCTATTTTTGTTATTGAGGTTTCGAAGTGCTGGGACTGTATATGGGTGAAATGATGTTCGAATGAGCTCAGGGTCCATATTTCAGGAAATTCATATTTCAGAATAAGGGGAAAATGCTCAAAAAAGAAACGCTTATTCAGGGAACCCTCTCTCACCGAGATTCGAACTTAGCTTGCTCTAATGATCCAATGAAGAATAACACATTTTGAAATTGAACTTTTCATGGGCATTCCTGCATTCTAATCATCTTCTAATCTTTTATCCCCTGCTTTGCTTACACTGAAAACTTCCTCCTTGAAGACAACCTATGCATTCAAGACCTTTCTCCAAAATCAATACTTCCAATGATATCACTATGTCTTTGTAAGTTCACTTCAAATCTCCCATGGTTGTTGAGTTTTTCCTTCACACTAACTTGTTTACAGTGAGTTTAGGCATTACTTGCAGTCTCATTGTGATATTCAATTCCAACACAAGTTAGCAACTACATGTGTTGTGCCAACAATTATCAACGTCTACAACCTACTTCACACTTAAATCTAGTGCATTGTACTGATCAGTAATTGGTCAAAGGCATTTCATCCTTGTTTAGGAACTATTCACAGTGAAAATAGCTATTAACATAAAGATGTAATGCTTAATCTCATCTCATTTTGCTCACTCCATTTTAAAATATGGCATAACATTATGGGGTAACTCACCACATTATAAATCATTATTCATAATGCAAAAACGGATTCTAAGAATACTTGGAGGAGTTAAATCAACATCTACGTGCAGACCATTATTTAAAAAATTTAAAATCTTACCTCTCCCATGTATTTTCATTTTTGAAATTTTAAAATTTACAAAGACAAATTTAAAGAAAAGAAATGGCCACTGTACCTTTAATGACACAGTTCATAATCATAATACTAGACAGAGAATGAACATTCATGTGAATAGAAGTAACACAAGAGCTTATCAAAACAGTGTAATAAACCTAGGAATCACTTTTTTTAATAAACTGCCTATAGCCAATAAAACCACTTGCAATTTTTCATCATTTAAAAAGTCAGTTTTGTCATACTTGCTAGACCATTGTTTTTATTCTGTTAGTGAATTTATGGAAAGTTTATATTATTGTTACATTTCTGAATTAACTGTGTATATTATAAAATTCTTGAGATATCTTTATAAAACATTATTTTGTATAAACACTAACTTGTCCTTATTGGATATGACTTGTTAACTTACAAGTATAGTTAATTGCACTGTAAATTCACAATTTGACGTGTCTTATATCATAGTACTCATGTAAAATGTATGATTTACAAGATGAATAAATTATCTATCTATAACCATGAATGCTTTACCTCATTTATAGTAATATTAACCAGCAACAGATGTCATTCATGATGACAAAACGAAACAGCAGCCAAATGCACGAGTGTGTAAGCATGTAAGCCAGTACGGGAACAGTACACATGACAAAGGAGGTTATGCACATGCATAAGAATTAGCTACCCATTAAAGGACATTAAACGTACAATGAAGGACTATCTACAATCACAATTTGTTTGCTGTGATTTTTATACTCACCTCAGTGATTCCAAGTCCATAATCTTACAAAGAAATTTAGTTAGTAGGTCAATTGACAATAAAATGCTAAAATAATTACATGATGCGAGTCGCTATCTGATTGGCTTAGCATGAACATCAAAGTTCAGAACTTGCTAACTTCTTAATGAAGTTAATGACATCAGTGAACATGAATGTATGCATTAGGATAACATGAAACAAGGTTCTATGCTTATGTATAAGAATGGCTCTTTACAGTTGATCTTATGTGCAAAGTAATTGCTTTAATCTGTTACCAATTTTAAAAATCATGCATCGAAGGATTCACAACATTAAAGCCTGTAGTATTTAAATTTCATGAATCCAGTATAAAGGTTTATTTTCTTGGGAACATATCAAGTATTAAACAATTTCCTTACTGGAGATTGTAATTGTAACTATGCAATTATTTTGGAGTGAAGTACTCATTAGTGATAATGTTTACCAAAGCCTTTGAAGCAATGCAGTAAAAGAAAACATTTGCCAACAATCTAATACCACACTGGAACCAAGTTCTTGTTTTCTTAATTAATACAAAATATTAACTTTAAAATCATTAATAGTTGTGTACATATCTTAGAATTAAAGAACTTAACAAAACTAAATTTCACAAGAAATTTAACATTTTATAATACTGTCGCAAGCCATTATCTACGATCGTGCGACTTGTTTACACAAAGAAACTGATAGGCGGGTAGTGTGGAAACAAAGAGTCTGCAAATAAAAATAAGCAGATAAACATATCGCCGGAAATAAAAGACTTGCCGACAGATATAATTACATGCTAGAACAGTTGAGTTTTATCTGGTGACAGGTTAGAGAAACTTGCATAACAGTCTTTAATTATGAATGAGGTATTTAAGGAAGTGACGACTCGCCAAGAGTGTGTTGTAAAACAGTCAGGCGAGCAGTGTTTGTTATTGTCATCGACTTTGGTGTTGTAGATTGTGATATGTGATGTAATTCTGCTGCTATGCAGTGTGTTTCTATACAAATAAGGAACATTTAGAATTTCGGCAAACTGGACTTCTAATTCTAAGAACCCACAAAGTCACAATACACTAAGGTGTTCCTATTATGGAAATTCATGCCTATGTTAAATTCTTGTATGGTCTTATACAGTAGTTCAGTATCAATGGATAAATACAAATACTAACACATTTATTGACATTGCTCAAATTCTTTACAAACATTATGAAGGATCATCAGCAGACAATTTTTTAACACAATGCTTATTTTATATCTAATGTTTATAAAATTCCCTCCTACTAGAATGCGCTTTTTATAGTGTCTATGCCAATCCTCAAAAACTTGGTGCAGACCATTTTTATGAGGTCCGCGAGAATTGAGTTCTTTTCTTGAGCACTGCTTTAGTTCTCAAATTGAATGCCTCAAAACATTAATGCTGCAAGAAAAAAAAAGTAATGGTGTCAGATTAGGGCTATAAGATGGATGTCAATAGGAATTATTTGTTTTATAAGCTGCATTTTGTGATGACATCACCGAGTGCAATGCAGTTCTGATGTGGTTTCTCAGTTTAGCCCATACAACAGTTTCAGCAGAAGCCCACCTTACAACTTGAGAAGTCCTTGACCTCCGAAACACAAGGTATGTATGCTTGCTGCAGCTTCTCGTAACTTTAAGAACATAGTTTTAAACAAAAACAGAATATTGTGCTATACTACAACACAAGCAGGTTCTACAAAACTCACCACTGCTACCAATCTACTGATGCATGCAAGCTGCTGCTTAAAGGCATCAAGACATTACTTTTATCAAAAATTCATGGTGCAGACAGGAAATTATCAAGGAAACTACAGAAAAAAGGAAACACTCCTAAGTATTTTTTATTTATCAGCCCTCACAGAATTCTACCATAAGAAGCTACTAATCTTTTCACAGCTCTTCAAAAAGAGTTTGTTATAAGAGTAGTATTGGTTGCTAATGCTTTCACCATCCAGTACAATGCACAATTGATTTTATGAACTAAATTCAATTAAGGCTAGCACTTTTTCTTCTAGTAATTTAAATAACTATTCTTGACACAAGCCTTAGTTGTCCAAAATTGGCTGATTATTTTGTTTGTGGGTGAATATAAATCTTAACTGAAGAGCTCAGCAGTACAAGCACAGCAATGATCCAAAAAGACAAGACATTCGCTGTAAAGAGAAAATTGTTTCAATGTGTCCTGGCATCCGACAAGAATGCAGTAAGATATAAAGAAGCACAGTGCCAGTTTTACATCAAACATAATTCACCAGATATTAGCAGCTTCCTAACTTCCAATACCAAATAAATGTCTTGGTCCTCATTGTGCATTACATGATGTTACATCAAATGAAATAATTATATACCTTTACTAATATATTTTATTTGATTGTTTCCATATGCACTGTTGAGACAGCATTTATTACAATTATCTTTTACGCCATTATAATAATATACCAATAGGATTTAGTGCATATCATTGTGTGGCATTCAGGCTTTTCATGCAGTAATAAAGGACTTCAAAATAGTCTAACAAATGTGAAAGGAAATATCTTGATGAATATTTCAAACACAGTCACAACAAATTGCATTTTTACATGCAGTGAGTTACCAACACCCATGCTATTAGTTTGTACAAGAAACATTTACCTGGAACATCAGCATTGTTTCCTGGCTTTCTTTCCAAACATTTATCTGATGCAGCAGAATCCAGCAGAGCCTTAGAATCGACATCCACAACCTTTTCCTTAGTATCTACACTTTCTTCACTGACCACTTCAACCTTACTCGCACTTTCTGAGCTTTCTTCATTCTCTTTTGTAGTTTTAGCTATTTTGGTTTTAGACACATTTCCTTCCTTATTTGCCTTTTCTGTACTTTCTCCTACTTCACCTTCAGCAAGTTTAAGACTTTCATCAGAAGTTTCCTCAGTCTCCATACATTCATCAAGTTTACCTAATGTAACTTCATCACTCTTTTCTAATGTAGCTTCAGTCTTATTTAATGAAGATTCAACAGGTTTATCTGACATTGCTTCTGCTTCAACAGGTTTAGCTAATACTGCTTCTACATTACCAAGTTTATCAGTCTTACGCAATAATGCTTCATCTACTACTTTAATAGTTCTATCTAATGCTTCCCCGTCACTAGCATTTTCATCTATTTTATTCAACATTGCTGATGTCAACTCAGCACTTTTATCTAATAGTTCTTCAGTTGCACCCAATGTATCTTTGGCTTCGAGTTCACTGGTTTTATTTAATGCAACTTCATTAAATTCATTATCCATATTTAATGTTGCTTCAGCACCAACTTTAATTAACCCTACCTCTTTTGAAAGTTCATTGTCTTCATCTAATGTTTCTTCAGCTTTTGAAGATTCACCAGTTTCACCATTAGTTTTACTCACACTTGATTCACATTCCCCAGATTCAGCGGCCATACCTAACGAAGCCTCATTCAAAGGCACACAAGTTTCACTCACAACCATTTTAGTTTCCTGAGGTTTACTAATTTCACTTGATTCTTCAGCATTGTCAGATACACTGGATGTATCTGGAGGTTTCTCACAAGTTTCATCTATAATCCTTTTAGATTCCTCCAGATCACCTAACATTTCTTCAGCATTCAAAGGTTCACTAGTTGACTCATTCAAAGGTTCACAAATTTTAACCACATCCCTTTCAATACCGTCAAGTTCACCAGTTTTATCTAACACTTCCTCACTGTCATTTACCACCCCTTCAACATTCACAACTTTGTCGGTTTTATCTGCACTTTTTTCAATATCCATTGGTTCGTCAAGGTTAGCATCACCAGGGTCATCAGTTTTGTCTAAATCAACATTCCCATTTTCTATTTCCTCTTCAACATCCATAGCTACATCAATTTTATCATTACCTTCAACATTTTCCAGGTCTTCAACATTATCATGAATGTCAATTTCAGAACCATGATCAGAGTTAAAATCATTTAGGCCTGACATCTCATTATCGGGTTCTTCCACTTCATACTCTGAATTCAATTCATCCAAATAAGATGACTGATCAACAGCATTACAACTATTATCAGATTCAGCATTTGGAGCCTGTAAACTATCCATGTTCTCCAAATCATCAACAATATTAGCAAGTTTAGAATTACCATCATCACTACTGATAGAACTGAAATCATTACTAGCCTGAATTTGATGTGTATTGTTATCCATTGTATTGGCTGCCAATTTATCGCAAAAATTAAATATTTCAGTTTTCTCTTCAAATTCATTTTTTTCAACAAATTTTGAATCAAATTTTGGAGAATCCTCAGACTGTTTTGTGTTTTCAACATAAGGATTTACTCTTATATCTGCTGTCACCTTATTTTTATTCACTAACATGTTTTCTTGGCTGCTTTCAGCCGTGTCCAATTCTGAAACTTCATCTGGGTGCTTAACACTATTTATTTTATTTTCAAAAGTTCTATCCAACTGATCCTTTTCAAAACCCGAGTTCAAATTTCCTGTGCTTTCTGATTCATCATTCAACTCATTTTCTTCACTATCACATTTTTTAACATCTTTCACATGAATACCTAGAAAAGTACTGTTTTCATCCATTCCCACATCAAATTCAATACTTTTAGGTGAGCAACTCTCTGTCTGCTGAGGCATTTTTGCTGACAGGTCATTGGTCACATTTGTTGCAAATGTATGGGATGAATGGTTGATGCTGAGGCTTTCTTCACTTGCAGATTTACTTGCCTCATTGCTCCATTCTGGAAAACAAATACCCTATGTCAGTAACTTAATACAAACCAACAATGCAACCATGCTTTTGGCTTTCAGGGCTTAATTTGCTTTTCTCACAATAGTGAATTATTAGAGGAGTCAGTGCAAATTAAACCCTGCAAGAAAATATATTTTCTTTGAATAAAGTATAACTTTTAAAGTTGCAACAATTTTAATGCCTGGAGTTCATTATTTAAATGTGAAACTGTAGGTTAATTTGCATTATCATTCATTTCAGTCAATCAAGCACACGTGAACTCTTTTTTTCCCTAATCTCAGTGTTGGTAGTATTTCATTCAATTAAAAACAATGTCTGTGATGAATGAAATAATATGTATGTTTCCTGAACGAAAAGACCTAATCAGACCAATTCATATGCTAAATATATAAAACATTGTAATATCTCATTTCCCCTTTTAATCCTAGATTTGACTCCTAGATTATATTTTGTTTTAAAGCAAGAAGTTCAAGAATGACAGATTGAGAACAATTTGAAACAGAATGCTTGCTGATATTGCCTGCATTTCTAGTCTTTATTCCCACATAAATGCAATGCATTATTTGTAGTCTATAATAATTCATCAGAAGATGTCACACCTTTAGTAGTGATTTGTAATAGAGGTTACTCTTGCTTTTATGTAATGGCACATTTTCATTTTAACATCCAAATCTGTGTTTCCATTTACAGCTTTGATCCATGTCAGAGTCCATTTGGGTTAAGTTCTCAGAAAGAGACAGCAATAGTGAAGGAATTACCTGAGCTACCTCCCATTCACTACAATGATATTTCTTGCAGTCAAAAGCTTTCCTTGTTGTCAGTTTTCTTCCGCCACTGCTACCTCAAATGTGCAGATTCCTGGAGTAAACCTCCTTCCACCTTTGTCCTATAAGGTTCATCACACCACTTTGAGTGCAAATGAGAGGGTGAGTACTTCTTTCTCTTTCCAGAAATCCGTGTCTTCTTATTCCACAAAGAGTATAGTAGTAAATATTTTGAAAAGAAAAGTCAACCCTAGCTCTGAAGTTTCATCTTTCTTTAATACACCTTCCATAGAAAAAGCTTCTACATTTCATTTCATTCATTTCCCCTTTTCTTTCATTCAGCTCAGAATACAGATTTTGTTCATTTAAAGCTTTTTTTTTTAATTAAGCACTCATTTTGCTTTACAGTGTAAAGACTTCCTAAAGTCTGTCTCTCTGTCCCCAACTTTTACAGTGTACTTTATTAGCAAAAATAGTATAATTAAGAATTTAGCCTTTATCTTGATATCAATGCAGATTTGAAATTAACCTCAACAGAACATCTACACAAGCACTTGTAACTGTTCTCAGACCTCTTATTTCATTTAGAAAATTAGGAACAAATTATAATTTAGTTTAAGCTTTTATATGAAAGCTAATTGCTCTACTGCAACAAATTCAGCATATGCTCCAATTAATAAACACTAAGAACTACAGAAACCAGCCTATATTTATACAGTGTACTATAGAAAGTAATATTGGCAAATGAGAATATATAGAACTGACAAAGCTACATGTACCTAGTCAAATGATCTACAGCACAGCAAATTGTTTTGTTGTATGTTGTAGACACTTTCATTTACTTCAGAAACCTTCATTCTCATAATTTTGTGCTTTTATGTCGCATTTTTGAACAGCAACAGTAAGCTATTCTTAAAAACAACCAAAAACTTTGTGTGTATGTGTAATTAAATGTTAGTGTACATTGTCAAATCACCATTTAAAGAATTAATTTGCTTTTTTCATCCTCCAATTATGCCTTTATCCATTTGAGAAATGCTGAAACATACTTTGTCATAATGTTTCATGAGATATATTTAGAAAAAAAGTCCTGCACTTTCTTGCGATTAACCTATTTGGTAACAGTTCTCTGTAGATTTGTCTCAACTTTTAAGTGACCAAGTTGACACTGATGGTATCTCTACAATAAATAATGAACAGCTTTGTCTGAGATTACCATCTTCGTAAGGTTGTTTGAAATTTAAACTGTCATCTTGAATTATCAGGCCCTCTCTTATTTTTAAATTATGTTTGCCACAGCAAAGAAAGTCTGCAGGAAATGAGATGCAGGGGGATTGGAGAAGGTTCCAACATTCTTGCCTTGACATGTTTATGACACTAAGTTCAGTTCACTTACAGACCATTCAAAAACATTCTGACGCCTTCTACTTAGGGGGATTGGAGAAGGTTCCAACACTCTTGCCTTGACATGTTTATGACACTAAATTCAGTTCACTTGCAGACCATTCAAAAACATTCTGACGCCTTCTACTTTTGTGAATAAATCTTCTTGGTTTTAGTGTACTGTGTGAATTGGGCACATGTTTTTTCACGGTTCTACTCCTTGGGTAGCATGATTTTCTGTCACACACATTTACTGTCCTTGACCCACTGTATAACAGTGGCCCTTTCCTCTCAGGGACTTTCTTTGCATTGGCAAACAATTATTCTTTGACATCCTTGGCATTTTATTCTTACACTTACCTCAATTTAGAAACTGAAAATTTTCAGGCATATTGTTGCGAAGAAGGGCACACGTCTACTCAGCTTTCTTCAGTCTCTTCTTGACGGAAACATGTAGTCTGTGCAATAGACCAACACAGAACTTCCCCTTTACTGTGATGTTCCTCTCCTTGAGGTCTATAAAGCCTTTGCAATCCCTGATGATGGTGGCCATACTTTTCTTGGTTCACTGAATGGCCTTGGCCTTTAGAGATGGTTTACTGATCTCCATTGATTGTCTTTTGAACAAAGGATCACAGTAGAGGACCGTAGTTTCATTTCTTGTACCTAAATTTTGCATAACTTCTCTCTCGTTGCCACAGCAGAGCTCCAAAAATGCCTGACAACAAATAACTTGTAGCTGCTTTTGGACTGAGGAAGGAAGTCTGAGCACCCATCTTGCACTGGCCTTATTCATGTTTAAATGTTCTTGAAAATTCGAAGGAATGTTATAGAAAGGTCCAATCTTGCTGTCATTTCCTAAACTTTTGAGCAGTCAGTCTTTCAAAATTTTTCGTTCCACAAGAGTGATGTTATTAGGACTGACCTAATTGCTCTTCATCTTCAATGCTTTTTCGACCCATTCAAAGAAGTTTGGCCCATTTTTTCTTTATGGCGGAATGCGAGGGGCATGCTGCCTCATATACTCCATCCAAATGTTTAATTTTGTTTGGAGTAAGTCCTCCTTTTGTAAAGAACTTGATAACCGCCTCATACTCAATTTTTAACATTTCAGAACCTTTCACACTTAGCTGTCTTTATAACTGAAGACAGCAAAGCAGAGGTGCAATTATTTAATAAATAAGTTGTAACACCACAACAGGATTTTGTGCAGGTAATAATTCTTTCAGCAAGGCTGGAAACTTATTCAACCTGGCCTTATATTTCTTGCCACAGAATGAAATACAGTTCAAGGAAGTGATGTCTTGTATCATGCATAAACCTTTGCCATTCTTCAAAGATGTACAGATTGAAGATAAACATTCCAAATTTAAAGTATTAATTACAAAATAAACAATACTACTCATGCATAATTAATGGTTCATTTAATTGCTACCTTTCAAATAACCTATTCCCTACTCTACTACCAATACATAGTAAGGTACTTTCAAGATTGACCATTATAACTGTTTCAGAAATTTGCACAATAAACATAGCAGTACCAAAAGGTTGAAGATAATACCATCACTCCAGTTTTTGTTTCCACCCTTGAATGTGTAACTATTATCTAATATAGCAATTTTAAAATTTAATTCATTACGAATTAATTTTAAAAAATCACTGTAATTTCTCGAGTAATCAAATTTTCAAACAGAGAATAGTACCAGAAATACAAGCAGTAAAAGTACATAGAACCTTCCATACAATGTATGGAAGATGTTAACCTTTAAATCAGAGACGAATCAATGACTGTTTTTATCTTCCATAGATTTGTAGAAACATGCTTTGAAATACTCAAGCATTTTATAACATGCTTTCCCTTGCAAATGAATGATAGGTAAAGTTACGATAACGCATTGCGGGAAAGCTAATTGACTAATTATCTGACATTTCTTCCATTTACTTTTAGTAAAATGCTTAATGCATAATGAAAGCAATTTAAATTTGCTTCATTTTACATTGAATAAAACATTTAAACATTTCAACTTAAAATTTACTTATCCATTTAATGTAAAAAGCAAATAAGATGTCATTGTGCCGTTTCTGTGTGATCAGTTAACTTGGTGTTGTTGAAGATATAACTCCAGGATAAATTACGTATAGTACAAACAAAAATTAAATTTTTTTGCAAAACATGGTGATAAATGAAAAAGTGATGGTAACAATACATGTACTGCCATTATATCAAGTACTTCAGAAGGACTTGTATGAATCAATCTGTGTGACATTCCAATACTATGAAAAAAAGCACAAAAATGTTCAACTGATGATCGAGCATTCATAAACTGTGTGTGTGTGTGTGTGTGTGTGTGTGTGTGTGTGTGTGTGTGTGTGTGTGTGTGTGTGTGTGTGTGTGTGTGTGTGTGTGTGTGTGTGTGTGTGTGTGCGTGCGTGCACGCGTGCGAGTCGTGCATGCGTGTGTGTGAGCGTGAGTGAGAGAGACGGAACAGAATTACCAAATAAGGGAATGAACATCCATACCCTTTATAATATATATATGCTAAAACAATCCGCAAGTTATTACTTTCAAAAATATGGCATTAAAATTTTGAAGATGTTTTTATTAATTCATATTCTTTCAAATAGGAAAGCATAGACACTGCAGAAAGAAAAGTGCATACTGTTCCGGTAGGATTTTGTAATTAGCATTCAATAAAGTTGTAATGTGAAAATTTGTTTTTAAATTTGTTTATTTGCACTCTATCTGTATGCATAATGAGGATAATATTAAGATGTATAAAACATAACACAATAGCTAAACATGAAGGGCATGACACAGTGCCACTATCACTATATCCTTGCAACATGAATGCCAACAAATTAATATCAGCACAAATAAAGGAATATGTTGTAAAACGAAAAATAACTTTAAAATCTTCTGATGGAAATATGTATCTTATATAATATAGTGTTAAATCACAATCGAAAATTGGTTAAGCACTTTTGAAATTGTATGCAAAGTGGAAAAGATTTATAGGGAGTACAATGAATTGTTAGGCAAAGTTCTAGAAGAGTAAAATTACTTGCAGCAGACTGCTACCACATCGTAAACTGAATAGATTATTGGAGTAAGTGACCCTCCATTTTCACCATTAAATACTGGTCAGAACAACATGTGTAAGCATAACAGAAAGTGCTGCTTACTCATTTTAAAATTGACTGCTAACTAAATAATGCCCCGAACGCCAGAATGTCATCTATGAAAGAAACTAGATGCTTCATTGGGCACACCGATAAATTGTGAGGCATTATCACAATGTTGTCTATAGAAGAGACTAGAGATTTCTAACAAAACGTACTAAATGGGCTTAGAACAATTTCTTTCTTAGCACTGTTTAAAGGGTGTCTTATCTATGTTCGCCTATGAAGACGCATTCAGATTGTTGACAGACATGTTTGTTGCACGCATCGGACTGATTTGAGTTTAATGTTGGACACAGTGTAGCAAAATATGACGTCTCAGGCACAGTTATTTATTGCAAACTGCATTTCCTTTTTCTGCTAACGTCATTTTTCAGTCTCTCATTCATGTTCTTTAGCATAATGCTAATATTTCACCTGCATTACCTTTTCAATTGCTATATATTGCATAGACAGATGCATACGTCAGATGCCAGGGTCCATAGATCCGACATACGTCTTTCAGGATAAGGGGAGCCCCCAGAAAAAACCTTATCCAGGTAACTCACTCTGATCAAGATTCGAACTCGGGACCTCTTGAACGTGAGGCAGACACGCTACCATCTACGCTAACGAGGCGGGCTAAATGTGCGGTTTGCTCTCCCCAATTTAACAAACATCTTGGCTCGTTCAAAGTAATTCTTCTAGTACAGCATTTCAATAGTTTACATTTCAGTTCTGAGTAATTACAAATACACACACATACCAACTCATTACAGTGGTTATGTCATGCTGCTTTGTTATATATTTGTATTATGAAACTACTTGAGCTAAAAATGTTTTTTTTCTGCTAGTGGATCACTTTTTGCAACATTTGAATTTTTGTCTCACCACAAATAGTATGTATTAGAGATGGATTCACCTGGCGCTCGTCACAACCCACTTATGACAACACCGCAGGACTCCGACTGGTTGCTAGTCTGGTAGCGTTCAAAGACAAGCGTTCTTTGTGAATCACAATCATTTGACCAGGACGGATACAAATATAAGCACGTTAGTTGTAAGTCCTGTACCTCCTTAACTTCTCAACTAGGTGATTAGTTAACATGAAACCTGATGTACAAATAGTCATGTACACAAATTACACAATTATGTTCACCATTTTTGCTACTTCTGATTTAATTGGAAAGCACTGCAATTCTCTTGTTTTAAATGAAACACGCTATACTTGTAGATTCGGATAGTACTCCAATAGCTTTTCAACAATTACCCACAATTGAAAAATAAAGAAAAATAAAGCAAGAATGAAACTAAACAAAGGTAGTAACCTAAACTCTGTGTTCAAACTGGTAGCCCTCAGCTACTTGACAAAAAGAATTAAAACAGATTCATGAATTAATGTGGATTTATGAATGTCTCTTCGCTTTCATTATTGGATACTCTAGAACTTTCAGTTGTTGGATCTATCCCGATATACAATTCTCTCAATATGACCAATTCCAAATCTGGTGGTCGTCTGGCCAGTCCTACTTGGTCGCCGATGAAACTAAGTTCCACGGACTGGTCCTCCCATATAGCGCAGTTGAAAGCACGATGTGAACGTTCTCTTAATATTTTGCGGATATTTAGTGGGAAATCGTGGGGAGCGGATCGCGCGGTACTGCTCCGCTTATATCGCACACTGATCCGATCGAAGCTGGACTATGGGTGCATCATTTATGCTTCAGCTCGTCCATCTGTGCTGAAGCTCTTAGACACGGTCCAGAACTTTGGCATTCGTTTAGCTACTGGGGCATTTCCAACTAGCCCAGTCATAAGCCTCTACGCCGAAGTGGCAGAACCTCTTCTGCAATAGCGGCGGGACGTGTTGCTGGGGAACTATGGCTGTGGGTTCCATAGTATTCCTTGGCATCCGTCGTTTGCACCCTTCACCGACACATGCTTTGACACTCATTATAGGAACACCCGGTTAGGTCCTAAGCCGCCAGGTTTTCGCTCTCGCGAGCTTCTCCGGCGGCATGCTCTCGAGCTGCCCCGGTTGCTTCCGCGGGGTGAAAGGGTGTATCCACCATGGCTGCGTGCTGCACCTGCTGTGGACCTTAGTATGGCTGCGCACAGCAAGTCCACAACCACCACGAGTACTATCCGCACTTTGTTTTTAGAATTTTTATCGGGTTATGAAGATTTTATTTTAATTTATACCGACGGGTCCAAGAGTTCTGCTGGTGTTGGATGTGCGTTTGTCCATGGGGCCGAACTCTTTACATTCGGTCTCCATGGCAGCACTTCTATCTACACTGCAGAGCTCCATGCAATATACCGAGCCATTTTATATGTTCGCCGAAAAAGGTTGGGTGACAGCCTTATCCTTAGCGACTCCCTGAGCGCCCTTCAGAGCCTTCGTGAGCTGTACCACCACCACCCCCTGGTACAGCGTATCCAGGATTCCCTCCACGTTTTGCACGCCTCCGGCGTCAGCGTGGTGTTCGCATGGATTCCTGGTCACGTTGGTCTCGAAGGGAACGAAATGGCGGATTCAGCGGCTAAGGTGGCAGCGAGAACAGCAAGAATTACCCTCCGTTTGGCTACTATGGAAGACTTTCGGCTTGTTGTGCGTAGGGAGGCGCTCTCGTGCTGGCACGATGAGTGGTCTGCTCTGCGTGACAAGCTGAGATCGGTGAAGGACTTTCCGATTCCTTAGGCGACTTCCTGTCGTTTATCCCGGCGGGAGGAAATAACGCTGGTTCGGTTGCGCATTGGGCACTATTATTTTACTCATAATTGTTTATTAAACCGGACCCCAGCTCCAGTTTGCCCGCTGTGCGGTGCCGAACTGTCTGTGCGACATTTAATTTTAGACTGTTTCAGACTAGCACGTCTCCGTAGGTCTCTCCAGCTGCCGAGCAGCTTGGCTGAGATCCTTGGGAATGACGAGACCGCGGTGCGCAAAGTTTTAGCATGTGTTTTATCTACAGGTTTTAGAATTTAGACCTAATCTATTTGGGCATTTTAACCATTTTTATCCTTTTGTCGTTTAAGGTCTCCTTTAGTTTTTAGCGACACCGGTGTGCGGCGTATTTTATCCTGGTTTTATGTCATTGATAGTATTTTAGTCGTTTCGCCTTTTTATCAACTATTTTAACCCACTTCGCTTTTTAAGGGCGCTGATGACCTCAAAGTTGAGCGCCCTTAAATCCAATCATCACCATCATCATCCATCCCTCTGACCAGTTGTGCCTGTTGACAAATCCATTCAGGCAGACCCAGAGATCAGAATTTGTATTAGAAGATTTGGATTGTTGATGTGCTTCATCATTTACAAAACTATTTTATTACGATCGTCTTTAGAAGAACATGTAATGAGTATTCTCACCAGTTCTTTTCAGGCGATCTGATCAAAATCCTTCACACTTCCAGTTTCATTACATCTTTTCGCCAGTGTATGTGAAATTGAAGTGCGATTTGGATGTATATTATTACATAAATCCACTACCTCACAATAAAATCGTTGGCCGTCGTCCCCACATATAGTTAAAATTATAATGCGTTTCTTTCATTTAACACTATATAGAATATTATTTAATACATTGGATATCCGTGGGCCGCGCCGTGGCTGAGCGATTAGACCGCTTGGTTCTCACCAAGGAGGCCCGGGTTCGATCCCAGGAGACCACAAAGTGAAATTTGTGGTAGGGTGGCTTTTCTTCGGGTCCTCCTGTTTCCCCCGCCAGATTTCCACCAATTGCCCCATCACCATCTTCGCCCTCATTGTCATCCACTTCTCTCACTCATACCAGTCAACGGACAGATCACCCAGCCTGGATTCTCTCTCTCTCTCTCTCTCTCTCTCTCTCTCTCTCTCTCTCTCTCTCTCTCTCTCTCTCTCTCTCTCTCTCTCTCTCTCTCTCTCTCTCTCTCCTCACTGATCCAGAGACTCTGTTCCTCAACCTGCATAAGGTTAAGAGGAACAACAATACCCTGACACCACATAGTGGTATAAGAGGGCAGTTAAAGAAGAAATCCTATTGATCCCCACAGATCAGTAGATCATTCAGTATCAACAAGCATGTTTCCAAGGAATGTTTCCATGAAGATTCCAAGTCGAACAAATATTAATGGATATAAGCAAAGGACAGCAAAATCGCGAAAAAAAAAGAAACGTTTTACTCCGAACAAACTTAATTTTTCTTCGTTTTAAGTAATGAATGACAAAATTATCAATGAGGGTCTTCTTGAAAAGTATTGAAAATTACCTATATATAAGATCTTCTATTTAAAATAACTATCAGGTAATATCTGAGTTCCTTGTGCATGACCTTCGTGGAACTTCGTGTTGATCTGCCGTAAGTTTTTTGTTGTGCAGGACGAATCCTCCTTTTATGTGTCATGAACTGCATTCTAAGTTCCCAAACAGTTATATAAGTAACCATTTTTAATTACTAAACCATGGAATAACGGAAAGTACATTGCGCGTTCAATTAGACTACAACGAATGAACTACGAATGTAATTTGGAAACCAAATTTATATATAACGCCCACTCAGTATTAATTTTGAACTATAGCATATTATATGTGCTTAGGTATAATGAATTGTGCTACAAATCTTAATTATAATAAAATCAATAACCTACAAAAGTGGCCAAAATTAACCATTGGAATGCTTTAATGAATAACAGACGACTGAAGAGTGACGATACCTTATTACCAAGAATGAATGTACTATTGAGAACTTTCAAGTTTTGGTTCTTGAGACTGCGATTGAAACATCACTACATTGTATTTGGAAACAAGATGGCGGATAACTGGATCATGTCCCTTGAAGAAATGACATATACCATGTCCAATAGTATTCTGTACCAACTGATTACGGGGGAGATATACGTGCACCCAACTCAATGCAGGTCAAAACTAAGCTCATACATCATAATTATCAACGTCAACAAAACTGAGGCTGGTTAGCTCAGTCGGTAGAGCATGTGCTTGCCGTGCTAGGGGTCCCGGCTTCAATTCCCGGCGGTGGGGGTGGGGATTTTTCTCCGACCAAGATAATTCATCTTACCCAGGATGGGAATGCGAATGTGTGCGTGATCTAATGATTAAAACCCAACGAATAAGAGTTAACACCTTCGATATCTTACAGAGGAGAACGGCCGCCGATATGACCATTGCAGTTAAAGGCGGGGTATAAATAGAACAAAAAAGAGGCATAACAAGTTCAACATCCTGTACACACGAACAAAATGCAACGGACAAGATCTAAGGGAGGAAAATATTGCTTCACTTTTTACTTTCTCCGATAGAAAATGTACACACCAGCCAAAAATTCCATACCAACATTTCATCGGAAGTATGTACTGAGATCCCTGAACCCAATTGTATATGTATGTAGAGCATAATACAACAAACGGAAGGTCGATTTAATACTATACTGTAGTTCACATCCCACTACAATTATTCTTTACGTGGAAATTTTGATCCAATTGTATATGTATGTAGAGCATAATACAACAAACGGAAGGTCGATTTAATACTATACTGTAGTTCACATCCCACTACAATTATTCTTTACGTGGAAATTTTGATTTTCCCTAAAATCGTTGAAACGATTTTGATTATAATAGCATATTTCTCCGGTATTTTCTTTATAAATAAAAGGCATATGTCGAAGTTTTCGAGAGCAACTTCTAACATCCTCCTCATGCCCCCTTCCCTTCTAACCATCCACAACAACCAACTCTTAATTTGACACATGGTTTACTGCATTACCATTAAACCTATAAAGAGGTAGGTCACAAAACCATTTCTAGAAAGGTTTATCTCGATTAACATGAAGTAGACAGAACAATAAACGTTTATAAGACGGTTTGTTAAACAATGGGTATAGAAAGTCGAGAATGTAACATTTCTTCAAACAAGAATCCACTTGAATTGTGACATGCAGGATTTTCTCAATGTAAATCTCAGTACAGCATGCATGATATAAAAGATGCCTAAAATGTATTGTTGAAAGCACAGAATTTAGTTTTTCTTTTTAATTGTGTAGCTTCCTTTTGGTTTATCTTGTAAAGAATGACAGAAGAAATCCTTGTGGTTTTGTACCTTGTTGAATCAATGAAGACCAATGGAACAAGAAGCCCGTTCACGCGTCATTACAACAAATCCAGTTTGATGATCGGGCCGTATTCATCATATAAATAGCTATTAACTCAGAAAATGTCAAAACATTTCACGATCGTCAAGTGAACACTGTATTTAATTTGAAGAACAGGCGTTTGATGCTTCAGCACATTTCTGAATTTGGTGTATTCTTGTATGGTTATCAGATCTTCACGTCTTCTTGACTGATGTCCTCTAACTTCCATTCACTTTGAGTAGCAGTTCATCTGAAGGTTACGGAAGAATGGTATTTTGTTTTCCTACATTTACTTTCCCTTCCCGGTGCTCCTATATAAAATTTACATTAATTTTATATCACGATTTTAAATGAAATTAGACATTGTGGAAATTGAACCATTCTACTTTATGACTTGCTGACATATCTAAGAGGAATGTGCAACCACAAGTCCCTGCAGATTAGTGCACCGGTGATACGTGAAATCAATAATAGTACATTGCTTTAAGCTTTTAGTTTTCCTACTCATTTTCAGTTTCGCAAACGCTGAAACAAATGAAATTTTAATTTGAAAATCAGAACCACATTAAATTAAACAAAGAACGGAAGGCGCACATTGCCATCTTTCGATACAATAAAACCTTAAATACGTACTAATCGAACAACTTACTGTGTTCAAGCAACCAGTTACGAAATCTTCGCCCAAAAGCTACGTCATTCTATATACCCCAGTCGCCCCTAACCAATACGTTAATGCTACGCATCAAGTAAGCAAATCAAAGCACATGTATTTAGCAAGTACTCAAGTTGAGACCTACCTGCTCAGCCCATGTCGCATTACTGTGGAGCGGATACCAACAGCGGCGCCACTGTGCTTTGAACTAAGTAAGACTTGTCGAAAATCAATTCGAGAGGGTTAAGCTTCTGAAAATGGCTGCGCCTTGACTTTTACAACAATACAAGTTTACAGAAACAATGTATACGAAACTGGCAGTCGTGGGGTCAAAACATGGCTTCCCTTATCGCTCGCGTAAGCTGTATTGGCTTGATGCGTCAGCAGCACTGCGCATGTCAAGAGGCACATTGGCAACAGCGACTTTTGCCAGGGCTACAGCTGTTCTACTCGAGGCGAGGAACAGTACACGTTGTAAATATCCTTCACTGAAAATTCCAAAACCTCGATTTGGCAAATTTTACCAGAGTCACGTATCCATTAATAAAAATAAGCAAGTTTCGTGTGAGTGAACAGCATACCAAAAAACGAAATTTAAGTACCAAACTTAGCGTTTAATTTCGTCTTCACACGATGCGACACGAAGACCCTCAAGAAAATCTTCCCACCCCCAAACACACCTTATGGAAACTTACTTTATATCGTATCCACACAATTTTGATTATGATATTATTTAGTTTAAGATATTTGCATGATAAATGAAATGTATATCTTGAATTTTCTGGGTATGCGCGTAGAAACGCTCTTCATTCAGAAGGAATTTAATACTCGTAAACAGCACAAGGTTTAAGCTTTCTAAAGAAAATTTGAAACTTTAAAAGCACACAATTTACATACATTTCTGTGTGTCATTAAGCACCTCTGCCAACTTTTTTTCGTGTGGCAAGCCCCTAAGTTTCTCTATCAACACGAAGCAAGCAAAACAAGGATTATACAGTAATTAAAAAGTTTGCAGCAATTAAAAAAAAACTCAGCTCAGGAAGTATCTGAGATTTTAAAACGAGTAATTTTTTTTAAATAAATTCACCAACTCAAAGTTTTTTATTACCTCAGAATGTTTCTACGCTTTGTAAACATCCAGCCGATGGTCGATTTCGGCCCAAAATCTTTAGATCATCTCAGGCATGATTGCTGGTCAACATCAAGAGGCTTGATCCAAGGATCGTCACTCAGTCCACTGCTTTACGCGTTGTATGTTGGAGATATTATCTCGTCCACAAGGGTCACGGCTAGGATTCCACAATTTGCAGACGACATAGTGATATACACACCAATATCACTGGGGTCGCAGACAGACGTACAACAATTTGAGGCAGATTGCAATAAGGTCGTCTAGTATCTAAGTGATATAGGCATGAAAATAAACTTCAAAACAACACACAGCGTACATTTCCAGAAATCAATGTGTGCATCACATTTCTAGGGGTGCACTTACAACAGAACCAGCAATACACAACACATTATCATACATTACTATCGAAATTGACGAAGTTGAAATTGTTATTTCTAGCAATGGCAGCAAGCCATTGGGGCATGCACCCCCGACTCATGCTTAAATTAATACCACCTTTAATACACTCCCGCCTTGAGTATGGATTATTAATGGCACCAGCACCAACCGAGGGTGTGCGTCGACAACTGGAGTCCTTCTTCTATCAATTGTATAACATAGTTTTCAGTATTCCAGGACGACCAGCGAAACTCCTCACTTCCAAACATTTCCCAACATATGACATACAAGAAAGGTCGTGGAAAAACGGATGTCGCTTTACAGCAGATCTGCTTACACACACGCAGAATATATTGCTCCCCAAACTGACTCGACTAACAGAACTATGAGACAGGAACGGGAAGAGGATGGACATCTTCACCGTCCACTGACACGTTGTATAGTGGCATTTCAAACTCATACATACATCTACAGGACACCGACGTGGCCCATATACTTACTACATAAGCCACCATACGAACTGCCACCCAACATTAAAGTAGACACGCAGTATTTTAAGAGAATAACGACAGATTACGAACAGGCATGGCGAGAATTTATATCACCACTTTTAGCTACCAGGCGTACACAGTCGCCAGTTATCATATTCACAGACGGATCAAAAACGACAACAGGTATAATCGCCCTGCTCAAACGCTTACCATGGATTTATCTTGGGTAATATATACCTCTCAGATAACGCACTGATTACTCCACGCGGAGTAAACGTATATCTGTCATTTGTGATTTCTGCGAATTCCATTGGCTGAAGTGATGCGTTCATTGGTGCTTAGCACACGACCGGGAGGCGCGTCAGTTCCTCTCTCTCTTACAAGAATAATCAGTACGTTATCTGAGAGGTATCTATTACCCAAGATAAATCCATGGTAACCGTTTGAACAGGGCGACTATACAAGTGCAGGCATCTATATATGGAATTCAGGACACAAAATGACATGGCGACTGCATACGGATACATCGATATATACGGCAGAAACCATAGCTGTATACCGGGCACTGAAATATGTGCAAATTCACGGATCAACAAAAGTATTTATACACTCCGACTCCCTTAGCTTGCTAACGGCACTACAACGACCAGTGAAGGGGGTAAAACGACTCATATGAGATAATTATACGAAACCTGTTGGAAATTTTACTGCCGACGACAGATATCGAACGTATATGGATTCCGAGCCATGTAGGAATTCTTGGAAACGAGAGAGTGGATGAGGCAGTGCGGTAAGCCACTATCAATAAACCGGTATCAAACGAATACCTCATACCACCAACAGACATAGCGAGGAATATGACACACAATAACACAAATACAACCTGCTCAGCCGGACAGGGTAGTAACGCCTTGAGTACTTTCATTAACACGCCGTATTTAACAAGGAAGGCGTTATCACTATATTTCAGAATACTATTTCAAGTGGCATTAACACCGGTGTACCTCCTACGGATAGGGCGACGAGATAACGACCTATGTGAATGTGGAAGAAGAGGTGATATTAAACACCTCTTCCTCGCCTGCCCAATAAGACGTGCAGACACCTTGAAATTACTACATGACATAACACGCATTCACCCTGTGGGACCATATCAGCTCCCATCACTACTAATACCTTACTCAGGGCCAATATGCAAGGCATTATTCCGATTTACAACGAGGACAAGAATGAAGCTGTAGTAAGATAACACTGCCTTTATGTATTTACAACGCGGAAATCAGAGCTTTCTGGATTTAACGTTATATTCAGACGCAGTAGCCGTCTCAATAGGCTGGCAGTAGCGTCTTAAAAATAACCTAACAACAGCATCGGTGATCCTGTGCCTTAAATTTTGCAGATTTCTGAACGGATTACTGTACAGAATGTTTTTTACCTATCACCTTAAAGTATACGAGTGTCAAGTCGAGGCTTCTAGGAGGCCCTACCAATCTACCGATTAGGGAATCTTCCATACACAGCTTCCCGAACTGATAACAAAAGTATGGGGACGCTAATAACATTACGTTACTTTATTCTTCACTTTAGTCTACTTGTGGTAAAAGTACTATTCTAGCATCCTGTAATAGTCTACTCAATAAGAAACTATGGGCCAGTGACCTGATCATCCATCAATCCGCACATGTTAACTTTTGGAGAACCTCTTATAATACTTAACAATTTCATTAGATTGGTTCAGATCCCCAAATTCTATAATCATGCGCTTGACATAATCATTATTATGGAATGTAGCTTCATCTGTGAAGATTACACGTTTTAAAAAATATTCGTAATCTTCTATTTTGTTATGCATGGCATTTGCGAACTAAACATGCTTTGGTCGATCCTTCGTTAAATGTGAGGTCTGAACACTCATTCTGCGCATCGGCTAAAGGTCACGGGTGTAGTACAGTCACACCTAAAAAAGTACGAGGTCCCGATTAGTTTGCAGATCAAATTATTAATTTATTTCAATTACAAAGGGACATATGATTTGTGAAGTTGCTGCAACCCTTTCGATGATCCTGTAGAACAGTGGGTAGAGAGAGACACGTGAAAGTAACACCTACGCGACCTAGTCCACCAACATGATTCTGAGTTCATATTACGTTAACCACAATAGACTACATACTAACGAATTTCAGATTGTTTTAGCTTACCAAATGACTCAACTTGTTACTGAAAGATGTTCTCATTTTCTTTGCAGCGGTTAGTTTGACGGTTGACACTCCTCAACCTGGTCAATTTCTGTGGGCAAAACACAAGATTGCAAGAAAATTATGCATGGCAGAGTACGAGATGCTGCATCATCGCTTACCCCACGTTCCACGAAGCGTGAACGAAGCGTGCAACGAAATGCTGTAAGCGCCGTTTCCCCAAGAATTTCCGGAGAGAAAGAAGCAAAACAGGAAAATTCGTGCCCATATTTTATTTGATCTGGGCTTATGGCCAGGGGACCTGAGTCAGCGAGTAAATCTTGGGGTCAGCATTTTCATTTATTTGTGCAGGATGTATAAGTTCATGTACGATGTTAAAGTCATTGTAGGTGAAACCGTAATGGAAACTGTACAAATAAATATACTACACTTATTTGCTGTGGACACTTTTCAAAATTCATTAGCGACAATCCATGGTGCTGCGGACAATTTCACAGCTGCTTGAAAGCTGCTTAGATTCGAGTGAGCAGTTCCGCGAACTCAGTCAACACTGTATTTACGCATTCGTAACTTGAATGACATGCTCCCTAGGTTTCCGGAAGCAATCAAGACTCTTCGATAGTTAGGAAGCACTGACAGATTTTGTCACGTCAAGTCTCTGTAGCATGTGAAGAAAAAATTTTTTTTTGTTTTTGTTTTGTGTTGGCGCTTTTAAATACAACTGTAAGTATATTTAAATAGCATTACTAATAGTATTTTACGTAAATTGGAATTTAGAGGTGACAAATAGGACATTCTTGTGAAGCTTTAAGTTATTAGAAGTGTGTAAATTGCATACTTTCTCCATTTTAGGCTAATAGTTCACGCGGTGTGGGCCAAGGAACGTATGAATGGAGAAGGGAAGCTTGTAGTGTGAGCAGTCTAGCAATGCAAGAAGGATCTACGTGTGACTACAATAGAAAGAATATTAAAGAGTAGCCTTAGTTCTTTGAGTCATTATTCTCTCTTATTTTAATGTAAATTATTTGGAGCTTCCCTCGTTTTGAAAGACATCTCGTTACTGGGCCTACGTGTGACTGTATAACAGAGAGAGTACTAAAGAGTAACCTTAGTTCTTTGGGTCATTGTTCTCTCTTTTTTTAATGAAAATTATTATTTGGAGCTACTCTCGTTCTGAAAGTCACGTCTCGTCACTGATGAGACGATACTGAATACTGAGCAGCGACACTTAATATCTGTTTCATATAACCTTGCCCCGCTGACATGTATCACTCCAAGTGCAACTACCTTCCCCCTCATCCTAATTGGCTAATGCTTTCGCGCCATAGGCCATAGGCGGTGTCTTCCCGTCACATTTAAACCTGCAGTAAACGTCATAATAATTGCCAAGAAGATAGATAAAAATCATACAAATAAGAATATGAAGGCATGCAAAAACAATGAAGTTTATAATGAAACTGAGCAAGTTGAAACTGAATGAATGAGCAATGAAAATCATTGTAAATCATTGAAAATCAAGTTTGTAATGAAAGGCCTTCGGCCTTTTCCACTGGGATTTTTTTTAAACCAGCACACACACCTTGCTAAAATGCTTGTCTTTCATTCTTAAAAGTCGTGTCACGTCATACTTGTCGTGTGTCCTTCATTCACCCAAGTCTCGACAAGGTAAGTTTATTTTGCGACTTGTATCCCGGTACAGTTTGAATGTCCTTAAATAACGTCTTCGCCACACAGCAATATCGCCCCTGGAGTGGTAAGTTTTCCTGTTGTCTCAATTTCATGTCGCAATGTCCCTACGCATCTAACACTTGTACAAACTGAAACAAGTTTGTAATGAAAGGCCTTCGGCCTTTTCCACTGGGATTTTTTTTTAACCAGCACATATACCTTGCAAAAATGCTTGTCTTTCATTCTTAAAAGCCGTGTCACGTCATACTTGTCGTGTGTCCTTCATTCACCCAAGTCTCAACAAGGTAAGTTTATTTTGCGACTTGTATCTCGGTACAGTTTGAATGTCCTTAAATAACGTATTCGCCACACAGCAATATCGCCCCTGGAGTGATAAGTCAATTTCATGTCGCGATGTCCCTACGCATCTAACACTTGTACGTTCATAGCACAACTGTTCAACTTCTCTCACTGACAAAGACGGATGTCTGTGAGTGCATTAAACACATGCACCACAATTCTTTTTTCGCCTGTTTGTAAAGGTTTACCGTTGCGATGCTTAAGCGAAATAATGGCGCTAGACTCTGCCATTATACATATAATAAGCACACGCGCAATAAACAATCAATAAAATAATTTAGCTCTCGGCACAGCACACCTTCGAATGGCGATATATGACTAATCTAGTTCAAAGCAAGGCCAGTAATAAAAGTCATAAACAAATATGTCATCACTACCGCTGAAGCACGTGCTATCGTGCCATGTGCTTGAGGGCAAAGGAACCTCCTCTTTACTTCGTTTAAGAATTAACATGTATTTCAGATAAATCAACTCTGTTGCGTAATATATTTAATTCAAACAGTTACGAAAATGTAAATTTGACAATTCTCTCCCAACATTTTTTGTTGTTGTAATTTTACGTCCTCCAACATTAAGTCATATCGGACGGTGAATGAAATGGGTGAAATGATGCTCAAATGTGTCCGGGGTCCATGGAGCTTAGAGTTACCCGACATTCGTCTGTAAGGATAAGGGGAAAACCCCGGAAAACCCTCATCCAGGTAACTCGCCCTGACCGAGATTCGAACTCGGGACCTCTTGAACGTGAGGCAGACATGCTACCATCTACGCTACCGAGGTGGGCTCCAACATATAAAGATATATCACCATGTTAAATAGCGAACTATTTTTTACCGCACAACAGTCTATACAACAGGGCCAATGACAGGTGATTATGTCACGTGACCGTTAAGAGATACAGGGCAAGCTTACGTGAAACAAGGATCTGTTTCATATAACCTTGCCCCGCTGACATGTATCACTCCGCGAGCAACTACGTTCCCCCTCATCCTAAATGGCTACTCTTTCGCGCCATAGGCCATAGGCGGTGGCTTCCCGTAACATTTAAACCTGCAGTAAACGTCATAATAATTGCCAGGAAGATAGATAAAATCATACAAATAAGAACATGAAGGCATGCAAAAACAATGAAGTTTATAATGAAACTGAGCAAGTTGAAACTGAATGAATGAGCAATGAAACTGGAACAAGTTTATAATGAAAGGCCTTCGGCCTTTTCCACTGGGAGTTTTTAAACCAGCACATACCTTGCAAAAAAGCTTGTCTTTCAATCTTAGAAGTCGTGTCACGCCATACTTTTTGTGTGATCTTCATTCACCCAAGTCTCGTCAAAGTATATTTTGCGATTTGTACAGTCTGATCGTCCTTAAATAGCGTCTTCGCCACACAGAAATATCGCCCCTGGAGTGGTAAGTTTTCCTGTTGTCTCAATTTCATGTCGCGATGTTCCTACGCATCTAACACACCTGTAAGTTCAGGGCACAGCTGTTCCGACTTCTCTCACTGACAAAGACGGATTCTTCTCTGTGAGTGCATTAAACACATGCACCACAATTCTTTTTTCGCCGCTTTGTACAGGTTTTCCCTTACGATGCTTCAGCGAAAAACTGGCGCTAGACTCTGCCATTATACATATAAGTACACGCGCAATAAACGATCAATAAAATAATTTAGCTCTCACACTCGGCATAGCACACCGTCGAATGGTGATATATGACTAATCCAGTTCAAAACAAGGTCAGTGATAAGTCATATAAACAAATATGTCACCACTAACGGTAAATCACGTGCTATCGTGCCATGTGCTTGAGAGCAAAGGAACCTCCTCTTTACTTCGTTTAAGAATTAACATGCATTTCAGATAAATCAACTGTTGCGTAATATATTTCATTAAAACAGTTATGAAAACAAATTTGACAATTCTCATCCAACATATATTCGTTAAATAAGGAACTAATTTTTAGCGCACAACAGTCTGCACCACAACAGCAGCCAATGAGATGTGATAAGGTCACGTGACCGTTAAGAGATACGGGGTAAGCTTATGTGAAACAAGGATTAGAGGATAATTTAGCATAGCAGCCTTATTAGAAAGAGCGAGAAAGCAAAGGGAAAAGAAGAAACAGTCACAATAGCCTCAGTTTGTTTTGACTCCGCCCCTAAGTTTGACGCCCGACTACAGTGTATCTGCTGTCAAGCTGCTCCAGCGAAGAACTGTCCTTTCCAAGCCGAGTGTAAACAAAAACATGTGCTTCTGTATGTCACGAACCCAAAATGTAAGTACCTCCTTAATATATTGTATTGCATCATGAAACTGCGGGGTAGAAGAAATCGCAACAACTTATTGCCAAAGGTAATGGATATATACAAACTTAACATATTACAAAATATGATTTGGTTAATAGTCTGCTATTGCGCTGACGTTAACTACACCATTCTGTTTCATATGCCAGAAATGCATAATGAATACCCCGAGACAAATATTTGCATAACACGGCAAGTATAAGCGAAGTCATTTACAACATACCATAGCACATGGTAAGCTTAGATCAAATCTTGAAGTTTAGCCAGTAGCCCTCTTAAATTCTAATGGTCAGAGGAAGGCGCATGTCAAATGTTCAAGTACAAAAGTAGAAATAGAGACTGTGCATACTACGAACATATCAGAGTTCACAGGCGTTTTAGTGGAAAGTATAACTAAAATGTGCAAGATGAGTCATTTTGGACTTGCACTTGAGGATTACAAATAAAGGAGGAAGGGATGTGCACTCGCAGGTTAGCCGACGCAGAGTATGACGTCAAATGTACAGCACGGCCATCAAATGCGCAAACAACTGCCACTAGAAGCAAACGTCAAAAACGGCTTAACGTAGTACTCAGCGGACAAGTGAAGCATTGCCTCAAGTGTCAAAGCCCCTGCGAGACTTTCAATATTTCGTAATATGGCACCAGCAACTCCTCTGCCACCAAATTCAATTATTACAAGATGGGGTACTTTGATAGAGGCACGGCATACCCTATACAGGCGGGAAGGTTGGCGGAGGGGGCAGTGACTAGAAAGGTCATCACAAAGCATGGAGTCCGTTGTGATAACTCATTTTACAATGAGGTTTGGGTTACTGTACTAGTATTAAATCTATCCACGCACCTTGTGAAATTTATTGCAGTGTTTTCAGTATTCTTGATGTGGCTGCCTTCAGCATTGATAATGAATCGCTCCGCTTTCTTAAAGTTTTGATAACAAAATATTACACAGCACACGCCCAATTGTGTGTAATTTTACGCATGTCATTTCCGCAGACAATTTTTCATTATGATTGAAGCATATGATGATTTTCACACACTTTCTTGCTGTCAGTCTACACAACAATACACGTTGTTTGCAGCATCTTGAAAGATTGCATGTTCATACCGTTCAGATACAAGTAGGTACACTCATTACTCTAAATCCGGCTCCGCCAACCGACATGCACGGTGTGCCTATACATTCGCACGGTGCCGGCGTGCCCGGTCGTTGCTGGCGGGTGCTAGGGAGGTATATCAATCACTACCTCGCGCAGTGGCGTTCCGTAATCTGCTTTTGCGTTACCATTAAATAATTAAGGACAGGGTAGTTGCGAAGGAATAATTCAGAAACTGTATAATACGTGGTTTAATATCTCTCTGGTACTTGTATTTAAATTATAGATAAAACAACCCAGTACCAGTAAGATTATTATAGCCTTCAATCCTATATAACCAAATGATATGACCAACATTTTTAACCATAAGAACGACACAGTACTTTGTGGAAATTAGGACAATTTTGATCCTGAAACAATTGAAAAATATAAAATAACAAAATATTTATTATGCAGTGCTAATATTACACAGAATACTTCATATTAAACGAATATACAGGTTTCAATTAAGAATTTCATACACTCAAGTTTTCGGTAGACACTCTTGCCTTCTGACATCTTTTGGCTTTCACAATATTCGCCACATTTGGAGACAATGAAACAACTCTGGACCCGTAATGCACGCTTCAAGTTATGATCACTGATGTTGGTTCTGAGGGTTTTCAATGCGTTTCATAGCTAAAAATAAGGATCCACATACATAGATCTAACCAAACATTGCAATCAAAGATGCCGCACGCCTATGTAATCCATGGAATCTTGATTTAAGAAATCTCCTGTAGAAATCTAGCAAACTTCCTCTGTTCCTGTAAACTGTCAGCTAACTCAATGTCACATTTCAAGGTGATAAGCTGCAGTTGAACATCTTTGGGAGTATCATCAATATCCATGCTAAATGGTGTAGCAAATAAATCAAAACCTATTTTTAAGCCCGCGACGTCATGAAACCTTTCATCAAACGCAAGGAAAAGCATGTGCAGATTTTCAACATAACATCCCACTTCTAGGGAATCACAATCACGGATCACACTTTCCAACCTGAGAAAATGACAAGGATCACTATTTGAAAGTTGACGTTCCCATAATGAGAGCATATTTTTAAAAGCTTCAATGCTACAGATCATATGTGATTAGTTTTTCCCTTGAAGTGAAACATTCAAAGTATTGAAATGTACACTTATATCGGTCATAAATGAAACATCACATTTCCACTTAACATTCGTGAGCTCTTCAATTGGTTCTCCGCACATTTCCATGAACAAAAGTATCCAATGATTCAAAGAATCTGCTTAAAACCTTGACTCGACTGCCAACTGCTGCATGATATGATATATCACCATACTCGTGCACCAAATCTTCTAATAAGCTTTTAAATTGTCTGTTTTAGACCGTGCGACCTCAGTTTTAGAATCTTCACAACCAGACTCATTACATTGTTTAAAGTCTGTCTACTTAACGCAAGTGCACGGCGGCCGCTTTCTTTGACAAACCCTCATAATCGTTTTACAACATGGACCCTCCTCCTGACGGTCCTCTCTACAAGGTTGCAACATTTTAACATCGCCGTCTTTTTCTAGAGTCTCTTTCTCTGTCTAAACAACACGTGCACTTCACATTGTGAAAAGACTGGGTTTTTACGAGAATCAAAATAAGGCACTTGGAAAATATTGTATTCCTATTATTGCCATTGTTACTACCACTACTACTACCACCACTACCACCACCACCATCACCACTACTATTGTTAAATTTTCTACTTAGCATGTAGGCCTTTTCGTAATTATAATCAGTGCTATTAACTCACAGATATAAGTGCCTCATTCCGATTCTCCATCACTCTCAGAGTCAGCGGTAACGATGAACCTGCTATCGTTTGATTGCTGATCCCGACTAATGTATTTTTCCTCTACTTTCTTTACATGCTGCACACAATTTTTCCACAGTTCTGCATCGATCCCTGCTACACAGCTTCTCAACAAGTTGCCAACGCTTTCGCTGAGTGAAGGTGTTGCATTTCTCTTGCGCACTTCTCTCTTCAGTTTCGACCACACCATTTCTATGGGGTTGAAACAGCAGTGATACGGCGGCAACCTTAAAACTTCGTGCCCATATTTACGAGCGATGTCGTCAATCACGTAATCCTTGCCCACATTTGCCTTTTTAATTTCTGTCAGTACAGCTTTAATAGGCAGAGGTTCAGGTATTTCAATATTATGAACCCTCATGTATTCGACTATATCTTTTAAGTTCATCGACATTGTAGGTGATCTATATTTTAAACGCGAATGATAGCTAGCATTGTCCAAAACAATTATAAATTTTTCATTCCTTGGCAGGTTTGTCATAAGCCTACCATCAAACCACTTTTCAAACACTGCAGCATTCATGTCATCGTGACTGTCGGCCATTGCATCACCAATGTTTTTCGCCGATAAGAAGAGGCAGTCTTTTTACCCATCCCTCGGCACTCCCAGCATGAAGCACCATAATCTTTTTACCCCTCGACACAGGAGCAGGTAAGGTGCAAGCACACGAACCGTCGTCCCATCCTTTTCTCGATACGTCATGGGTATCGTACCAGGTTTCGTCTAAATAAATTACGAGGGCTGTTTTTTTTTTTTCAACCTCCGATCGCTCCATGCCGACGCTACGCGGGCAGCAGAAAGCGGGTATGCGCTGTCGGCGACTGCGCAGCTCTCGCACTACACACTCCGCCATTGTTGACATTCAGTCGTCAGTCGGCGTTGTGCTACAGCCACGTAAACATGGCCGCCATTATTGATGCTCCCGCCAAGTGCGAATTACGAAGTGTAATTCGTTTTCTACAGGCTGAAGGCCATGGTGCTGCAGAAATCCATCGGGGGATGAGTCGTGTGTATGGCGAAAACTTCATGAGTGATGGTGTTCGTGAATGGTGTCGAAAGTTTAAAGATGGTCGTAATGATGTGCATGATGAAGGGGGTCAAGGACGCAAATCTCGACCAATTTGGATGGGACATTTTCGATCATCCGCCATACAGTCCTGACTTAGCACCCAGTGACTTTCACCTTTTTCCTCAAATGAAGACGTGGCTTGGTGGGAAGCGATTTCAAACCAATGAGGACCTTCAAAAGAACGTCAAGGACGACTTGAATTCACTGGCGGCAACTTTCTTTGAAGAGGGAATTGAAAAGCTTGTCCACAGATATGACAAATGTCTCAATCTCTTCGGTGATTATGTCGAAAAGTAACCATAAGTGTACTATTCTTTTGAAAATAAAATTATTGTTTTATATGAACTTGTTTTTTATTTATAGCCTATCGGAGGTTGAAAAAAAAACGGCCCTCGTATCTTGTGTCCATTACTGCGAAACTTCCTTAGTTTTGACAAGTATATATCGCCAAGCTACAATTCTGCTGGATTCCATAATAACCCTTCTCTTATTCAAAGTGCGGTATTTGAAACCCAGCTCCTTTAGAAGACCGCGCAAAGTGTAGCGTCCATAAGGAAAATCACAAATTTCTTGCAAATGTTCAACCAATTCATCTAAGGTGGGCGCTCTCCCTTTTGCATAAAAATTATAAATTTCTCGGCGAATTAAATCGCATGTGAAATTATCCACCTTAGAGAAACGTTTTCTTTTGTTTCCACACTTGGTCGGAGTCTTTGGTATTCCTTTCGTCACAATTTTTCTAACCGTATTTCTGTGAATACCCAGAATTTTTGCAGTTTCACTACATGACCCCTTACCAAGATTATTTTTCACCACATATTTATATGCGTTCAAAACAAGCGCTTGACTTTGCTTAGAAAGAGTTCCCGTTATAACTTTGTTTTTTGAGGCTTCTCCCCTAACATAACTCGGCCCAGCAACACCTTCCAATTCATTCACACTATTGTCTTCACTTTGATTATTTTCACTTGACTGAACGTTGTCTACTACTTCATTTGCATTTACCACTGCATTTCTCTCCCACGGTCTCCACATCGTGACACACAACGAATGTCTGCACCTAATGAAACAGAACAACTGGAAGTTGGAAATTTAGCAACAGAGACTCCACGTGGAGTAGACATGCAACTGTCATTTTTAGAAAATCGGGGTTGCTATTGGTCCCCAACGTCAGTGTTTCATTTCTGAAGTGTGTAGATAGATTTATGACGGTCATTAGTGGGCGGGGAGGTCAGGTCCTTTGAGGTCCCTTTGACTGGGAACTGCACACACGTTAACTAAACAGACTTTACATTCAGTGCTTTGGCACATAAGTTTTCCTGATGAACTATGCAATGAAGTGCTGTTATTTCTTTTGCTAGTTTATTTTTCAGGAGGGTCTCAAATACGTTGTGCAAACCAACCACAGCTGGGGCACCAACGGTGGCTACCGATATGAGTGTATCCCATGGAATTCCAGCTTTCTCCACAGCTTCTACTACACAATTCAGAATGTCTGCTCCTGTTGTGCCTTTTACTGACACCAAATCTAGCATTTCTTCCACAACTTCCAATTGTTCAGTTACTCCACGGATAAAAATAAATTGAGCCATAGTTACTGGATAACTCAGTGCTTGTTCTTTCAATAAGTTGTGCGTAAATGTCCGCCAGATCTTGATTTCTGCGTGAAATAGTATGAGGTGACAAACTGATACTTTAGAAGTGGTGAACCTGACAGCTATGAATTTACTTGTAGCTATAAGCATACATCGTTTAGTAAGTGGACCATCAGGAAAAGCTACTAGAAGATCTGGCAATTTCTAGTGCTATTTCGTGAGTCACAAACTGAGGTTTCTGCCATTCCGCCATCCTCTTCTTCCTGTTCCTCTTCCTGCGATGTGATCTTTTCTCTCAACTTTTGTATCTCTGCAGTGCGTTCTTTTTCTAGGGCCGAATAATCATTAGCATGCAATGTATTAAAATGTCGCTAAGATTAAATCGTTTTAGCACTTGCAATGTTTTCTGGCAAATTAAACAAATAGTACTACCCCTACATTCCATGAAGAAGTACTCAGCTACCCATTCGGGGTTGAAATAATGTGTCGGCCTGTGTGCCCTTCCATATCAAACCGCCATTGCTACGGAAGACAAGCCGACCGTTACCACTGCGAAGCACGAACTGAGGGAACACGGTGCTTGTAGCACATACACCGCGGCAAGCGAGTTGGCTGCTGCTGCTCTAAATGTAATTTCCCTCACACTAATAACGAATGCATTTGGGACTGACATTCCTTTATTGTGTTCAAAGTATTCATGCTGAATATTAAAGGATACATATAAAAGAAATACAAACATAAAAGAGGGCTGATTTATCACTTTCTTGTGCCTTGCCACAACCAATATCTCTAAAATAATCTACATCCGTGGTATTGTCTGTCTTAATATTGACATTCATTTCTTATAATAACTGCTCTTCAAAACGGAACCTTGTTCATTGGCAAATTGGAATTCGTACGTCTTATACATTCAGCTTAATATATCACTGCAATTATACTATGGTTTAAAGATTTCAAGCATTTACTCCAGCTTTAAATTTGTAATACTAAGTTAAACCGAATTAGTAGCTGACAACCAAAACCCTGTCAGTGTTTGAAAGTGGCTAAAAAGTAATAAACCACTTGACCGAACAGAAGCTCACAGTTGGCTTGGTTCTGAACACCTAATCTTCTGTCAACAGCCCAGAATTGCAAGTTCATCAAACTGCTGTAATTTAGGTCACCTTGGTGGTTTACAGGGATATATTTAGTTCAGCATCAGAATGGGAACCCAAGAGCAGTACTTCGTATCCCTGCTCTTCCACCTTCCATCATTGATGAATGCTCTGCTGAAATGCTGCATTTTTGTTTCGCCATTTGTTTTGCGTAGCAAAAACAGGTCCAAACTACTCTGCTGCTAACGAGTAGAACCAATACTGTATTCCACACCAAAATGTTATGAAAATTTCATGAAAACAAGTTTTGATACTCTTTGAATTAAAAAAGGGGGGAGGTGCTTGATCTGCTCAAGTAGAAACTTTGTGTGTGTGTGTGTGTGTGTGTGTGTGTGTGTGTGTGTGTGTGTGTGTGTGTGTGTGTGTGTGTGTGTGTGTGTGTGTGTGTGTGTGTGTGTGTGTGTGTGAACTGCCCATCCTGCCACATTAACATTTCGAAAAGTTTTTGTTTGGCCTTGAAAACGAGTTTTATTTATTTGCTTGGTGTTATTTGGAATTTGGGGGGAAAATGTTTAATACTATTATGTTTATGTTGAGTGTGTGGATGTGAGAACCTAGAGGGAAAATTGAACAAGTTATGTATATTGGTTGATACAATTGACGTTAGTATAAAGAAATGAACGGTTGCTATGGAGAGAGAAAAAATCAATTAGTCTTGCTTGTGAAAACAGGACACGGAGAAGATGAAAGGTCCCCCCTTCCCCACCCCCCCCCCCCCCCGAAGAGAGGACCTGCAGGAGTAAGCAATTTTATGTAATTAACGGAAACTATTAAGGAAGTAAGAATTTCTCGATATACTGGAGGTAATCTGCAATGATTCCTGTTACACATTTGTTTTTCTCACGAGAATTCTACTGTAACGAATATGTACATGGCATCAATAACTTTAGAGTCATATGAAAACGATCAAGACCAAGGTTTTCATCAAACCATCAAAATACGTAGACCTCATAGACTGAAGTGGTAGTAATGGTGAGCCACTAACCCCAGCACAAGAGCTTGTGTTTTCTAAGAGGCGAGTCTCCCGGATAAACTCTGACCATAATTTTGTCAGAAGACGCCAGGATTCTAGATGCCAAATGCACGGCAACATTTTCGTAAAACACTGTAGTTAATGTACATAACAGTAAGTATAGGACAGCTTGAAATTTAAGTTATTTTCTCAATAACATCATGTATAATCAGAAATCAAACAAACTATTCATAATGTATAACAACTTATTTACAAACAATAAAACATAAAATAACTATCTGACATTAAGGCTAAAAGCATAAAAACAAAAATTACGTGTTCCATGAAGATTAAACATTGGGACAACTGAAGAAAAAGTCTATCTTGTGCATCAAAGCTAAAATGTTAATACTTTGCTAAATTTCCTTTGCGTTTCATGCCTTCTCTAGACGATTGGACATGCTTCTTAATAGTGTCGCGGCAACGCACATAAAAGGTTCGCGCGGAGCGTAAACACGGCTTGTTTACACAAATGAACTGATAAAAGATAACAGTCGGATAGTGTATCACTGACAAGACTTGCCGACACAGATAAGTGAGGTAAATGGAAATTTCTAGTGACTTCTTGACTGATAGAGACTATTCGGTTTCTGGTTTGCCTTAGAAATATCTAGAATTTATGAATGAGATATATAAGAGATTGTGACACGCCAGCGGACAGTTGTAAAACAAAGAGTGAGTCGTGAGCAGCAGTAAACAGCTGGAGAGTGTTGTAACGAGAGCTGGTTGTAATTGTCATCGACCTTGGTAGACTGTGTGTATGTGACGTAATGTTGTTACGTGAGAATTGAACAGTGTATTTCTACGGAAATAAGGTACATTTGGAATATCTGCAACTCGGACTTTTAATTCTACGAAGCCACAAAGTCACAATAGGTTAGCAGTATTTAGCCCACTCTTCACTGAGTCTCCTTTGAAAATACTGGCTGAATGTAAGTTCTAGTATCCACTGAACCTCAAGTGATTGGGAAGGTGGATGCACAATATGTGGAGAGTTGTAGTCATTTTCTTCGTAGAACTGGCACTGATAATTTTCTCTACACTCTTTCGTAGGTTCTCCTTCAGAAGGTTACAGTATTTCATTTCATCCAGATTTCCCTCAATGAAAACCAATTCTCCAGCTCAGACTAGCACACGTCCACCACCATTTTTTACAGTAGATCGAGGGTTATTCTTTTCTGTTTGTATATTAGGTTTCCTCCAGATCACTCTTCTTCCATCCGATCCCAAAACGTTAAATTTTCTTTCATCTGAAAAAATAACGTTCTCCCACCACCTTTTTCTTTATAAATGATCTCCTTTGCATATTTTGGCCTTTTCCTTGTGTTCTTTTCATTTACACAATGTTTCTTCCTGTCCACATGACCACGGAATTATTCTGTAACTGACTTTGTAGGGTTTAACGCCCGCTTTTACTACATGCGGCACCGCAGGCGTGACACTGATCATACATGAAATGAGGACGGAAACTTCGGTGCAATGAGATGGCGGGGGAAACCGAAGATTCTGGAGCCATATTGTCCACCACAAATCTCACTTTGCGGTCGTCTGGGATCCAAAAAAGGCCGCCTTTGGGACAGCCAAGCGGTCTAACCACTCGGCCACGGTGCGGCCAATAATTATTACCATTTTCATAAAGGAAGATGAAGAGTTGCTTTTGCTCTGTAGTCGTATTCGTACCTTTACGGCTCATTTCGGGTAATGAATTATTTGTTTTGATTACTTAAGTAAACTATTACCTTTTACAACTTCCACCAGTGAGCATGCAAAACTTATAATGGGGGCGGGTAAAAGAGAAGTGTCCGAATACTTATTTTGCCTATTATAGAAAGGAAGAGAAAACTATTTTCAGATTCAGGTTTCAATTACACAGGTGAAATAGAAAGGATACTATTGGGTGTCCTATGCTTTTACTGTTGTATTCATACAGAATGTGCCCCCCCCCCCACGCTCAGGAAAGTAAAGATCTGTATGTGATAGATTAGTGTTTCTCAAACTCTTCTAACTCAAGGACCCCCATTTATATGAACTAGTCGACTTTTGGTTGAATTTTATAATTCAAATTTAAATAATTACTGTATGTTTAAGATATTTTCTTGTATATTTAGTTTTAAATGTCATTACTAATAAATTAAAAAATTAAAGTTCAGCTAAATAAAACAAACTGGTGTATAAAATATATTTTAAATAAATATATACTTTAAATTTGTATTTATTAAAAAAAAAATTCACTTTGAAGAAAATTTATTATAAGTTTGCCTAATTAGGTTCTTCAGCCTTACATCAGTAATATTTGAAATACCACACTCTTTGAATTACCCAAGGATTAAACATTAGGCACAACATGTTATAAAAATGAATCTTTTCCATGTAAAGAAACCATGTTTATACATATAAAAAAACTATTCATAATGTTCTGAATCAATCATTTAACCAATTTAACAGAGTTAGTATTGGGTTACTAAAAAGATCAGTTTATGTGGAAAAAGCTTGAAACTTTGTTCATTGTATTGTATTAATTTGAACAATGCAACTGTTTAAAATTATTGAATAAGCTCGGTTAAGCTGGGAATGATGACAGTGATATTTATTCTTAAATCAGTCTCTACATTTGCAAATCTGTTTCTCTTCAATGGCTGATGTTGCACAACACTGAATATGTTTGCTCGCACAGATATGTGGTTGGGAAGGGCACAATATACTTATGTGCCTTGGTAGCAAGTTCATTTTCCTGGTACACAACCTTGCATCCTTCGCTATTAAATAACTATTAGTTGGTCCTGTTCTTTTTCCGAAACGCTATCAATGCTGCTGCCTATATATATTTTTTTTTCCGGAAAGGATACTTCACTTATTCTGATTATCTGCCGGTGCTGGAAAGTACTTACTCAAAGTTTTTGATAAAGTCATTAGGGTGTTCTACTGTGGCTGCTTCAATGCTTTTAGGCAAAGTTTCTTCTGGTGAAGTAAGAAATTATTTCAAAATAAGAAGGATCCTTAGGATTTCTTTTCTACACAATCTTTCCACACTTGAAGTTTTCCTATTCTTGCTTCAATTTTCTCATGAACGGAAAACATCTGGTTTTGGTCCTTGCAATTTTCGGTTTAGTTCATTAAGTGTGAGAAGATGCTAGCTAGATATACCACTTAGCACAGCCATTCAAAGTTACAGTCGTTCGTTGAGGGAAAACTTTCTGTCTTCAAAAAATAGCCTTACTTCATCACGCCATTAAAAAAAATCGCGAAAGAACATTTCCATAAGAAAGTCAGCTAAAGTCTGTGTGCAAGAACAGCTGTTTATGTTTGCTTCCTATTTCTTCACATAGTTTCTTGAATATCCGTGAGTTAAGAGTACGGGCTTAAATGTAGTTCACAATTTTAACCAACTCTTCTGTCTCCTTCAAATCTGTTTTTTTTTTTTTTTTTTTTTTTTTTTTTAGGCTCTATTTTATCGAGCAATGAGTCCACTTAATCTCAAGGTTGACAGCTTCAAATCGATCTTTCAATCCAGTGTTTTGTTCAGATATCGCTGCAGTCGGGTCTGCACTTACGCCTACACATACTTTGCACTCAAGAACTTGCTCTGAAATAAATTCATCATGTGTCTTAAAGACATCTTCCGGAGTATTATGCGAGACTTCCCTACAAAACAATAGGTCTTCAACAACTCTTTTTCGTGTTCACAATGTACAAAAGCTAACAAATGAGACTTGTCAGTGAAATAGGTACTTTCAAGTTGTAAAGCATACATTGTTGCCGTGTTTAGCCTCATAATTAGCTGGTCCAGGGCATTTTGAGACATCAATTCTACGTTTAACTGAATCATTTGATACTGGGACTGTGTTCAGCTCTTCAGCAGCTGAGTCACCAATCATTATGCTACCATCTGTTTAGCTGCTGGTTATATTAATTCCTCTGCAATGTTATAAGGCTTGCCACTTTTAGCAATGAGTAGCACTACTTCATAGGAAACTAGTGTTGCTTTTTTACTACTGGTCCAGGAGAAAGTTTTTCTATTCTAGATTTACTCATTTTCATCTCTTTACTTTTTATTTTAAAATAATCAAGCGTCTTACCATTGCAATCCGGATGTTTCGTCTCTAAATGTCTACGCGGCTTAGCAGGCTTTATTGCGTCATTGGACAATGCATCGTAACACAAAACACATTGAGGCTTTTGTTCTTCAGTTCCAGCTTGAAAAAATCCGAAACTTAAATATTCTTCGCTATATTTTCGCCACTGCACTTTTCGCAGATCGGCAGAACAGCAACTAGCTATACTAGAAGGCTCACTACCACAATTTGCCTCTTGATTGCCAGTTATTGTAGGCTGTTTAATTGATCCAATCTGTAACCAACGATTCATGCTGAAGAGGCAAATAAATTCTCACGATTCACAATTAAAAACTGTCAGAACAGTCAAACACTATCATCACTGGCTTCAACGCAGCGAGAACGACTGGTTTGTTGTGCTTGTGTACGTGCAGCCGGTGCCAGTGACAGCGCTGACTCAGACCTCCGCGCGCATGCTTAGCTGACTTCCCCTCAGCTAACCGCTCACGCTCAGTACGATTGCGTCGCTGCTATTATAACGTTGCACTACAAACTCCCATCTAATACGTTGATTCACCTCTCGGTTGCGTTACATCGTTACGACATAGCTGCATAATAAATGTTAAGTAAAACGTATGTAATTCGGCACCGAGCAGATAAGCGACTCAGTAAATACAATTTTATGTTTTCTATAGTTTTAATTCAACATCATAACTCGATTAAGGGATCCCCTCGCGGACCACACTTTGAGAAACACTGTGATGACACATTTCACGCCTATTTTCATACTAGCGTGCATAATCATAATGGGCACAGCAGAAAACGTTTATGTGACACATTTATCTGGAGGTCACACAGTAAACCTGCATTTTCGTCCAAAACGTCTCTTGTGAATTGAGAGATAAAATGAACTACTAGCCAAAATAAAATTCCTTAGGTAAAAGGGAAAGCACACTTCATTCCGGTAGGTAAGGACAATCCTGTGAACTAGGCCTCATTCAGCAATAAATATAGAATGAAAAGTCAAACTATAGGATTAGGATTTCATTACGAAGGGGATTCGGTACGTAGGCCACCATGTTGGGCCCATTGTTCCTAAGCCCCCAAGTGGGGGTACCCCCGGGAGGAACGATGAGGCGAAGGAGACAGCGGCCGACCCAAGGAGCCACGTCAGTACAGAGGTCAGGGTCCCTAGTTTACTTGAATAGACTTCCCACGACAGGCCAGGACAACGAACACGCTCCCCTACTGCAGGACGGCAACGAACCCAGCAGCAGAGCCTCAAAGGTCTCTGGCTGGCGTTCCCGAAATGGTCCCAGAAGAGTGGCGAAGACCGGCAACCCACCTACCAGAGGAAGTGGTTTGCCTCCGAGCATATCATCCTGCCAAGCACCGCCGAGACACCCCCCGCCGACATTTCTACCCTGAAAGAGACCACCAGCTGAGAGATGTGAAATGATAATGGAGATGAAATGGAGGGACAGGAAATTCGGATGTACAGTTTGTCCAAATTCTTAACAAACATTTCCAAGAAATGGCCCTTTGCTTACCCATTCCACTCCACACTCCCGCTACAAAGCCATTAGTGAGTACAATAACACTAAGCGTATTGTGGGTTTCTTGGGTAAGATTGCACCGTTGCAAAATATACTAGTTGTACATAGTTCTGTGTTGCTAGTAACCTAAATAAGATGTTTCTCTTGAGAAGTTAACGAAGCTGATGATAATCTCTTAATACAGTCGTCAGCTAGGACTCCAACCAAGAAAAGAGACGTCACAGCGAGAGGAAGCAAGATCAGGAAACTGGGCGCACATATGTTAGTGAATTTTAGAAACTTTCTGAAAACTGTAATTGAAAATAGGGGGGTTACTATCGTCGAAAAATTTGAATAAATTGCCGATGCGGCTGGTGTAGGAATAACGGTCAGAAAAATTGCATCGACATCCCTAGTTACAGCACTCCAAATTTGAACATGGTGCTACGAAAAGGAAATGTATTAGAGGTGAGTCAAATGAAATTGTTGCGTGGAGGTAATAAATATTTGAGTCTGGTTGGCTTTAAGGCTTAGATGATTGGATGACTGTGTAGGCTTTTATAAGGGACCTTTATTTGTAATAGCTGTACAGGAACATTTAAAGTGCATTTTATTAAATTGTACGTATTATGTGTAATGTTATACTTTAAAATAATTCATTATATTTATGAATATAATTCATTATATTCATTATATTTATGAATTATGAACCTTGGGATAAGAGCATTTGACAACAGTGTTGCAAAACTGCCAGGTCATAAATTACGGACCGGACAGGGAAGAGGCTACCCTAATTTAAAATGTCGAGAGACCATGGGATGGCGAAACGATGTTAAGAACCTGGACAAACTATAATTAACTTACCCAGCATTCGCCCAGCGGCCTGAGAAAACCCCCGAAAGAACCCATGGGTCAGGTAGGTCGGTCACGGGAATCAAAAGTATCACCATAAAGGGTGATACAGGAAAAACAATTTAATGACATTTGACAATCCACTTTGGCCGACTAAATGAAAGTACTGCCAACCTTAAAATGATAATTACTTGCTTCTCTAAATCAAATCTAGTTTGAAACACAAGTTGTTAAATCACTTCCTTTTTTTTCTTCTTTTTTGTAATTTACGTCCTCCAACGTTAAGTCATATCGGACGATGAATGGAATGCGTGAAATGATGCTCAAATGAACCCGTGGTCCATGGAGCTTAGAGTTACCCGACATTCGTCTTTCAGGATAAGGGAAAACTCCGGAAAAAACCTTACCCAGGTAACCCACCCTGACAGAGATTCGAACTCGGGACCACTTGAACGTGAGGCAGACATGCTACCGCCACGCTACCGAGGCGGGCTTTAAATCACTTCCTAGCAACAAATATCACGTCAGTATATTTAATCTGAAACAGTATTGCAAAAGGAATTAAAGAGTACAGATTACTTATGTTAGCAAAATTACAAATAAACGCACAGGTGAAGCAAAACCAAGGATAACATATGACCACCTGCAACATAATGCCTTTGCTGCCAATTTAGCAGACGCAATTAACAGCAATTACGGCCAAATCTTTACCATGCAATTGTAGTATTGATGTCAATGATACAAACCAGTAACCAAAAATCATTGTATTCGATGAAATACTACATGGCAAAGCGTGGAAGCGTATGGGAAAATATGCTAACACTCGGGTTGTTTACGCAAGCCTATCGCACATACACGGCAACATCAAAGCAAAAACGTCGCTCAAAACAGCAACACTTGAAATGTTAAAACATAAGGAGCACTGTCTAACACCACAACAGAAGGGGAAGGAGACAGCTTTTCTGGGATCCATTTTTCAAAGTTCACATGGTTCATTTGTCCATGGTAGTCGCCTGCAATTGTCCCGGTGGTGTGAACGAGAAGAGGGTTTTCCAAGAACTTATTTACGATGCATGAACTTATCAAACCTATTGCTTGCATTGTTTCTTGAATGGATGCCGAATTCCTCCTTACTTTGCCAGCACTTCCCGAAGGTGATGGTACTATCCATCATATTTCATGAATATAACAAATAGTTCTCCCATTTTATCGCAAATAATTTATTTTGATCAAATAATCGTGCTGCCAGGCAACGGTATGAGGGTGTTCTGTAAATATCTTACTTTTGTTTTGACATTTCCTCCATTTAAAACCCAGCTCTAAAATTACTTTCCAAATCGAACTTCGTCTCCAAGGAAAATTTATCTTCTCTCGAACAACAGGCAGCAATTTAGAGTAGGGGCACATTCTTTCAACAACGTAAAAGTCATATATAATTTTCCGAATTAAACACCTAACAAAATCATCCACATCCACTACAAAGTGCGGCAGCTCTTGCAGTTGCTTGACTCACTGAAGTTTTATAGACTTACTCCTAGCTCCTCGTCACATCCCTCAATTACTTTCCAAATTAATTCCCTACCCTCAGAATGTGTCACTTTTTAATTTCCGAATGACACTATGACTCGTACGATTTTATAAACAGTGAATAAAAATAGCGTCAATAGCGTTGGAGTGGGTTGGCAACACCTGAAGCAAAACAACGTTTGCATGGCTGTTTATAAAACTCGGATTAGATATGTGAAACGTCCCTCCTCTCCTCTCCTCTCCATTCCCGCGGGATCATCAGCTCACCGACAGTATGTATTATCCTGCTGCTCAAAAAGTTTACCAAAGCTAAAGCCAGGGTAACCTTTTGATTAGCAGGATAATACACTCGGTTCAGGTGCAATCACACCATATACATTGGAAGGCGCGAGAAATCACGCATAACGTGACTGAATACTGTAACGAGAAAGAAGAGGGAGTCAATAATAGATACCTCTCAGATAACGCACTGATTACTCCACGTGGAATGAACATCTGTCATTTGTGATTCCTGCGAATTCCATTGGCTGAAGTGATGCCTTCATTTGTGCTTAGCACACGAACGGGAGGTACATCAATACCCCTCTCACTCTTACAAGAATAATTTGTGTTATGTGAGAGGTATCTATTCCAAAAAATCCATAGTTACCGTTCCAGCAGCGCGACTATACTAATAGTGTGCTCTTCTAGTAAACAAGATAACAGGCGAATGCTGCGTTCGTCAGTCAAGGTCAATACGCATCAACGCTGTCATTTATATCACATTTGACCCTCGTGACTTCCAATAGCTTGCGTTCTATATATGGAGAAATTGACTCTTATTATCCAAACAAAATCATCGTCCATAAACCTATCATCTTCCACTGTTAATACTAAGAACCAATAGTTTGGTCAGCTCTAAAGGTCATTCTGACTGCACGAGTGGAAGGATAATGTCCAAAACCTAAGTGATGATTATCACTGCAATTTCATGACAGTGTAACAACCTCTCTCTCTCTCTCTCTCACACACTCACACACACACTCACACACACACTCACACACACACACACTCACACACTCACACACACACACACACACACACTCACACACTCACACACACACACACTCACACTCACACACTCACACACTCTCACTCACACACTCACACACTCTCACCACACACACTCTCACTCACACTTCCACACACTCACACTCTCACTCTCACTCTCACTCTCACACTCACACTCACACTCACACTCACACTCTCACACACTCTCACTCACACTCTCACACACTCACACTCTCACACACTCACTCACATCTCACTCTCACTCTCACTCTCACTATCACTCTCACTCTCACTCTCACTCTCACTCTCACTCTCACTCTCACTCTCACTCTCACTCTCACTCTCACTCTCACTCTCACCTCACTCTCACTCTCACTCTCACTCTCACTCTCACTCTCACTCTCACTCTCACTCTCACTCTCATCTCTCACTCTCACTCTCACTCTCACTCTCACTCTCACTCTCACTCTCACTCTCACTCTCACTCTCACTCTCACTCTCTCTCTCTCTCTCTCTCTCTCTCTCTCCTCTCTCTCTCTCTCTCCATCTCTCTCTCTCTCTCTCTCTTCTCTCTCTCTCTCTCTCTCTCTCTCTCTCTCTCTCTCTCTCTCTCTCTCTCTCTCTCTCTCTCGCCTCTCTCTCTCTCTCTCTCTCTCTCTCTCTCTCTCTCTCTCTCTCTCTCTCTCTCTCTCTCTCTCTCTCTCTCTCTCTCTCTCTCTCTCTCTCTCTCTCTCTCTCTCTCTCTCTCTCTCTCTCTCTCTCTCTCTCTCTCTCTCTCTCTCTCTCTCTCTCTCTCTCTCTCTCTCTCTCTCTCTCTCTCTCTCTCTCTCTCTCTCTCTCTCTCTCTCTCTCTCTCTCTCTCGACAACAGATTCGCTGTAACTGATCTACAAGAGAAATTTATAGCTACAATGTTCAATTTGTACGAATATACTAATTTTGGGAGAACAATTCAACGTTTAGCAAAAGAGGGCTCCAGCTTACTTTGAATGAATTGAGACCTTCTAGCCGTGTCGTTCTGTGTGGTCTCAGGGAAACATGATAGCCTCTGGTTCGCGCGGTCGCGGGTGCAACTCCGGTTGAGGGCGATGAATTATTTTAAGCATACAAATGACTTCCTTCGGAGGGGAGGTAAAGCTGATGTTCCAGTGTCGTAAAAGAACCTCAGCCTGATAAAGAGGCATTTGAGCAAAATTAAGCGGTCTTCCACGATCAAAATAGATTGGGATGGTGAGAAAAACAGCAGTTAAAGGAAGTCCTTAAATACTCATGTTTATCCTTCTAGCCTAAAAAAAAAGTATAAGTGAATAAGGAGAAAATCAACTGAATCACCTCACCCATGTGGCTTGTTCCTTACGATAATTTGCAAAAGACCGCGAATTGTTGAGGACATTCATGACTTGGAGGGAAACACCAAGAAAGTACAGATGTATTGTTTTATCTTGAAAAGTGCCGAGCGATGCGCAGTGGTATCTGGACGAGTCTACCTCAGAACGGTTGCAACTGGAGGGGAGGGCAGGTCAGTTGCGTACCAGTTGCGAGCAACTAAACACGTGCAGAGCTACTCGGTAACACTACAGCTTGTTTCAAAATGTGCTTGTCTCCTGGTTCCAAGAGGGCATTTATAAATGACGCCTCCTAGCAGCACATTAGGAAATAAAGTGCTACATTTAAAAACATGAGAAGTAATAACCAATATCCATAGATTTATAAAAACGGAACAATGATCTGGGTCAGCTATAAAAATCTGCGGAAGGGTATCTGAGGCAACAGTTGTGTCTGAAAGCAGTTTAGGAGAGTTATTAAGGAAAGAAAAGCCATTGGTGCTAGTGCAACAACGTCCTTCTCTATGCCCAGTAAACAAAGATTAAGAACATGCACAAAATCTAATTTGGATGTTTTAATTCAGAAGTAGTTAGGCGAACTATGAATAATTTTTGAAGCACAGAAAAACAAAGACCAGCTTTGAAGAAAGTGCTTATGAAGCTAAAAATTCTACAGACTTCCAAGGCAGTGTCTGAAGATTAAGAAGAGTTCTTTTGAAGCTAGGATATTTGGAAGAAAAAAAAACACTAAGTGTGACAAATTTTAATCGAACATCGCACCATACGTGCAAAAAGGCTTAAGTATTTACGAAATATTCGGAGATATCGAAGTGAAGTTTATATAGTTTACATGGATGAAACTTACATAAATATAGCACATACTGGACCATATGCCTGGAGTGAAATACGTTACAGGGACTCCGCAGCGATATTGAAAGACCGACAGTTGTTTATCATGCCTGGAGAACAGGGTTTTGTTCCAAATGCCTATGTACTATTTAAGATCCAACAAAAGCGTGGAGATTACTAACATAGTAAAAATTACAACTTAGTTTATAAGAGCTGCAAAACTGGCTTCGAGAATGAAATTTGTGTTTAGACACCTTATGCACCGCCCTCCCCTCTCGTAATCTTACGCGTGTGACGCATTGTGGTGATAGGTGCACTATCCCTACCACAGTTGCTACTCATCCCTACCGCGCAGGATTCCTGTCAACATAAAATAATACATCTGTACTACAGATAATGAAACAAATACGCTTGAACGTCAAAGCATATTTATCCGTAATTCATACATCGCATATTGCGATGATCTTTGCATTACCACCTCCTTCGTATTTAATGTTTAATTCATTTGATCAAGCCAAAATGTAACATCACTTATTTGACAAAGCTAGAGAAACGGAAAAGAATGTTTTTCAAATGAGAATAATAATAATAATAATAATAATAATATAATAATAATAATAATAATAATAATAATAAGAAGAAGAAGAAGAAGAAGAAGAAGAAGAGAAGAAGAAGAGAAGAAGAAGAAGAAGAAGAAGAAGAAGAAGAAGAAGAAGAAGAAGAAGAAGAGAAGAAGAAGAAGAAGAAGAAGAAGAAGAAGAAGAAGAAGAAGAAGAAGAAGAAGAAGAAGAAGAAGAAGAAGAAGAAGAAGAAGAAGAAGAAGAAGAAGAAGAAGAAGAAGAAGAAGAAGAAGAAGAATTCGCTGCAGCGAATAAGATCCCTTTGCGCGCTCAGCGTTGCACCTCATCACCCCCGTTATTTTCGTATTTCCCTCTCTCTGGCACCCTGTCCTAGAGCATACAAGTCTCCTTGGCGCTAGTCGTAAGAGAATTTTCCAAACTTAGGGGAAGGCGGATTACCTCATGTTATTTCACTAGCAAGTTGATCCAGCTAATACATTTTTCCTATTTTTTAAATGGAATTATAGTTGAATAATACGGAGTTGAAACTCTTTATGGTAAATAAACACCGTCCCCTATTACGAAGCAATATTAAACATATCATATGACGGCTCATGTTCTGCAGATACAGCATTCTACAGTCTAACAGGAAGTGGATTGTTTGATCCCTCTTGAAGTTAACATACATCTTGACTTGTTCACAGTAATTCATTTGGCACATGTCAATGGTTTACATTTCAGTTCTGAATAATTACAAGTATTGTGTACACACATACATATCATCCAATAATGACGGTCATTAGAATGCTTACGTCGCGATGCATCGTTACAATATATTGGGATTACATTTATTTGTATTAAGAAAACCATTTAAGCTAACATTACCCCCTAACTTTCTCATGGATCACTTTTTGAAAATTTGAATTCTTGTCTTAGCACAAATATTAATTAGAACTGGTTCCCTTGGCACGCATCACGTCACAATGTGGCAACTCAGGAGGACTGGTGGCGGTCAAGGACATACATAATCCCATTTGAAAGCCGCAGTAGTCGCGCTATTCTGTAGAATGGCGATTGGACATTATAACACCATCTGTAGTCTGCACCATAACTAGTCTATCCCTTGCGCTTCTTATTAGCTTGAAATGGTTTTGCATAATATTAAATGCATTTAGAAATAAAACCGAGTTCAGGATTGGCGCCATTTAAAGTGATCTAAAGAAATAACATTTAAAATTACGTTTGTATATAGAAGGTATTATGAAGAAATTAAAACTCCAATGAAAGGCAAATCGAAACTCTTACAATTTATTGGTAAAAAGAAAAAGAACTGCTTCAGATACTCAAGAGAATAAAACTTATTCCTGGCAACAATCACTATATACTGGCTCGATAGTTGTCCCTGTTCACTTGTTAATGGTTGTTTAATCGGTCATGGAGTTAACTTGTTCAGCCTCAATTTTCTTTCAGGTCTATATACGATAGAATACGACTGATGCTAAGCGAGTTCGTATTCTTAATACAGGGTTTGTCCGGTTATAATTATTGTAATAATTATTATCGATTGTCTGTGAGCTTCAGAAGTGTGTAGACTGCGCCTGAAGTGAAGTGACCATAAGCGCGGCGTTAAACTGAAGAAATCTGCTATAGAGACGAACCATGTCAGAACTCGTGCAAGTGGCATAGAAATGTTTAAATGGTAGATAAGATGTCGAACTGGTGATATCTACTTCAACGTGGTAAAGTGCGAGAACATAGCAACCCTGACTGCAGATTACATGTTTTTATATACAGAATCTTAAACCAGACACTTTCCTCGGCCCAACGCTGTCACAACCCCACAGAGAACTGTATGTCCACCACAAGAATGAAAGCGAGGCCTGGATGAGTTGTGACAACACCGTGTATTTTACATGAACCTAGCAACCTTTATCACATCCGGAAGGCGATCATAAACATCATGTGGACAGTAGAAGTGATTACGTTACACATTCCTCTATCTTGTCTTCTAGTGTTTGGTACACATATGTCTCCTCCCGACTTTCTTCGTTCCTCGGATCAAAAGGAAGCTCAAATGACAGCATTTCAAGACGAGTGAAGTAGTTCAAATGAACTAGACCATAATAATATCCTCGCAGTGTTGACTCCCAGTAGACAAACTGTCACCTGCGATAAAAGTTTCCATATATTTTACCCCCTTTTTAAGATACATGCGGACAAAACTAAATTCGGCATCAGTGTCATAAATGGGTCAAATTAAAGATACCAAACCAGTACGTCACAAGTTCCATAAATTTGTCAAGTTACGCCAAAGCAGAATAAAAAAGGCTGGAGTGGAAACTTGAAACAGCGGTCCTACTTGCACAAAGTCTGGAAAAGCATTGGAATTGGTGTACTAATGCAAGAGTGTCATCTGTGTATCTTTCAGATGCGATTTTTGTCATTACTTTTTCAAACACATAATGGACCACAGCTATGTTATAATGCCCCTGGTTTGTAGAAAGAGAAATACGTACTCACGATCTCTTTCTCACCCGCTCCTCTTATGGCGCGCCAGGCTGGGTAGACACATCAGTGGCGGATGATCCTTCTTCATTCTCCAAATTTGGTTCATGTTCCCCTTCACTGTCAGAAATTTCAAAATGTTCACTATCTGAATCATCTTCTAAATTAATTATGAACCTATCACTAATTTCATCTATTAATCCATCTGTCTCCAATAAAACTGTTCTATCTTTACATGTCCACAAGCTCCCCGCCAATTTTGTTCGGATACTTTCCCTACTGCACTATCAAACACTTTGCTTAAATGATATGTTGTGTTTCGTGGCATCATTTTTTATCCGTGCCCATATAAGTTCTATAGCATTTAAATCACAATGAATTGGAGGTAGTATCACTGCATGGGTGTATTTGCGCTAAGCGATCTATTTCATAAATTTTGAGACCGTCTTTTTCCAGCTTTATTAATTCGTAAAGTACAGCTTTGGTGGAACGCGGATCAAACTCAATAATATTGTCACGAAGCCATGATTGCATTACTGATTTAAGTGATGATATCGTAGCCTTGTTGATTTTTGAGTAGAATGATAAGATGCGTTATTACTATAGCACTATTGGGGAGAATGTTGGGTAACAACTGATTAATAAACCAATTTTGAAATGCTTCACTATCCATTTCTTCACGATAGTATTTGCTTGATTTTGATTTAAAAATAAGAGCGCTGGGAATGAAACCTGTCGAACTCCCCGTGTAAACGAAAACGCTGTTCTTTGCCTATTGGGATGCGTAGTGGAAATTCAGAAGCGTTCTCTTCACTTTTCCACACTTTGTTTTTCGTATGATTTATATTGATCCAGGTTTTATCTAAGTAAAGAATAAGAGGACCGGAAGTCCTTACCTCTTTCATTTTTCTTAGAAACGCGAATCTTTTTTGCAACGTCTGGCCGTTCCATCAGAAACTTTCCTCCGCGTGAGTTCTTTACAAATTTAAATTTCATTTGATGCAGTACTTTTCGGAAGCTCCATGAATTTCCGTTGGACAATTTTTCTTCTTTTATAACTTTGTCTTCCAAGCTGGACAGAAAATCAGTCCGATAGAGGGAATAAATAATGCACTTACTTGCACTTCATTTTGTTCAAGTACTCTTTTCACAGTACGAGAAGAAGCACCTGTAGCTGCAGTAGTTCTTTGAATTATTCTCGACACAGATATAGTTGGCTTTCCGCATTTTAGGGCCTCGCATTCGTCTGTAAAAATATATGAACCTTAATCACAATTTCCCTGCCATCTAATCTTATAGCTTTTCCCTTTCTTCGCACGCCTCCTAGAACTAACGCAGACACTAGCCCTATTCCCAGCAGTATGATTAAAATAATGACAAAATGTTCAACTTCTAAAAACCTTTTCCACGTTTCCAACACGTTAACAACCGATACTCCACTTACAACACCACTGACGCCTGCTTGTACTTACCCTCATACCACAGCAGGTAATTAGGGAATACAATAGCGCTTTAAAAGGGACTGACCATTCCAAGAAAAGAAACCCAGCGCCCGTGGTAGACAAGGATAGTGCAAAAAGTGCCAAGTTAAATCTTGTGTATTATAACTAGTTTAATTCTGGTATTAAAGCCACACATATGTACTAATGAAAACGCTGTTTTAATGATGAACCAAGATACTACCGCTTATTGAACTGCAAACAGTGACCTAACTACATCTGGTATTACAGCTCCACATTGTCTCTAGGTATATAGTTCCATTCCAATGTTGATCTAGCTCTAGAACTCGACTTGATGTAAACACAAGGAGCGAACAAACTAATGGCCGTTGTCTCAAATCGAAACAAAGGAACGGTTGAAATTAAATAAAACTCGTTTCTTTGCAGCTTAACCCTATAAATAAAGTATTCACTTCACCTCCTACCACAAACTTAAATTCAATAAAAACATGGAGCTATTGATGATCATTCTTGACTTCATCTAAAGTTGGCGGTACATACAACCACACAGTTGGTACCTATACTACTGCTATTTTCTTACATATTAACTTTCTCTACTACATAAGGTAGAAGTATTGTATTCCACCAAGAAATGTTTGAGGACCCTTAATCCAAAAACGAGCATTGTAAACAGCATAACTCAAAAACGAAAGTTGGGTTACGCCATACATGGTATTGTAACTTAAGCAACTTCTGATAGAAAAGGAAAATTGATTAAAATTAGTAACGGCTAAACACGACTGCACTGGTAGTGCCAGTATTGCGAGGGCGGTTCAATAAGTACCTGTGTTTCAAAATATATGGTGTTAAGGGAAGTTCATTTGTTACACATTGTCAAAACAAATTTGGTGCTAATTCGTACCTTAGCTTGGATGTTACAGGAATTATGCGTGGTTTTGATAAAATGGAAAAAGTGCAATATCGTTCAGTGATTTTCTATTTACTTTTAGATAGGAAAGCTTGCGAGGAGATAAATGCCAAATAGGATGTTTATGGAGATCTTTCGCCTTCTATGACAACAAATATTGGTATAACAAATTTAAACGTGATTGAACATCCGTTTCTGACGTGGAGCGCCCTGCAGATGTGTTTACCGAGGAAGTCATTAAAAGAGTCCACGATATGATTTCGCTTACTGTCGAACGGGAGGCCATGGGTGTATCAGCGGGAAGGACAATTCACATTTTGTACCTTAAACTGGCGGTCCGTGAATTTCACAAGAGAAGCACCTATAAAAAAAAACTAGTACTATTACCACTGCAACTGATTTTTTCTGCGACAAATACTACAACTTTATTCACAACTCTTTCTGCCGCCGCCGCCGCCGCCACCACCACCACCACCACCACCACCACCACCAATAATAATAATAATAATAATAATAATAATAATAATAATAATAATAATAATAATAATAATAATAATAATAATAATAATAATAATAATAATAATAATAATAATAATAATAATCTCATAATAAACCAGTCTGCTTAAATTTTCTTCTCACTTGAAAACCAATTCAGTCCGTCTCTCCTTTTTGGTACATTCATCTATCACTAATCTGTAGAATTCCTCTTCATTTTACGACGATTTCGTTTTAGCAGTTTTTTCTCTATAGCTAGCACAGACAAATTGGAGTCTTTGCTGTCCTTGGATGTTTCTGCAGAAAGTATAAATTCGACGAAGCGCCAAAGGAAAAAAAAAAAAAAAAAAAAAAAACGTCCGGCACTCGCGTTGGACACTGGAATTATGGAAATCAATGCGTACTACTTGAAGAGTTAAAAAGCGGACGATGACAAACCACTAGATTTCAAATAAATAATTAGTTTTTGAACACCCATCGACAAATTCATTTGAGGTATAAACTATGTACACTGAGTTCACTTCTAAGGCGAGCAAAGTCAAAATACTGACCATAACTTTCTTTCAATGAACAGAATGCTTGTTCAGGAAATTTATATATAATATTATTTTGGTCAATTAATCGTACAAATTTAACTTTATATAAACTTCAAACCTAATTTGAATTTGATTTTGTATATTATCAAATATTTCATAATAGATTCGGCTTTGATCTTTTTGATCAAAGTCGTTGTTTCGACGTTACCTTTTCTTTGGCAATTCGTAATTCTCATTATATGTATCCCATACTGTACCAAATTCGTTTCTCTTTTCTTGTAGAGTGGCTTTTGTTTCCCTTACTTCGGCAGTGCAATAATTCATACCCAATGCTTTTGTCTGCAGAATTTCAAAAAGGGCATCAGTTAAGCAAAGTATTTCACTGAAAATTAAGAGAAGAAAGTTGAAACTCGAAATCACAAACAACGTTGTTAAAACCCCGAGCTTCGTTGCAAGTTTCTCTATCCCATTCGTTTTGATTATCGAAAATGTTCTCGAACTGAACTAGTTCTTTATGTTCCCGAACAGTTTCAACCAGCCTTCCATTGTAATTCCATCGTGTTGGACATACTTTGGGAACCTTTTTTTCACCTCCTTATCTAATTCAGCAGTTCTTTTTGTAGATTTGGAGAAGGCAAACTACTTACATCACTGCTGCTCCATCATAACATTGAGAGACCAATATATAGTCACACTTAAACCCGTCCATCATATGGAATACGTATTCTGCTAGTGCCTTAGCACTGCGATCTCTGCTTACATCTGTAAAACTCAGAAAACTTTTTCGTATCTCTTCATTGTCAGATACCATACAAGTTAAGAGTGAGCAGATATGTCAGTGGATTCATCAATAATAACTGCTATAAATGCAGACTGAAATATTTATTTTTTATTTCATTCAATAACACCGTAGCAGCTCCATTAATAAGGTAATTTCGAATATGGTTTGACAGACCTGAAAACACATTAGCTTTCTGTAAATGGCATGCCAGAGTGTCATCATACTTGTTTAAAACAGCATTTCAATATAATTTTCACGGTTCGCAGAATCTTTGTCTTCGGCATGCCCGAAGTTTTTGTCTTGCCAATACCATGTATTGTACACATCAATGAGACGTTGAATAACTTTTCTATTTGTTCGAGATCTTCTCGGGAACAAGCCAAGTGAAAAGACGATTAGAAATCTCTTCCATTATTTTTGACAATTTCATTATGTCTTATTACTTCAAGTTTCCACTACTCATCTAATTGAAAATTTCTCTAACAGATACCGAAAAGTGGTGAATAGAATTTCAGCCCTCGTGTGTGCTTGTGACTTTTGATTAAACCGAGTTGCTGTTAGCAGATTATTCATATCATCGAAACCTAAAGTATTCCACACACCCTTCTCGTTTGGGAATAAAATGCAAAGCCAACATATTTTAATATTAATAACAAAGCTTTAATATTTTGTTGAAACCAGATAACTTTTTTTATAATGCTCAGAAATGAAATGGCGTATACATCGTTTTGTCTTGTTTTTCTCATCAGGTAGGTCAGGCATCGGTCTTTAAAGCCACGTCTTCTTCAAATTGCCTCGAACTCAGTCCCCGCTTTAGAACTGTTTCTAACACGGTCACATGTTCCTCCCTTTCCCCTCTTGCTGTCCAGTTTACATCCTTATCAGTCACTGACAGTCCTGTCTCTCAGCGTGGAGAATGAACGCTATTATGTGTTTCAAATGGGAAGGGTTCTAAGGTCCAGCTAATTAGATACCGTTTCACACTCAGCGTTGCCAGCTTGTTAACCCACTGCTTTTATAATTCCCTCTCTCTCGCACACTCATACAAAATGCAGGTCTGCTTGGCGCAGACGTAAGGGCAAGCAAATTATATTTTACAAACTTTTACAATGATGCAGTTGCCAAAATCAAAATTGGAAAAAGCATTTTCGCAAATTATGTATATTTTAAATTCTATAACTATAGTTTATGAATTACCTGTTTTTCTATTCCAATGGAACTGCCAGTGGCTCATCCATATCGGTGTCAATGTCACTTCCGTCAAGAGACAATTCGTCATTGTCACTGTCTTCATTGTCTGAGTCTTGCAAATTTATGATTATAGGTTCAAAAATCTCGTCACGTGCTATTTCTTTCTTAAAATCGTCTTCTTGAAGGTTTTTTGCATGCCTTAGGCACTTTTCCCAGTCATATTGTGTTACCATGTCAATTTCTTCGTGAACAAGTCGTTCAACGTCCGTCAGTTTATAAGTATTATTTCTGATACACTTTTTCCGTGTTTTTAAACGGAAGTACTCTTTGCAATAACTCATTTTTTTTAATCCGAAAATTCAAATCCCCTCTTTGCAACCATTCAAAAAATTTAGTTTTTTCTGCTAGCCGAATTTGGAATTTATTTGCAATGACCGAATGATACGGTGCATTATTCATTATAATAATGCTTCCCTCTTCTAAATAATTTAAGAAACCATTCTTTAAATGTATCAGCTTTCATCACTTCGTGATAGTCTGATGTACTTTTGGAGAGAAAAATCAATTTGCTTTCTGGCAGGAACCCTATCTTAGCAGATCCAGCATGACAAATGAGCCGACCGCCTTTTCCAACAGGTACCCTTAGGCCACCCTTTTTTGAGGAGTCTTGCCAGATTGATTTTGAGTGTGATTTTTATTTACCCATGTCCCGTCTAAGTAAAAGATAGGTCTCGCATCACCAGAAGGTCTAATTTCATGCATTTTGCGTAAAATTTTAATCTTGGCGCAAAAATGTATCTCCTCTCCATTAAAAATTGACGCCCATCATCTTTATGTACCTGAACCCTAATCCCCTCAAAATTCTGAAAGTCGGTGATTTTCACCCAGTGTATGAAATTTTGGTTCTAAGAGCGCAAGTTATTTTCTGTATAGTTGGAAATTCACCTTGGTGATAAAAGTCGAACGCACTTTTACGTACAACTTCCTTGTCAAAGTCACTTAAATTTGTAACCCTCTTCGTAGGACCAACATGTTTCCTGGGCGACACAAACACCTGGGCACCACTGCGATCAAATTTTCCTGCCTCTCCACAAATGCAGGACACATTTGTTTTACCTACACCACACGCTTCAGCAGTAAGCCGTTGAGCATTTTTGAAAACGAGCTGACTTCTATATTCCTCATTGCCCAATCTTTGAAGAACGTGTACACCTTAAAAATAATACTTCGAGCCTGACTTCGCAATCCCTGCCTTTTTGACTCGCCACTAAATTCACAGTTAGAAGCCATTGCACTATTTAACTCTTACTCTACTGTTGTGTAAAGAACTGAATTATATTGATCTGAACTCTCCAGAGTAAATAAACACTTCTTATCCAGCATTCATTCATAAACATGCAGTATTCCACAGGCTAACAGGAAATGAAGTGTTTGCTCTTTCTCGAATTTAACACCTTGACTTATTCACAGTAATTTTTTTATCACGTCATGTCAGTAGTTTTTCAGTTCTGGGTAATTAAAAGTATATGTACATACACGACAACCACTTTGAACTATAGAGTAAATAGAGATTACGAACCATTCATAAATAAAGATATGTGACCAGACACGTTGTGCCAGGACAGCAGGAAATTTATAGTTTCCTCTGGCTCAAATTGGCTTGTTCAAAGTAATTTTTTTGCCACGTCATATCAAACATTTACGTTTCAGTTCTGAGTAATTACAAATATACACGCATACTTGCCAACCAATAATACTATTCATTATAGTGCTTACGTCGCTATGTAGTGTATAATACAGGTAATAGTTTCATTTATTTGTATTAGAAAAACTATTTGAGCTAAAAATATGGGGTTTTCATGGTTATCTTAGATACATTACGCTCTACCTTCCACATGGATCAGTTTTGGCAAAATCTGAATTTTTGCCTAGTACGAATAGTATTTCATAGAGATTGATTAGGTTGGCGCTCATCACACATCACTTAACGGGAATGCAATACGACAACACCTCAGGACTGCGATTGGTTGCTCACCTAGTAGCGCTCAAGGACAAACACCTTCCCATTTGAAACACATAATAGGCATGCATTCCCTTCTCAATCTGTGAAGAATTGCGATCTCGATAAACTTCTGACAATTGTGCTTATAATGGAAAAATAACTACAAAAATTAATTATATTTATTTACGTTAATTAGGTATGATTAGGTTCCAAATGACGACGAAAATAATGAAAACAATTAGAAACTATAGGTAGCAAGTATGCGACTGGAATGAACACATTTCATTCCTCTCGTGACACGAGGCTCCGATTTTAGGTTCGGAACAGATCAACTGCATGCATATGTGAACTATCTTCATGCCGTACTGTCTGATAAATTTGTCGCAGAACATCATATACATGCAACATAGAAAATACATTATCACATTCATAAAACTGATGAAATTAGATGTTAAACTAAATATATTATTCCGAAAATAAAATAAAAAAGGCTTATCGAAATCGAACGGAATGAGTCATTCCCTTCATTCCATTGACCAACCGCCACTGACCATAAGATGGAGATTTTTTTTTATTTGTAATTTATGTCCTCCAACGTTGTCATATCGGACGATGAATGAAAGGGGTGAAATGATGCTCAAATGAGTCCAGGGTCCATGGAGCTTAGTTACCCGACATTCGTCTTTCAGAATAAGGGACAACTCCGGGGAAAACCTTATCCAGGTAACTCGCCCTTACCGAGATTCGAGCTCAGGACCTCTTGAATAAGTTGGAGATGAGAAAACTGTCGGTCCGATGTGTGCCGCGTTTGCTCACAGTGGACAAGAGGGTGCGGCTTTCAACTTCGAAGCTGTTTAAACGAAATCCGAAGGATTTTTTGCGTCGAATTGTCAACTCTCAACTCTCCATGAGACCTGGACTCTTCATTATACTCCGGAAGCCAAGCAACAGCCAAAACAATGGGTTGCTTCCGGAGAATCTGCTCCAAAGAAGGCAAAGAGTTCCATCGGTGAAGCGATGGCGAGATTTTCTGGGATACGAAGCGTGTCAAACTCATTGACTTCTTGGAAAAAGGAAAAACTGTTATTAGAACATACTACAGTGAGTTATTGGCCCAATTCGACAAGAATTTGGAGACACGTCTCCATATGGCAAAAAAGAGTTTCACCTCGATAATACCACAGCACCAGACATATTTAGAAGTCAATTTCCGGTGGGGGGGGGGGGGGGGCGGGTCCAAAAAATCTAACGTTGAATTATTTGCTTTTAATAAATAATCAATCAGGAATGTCTTTTATCATGTTAGTAAAATATAAAAACACAGGTAATATATTCACATGACTTTCTCCACCCAAGCTCCCACAAATTGTTCTTAGAAAAGTTTGTTTTTGTCTTGTTTCTTTAGACAAAGTCTGTAGAAAGGCGTTGCACACTGCACTTATTTTTTTGCCCGTCACGGTAGCGTAGATGGTAGCATGTCTGCCTCACGTTCAAGAGGTCCCGAGTTCGAATTTCGATCATGGTGAGTTACCCGGATAAGGGGTTTTCCGGGGTTTCCCTTATCCTGAAGGACGAATGTAGGGTAGCTCTAAGCTCTATGGACCCTGGGCTCATTTGAGCATCATTTCACCCATTTCATTCATCGTCCAATATGATTTAATGTTGGAGGATGTAAATTACAAAAACAAAAAAAATGCACATTTTTTGTTCTTATACCTGGGATAAAGTGATATAAGCAGCAATCAGATATTTAAAAAGCGAACCACTGATTGATGCATTTGAAGTATTAGTCCTCCTTGAATAAAAAAGGGAATAGGAACTTAGACGTTAAAAATTACATACCTTTAATAAGTATCTGAAAATTCTAATCAACAAATTATAATATATCGGAAGTGGTTAACTTTGCAATACATTATTGTAATTGACATTTGTGTATCTTAACGAGTTCTACAACTGCTGTGCAGTAACTTTTCGTTTATCTCTTAAATAACTTCATGTCTGCCTGACAGTGAATAGAGACGATAAGATGAGAAGCTTGAATAAACTTTTTCCATTTATTTCAACTATTTATTTAAAGTTTGAAATGATAATTCATTTGGGGGGTCCGGACCCCCTAGACCCCCCTTAAATACGTCCCTGTCCAGCACATTCATCCGGAGCAAAATTTAGATCAAATAAGGTCAACGCGGAAACAAAGGGGTACTTTACAAAGCATGACAATTCTTATTTTTTGAAGGGGTTAAAAAGTGGCAGCAGCGTCGGCATCGCTAAAAGGGGACTAGGTTAAGAAATAATGTGTGTCTAAAAAAACTGGTATCTTGTTCCTAACAAGGGCCTTATTGAACCGCCCTGGTACTTCGCTTTTTGTTTTTCTTTCTAAATGATTAATAGTCAACAAACAGGTTAGTATATTTTGCGACTTGTATCCCGGTACAGTCTGATTGTCCTTAAAGAACGTCTTCGCCACACAGCAATATCGCCTGTCTCTTGGCACATTTTTCTTGCCCCCCCCCCTTTTTCCATTCACAAACCCCAGCTTTATAAGCAATCTATACAGACTAGATCTGCTGAAATTAGGTAAATCTGCATCCTCCTTTACAGCAGACGAAATGTTATTTATGTTAAGGAGTTCGTTTCTAAAGAAAAAAAAACTATGCACATGACGAGGCACAGCACTTTACACGAACTTACCGCATTTTTCGACCACGCGCTTTTGTTTATTCCTGAATTTATATTGCCTGTAGTGGTAAGTTTTCCTGTTGTCTCAATTTCGCGTCGCGATCTTCCTACGGACCTAACACTCACACCTATAATATCACAGCACAGCTGTTCGACTTCTCTCACTGACAAAGACGGATTCTTCTCTGAGTGCGTTAAACACATGCACAAATTATTTTTTGGCCTGTTTGTAAAGGTTTAGCGAAAAGCTTCAGCGAAAAACTGGCTGTAGTCTCTTATACATATAAGTACACGAGCAATAAACGACCAATAAAATAATTTGGCTCTCGTACTCGGCACAGCATACCTTCGAATGACAATATGACAAATCCAGTTCAAAACAAGGTCAATGATAAAAGTCATATAAACAAGTACGTCACCACTACCGCTAAAGCACGCGTCATCTGAAAGGCAGGCTTGAAAGCAAAAGAATCTCATCTTTACTTCGTTTAAGAATTAACATGCATTTCAGATAAATCAACTCTGTTGCGTAATATATTTTATTCAGAGAGTTACGCAAATATAAATTTGACAATTCCTCTTCCAACATACAAATATATATCACCATGTTAAATAACGAAGTAATTTTTACCGCGCAACAGTCTGCACCACAACAGCAACCAACGAGAGGGGACTAGGTCACGTGACCCCTGAGCATGCTTATGTGAAACAAGCATTAAATCCATATTTTCTGACTAAATATTATCACCATCAAATAAAGCGCAACGAACGCAGAATAAAGCCCCCCTGTTTTTAAAACTAATTTATTTTTCTGGTAAATATCCATTTAATTTTTAGGCGGTTAACCCTCACTTTGTTATATAAATTTATTTATATTATGAGCAAACCCTCCATGTATTTCAGCTTTACGGTCAGCTAACGATAATGTTTGCCAACGGAAAGAAAGTCCCCCCCCCCCGACAGGAATGTGATACCGTCACAAAGAACAAGGTCAGTGAATGTGTGCAACACAGAATGCAAGCTGCACATGGAATAGAACCGTCAAAAGCATGCGTCCTGCACAAAAGGAATTCATTCAATATACTTTAACCGAGAAGGTTAAAGTTGAAGGCGTCAGAATGTTTCTGAACGGGCTGTAACTGAACTGAACCAAGTGTCAAACAACTACCAGGCAGGGTATCAGAACCACAATTTCTCCTCTTGCGTCCCATTCCCCTGGGACTTTGTTGGGGCAAACTTTAGTTTATTCGTGTTAGTAAAATAAAGGAAATGTCACATGGCAGTATTCATACACTTGAGGTTTTTAGTCTTTGCAGCAGAAGCAAACTTCTGTTTTAATCATCTACTGTACACTGCAGATACCATTAAAAAATGAAGGTAATTCAATTTAAAGTAGGAATACGAAATGACAAAGACGATACAACACTGATTTCTGTTAACTTTTACATTTATTGATAATGTGGCCTATCTGTTATTTCTCTATATAGCACATTAGTCTCTGTGTGAGTACCATTGGTACCATTGGTGAGTACTGATTGGAATGTGCTGCCAACATTGGGCGAGCCAGGAACAAACCGGACCATCTATGCTATCCCTTCACAGCACCACTTCCCGTCAAAGTCCAAGGTCATCGTGGGGAATGCTTCAATTTCCTGAGAATGTGCTCAAAAGTCCTCTTCATTCTGAATGACTTTTCCTTAACTAGATAAAATCGTACTACACAAAACACGTTAAGTCTCGTTAAAACATACAATTTATGACAAATATATTTTTTAATCATCCAACACGTGTGGTATTTGCACATGCAAAGATGACGGAATATCTAAGCAATCATAGTAATTAGCCTACTTATGCCTAATGTACTGTACACAAAAATCATCTCCAAAAATCTAGGTACTGTGTGCCCAAAACAAGAAGGCAAGCTAGAGAAATGTGTAACAATCACTTTTGCTGTCCCCGCGGTGATTATGCTCCCCTTCCCAATATGACAAGGATGCTAGATTCGTTTAAAATACGCAAGTGTTGTCACATGAGTAACTCACCCATGCTTAATACCTATCACTACAGTTACTGCAACAAACTTTAGATCTGGCAGCATGGGTTACTCATATGTACTCTCACACACTCATTTCCTAGTAAACTGGTTCACTAAGAGAGCAAATAACTAGTTCAAACCCCTCTTCCCTTCATTCGTCTCTTGCCTTATGATGGGTATGCAGTATTGTCCAAGTCACCTGAGTGCTCACGTAAGTCCCCCCCCCCCCCCTTCTTCTGGCTTGTATCTATCATTCCACCTGAGTTCACTGATCCCGTTCCTTAAGCGCGTACACAGGGAAACACCGGTATAATCTCTCGCAAACTAGCATGATCTGTTAACACATCAAAGGGGAGAAAGACACCGACGCGACGCTCTTAGTCTGCCGATTACTGGAGATAATTGCAGCTTAAAAGTATTCCGCTGTCTCTCTCCCCCCTCCCATTTGTTAACAGGATAGTTCTAGTCTGAGACGGATTATAGCTTGTTCTCGCTACTTTATAATAGCTTGCCGGTTGAATGTGTTACTTTCATTCTTCACCTTGATGTTTACTAGCTAAGTCAACAACATATGTTGATCGCTTTACCGATTATTCATTTTCATATGAATACTTAAAAGTGAGGTACAACCTGCTTTAGTTTTACTAGTCATATTGTGAGTTTCGAACCATGATCCACTTGAAAACGTGCATATGACGCCACGTTGTGCTTGAAGTAATGACGAGGGAGGACGATGTGGCAACGCTGCACCGGCACGGACATTGCGGCCAGACCGGCTGGGTCTAGCGCGTTCACAGCTAGGACACAAACGTACAGTTTCCAACAACAAAATTTCTTACATAGCACAAACAAAATAGTCCAAGGTCCAAGATATAACAGTGACACCACCACTAATAAAACGGTAGCATATAACACCGCAAAGATTTTGAGTAGCCGGCTTTATATTTAGAGCGTTTTTTTTGTTTCTTTTTTATTATTATGGAGTTGTTCCTGTTACCCACCACAAAGACCGTTGTTTCCCCAATAAGTCGTCGTCCTTTATACAGCGCGTTTTCTGCATTAATACGGATATCAATTCAATTGTAGATGATTGTAACTGTATAGTATGTGGTTTTAATCATTAAGTCTGGACTTAGTGGAGGAGGTAATCATTCTCATTCACTCGCCCGAAACAGGAATCAAACCAGATACCTTCAGATGACATACCAGAATTTATTAAATCCGGATTATATTTTATAAGATACAATCAATTTCTGGTATAATTTTATTTTGGATAAATAACTTATACTAGATTGGTCTCTATTTAAACAGAAAGGGTACTTTTAAATTTTGTGGGAAGACAAATTACTGCTCAACGCTTAATGGACTATAATTATAAGCTTATAAGCATTAAAGATGATACCTTTAGTTATTTACAAAATTCAGATAGGACTAGGAGGGATATTTAAACAATCAGTAGTTAAACTGCTTCCATGTATTACAAAATAAAAAAGTAATTTGCAAAATTTAAATTAAATGCAACTGTCCCCAAAGTTTGCTCCCAAGATCGTCAGATAAGTTGGCACCTATGTTTTGATAATGACGCCCTCCTGCCTTTCAGAACGAGAAAAGCTGGAGATTATCATGAAGTCATGGAACATGACCATGAACTCTGTGGGTCAAAATTACGGCACACTGACGCAGCTGATACTATCACCTTAAATAACAGTCGTTAACAATTATTGTAAAAATACTGCTACAACGCAGTATTTGTGTACTGAGAAAACTTATTTTTGTGGACATTGATTATTCTTTCACACTAGCCGTGTGTAGGCCAAAGTAAGGAAAGATGCAGTCGGACAAAAATTCAATGCAATTGCCGGGATTTAAACAACTGATCTTACGGAGGTTCAAATACGTCTATGGAATTGAATTTTTTAGTCTGGCTCTACCTTTCCGCAATTATTTTTGTTCTACAGATTACTGTGATGTTTTCGCTGAGGTAAGTTAAACTCTTATTTTTATCATCCATCGATCAGCAAGTATGTGTGATAAACTCAAGGCTTGTTTATATGTTTCGAGTAATCGAGTGCTGCTTCTCGGCAACATCGCAGCTCCCACGTGGAAAAACAGATGACCTTCAGGCACCTTCTTTTAAAAGTAGGACTGTAGCTGCATGATTGTTAGTATACAATTTAAACATTAAATATTTTAACGAAGCTGTCAATTGTTAAGACCATATCAGCGCCACCGGTGTGCCCGAGTTTTGTCCTAGATAGTACTTTTACATGCTAGTAAATCTGCATGTACACGAGGCAGAGTTTAAGCACAGTCAAAAGCCATCGGATTTTAAACCATGACCTTTGGATCAGTCTAACCAACTCAAGACACCCAGATCTACATAATTTGCAAGTGACATGAATGGTAATATTAACTTCTTGTAACAATCACTGGTGTCATCTACTTACATGTTTCTAAGGATACTGACCGCAAGCTAATAATAACTCAGCTGATTTTCGATGAGCACGTCTATTATGTCGATAGATTGTATGTGTGTGTGGGTTTGACGCCCATAGACTGACAAAAGTATAATTTACAAACATTTTCCCCGGCCCACTGATGACCTACGTTTATTGTTTAAATTATTTTGGTTTACTCGACGAGAAAGATAAGAAAAAGAACTTCATCGAAAGGTCCAACTGAAATAAAGTTCTCTTCATAAGTCTGCCTGTTGATTCCCGTTCTCAACGTCAAATTCAATTGGTAAGGGTGTATCAACGCCAAATTTAATTTCTTGAAGTCCAAAACATTCACTTTTGGGGCAGGAAACACGGTGGTTATTGTAAACTTGTTGGCGCATTTTAGACATTTTCGTATTTTTTCTGGTTTCCTAGAATGCTACTGCGCGTCAAATACTTCAAAAAATCAATACAAGTGAACATAATGGCAGCCGCATGCAGTGTTGTCCTGCTACTGCTGTAACAGCTGAAAGAATTTGGACCCCACTATACATGCATATTCTCTTGATTACCCAAAAGCAGAGTTGAGACAACACATTCAATTTTCTTTTTTCGTAACTTGAAATGAGATTGGTATCACCGCGTTTGTTTTTACAGAGAGAAAATATACCACTGCCAAATTTGATATTGTAAACAAGTAGCTTAGACTATCAAAATCTGTAAGACACATTACACAAGAAACTTGTTATAAATCATACAACTTTATATATATAGTTCACCGTTATCTTTCGTCGCCAAAATGGCTGTCTGCTTCATTCGGCTTTTCTCGGTCCAGTTCGGCAGTATACCAGCCTGTCACAAACAGCCAGCCCTGCCCGCTGTACAATAATGGATTCCTCCATCCAGCACAGAAATAACTTTCCAATCATAGCTTCTTTGAAAATCTAATGTTAATGTTGGCCTATCAACTAAATTTTGAAATTGCCATCCACATCTACTGATTTTATTTATTTACTTATAATCAGATGTGCCCAAGTGGCTTCCCACTTCTATCTGTCGCAAAAATTACGAAGTCCAAAATGACTGACTCCCCCATTTTGCTCTCTGGGGACGAACTGTTAGCTATATGTACACATTCTTTCTTCTGCTATATGTAACACCAGGTACCTCTTTAAAGACGTAGGTCTTCGGTCTTCAATAGTTTTCAATTTAAATTTCGATTATCTGAACATTTCCGAAAAAAAAAAAAAACACTTCTCGAATACTCCAACCCAGAGTAATTTTGTAATACTCTAACCCAAGGTTTTGTATCCACAAAGAACCCTGCTTTGTAAACTGCAATTATCAATAGATGCAAGAGAGGAAGCAGCGAAAAGTCTCACTCTTCTGTTTATAAGCTGAGGAAAATTTAGTGATGACAATGCCAAATAGTCATTTGTATGACCGGCGAAGCTGAGTTAATTTTAAAAATGCAACAATTATTGAAAAATGCAAATGTGAAACAAAAATTTAGTTTCCAGTTCCACATTAATTGCCACTAGTACAACATTTGAGGTATAATCAATGTCTGAAGAACATGAGCACATACTTAAATTGGAAGAGCTTTTATGAAAGGTGATGAATTGTAATTGATCAACTGAAAGGACATACTGGGTAACTCAGTAAAATTCAAATGGTACAAGATATGCATGTGAGAAGTTGAACTACATGCACTTAGCACCATAAATAAAAAATACTCAATGTTTACACACAAACCTACAGTAAAACCTAAGTAGCTAACACAATTTCAGTTTTCAACACATTTTGTAAACAGATACTTGTTGAGTTCTATTAAACTTCAACCCCAAAATCTGCTGTTGACTCAGTATTTTCTTGCCTTTTGAACCAAAATGTATGATAATGTTTAGTTACACACAAAATACTCAGAGTACTCTTTCACAGAGAATATTGTATTTAACAGAAGTTTTAAATGGAGATTGCATTAACTAAAATATTCATGCTTTTTAAAAGTTGCACTTCTTTCAAATCAGTCCAAACCTTGTGATTTTGTTTTTGTCGTTTCATAAATTAAAACAGAGCTATAATAGTTATTACTTTAATCATGTAAAAAGTTCACCACTCAAATTTTTCCATTTGTGTGCCACACTGGAACCAAATTTGAAATTTCCAATTACAAAATGGGCAAAAAATCTAGAGACTATTTTAAATTATTAAATTAAAGAATATAACAATCAAAAACTGATTCTATAAAGTAAATAGTTTAACAACAATCTGCACTACTTATGAAATGGTCAGCATCTTTTTCTTCTTTAAAAAAATTGGGAATACTAATAAGGAAAGGAAAATCTGTAGACCATTGTAGGAAAACGATAGGATACAGCGCTGAAACCTTGATATATAATCAAGTGAGAAAAAAGTGCTTTAAGTAACTGAAATGTAGATATGAAGAATTATATCAGAAATGTGCAGACAAAATGTGACAGGGCTGTCACAGAAACAACAATGCTGTAATCAATCACAAAATAGATGGGGGATTATGGGAAGTGGAATCAGAGAAACTTACTATATAAGAAGCACTGAAAGGGATGGTGAATAATTAAAATTTTGGGCTGCAGAAGATGCCAGATAATAGAAAGACTGAGACAAATAATATTAGATGACTAGAAAAATGTAAAAGAGGAAGGAATTAAAGAGGCTGTTTCAAGCACCTGTCCTGTGGCTGATTGTGGTAAATTTTGTTCATGTGATGTAACCATTCCTTAACAATTCTATCTGATACTGCACAACCAACTTTGTAACTACTATAATTTCTTTCTTGGAAGTGTTGAAAACAATGTTGTAATAAATGAAATTTAAAGGGAGTCGATTAATGACACTAAAAGTTGAAAGTGCTGTTTAGTGTCATTAGTCGACTCCCTTTAAAAAAAAAATAATTGTAACTACTCTTTAGGCTGCAGCAAGTACTTCTTCTGCACAATAATTGTGTATAACTTCCCATTTATTATGTAACACTTAAATGACTAACACACTAAAATAAAAAAATAAAAAGCGTTCATGTTAATCAGGACTTGAAACATGATAAATGAAACACAGGATTTATAAAATGACCATCCTTATGATCCTTTCAAATTCCCTATTAATTATCACAAATTCAATTAAGCAAATAAGGTTTCAAGGCACTAACTACCCTTCCACAGCTACAAAGACATATGTAAGAGTCCACTCACCATCAATTCCATTTGTTACATTGTGAAGCTGCCCATTGGAAGTTTCTATTGCACTTCGCTCTGGAATAGACGTTCTGCTGTTCAGATTTTTTGATTTCAGTGATTCTATTTCAACACTACCACCTTGTTTTGGTACACCACTGTTTTCTTTATGAACATTGTTAGCTTTATTTGATATAAAACCTGGTGAAATTCTGTCACTTTCAGACAAACCATTTCCATCTTTGGAAGAACTTTCTGTTAGCTTCTTCTCCCATTCTGCAGGGATGATAACTTTTTTGACAGTCAGATCACAACTGTTGAAAGGCAGTACATTTTTCACTTGGTTGGACACCCCAGGAGGATGTTTAATTTGTCCATTAAACTGCCTTTCACCTTCAGCATCTTGTATGTCATTCATCATTTTCTTACTGACTGATGTCACAGAGGTTCGAAGATTGCTTCTCAATGCAGCAATTTCATTAGGAAGTCCTTTCAAAGCCAGTTTCTCTACTGGAGACTCAATCAACTCTAGGGGAGTTATAAATTTCATGTTATAAAAGCCTTCAAGACTTGTGGGTTAGTAGTAGAGCTTCACAAGTCATCTGAAATTTAAAAAAAAAAAAAAAAAGTTATAATTTCTGCTACAATACATCATTTAGATCTACATCCACACCAAGCATTCATACCACACTATGCATCCAACACTGAAACTGTATAAAAAAACAAAATCAAGAGGCAATTTGTTCCTTTTTCAGTTTCAATTAAGTATTTTGTTGTAAAAGCAATAAAACTTGTGAATAAATACTATTATCAACTGTAGCATGTGCCTCACGTAATATACAGGGTGATCCGTTTGAGATGTCAGAAAGGTAAGACCGTTTATAAAAGAAACTATTCAACTTTATTTGTTGGTAATGATATACATTTGTGCAGCAAAGTAACAATTTCTGTGTCCTGCATATTAGCAGTCAACTTGACTGCCATTACAAATGCGACCTAGCACTCATGTTGCACCATGTTGCTTCTAGCATTTCTGGAGTGATTTGCTGAAAGCCCATTGCAACCTTCCTCCAAGGGCTGGCTGATTCTTTAGTCTTTTTGCATACACTGTTGACTTGATGCAGCCACACACAAAAAATCTGCAGGCATTAAGTAAAGGCAATTAGGATGGATCCATCACGACTGCAGCAGCGATCTTTGAATAGCTGATTGAATCAATTCCACACTTTGAGAGCCCATCCTGCAGATAGATAATTGTGTCCAGTATTCCATCTTCCTGTAATTGAGGGATCAGAAACTGCTTGATCATATCAAGCATTTACGATCATTTTGTTTTGTTTTCTTTGCATGATAGCATTGAAATGCTACTGGAAACATCACTCATTTGTTTACTCCCAACCTTTCCGCTTACATTAAAGAAAATTTCTCAGAGATAGGTACATTAACTTCATAAATATAACATTTTACTTTTCTGACATTTCAAACTGATCACCCTGTATATATATTTTATGACTGCTGTCAACTGTCAGGGTCATACCAGCGCTGCAGGAACTTCATCCCAAAGAAATTTTTTACATGCCAATAAATGTACTGACATGGGACTGCTGCTTTTTAGAACAGTAAAAAACCGAATGATAAAACCAACTACAAATAGTTTTTTCAATTAATTTTGACCTCACTGTTACTAAATTCCTCCTATCATGAATAGTTAAAAACCATTGGACTGGGCCAGATCTGAACCTGCAATTGTGGAATCAGAAAACAGAGAGGACTTTATCTTCATTTTGAATGCTGTTGTAAACCAGAAGATACAAACAAAACCTTACTACACAATAGAGCTTTTTAAAGCAATTTTGTCAGTTTTCTGGTTCTTAACCATTTCCAAGATATTATTGCTTACTGATTTGAATTTTCAAATACTTTTACTTTCTGAAGTGGCAAGTTACTATTCAGTTATTCTGGTAGTCATACAAAGAGCATGCCCACCTCAGTAGCAGAGATGCTAGAGTGCCTGCCTCACATTCAAGAGGAATGGAATTCGAATCTTGGTCAGGGTGCGTTACCTGAAAGATCTTTTCCTGGGATTTTCCCCTCATTCTGAAAGACGAATGTCAGGTAACTAAGCTCCATGGATTCTGGGCTCATTTGAGCATCTTTTCTCCCATTTCATTCTGCATCCAATATGACAACACTGGAGGACACACACACATACACACACACACACAAATAAAGAGCACAAAATTGCTAAACACAAAGCAAAACCGTCTTTAAAAATTTGACTACTGCCTTAACCTACTCCATTTTTCTTAAACCTATGACCAGATGTCTAAATGTGCAATGGAAGTTTACTTTGGGTAACAAGTTGTAGATCAAGGAACAAACTTTTGCATGAACAGTAAGTAGAGAATGCCGTGTGAATGCAACACAACTTTGTAAGGGTCACTTATGTATGTCTCAGAAGTAAGCATTCGTTAGATATTATTGGTTATTCAACTGGAAATGGTAGATACTTTAAAGAATTACATAAAAAATAGAAACTACAGTTATCGTATAAGAAGAAACTTGTTCTGAAGTGATCAAAGGATTTAATTTACTCAAGTTGACAATTCCTTTATTATTGCATGTTATTTTGCCTACTTTAACAGAACTGAGACAATTTTCCATTCACAATTTGTTTACTACTGTGAAGTTCTAACCTCTCATGGAGCCCTAGACTTATTTAGTTGTCAATCTAGACATAATGTAATTGTTTGCATGAGATGAGCAGAAAATGTTTAACTAGTGCATTTCTGTTATGTGCAGATTGTTTTCACTTATATTTTCTAAGGACCAACATTGGTAAATCCAGTCTGCTGACGAACATTGTGATTTTCTTAGAATCCAATGATCTAGCATGTTGAAAAAAATGACTAGTCTGGTGGGAATAAAGGTCTTCAATTTTTCTGATAAAAATGAAAATTCAGCTTGCAATTATTTTATTTGTCATTTGTAAGATAGCCAACATCTTGATATAAGCTGGACATTGATTGTTGAAAAACACTTCTTCACAGTTTCGGTGGTAACTTATAGGGCAAAACTGAATTATTTTCATATGTTGTTATGAGGTTTTAAAAGTTATGTTGCTTGATTGCCTTTACACTAATTCAGGTTTATATTACTGTTTGTGATAAACATTTCTCTAAAACAGATTAGGTAGGAGATTAAATATATTTCAAATGTCGAAGCCTACTTTGCGCTTAGTTTTTTGATAATCGTGGCTGTTACTTTGTTCTGAATTTGTTTGCTTCCTCGCATATAATGAATATGCATAGAATGTAGCTAAATGTCCTATATTATGTGAATTATTGACCATCACCTCGTACCTCATTGTGATCTCACTTATTTCTTTAAAAGAAAAACAACAAAATGTTTTCCCTACTTCCTTTAACTCGAAAAATAATTGATGCAGAGAGCTCAGCTTTTTCTTACACTTTTAAGTCATAGAAGTTTCTTCTTTTTCTCCATAATTCAAAATTTTGCTTAAAAGTTCGACAAAATATAATAATATATAATAATAATATAATTATAATAATATTATAATAAATGTATAAATAGTTCAGTGCTTTTAATGTATGAGGGCTGTTCAATAAAGATTGATCATAATTTTTCGCACTAAAATTCAATCGTATTATATTCTATTAGCTTAATGTGAAACAAACATGCCGTAGTAGTTTCATTGTTGGTACTCCTGGTTCCCGCTTGTGACAACCAGGCAAGTTCAGACATGTTCAGTATCACCTACCGCTGCAATGGAGGTAACATGCAGTTGAAGTTGATGTTAGAGGAAGATCCGGAGTTTCTTTCAAACGTAATCACTGCTGATGAAACTTGGCTACATCACTTTGATCTTGAGAGCAAACAGCAAAGCTCAGTGTGGAAATCTCCATCACCAACCCCCAAAAAAGCAAAAGTGGTTGCTTCTGCTGGGAAAGTTATGGTCATCTCATTCTTTGATATTCATGGAATGGTTTATCAGCATGTTGTACCTGCACACACATCAGTAACTGGACAATACAACAGGGATGTCCTGAAAACATTGCAAGTCCAAATCAGGTGCAAAAGACCACATTTCCATGAAGCAGGCTGAATGCTGCACCACGATAGTCTGCAGCCTCATATTGCCAATGTTGTTGCTGAATATCTTGCAAAAATCAACGTGGAGTGCATCCCTCACCCTCCCTATAGTGCGGATTTAGCCCCATGTGACTTTTTTCTACTCCCTAACTTGAAGAAATGCCTTTGTGGGAAGCATTATCCATCATCAGAAGCAGTGGTGAAGGCTGCAGAGGCAAATTTGAAGGATCTCTCAAAAAATGTTTCCAGCATGTCTTTGAAGACATGTCAGAAACGCTGGGACAAGTGCATCACATTCAGGGGAGACTATTAAGAAGGACCATCAAAATTATGAGGACGAGTAAAGGTACGTTGACAAAAAAAAATTGTGATCATTCTTTATTGAACAGCCCTCGTATTATCTTTCAGCCTTGTATAGTTTCTGAAATGAGGGTACATATGCTTAATAAAATATATCTAGAGAAGCATAACATATTTGTCTAATGTCTAATTAGCTGTATCTTGTGGGGTTATCTGTTGGCTTTGAAATGTGATGATCTGCACTACATTAGAACTAAAAGAATGACTTAGCATTTTAGACACCTTAAAAGATTAATGCTACATATACTTTAATGAGCTCTATACATTTTCTGCTTCTCTATTACTACTTCTAAACTATTTTTGTTGGATTTCAATAAATACTAGTATTTTCGGGTGAATTCCACCTCTCTCTCTGGTTATACAGGTATATATGTCAGTGAAAGTAAGATAGTAGGCATTTCATTAAGACAACTTGTTTTAAATATATTAGGGACTCAATAAATCACATTTTGAATAAGGAAGAATCACAGAATGCCTATAGTGATCAATATGAAAACCTACTTGGACCCCACCATTGGCAAAGCTCAGGAATATTGAACACATCTATATGCATCATTACTAGTAATATAACCCACCACATTAAGTACACAGGTACCTTCATTCTTTTTTAACCATGAAATATGTATCAACATATCAACATTTGTCAACCAACTCTATTTTGAGCATTAACCTGAGAAAATTATTTACAGTAGGTTAACAGATTATCATCAAATCAGTCACACGCAATCTGCTTTATGTATTGAAAATGTACCTGTTGAGTGGGATTCTAAAGAACTGCTCCATATTATGTGGTGAGCAAGTATATAAGAATGACTTTAAACTTTTCTTGAAGATTTTATGTTGTTCAGGATTGTCTTAGTTTCAGGTAGCATGGAAGGTTCTTATAAATTCAGATTAATAATATCCTTTTTGATAAAACTATTTGTAGTCTTTACATTATGATACCTTGCATTTAAATTCTTTAATAATTAATTTAGATGTTGCTGTTATTAAATTCCTGCAAACGGTCCATAGTTTTAAGCTATTTGCGGGTCTATGCAGACCACCTGTATTCCTCATACTCTGGGTATATAATACTTGAAGTCTAGTTAGTATCCATTAATCAAGTGAGAGTACAGTGGTGAAAGTTACTTCAAATTTGAAAATAAATCGGCTGTCACCATACTATATATCTCCAGCTCTACTCACTATAGCATCTCAGAAACAGAGAATAACTTACTCGTGTAAAAATGATAATAAACAAGCTCATGCAGAATATATGCAATAACTCAAAAATGTTATTTAACATGAAGCACTCTTTGCATAAACATAAGTGAAAATAATATTTAATTACACAGAACGGGACTAATATAGCAACCACGCAAACTCAATTTAAAAATTCTGTAAAAACTGTGCAAATAGCAGCCACAGATTTGTAGTCCATTAAGGTAAATTGTGGTTAATATCTGAGGCTCTAATCATGACTGATTAGTTGCAAGCATGTTTTAAAATGGGTAAAGCACTGTAGATTTTAAATATGTATTTTTAAACATATTAGTTATATTATGTAAATATTTTTATTGTTTTAAGTACATGTATAGCAGCAGGCTATACATGTACTTTTGCTTTTTGCCAAAAAGCATGAATATTTAAAAGTAATTTGTTAATTGTTTATGATATGTGAAAATTTATCTAATCAACAAGATGACAAAAGATACAAGAAAGAATGATGGTATAGAGCTGGTCTACAAAAACCTAAATCTTTCAATAAATTCTTGCACAACTCAAATATTTACACACACTTCTTTTTTAAACTAGGTTCATGCAATAACTTACTCGCATCTATAATCTGATTCGGACAACTTTGAAACTTCTATTCGTTGTACACCAGACGCAACCTACATTATCACCAATCACCAACAGCACGAACGAATAAAAAAGAAAAGGTTATGTGCACACAATCTTAATAACATTCATTATGAACCAATAAAATCCAACGTTTTGCATTTGTTTATATCAAGAGTAATGGTACAGTAAACATGATATTCATTATGAACCAATTAAATCGACGTTTTGCATTTTTGCATTTGTTTATAGCAAGAGTACTAGTAAAATAAATTATTTTAACGATAAACACAAACTTTCAAACGTTAAGAAAACGAATATGCGATAATTTGATCCGTATAAGCGCAATGATCTACGTGTATCCAATTTGAACAGCATATCCGAACGGTAGCTTGCATTCCTCTGGATGATGCTTGGATGTATGGAAATAGTTGGTCATACCACATCCAAAACAGTATTTTATCCACACAAAGGATTCCTTTAAGTAAACTTTAACACACGGATTTATGCAGAGAATTAACTGTATCAACAGAACTTTAATCGGTCAATGAACTCTCGAGGCTTTAAATAGCTCAACGGTCCTTAAAGTACTATACGGTAACTTCTGAACATGTTAGTTCACCGCAGTCCGAACATCAGGTTTACGATAAGGCTAAAAGATTGTTACCTTTCCGTTTTCAACAATGTATCACGATGTATAACGGTCATGTAAAATGTACTCATTGTTATACCACTGTAAACATTTCAACTCAAATTATGACAGACTATAGCGCCATCAACGTAAACATCGCCGCCACCTACTGACCTGTGGTATTACAAGTTAGTTTCGGCGAAGCATACAAGATGGCGACTCCTTCCGTGCTGCAGTAATGTTCGTCTTGAAACCCCCAGCTTGTTCGTTAGCAAAGTCGGGCATTTTCTCAAACGATAACATTCGGCCTTCGAGATCGTGAACACTTCCTTCTTCAAGCTTTGGGCCTTAGGCCCACCCTGTACCACGTAGGCCCTCCCATTCCTCTCAGATGGAACCGGCCAATACCATGAAAGCTGATTACACCGGGTTCCACATCCGACAACGTTGCATGCGCACTATCTAGTCAGGGAGTGGGTCGCGCCTGCGCAATAAGTAGGCGAGCCTATCAACACGTCATCATACTTAAGAATACTTTTTTTTTATTTTAAAATTAAATTACATTTGCCTTATTTTTATATAATTGGTAAATTACAAAGGGTTATTACAAATGTTATGCTCAATAACACCACCAGAGGCACTAACCGTTACCAAAACATTCGTTAATTTTTCCCGTTAAATTGGTTAAAAAAAAAACCATTTGTGTAACAATTTTAAAAATGTGTCCATTTGTTTTTTTCTTTTTTGGTCATATCAGTTGGGTGGTTTTCGGTTGGTTAAGCGCTAGTATACTCATCTCACGGTCACGGGTTCAAACCCTACCCAGACCAATGCTTTTTAGTGTACCTAAAAGCGACAGCCTCATGTCAGAGTGGCATTTAAAAACTTCTGCGCTGATATGATCACGGTAATTGAGAGCGCCGTTAACAAAGAAAATATTTCATTTATTACCAACAAAACTCTTGTAATATAAATAGAAAGCGGTTTTCTGAGTACTTTGTCATCAACTCCCTATTTTCTCAAATATTTACCGGGATTCTGTACAATACAGATGGACAACTTTAGATAGCTCGGGTATAAAAAAGAATTTGAGTACATTTTACACACGTCCCTAATTTAGGATTTTACTAGGGTACTCCCAACATCTGTGTATTCAATAAATCGGCAGCAGTAAGCCTTAGCAAGGCACCATTACATAATACATACACTTCTTACCCGGTTCAGCCGCATATATTCTTAGCTCTCGTTTTAATATATTCAGCATTTGTCATCTGGCGATACATTTTATAAAATTAGTCGTCTAAAATGTTTACGCCTACGAAACGACGAACATTCATTGAAATTGCCGTTTCAAAAACGTAGTGGAATGCGCACTTTATACGAAAATAAAATAATGAACATAACTAAGTTGCTCTCAAACAATAAGATTAAAGAGACCTAAAATGTATTTTTTTACTTCTGTTTTCAAGACTTGTGATTTGTATAAATTACTATTTACTTTATGTGTCTTTTTTTCTTCTCTCGTTGTTTGCAAGACTAATTACTTATGCAGCTTAGATATAACACATGAATTTGCTAGTTATTTGAAAGTCATAAAAATTAAAAGGAATGGATTCTCTGCCCCTATTTTAAAGAGTCCGGTGTCCTTGACGACGAATGTCACTTGGCCCCGTAAATTGAAGCAAGCATATTTGTGATGTGAAAGGCTGACAAGTGTTTAATAACCACTTCCATTACTATAAAAGATAGCTAATGAAAATTAAACCTACAAAGTAGAACGAGCAAGCTCTTAAAAATGGAGTCAAGATCCCCAAGCGTTTGCCCACTAGTCTATTTCGAAATCTATCTTTGCCACAGCTTACCAAGCTTACCGTGATGGGAAAGAATGTCAGTCTTTAAATATAAAACGACTTAAGTTCAAAGCATTGGACTAAACAATCCTTATGTCACAGTGAACTCGTTACTGTACTTGGATTCATACCGACCTTGTGACCCATACAGTACTCTAGTACCCAAACTCCGGTGATCGAAGCGCGTCCTTGAGAGGCGCAGATCTCGTTTGCGCAGCTCCCCTTAGTTTCGACTAATACAATTTTTAAATACTTACATGAGTTTGTGGTATTTTCAGCATAGTTCCAATTCGCTACGTTATCCTCACAAACATAGACTGAATTGTGGGTCAACTGATTAAAGGACTTTGCAACCCCAGAACAGTGTTGCCACGTCACCTATCTCGTGTGCTTTGGCAGCTTGCTACTTAAAATGGCGTCTTTATGGTAACACATAACTTAAAACCAGTGACACTAAACAACACTATGAACGTGCAGTCCAAATATAAACGATAACTTTGTGAGGGAGAACTCGTTCGAAATATCGAGAACTGAACAAACACAAACAAAGAATAACTGTGATAATGTTATATAGATCCTAACCTGCGCACGTAAAACATATTTCTCGATAACCTGTACACATAGCGCTGTGCACGGCTCAAGCATGCCTGGCGCGACTAGTGGATCAGTCACCGCTGCGGAAGCCAGCTGCTCCCGTCTGTGAGGTTACATCTCATTGGCCAATCACTACAGCGTATCTCCATGCTTACATCATGCTTACAGTAAAAGTAATGCACTGTTTCTAATTTCTCAAATGAACTGTCTGTCATATTCATTTCAGCCTACATAAAAATTATGACTTATTGTGTTTCCTTTTGTTTTATTAATTAAAAACATCACTGAACTAAAATCCGTTTCTATATACTGAATTCAGATATTTTCTCTGAGAATGGTATAATTTAAAAAATTAACTAGTTGAAACTTATTTTATATAAAGTTTAGTCCTCCAACGCGAGTCATATCGCACGATGAATGAAATGATGCTCAAATGAGCTCAGAGCCAATAGAGCTGACACTTATCTTTCAGGATAAGGGAAAACCCGAGAAAAACCTTATCCACATAACCTGACCAAGATTCTAGCTCGGGACCTCTTGGAACTCTGTTACACAAACCTTTATTCTGTCGTTTCCATTTAATATAAAACCTACACAAGTCCATTTACGCATGCACATCAATCATTCATAGTGGTAAAATTTGAGCTTGATCCAGATCGATACTCAAAACAATGCTTGATTGACACTAGTAGTACATTACACGCATGCGCCCTTGGGGCGCTGCTCCAACACAACGTATTGCATTGGCTGTCTCCAATAAATAACATCGATATTTCAATGTAATGACATTGATGAGAATCATTTAAATTATTCGTCTCGAAATAACTCACAGGACAAACGGAATATGTTTATACAAACGGTATTATACGACTTTCGCACAAAAATCAAAGACCTTTCGCTTCAAATGCAATTAGTCAACTATTTATAAATGACAAAATCTTAAATACTTCTACTTTCCAATATTCAGCAATAGCTTTCTTTAAATTAGTTTATTATTATAAATAGCGTCAACAAACAATAGCTTGTTACAATTAATAAGACTTGCAATTGAAATCGAGTTTGTGTGGAATATATAGTTTAAAAGAGGCTTCCGAACAAGTACTAGAAGTAGAACATTGCAAAGCCCGAGAAATTGCAGAAATGTGGTACCTGTACAGTAACATTATGCATGAAAATAATCGTGTGTCAGATTCACTGTCAGTTAACAGTTCCCAAGAAGAAATATCTGCATATTTCAACGACGATCTGTCACCTCCTCTTTCTAGTAAATTCAAAATTTCCAGAACTAAAGAATATTAGCCGCTAAATATTTGTGTATTCCACCTGCAACAGTTTTCTCTGAAAAACTATTTAGTACAGCAGGTCTCATATGTGACAGAAAGGAAGTAGACTTGACTCCGAAATAGTGAAAATGCTAGTATTTTTTTAAATTATAAAAGTGGATTGTTTTGCTTTTAAATGTCTAATGCAGAGTTTAAAAATAAGAACACTGATGGTTTTAAGTTTTGCCTCATTAAATATGTGCTCACATTTACTTTTATTGTCATTGCACAGTTCTGCCAAAATTCTATTTTGTATTGAAACTAGCAGTATAAATGAGGGTATCGAGTATCGAGAAAAACTGGTATCGATTTTAACGTCTGTCAAAGTATCACTCTGCTATGCCGCATTTCAAGATACTAATCGAAGAAATTAAAAAATACAGTTATTCTTTTACTTTTGGAAGCTTTCATTAAACGTTCAGATAATCAATGACCAGTGTCCGAATGTAGAGCTACCAATGGATTAAATTAACACACCAATCGAATTGTTAGCATCTTTTCTATAACAAGCCGGGCCCAAATGACCTTGTTGTCGACGGGCCCTAAAACACCACACACTCACTCACTCTATAACAAGCGGAAGCTCTTCCATTGTTGACTAGTGGTTATTGTTAAATCATTCAGTATTTGTATTATATTCATTATTATTATTATTATTATTATTATTATTATTATTATTATTATTATTATTATTATTATTAGTAGTAGTAGTAGTAGTAGTAGTAGTAGTAGTAGTAGTAGTAGTAGTAGTACTAGTAGTAGTAGTAGTAGTACTAGTAGTAGTAGTAGTAGTAGTAGTAGTAGTAGTAGTAGTAGTAGTAGTAGTAGTAGTAGTAGTAGTAGTAGTAGTAGTAGTAGTAGTATATCCATTCTAAAAACCTTGCTATCAGCCTCTACATTGTTGGGCAATAATGAATATAACAACACAGTGCAGTTTACAGATAACCACATATCGATGCTAGTTTGTTGTATTTGGACAATGTCAATAGCTACATCCGGTTGACTTCTGATTCTTCAAATCCTGCACTGCTTGAAAACATTTTAAAGGAGTACAGGACGTTACTTTGCTCTCTGTCTGAGCCTTTGCTAAGTGTGGAAAGTAATTATAAGGGTAAACTTTCGATTTCAATCAGTACCTTGGACTTGAAGACTGCATTATTTAAATGCCACTCAAATTTTGTATCCGTTATGTTATCACTTGTATGAATTATAAACGATACCTTCTATCTCGTACAGTTTTCTGTACTAAAATACTCTTTGGATCTTTTCAGCATAACAGCATAACAAATGTATCATGATGAAGGATAGATAAACTCTCGTCTATCCTAACACTGTATACCATTTACTAGTGGTACTATACATTTTGTTACAGTCCAGTGAAGGTGGACCATGATCATGATGAAGGATAGACATACGTATAAACTCTGGTCTATCATAGCACTGTATACCATGTACTAGAGGTCACTAGAGGTACTACACATTTTGTTATAATCCAGTGAAGGTGGACCATCATCATGATGAAGGATAGACATACAGATAAGCTCTGGTCTCTCATAACACTGTGTAAAATTTACTAGAGGTTACTAGTGGTACTACACATGTTGTTACAGTCCAGTAAAGGAGGATCATGATAAAGGATAGACAGATAAACTTTCGTCTATCATGACATTGTATACTATTTACTACAGGTTACTAATGGTACTATACATTTTCTTACAGTCCAGTAAAGGAGGACCATGATCATGATGAAGGATAGACCTATTACTCGACAGAGCATTGAGGTGTATTGACCTTCAGGTGACCAGCGCTGCGATCGTCCCTTATCGGGTTTTATCTGGTCAATTAGAGGAGCGAAATATTAGTAAGTTGATGTTACGAAACACAAATAGAGCGATTGGAAGCTGCGTATGTCTATATGATATGTGTTCTCGCTCCTGCCGAAGCATGACACATTGCTATCCAGAAGACATGATTATATCTGAACAGAGTATACATACACTGGACTCGCCGTGTATGTGCGATAAGCTGAGGTAAACATCTCCGTGTTGTGATTTTTTTCGATACGCCTTGTCGCTTTGCCATGTAGTACAGATAAGCTCTGGTCTCTCATAACACTGTATACCATTTACTACATGGCAAAGCGAGAAAGCATATCGGGAAAAATTCGCGACACAGAGAGATGTTTACCTCATCTTATCGTACATACAGGCGAGTCCAGTGTAGTATAGTCTGTTCAGATGCAATCATGTCTTCTGGACAGCAATGTGTCATACATCGGCAGGCGCGAGAAAACATGTCATATACACATGCAGCTTCCAATCGCTCTATTTGTATTTCGTAACTTATTGTACACAACTTACTATTATTTCATTCTTCTAATCGACCATATAAGATTCGATATGAGACGATCACAGCGCTGGTCACCTGAAGGTCGATACGCCTCAACGCTGTGTCGAGTAACACTAGAGGTTACTAGTGGTACTATACATTTTGTTACAGTTCAGTGAAGGTGGACCATGAACATGATGGATAGACATACAGATAAGCTCTGGTCAATCATAACACTGTATACCTTTTACTAGAGGTCACTAGTAGTACTATACATTTTGTTACAGCACAGTAAAGGTGCACCATGATCATGATGAAGGATAGACAGATAAACTGTGGTCTAACATTAAGACTGTATACCATACGGTACGTAACTTTACAAAGTTATGCTACAAATCATGCAACTTAATGCTTTGTCGTGTCCGTGGTGAAAATCTGGCCACAAAGCCGTAAAAATGCTTTCCTTTCTGTAAGGGCACTAAAAGGCCTTCGATGACCTACAGTTCTAAAAGTTGGCTAGTATGGACATTTATGATAAATGTTGGCCTATGTTAGTTGAACTACTAGCAAATGAAACGTCTTCTCCGATAGACACTCGCGTTCTCGCTCTGAATTTGCCTTGAATGAGGTAGCAACGCCGTTCCGATACAAGTGTTTCTTTATAAGCACTTGTATTTGGCTAGCGTTTCCAAAACGCTGTGTTTTTCACCGTGGAATTTGAGTCATAGAACTCTTCTTGATGTAGAAGTTACGCGTAAGATAAAAGTACAATTTTCTGAACAGTGTGAGAGGTGTGATATTCGGATTTAAATCCACTGTCCAATGTTCTTCCGCAAAATTTTCCTCTTCAGGTCGCTTTCATATTTACATATACCCAAAAAAGCTTAATCAGTGGGGATGTACATTAATGTTGATGTTGTTTCTAACATAAAACTTTGTTTGGGTAATAATTGAGGGAGCTACACGCTATTTCTTTTAAGCTCTTAACAAAAAAATATATATATTATATTTTTATGCTGTATTTATAAAAAAAAATTATATCCTTTTTGCTTCTAAGCATCTCCCGTAGAGACTACACAACTATGGTATAGCATTAGAATTCAGCGAACACTGGTGGACTTCCTTCTCATACGGCGAAGGTCGATGTTGCACGAAGCTGACCGAAGTTAGCCGACAGGACGGGCGATTCCAAATCAAAGGGGAGGGAAGTAAACTGGTCTGATATACAAGCATACGGCTGCCTCAACAGTCCTTAAATTCGGTATTGACGTTCCACACCAACCAAAACTGGAAAGTAAACCTATGCCAGAAAGCCCATGCGCTGAGCAACCCAAACAACTAATGCTGATATAATTCCCCAACCTCAACTTTCATTTTCTTAAATAATTGAAAGTCAGGAACAAATGAATTGTAAGTTTCAGCATTGAAAGTGCCTAAACAAGGCACAATGGGATTATAACTTTCTCTTTGCCAAGACACAGAAGAGGTGGTTTAGCAACAGAAAGCTCCACTTTCATAAACAGTAAACTGTCAAACAAAATCTAATAGGGCAATTATGGCAGAAGGCCGTATTTGTAGAACACGTAAGTTGAATCTATGATTTAAATGCTACATGAAGTTCTGCATATGGAAAACTCAAAGGGTGGGGTGAGGTCGGGGGTTTAACCTGCAAAACTCTCGTAATTTAGAGCAACTTTGTAACTGAAAATAAAAAAAAATAAAACTTGTCATTTCGGGTACCTTCTGAAAACCAAGCTGGGTACAAATGTACCCACACAAATATCTTTATTTCTGTAATTCCAGCTGAAGTTTCAAACACAACTGCACATATTAATATCAGAGGCTCTCAGATGTCATCAAATCAATCACTTGTTTTCAGAACAAGACTTACACATTGTCACAGTTTTGCTGTCAGAATGTTCCTTGCACATGTAACACAAACACTTATAGTATTTTTTTTCTCTTGATTTCTTCAGCAAAAGTCAAAATATCATCCACTTCTTCAAATTCTTCAATATAATCCTCTCTTTCAGACACTCCAAACATTTGATCATTATTATTATTATCATCGCCAAGCACAGTCCATGGCTTCCTCCTTAACCTTGTCATTTTCCAAATTATATTTAATCTTTAGCATTTTCACTTGCAAAAAATAACACTCCTTACAGCCACCAAATCAGTTCTGAAATAAAGCTATGCAATCTGAATTGTAAAAATGTAATAAACGAATTGTTGAAACAGAAAAGAAACGTATTGTTGAAATAGAAAAATAAGATATGCACGTTCCATTGTTGATAAAACCATCAACTGTCAATAACGAAATAATATGGATCTAGAGAAAATAAGAAAAATAAACACTGGTTATCAATAAACTTTTTTTTTTTAAAAAATAGTGACACATATTACCAAGTGGTGTACAAGCATAGCCAACATGTTTCTCGGAAGCTTAATTAACACTTTTTTTTTCTTTTTCTGACTATAACAAGACACTTAAAGAGTCTAATTGATAATGTAACAGCAGCTCAAATATTTAGCATTTGTTAATTAAAGTAATAGCTTGTAAATGACAGTTGGGTACAATTGTACGGAAGGTTAAATTATGTAACATTTTACTATAGGTACACTATTCAGAAGTCTAATGTATTGCATTGACAGACTTCCTCTGTACCCAACTATCCTTGCAAAACCTTATTCCTCTATCTACCTCATGTTAATCGAAATCTATACACATATAAATTTATAGAAATATCTATTTTCTTGTAGATACAATACGGATATGGAATAAATTGCTTTAACGAGAGGTGCATCTTTTTGTGCAGTAATATTTTATATGCTCACTTTCTTCTCGAGCAGCCAGCCAGGTGAAAAGATTAGATATCAACGTTTCGGGAGTGTGCATCTCTCCCATCATCAGGATATTTATAAAATGTTATAACCTCAAATGAAATACTTGATATAACACAACTATAAACAAACACAAAACACTATCAAAATTCGCATTACCGAACAAAAGATTGTTTTCAGTAAATTAAATGCCAGGTCAGGAGATGGCGTGAGTATAGAAAATGGTGTCAAAGAAACGTAACTACTTAACTTGATTATTTTTTGTTTCTTAATTCGACGGATTTCCATTTTAAAGCCGGTTTCCAAGAGGAGCTGAATAATAATAATGTGTTGTTATTAATGTATTATTATACAGCAACGGTACACCGGGCCATGCTGTATATCGCAAGCCTACACACACTGATCTCTATCCGAACGCTCATAGTTTCCATCATAAGTCTCAACGACTGGGAGTTCTGAATATACTGGCCCACAGACCTTTATCTATCTCTGATCCCAGCCACTTAAAACAAGAATTACAGCACCTGAGACTCATTTTCCGTCAAAACGGCTACTCCGAATATGACGTTGAAGCCTCGATCACCAAATCTAGGAAAGGGAAACCTGTAATACAGCAAACGTCAGATAAGCCTACCGCTACAGCCTGCATCCCGTTTACCGGCAATCTATCCGGCAGAATCAGCAGAATTCTCGTCAAATACATCAGGACCATCCACAAGCCATCTCCGAAGATTAAACATCTGTTGAGGACAGTGAAAGACAAACTGGACTTCCAAGTTCCGGGAGTGTACCGTATTCCCTGTGAATGTGGGACAAACTGGAAGGACCATCGCTACTAGAATAATCGAACATGAACGGAGCATTCGTTTAATGCAACCTGAGAAGTCTGGGCTGGCAGAGCATTGTTTTGATAACGACCATAGAGCTAATTTTCGGGAGACGACCATCTTGGCAAAATGCAACAGTTACTGGGAGCGGAGAATTAAGGAGGCTTTGGCGATTTCCTCTGAAAGGAGCACGCTTAATCGTGATGCTGGATTTCAGTTCAGCTCCTCTTGGAAACCGGCCTTAAATGGAAATCCGTCGAATTAAGAAACTATGCTCGCACCATCTCCTGACCTGGCATTTAATTTACTCAAAACAGTCTTTTGTTCAGTAATGCGAATTTTGATAGTGTTTTGTCTTTGTTTATAGTTGTGTTATATCCAGTATTTCATTTGCGGTTATAACATTTTATAAATATCCTGATGATGGGAGAGATGCACACTCCCGAAACGTTGATATCTAATCATCTTTTCACCTGGCTGGCTGCCCGAGAAGAAAGTGAGCGTATTCGTCGCCAGGAAAGCTTCAGGTCTTATTTTAATATTTTATATATCTCTTACACTTTAATAATCATGCAAAACTCATCCAGAACGAAGAGAACTTCAGAGGATATTTCCAAAAATATTCAATATAATGTAACGACTAGTAATGGGCCGTGTAATGGGCCAATCTAGGTTGGAAAGACTTCGTGGGAATATTCATGTCATAGATTTGCTATTTAACTAAGTTTCTGTTTGTGAGTTATGTTATTCATACACAAGGACCTTTTTGTACTCAAAAAATCCCAAAACAAGTCTTTGCATCAGTTTGTTTACAGAAGAGAATCTAACCTGTCTTGAAGTAACCTCCTATTATAATATTGCAAGCATTCGTTGAAGTACAGGCATACCCTGCACACACATGGACGCAGGTATTCGGCTTACGTTTCAATATGAATTTGAAAATAAGATAGAAATTAACTATTTATTTCTACTACGGATGTTTACATCGGCGACAAAACTGATTAAATGACTCATGAATACATTGGGGTAACGCTGTAGATGCCAAAAAGTATCCATTATATAAAAACGACGATAAGAATATCAGGGGCAAGAAGATCGACTCACTGCAATACGTTTGGCATCTTACCATTAATTTACTGTATTGTTATTTGTAATAGATAACCCAGAAAAATTCACTACAGATGTTTATATTCACAATAAAGGGACTAAATGCACATCGACCAACTAAAATTGTACAATCATTCCAAAAGAAGGTGGTTCTACAATGGTAATTCACTTTCAACTTCAATAAAGGATCTGCATAAGAGTAAAAACCAGTTTAGGACAGCTCTGAAAAAAGGTCCCTTATTACTCACACCTTCTATACGGCAAAGAATACTTGTAATATCTAAGATATGTTTAAATATATGTGCAGTAAACACATAGGTATACAAGCAGACACTCCATGGTTTGACATATCAGAGTCAATCATTTTGTAATTTTGTATATTGTCGCGGCAACGGGCATAAAACTTCCGGCGCAAATAAATAACCGACGGCGGATGTGTTTCACGGTAATAAAGAGCTTGCATAAGTAGTGTGGCTGGTGTACACAAAAAGCCGGCAAATAAAGATAGCTGAGGTAAAGGACTTGTCGGCACACATAGGATTTCACGTTTGGAAGGTTCTAGTGATACGTTGATTGACAGAGAAAAGTTGTTTTCTTATTTGTACGAGAAACCTCTCGAATTTATGAATGAGCTAAATAAGAGATTGTGACACGCCAGCGGGGTTGTAAAACAGTGAGGCGAGCAGTAAACAGCTGTAAAGTGTTGCTGTTGTTGTTGTTGTTGTAGCGAGAGCTGTTTGTTATTGTCATCGACCTTGGTGTTGTAGATTGTGATATGTGATGTAATTCTGCTGCTGCGCAGTGTTTCTACGCAAATAAAGAACATTTAGAATTACGGCAAATTGGACTTTTAATTCTACGAACCCACAAAGTCACAATATGTATATATGTGAAGAAAAAAAGATACAACTTTGACATGATCTATATCCTCGAGTTAGACTACTTTGTTCTAATCTCGATATAGAATCTACAGATCAAAATACTCATACCATACCTCTAACATATCAAGCTCACATAGATCCGTGACTGAACCGTGTATCTTTATTTACAATCGACTAATACATTTCTGAACTGCGTTAAGGGAACAGACAAAAATATTGCTAATTACATGTTTAATTTCTATGCACTCTTAACAGTTAGAACATTTGCATTAATTTGATGCTTATAGAAGCACAATACTTATATTTAAAATTGTGCTTGTCTCTTAATCCCATCTTTCAGAGAAAATTTCTCTCTGTAAATTGGTGCCACTGTAATATATGAGTACTCAAGTCATATGCAACCTTTCTTTCCAAATATATGGGAATTATTTACTTTTTTCTTCCAGTTTTGTTTTGGAACGACTTTTCTCCGAAATGAAAATACGTAAATTAAATTTGAAATTACTATCTCCGTTATATTTGCACCACACTTCTGTTAACCAATAAGACGTTATTTCAACTAATTATGGCTGTTTATCCTACATTGTTATTGCCTCCTTAGAATTCTTCTTTTTCGAAATCGTCATTTGTTCTTTGCAGAAATGTTAGTTTATCCAGAACAGCACATCAAATATAAAGAGACCCGGAAACCGCTCGATCGAACAAGTTTGCTGATATTTTATTATTTCTTGTAAACCTTATACTAATTTTTATCCTCAGATAGTCAATTAAGTCTCATTGGTTTTGATTTTCTCTAAATAAACAAAAACATTTAGTGGGATTACTGTTCATGAAAATTATCTTTAACCGTGGTGAATCTATTTTGGAACTAATAGGATGGTTGGCTATTTTTTTAATTGTTCCTTCATAAATTTTAATTAAAAAGCTCTATTATATTGCAAAGAAAATGTGTATCTTTCAAAACAAACTTATTGTATAAACGTGGATGAATTAACTCAGAACTCATTCACCTACATCATGTAAACATTTCTGAGATAAATGAATCATACAGTTAGAAAATAGCGCCTTTAATTTCCCTTAATCAAAAAGCTAAAAATGTGATTAAACTTTCCCCAGGACTGACCAATCTGAATTTAAAAAAAAACTCTGTCATTTTCTAAATAAAGAAAAGGGGAGATATCACTGTTCAGTCAAAATTGAGAAGATAGTAAACATTTCAAGTTTATGTGTATCACATAATAGTGCACAATCACTGCAGACTCTGTTTTGAATATTTGCTGCACAAAAAGAAAAAGCTAGTGTAATGTTTTTACTATTCAACTACTCAATGAAAAATTCATGCTGGTATGTTTTATCTGTTACATAGTGCTTTAATAAATAAGTATCAACATTTTTAATTAACTTTTCTGAAGAATTAAAAATCTTGACATTGACCCTCTTCTTCCTATTGTTTTCGAAAGCTATAACGAGGATACCGGTTTACTGACTTTTTTTACAAGATCCCTTATCAAAACGTGAACTTTTGTAAATAATTAAACTGCTTCCATAGCAACTTGTTGGGCCAATGCTATCTACACTATCCAAGTTCTGTTCCTCGCAGACTTGGCACAATGAAGTGAACCCTCAAGATTCCTTACGTTGCACTCTTTACGTGGTTCGCTGTTGATCTATCGATGTCAAACGGAAACAGCCGAACAACTGCGGACACACCCGAACACGGGCCGATTTCTTTCGGCTCGAATTCCACGCCAAGCGTTACTATTTGCCTTTCAGAAGAAGCACCAAAGGACAAACAGATTACAGAGATAATACTAAAGTACACATTACTACCCTTTAAGTTATACTTGTTATAAACAGTAGAATTTTATTGAAACTTAAAACTAAGTAAGATGGCGAGAAGTTGCTGAGTGATGATCAAATTAGTGACATTTTTGAACTACCGAGAACTTTCTTAACTAAATAGACCTGATCATCGTGAATGCAAACAGAAACTTAAGTAAAACATTAATAACTAGGGAACGAATATTTAGGTGCTAAAAAAGTTACATTTATTTATTTTTATACATTAAAATCAAGAATTTATTATTATTATTATTATTATTATTATTATTATTATTATTATTATTATTATTATTATTATTATTATTATTATTATTATTATTATTATTATTATTATTATTATTATTATTATTATTATTATTATTATTATTATTATTATTATTATTATTATTATTATTATTATTATTATTATTATTATTATTATTATTATTATTATTATTATTATTATTATTATTATTATTGATGATGATGATGATGATGATGATGATGATGTCACATGTCAATTGTTGGAAATTGTTTGGAGTTACAGTATACAACACATGCCTTCTCTGAATTGTCCGTTAGAACTCTTCACTTTAAAGCGAGTGAGTGGTGTTTTAGGGCCCGTCGACTTAATAAAAGAACGTGAAGCCGCCAAATGGGAGCGTTGATCGACTTTCCACAAAGCTGACAATATAGAACTTTTCCATCTGATTTGAATGTATGTGAAAACTCTATAACGTACTGTTGCAACCGAAAACTAACATTAGCTTTTACCTTCAGCATTTCGGTATATACGCAAATCATTTAGCACGTATGTTAAGCATTACCCGGCAAACTGAAGGAACAGGAATAACTCGAACAGGTAACAAACTATTTGCTGACCAGTTTATTAAGGGTAGGCTGAAGGTTCATTCGTCAAAAACTAACCTGTTCAGTTCAAGTACATTGTGCAATACTCTGATATCGAAATCTGTTTCCTGCAAGTTTCGTGTATATATTTATATTGCAGAGCGTTGAGGCGTATCGACCTTCAGGGACCAGCGCTGTGATCCGTCTCTTATCGCGTCTTATCTGGTCGATTAGTAGAGTGAAATATTAGTAAGTTGATTTACAGTAAGTTACGAAACACAAATAGAGCGATTGGAAGCTGCGTGTGTCTATATGATACGTTTTCTCGCGCCTGCCGATGTATGACACTTGCTGTGATTATATCTGAACAGACTATACATACACTGGACTGGCTGTGTATGTGCGGTCATCTCTTTTGCGAATTTTTTCCGATACGCCTTTTCGCTTTGCCATGTAGTACCTACACATAATCTAATCTAAGGTTACAGATACGCAGAAGGCTTCTCTTCTCATAAAGTCATGTTTGACACACACAAAATCCATAAAATATGTACTAATAACTTAATTAAGCAAAATATTTGATTACATAAAGAATATGTATTTATCTAAATATCCCTTTCCTATTAATAACATTGAGTCAAATTCGAAATCAGAAACAAAATAGGAGTAAACAGTAAAACCACATACTATATTATTGAATTTCTATTAAAATAACAATAGATGCTTGAGAATTAAGCATAAACAATTAGAAGCCCCGGCTCTTCTTTCTAATATGTGACGCCGGCGATTTTTTCCAAGTAGTTCGCACTTTCATACAACTATAATTAATAAGATTTCTTTGCTTTTTACTGCAATTTCGTGCTGGGCGGCATTCTTTTAACGTTACTGAAGTCATAACTTAATTATTCATTTATTTACTTACTGCGTATTTAGCTATATTCAAGAATTCAGTTCACCCAAACTATCCTTGTTTCTCCACTGAATGCAATGCAGTCAACAGTCTTATTTGTCTCTAAATTACACTATCTAGCAAACTAACTACAAAAATACAAGGTATCTATTAGTATCAATGGTAGCCTTATATCACCATTTAGTACCTGCAGCAAAACTCGGGGTACTTTCGGTCCGTCTCTTGATACGGTGCAGGGCGACATTGCATTCGGAACACAACATCCGTGTCCTCTGCACTTCTTTATTAAAATAAAAGGACAGGTCTATTTTACTGATCTGTCGAGCCATCTCGCGATTTCCAACTGAAGGAATCTTAAATATTCCAAGAACGAACAAACTTCACTTCTGATAGTACAATAGGTGCTTCTGCTGGACAGCAGGCCTACTTTTGTAAAGATAAAACCTGAGAGGAAACATGATCCGTATTTTCCAAAACTAGCCTGCGCTAAATGCATCCACATGTCTTTCTGCACCGGTATAGCACAGATGTCTGGGGAATTTTTGCAGAGGTTGGCTACAAGTGTTACACATCTTTCTCATGTTGGCTTAAACGCGAGGACCTGCACGTTGTCTGCTTGCGCATGCGTATAACCTGTACCTCGGGACTGAAAATATTCTCGCGTCACACCAAAGAAGGGTTCTCCGAAGCCCCCAATACGATCAATTACGTAAACATAAGATTTTTCTTTTTTTTTTAATTTACATCTTCCAGCGTTAAGTCACATCGGATGAGTGGAATGGATGAAATGGTGCTCAAATGAGCCCTGGCTCCATAGACCTTAGTGTAGCCACATTCGTCTTTCAGATAAGGGAAACCGCAGAAAAACCTTATCCAGGTAATTCATCCTGACAGAGATTCGAACTCGGGACCTCTTGAACGTGAGGCAGACACGATACCATCCACGCTACCGAGGCGGACACGTAAACATACGGAGCATCCTGTATACATATGAGGATATACGTATTTTCAGTCAAGGTTACACACACAAAGATGGGATTACAGTTTTGTTATTAACGTTTGTATTTTTGCACGATATGTTTCACTGTGTTCATTGTGCAGTCGGCAGTCTTCTTCTATCTGGTAGTATAGTGACCGCGCTTAAAGCATCCCCAGGCGGAAAAACTGTTCTACCTCTTAACCACAATGTCAAACACCTTAGGATACACTTACCGGGTTGGAGGGGTGAAGAATGTTAGGCACGTGTTTACAGCTGAGAATACCCAGGGTTGCGTTGTTTAAAATAACGTTTAGAAGAAAAAAATCTAGCTGAATTCACTGTACGAAAGTCATTGATCTTTTCAAATAAAATTTAAATAATTAATGTATCCTATATAACAGATAATGTTACAACGCTTTATAACATAACTGAAAATAGATATATTACCTATGCTGTTATGGTATTAGTACTTATATTACCTACAAGAACTAAATACGTATTATTAACATAGTATCCAAGGAGAGTTTAGTAAAACATCATTACAATTTTAAAAGGGTTAAATTGCATCAAAATGCCTGAATTTGCGAGGGATATTTACTTGCAAATTAAAGAAGCACTTTGGATATTCTGGTAGTTAATAATAATTTATAAGCAAAGATTGCACGTTAGAAATTTGTTTATTGTAATCGTGAGCCGATTTATCCTAAAACATTTTGCTATATTCTATGGCAGCTACAGGCGATGATTCAAATTTCAGTTGATTTAACAAAGCAGTAAATATTTCAAAAGTAGAAAAACGAACTAAGGAATTAAAGAAAAACTAGTAAGGAAACTCTATTACTCTTTTTAAATGCTGAAGCCTTTTACAAGGATGTCTGCTAATTTTACAAGTTTGAATAAACTTACGCAGTGTAATTTTTTTTTGGGGGGGGGGGGGCTTCTGGTAAACAGAATTTAAATAAACGATCACGTACTTTCCACATAATTAAATGTCATAAACGCTTTAGAACTCAAGAAAGGTTAGAAATACTCTTAGGTATATATTACAAGTACGAATGCAAATCCATGTTAGCATATCTATGTTAGGTTCGATTCTCACGGTCTCCACATCTTAATTAAATTACGCAAGAGCTAAATGCCAAAAACTATTAAACACTAATAAATTTATAAAACTACACTAACTAAACTCAGTAAAACACTATGTAACTTCTATAAATATAAGCTTAATTAACACACATAAGAAGCACGTTTGCACAGTCTAAGCTAATTTCTGTGGATACAAGAAAAACTTCGCAACAGTACTTTAACTTGGGGGATTTAGTGAGGACCACCCCATATGTTTGGGGGTGGAAGACCCTTATAATTGCTTTTATGCGAGGATCTGTGGTCAGAGGTGAAAGCTTTGATGTCGCATGGGATGGAACGAACGCGGCTACTATAGCTCTGTTTTGAGTCGGAGCTCGCAGTTTGCTGTTTCCAGTAGCAATCGTTCCAGATAGACACTTCTCTATGAGTATTTGGGATGTACTGGCAAGAGCATCTGCATTTAGATGTCTTTTATGAAGAACGTTTCTTTCGTTAAGAGTCAAGTCAGTCTTTCTCTATATCTAGGATTTATTTCTTACAGCAAGAGGGCTTTGATCTCCAGTGTTATGAAGCAAGTCGTTGGAGTTAATAGGTCACGCAATGGTTCTTGAGCAGTGTAATATTTAAATGAAAGCTTTGTTGTTTCCCCTGGCCTTCACTGAACCCTCTCAAATATCACTGGATTGTTTATTTCACGTGTCTCTATCCAGTGAAGTCGTACAGTCTACAACGAATTAAATGCTGTAGTTCCAGAAAGGCTTTTCACTTACACACAACTTAACTGTCTGGCATCTGTCCAGATTAATTCTATAGGTTTCAGATCTGAATGTTAAGGAGGCAGCCTTAAGGTTGCAATGTTATATTCTGACAATATTTAGTCAGTCGAAAGTTCATCTGAATCGGCTTGTTCGCTAGAATTAAATCATATATATTTTCATCAAAGGAGATATTTGATTTTGTAACCAAGAAACCATATATCTTCTTAAAGAACTTGACGTTGGGGGTTTATCTACTTGTGCATTATGGTAAGAGGCATTATCTATTGCTAGCACCAAGTTAAGGGATACATTTGGAATTAGCATTGTGCGTAACCATTTAACATCATTTTCATTTCCTTATGAATAATACGTATGACTGTCACAGTACTTTGCAGTCAAATGTACTCAGGAGTGGGGGGGGGGGGCAGACGATTCACACGGCATATTGCATCAAGTAACAGGAGCGGTAAGTTCGCTAAGTATACAAGTTGGAAGGAGACAGAAGAGAAAGAAGGTTAGACCTGGGCTCGAAGAAGGTCACTGTTCTAGAACCATTGCGCGACGTATATGTGGATGCAATTATTGGATCCCATAGATTGCAACTGGAGCTGTGGTCGTTTTAAGTATTACCATATTGAGAGTTCTCGGGGACTGTTGGATATTGCTCTTTCAGATGAAAGAAGCCATTGTTTGGGGAGATATTTCAATGTTTGTACTTTATTGGTGAATCTAGAAACGTATTAATTTGTTTAGATGATGGTGTTTGTAGATTAATTTCTCACCTTTGGTGACGATCTTGAATAAATCTAGGACTTTCTCCTGCAACTCTGGATAATTAGGCGCATCTATAATCGTTGAGCTATTGCTAACAACATGAAGTATAAAAATAACTGCTACAATCTCATATGTGCGTCTTAACGTTTTGACTCTTCTTCGCTCCATTGTTGAACACAACGTCTGTAATGGAGGCTAGTAATGAACTGCTTGTAGTGGATTGTAGGCTGTTTGAGGTCTGTATCGTAGTACTATTGAACTTGTGACGTGTCCAACTTTATAGGGTTTCTGTAACAATAACTGAAGTGTACTTTGGCGTGAGTCGCAGAATTACGTAACCGCTAAATCTATATGACCCGAGGGCGCTGCGACTGTCGATAATAATCGACTACAGTAATCACCTCTGTAAAACATAAAGAGAAAGAAATGCATGTCCTTTTATTAATTACTTAACCAATGTTTCTACTTAGATGATCCAATCCTAAACCTCTTCTTATTCCCATCTAAAGCACTATTTTTGCTCTGACTTCCTCAATCTTAAGAACTTCCATTTCGTTTCTAATTTTAAGAATTTTCTCTGATTGCCTAGCAATTTATCTGATAACATAACGTAATTCCAGAAACACATTTTCCTCGGCACACGGCCGTTGCTAATGGCCTAATCTTAGCTGAAGCTTCCACATTATTCATTGACTTTAAGTTACAGAAATTATTTACTGTAATTACGTATTTATCTATCTGCTTATAATTTTTGTATAAAATAAATACTCTTAACCGGTATCATCTCTGTGTCTGCTAAGGGGATTTGGCAAAATATGGACTTTGTGTTCTTAAAATTGCTTGCTGCTCTGTAGTGTAGCATGGTCATTCACAGATGGCCTTAATTGCGTAGTTATCTTCCCGTACCACCAATGTAGGTACCTCGTTAATAGATGCGTTTAATTGCGTAGTCGCCTATTTCTGTTGTTCTGTAAGTGGATCTTTGGTTCAACTATCCAATCCAGTATTTACTACTAACTAGGGGATCTTTCTGTTAGATGAGCCAAAGCACGGACTTTGAGCCAGAGACGCTGAGAGGTGTCCCAGACTTATTTCAGAAGATGGTTAGACATCCAACTGTTTTAATTCTCCGTTGCATTAAAACATGTGCTCAATGTAAAACCGTAGCCCCTCTGGGCTTAAAAAGGTGCACTTGCATCACTCCACCAATAAACACGTGTTGACGTCCTCTGCAGTCAGCTGTTTACGCCACATCTTTCACTGTAGCTCAAGTTTAAATGCTTTGGAGGTTAATAACAGTATTTACTCATCCCGTGCATTATTCAAATGTATCAAATAAATGATAATGTAGTAACGAAGGATTAACACTCGCTATTCACTATTTCATTCGCTTTGAAACTCCTGCTACGGCATAATGTTGACTTCCGTACCTATACACTTGAAGGATGGATTGGGTATAGTACCATAACTCATTAGGAGGGGACGGATTTTTAGTTAGAATTTCCTTCACTTTAGGCTTCTTATATGTTTAAAATAGTTTTTCTTTCAGGCATTTCTTGATTAAAATAGGTTTCTTGAACTTTTACTTTATGAGTTCATGTATTTATAATTTTCCTTTTCTGATACTTATTTGTAAGGTTTGTTCGTTTTGTTTTACAGATATTCATCAAAGAACGCACAAAATGTAGTTTACAGTTTGCTCTTTTTTTTTTTTTTTTTTTTTTTTTTTTTTTTTTCCATTGCAGTAGATAGTTACATATATACCCAAATGTTTTGGGGTAATCGATTTCTATTGTCATGCAACACATATTGTCATGCAACACATTCTTGTACGACGAAAATGTTCTTTCAACAAAACATGACGTCACTGGAGCTTAGAACCAGTGCAGCAGGTTCTAGGGGTAGCTTTCCTGTGTACTTTTCTCCCTGCAATACTGAGTTTTAAATTTTCATGTCTTCATAACCAGGATATTGTTGAATATTTTGGAACGTCGAAGAACATGCACCTTCCACTGGTGCAGCTATTTTGTTTTCTTGAAACATTGTCAATCATATATAGAGCATCTTTCAGTGGCAAAGATGCACTTTCCTACCGGAGAATAGCTTCTGGTATAAAGTCAAAGTGCGTGTTAATATAAGCAAGGGAAGCTGCAAGAGTGAGGTACTCGAGTGATCTGTTAGCCTTGGCAATGGAGTAAGTTTCTGTTGTATCTTATTCATTGACGACATTTCTAATGTCGTTTAAGTGGTTGGCATAGTAAACAACAGCAAAGAGCCAAGTTCCCCAGCGCGTCAGTATCGACTCAGATGGAAGAGTAGTTGTCAGTAATTGCTCTTAAAAACTGTATACGTGTTGGAGCTTTTAAGAAACCTTCTTGACCGAAGAGCTTCGGATGAACAGAATTCGAACACCTTTACCTTGATGAGATGAATGTCATTTAAGGGTACATTTCACTTGTTAATTTACTCTCGAATATGATCTTCCAAATTAACATTAAAAATCGGAAAATAACATTCTTCGTTTCAAAAAGGGAAAGCAGCTACTTAGGATATTTTAGGTGTCAAACTCTCATTTAGGTTTCTTTAGCTGAAATACGGTTAAAACCTAAAAAACCGAACCCTGAAACAGCTGAACGCAGTGTTGTTGAAAGTTGGTTGTTCCATTTATGCATACGACTTCGTAGAAGGAATGAGCAGACGCAACATTAGCTCAAAAACAAGACTACTATACTGCTTTTCACTAACATTGTCTGTCTGTTTTCCATAAATCTTGTTAACTAATTTATACACAGATGCTTTGGCCTGTTATGCAAAGACGAAACTGTAAACGTGCGGAGGCACGCACTTACTCGTATCGTCTTACATCACAACTTTCTAAATGTTCGCCGGTTATACGAACGAGTCAATCTTCCTACAGCTCGGACGAGTAAATGACTTGCGGTGTTCGCGAGCTAGTTAGCGAGAGCGATACTCTTCCAGCGAGTTTGTGGCACCGTCTGATATGTCTTGGGTTCGACTCCGCAGCAAGTGAACCGTCCGAAAAAGGAGGCCACGACGGTCGTACTTCGTTACTCCACCAAGTCCAAGCGAAGAAAGTGAAGTAAACATGGTGGAACTGACAAGGAAAACAGAGTGAAGCGAACATTACATATCTGCTAGAAATATTCATTCGAACATACAATGCATGATATTATGAACTAATTACGGTTACAGAGTGAGCTGAAGTCATTGTGTTTGGCCCCAAAAGAAATACTGTTTACAAATTTTGTAATGTTGAGAAATTAAAAGAAAAAAAAGAAGAGCGATGAGTGATGAGCGATGAGTGATGAGTGATCAGTGCATTGAAAAAGAGAGAACGGTTGGTAAGGGGACGGAATCAACTTCCGTTATACGCTTGGGAGAAGAGACATCAGTATCTGCGAAAGTCAACGTTTTAAGAAAGTTATTGTGAAAGATTGTCACTCAATTTATATTTAGTGCTGTTTCAATTAAATAATCATCTACAAAGAAGTTACAGTATTATTTTAGTAATTGGGAAGTAAACTAATGCATCGATTCAAGACCGCGACCTGGAGATAAGATCTCTTGTTCACAGACTAAATGGAAGCTGGAAAAGAAAGTCAAATTCTTTATTAATCCGTCACATCTTCAAAAGATAATCATTATGCAACACAGCCAAAAGCAAAAATACCAAACAAAACTTAAAATACAAAATTATTCATTAAAATTTGCGTCACATCATCGCAGCAAAATCTCAAAACACAGCATATACAAAGTCCTTCTACAGAGTCCAAGTGTATACTTCTGCGTAGCTGACACTTTTTATAGAAATAGCATCCTTCAGCTGCTGTGGGTTTGAGATCTGGAGATCGCGGCGGCCACTTGATGCTACACTCGCCAAAAAACGGTGTAATTAGTTGTTTTGCAGGGGCGGAGCGGCATCTTGCACGAAGATGTTTTAGGTATCATGTGATTCACTGTCTAAGAATGACGAAGTCTTATAGAATGTCATAGCAGCGTTCACTATTTACAGTAAGTCTTATTTCCCTGTCTTATTCGAAAAAATATGAGCTAATGATGCAATTGTGAATAGAAGCCACGCCACATCGAAACATTTAAATAATAAAAACCTTGGAAATTAATTATTCTTTCACACTGGCCGTGTGTAGGCTAAATTGTGGAAACGTAGAGTCAGATTGAAAAATTCAATGCCATAGCCGGGATTTGAACCACGGATCTTCTGGTTTCCGTCCAGCCGCACTACCATTGTGCTACTATGGCCAACATGCCGATATGACATTAAATTCTCCAACTGACTCGTATTTTCCCGGTAAACCACTTAGGAGTTCTCATAAACACATGAGACAACTACCTTAATGGCGACTTACTACATGTAAGTACTTTAAGGCCCGGGCTTTATAGTTAACCACTATTAGGTTAATTAATGGAAATTAATTATTCTTTCACACTGGCCGTGTGTAGGCTAAATTGTGGAAACGTAGAGTCAGATTGAAAAATTCAATGCCATAGCCGGGATTTGAACCACGGATCTTCTGGTTTCCGTCCAGCCGCACTACCATTGTGCTACTATGGCCAACATGCCGATATGACATTAAATTCTCCAACTGACTCGTATTTTCCCGGTAAACCACTTAGGAGTTCTCATAAACACATGAGACAACTACCTTAATGGCGACTTACTACATGTAAGTACTTTAAGGCCCGGGCTTTATAGTTAACCACTATTAGGTTAATTAATGGAAATTAATTATTCTTTCACACTGGCCGTGTGTAGGCTAAATTGTGGAAACGTAGAGTCAGATTGAAAAATTCAATGCCATAGCCGGGATTTGAACCACGGATCTTCTGGTTTCCGTCCAGCCGCACTACCATTGTGCTACTATGGCCAACATGCCGATATGACATTAAATTCTCCAACTGACTCGTATTTTCCCGGTAAACCACTTAGGAGTTCTCATAAACACATGAGACAACTACCTTAATGGCGACTTACTACATGTAAGTACTTTAAGGCCCGGGCTTTATAGTTAACCACTATTAGGTTAATTAATGGAAATTAATTATTCTTTCACACTGGCCGTGTGTAGGCTAAATTGTGGAAACGTAGAGTCAGATTGAAAAATTCAATGCCATAGCCGGGATTTGAACCACGGATCTTCTGGTTTCCGTCCAGCCGCACTACCATTGTGCTACTATGGCCAACATGCCGATATGACATTAAATTCTCCAACTGACTCGTATTTTCCCGGTAAACCACTTAGGAGTTCTCATAAACACATGAGACAACTACCTTAATGGCGACTTACTACATGTAAGTACTTTAAGGCCCGGGCTTTATAGTTAACCACTATTAGGTTAATTAATGGAAATTAATTATTCTTTCACACTGGCCGTGTGTAGGCTAAATTGTGGAAACGTAGAGTCAGATTGAAAAATTCAATGCCATAGCCGGGATTTGAACCACGGATCTTCTGGTTTCCGTCCAGCCGCACTACCATTGTGCTACTATGGCCAACATGCCGATATGACATTAAATTCTCCAACTGACTCGTATTTTCCCGGTAAACCACTTAGGAGTTCTCATAAACACATGAGACAACTACCTTAATGGCGACTTACTACATGTAAGTACTTTAAGGCCCGGGCTTTATAGTTAACCACTATTAGGTTAATTAATGGAAATTAATTATTCTTTCACACTGGCATTTTATGACCAAACTCTGGAATTACGTATCCTAACTCCAACATTAAGAGAAAGTATGCCCCATCTGTCCAAAAACGCCTAACCAATCATTACTTTCAATCTTTTCCAGCACAAAAATATCTAAAGTAAAATCACGTGTGTCCCGCAAACGTTTATATGGCTACAGGCTAAGATGTTTCCTTAAAATTCTCCAAACTGTGGCATTACCTACTCATCTGAAGTTGCCTCCATGCACTACTAATTACATCACTAATTATTATCACTTGCTTCATTATCTGCATGAAGCCTCTCAGTAACAATGACATCAATGATTGATTACCTTTGACCTTCCACATTACTTCATCAGCAGAACCAGTTTCCCCAAACTTCCTGTTTAAATTCCCATAATTACCAAAGGAACGTTGGCCAATGTTTAAACTGCTAAGAGTTGTACTTTTTCTCAGGCCTTGAAAAAAAAAACTGTTTTCATAAAAGCTTGAATTAGTTTCATTCTAACAGCTACTGATAGAACCTCGATTTATAATAAGTAGTATGAATAAAATTACTAATAATTTATTCAACAAAATGGCACCCAATAAAAACACCAATACAAGAGAAACACAAACCCCAATGATTGTCCAGTATGTGATTTCTTTTGTTATCCTAGCTCAAATATAATATTTATAAGGCCTTCAGGGGCCTCTATGAATGTACATAAACAGATACTGCAAAATCACGGGAATACCTATCAACCTATACCTTTTCGTACACTACAAACTATGAAATAAACAGCAAATGAAATTTTAAAATGTAGGACGAATGTATCATTTTACTGGACACTCGGGCATGGGCTATGTCGTCCAAGACGTGGCACTACTTTTAGTGTTCCATTTCTGCATGCAACGTGTCGGGCTGTGTATTTTGGGAACGATCCTGTTATGAACATATGGGAGGAGAGAGACAGAGATACTGTAAAAGGATGATTGCTTGTATTGCACTACTGCTATAAAATGTTAACTCCAAAACGGAACGACGTTGGAGTTAACCACTACAAACAATGGTTTATCAAAGATCCTCTTCTAGAAATAGTTTCTTCTTGGCACAATCCTTACAATTTCCTGACGTAACATCCCAAAAAGAACTCCAAACACGAATTTCTTCTATAAAATGTTCTGTATCCATCAGTGGGATATGGTAACGAAGCAATCATGTCGAGAGAGTAGAAGTAATTGTTAAATAACTTGGCTCTACTTTTACAATCCGTAAAACTCTCTGTCATAAATGTCGCACACAACTGTTTAATTCCAAGATTTCTTTGTTCTTTAAATACGTAAATGACGAGAACTGCCCATTTAAAACAGCAGATATTTCACTATGTACTCTCTCCTCCATTTATGTTCTCACACTAGCAATTTGCCGTTTCAAAATTACTTCCATTAAAAACTTGCAATTCTGTCGTCGGAAATGAAGCTGCCCAAACAAGCATCTGCCTTTCTGCCACATCAAGCAATACTAAATTATTATTAATTATTATTATTATTATTATTATTATTATTATTATTATTATTATTATTATTATTATTATTATTATTATTATTATTATTATTATTATTATTATTATTATTATTATTATTATTATTATTATTATTATTATTATTATTATTATTATTATTATTATTATTATTATTATTATTATTATTATTATTATTATTATTATTATTATTATTATTATTTACCTGTTATCTTGTTAGGACTGAGGTTTTTATAAGACATACTTTTGGTAAGAACGACATGTTCCTTAAATACATATAAATGTTTGTTTTGAACAAGCTGAATGAATTACGGTAATTTAAGTAATATTTGTGTCTTTATGGCCATTTCTCTGTGATAGAGCTTATTATGCAATTTCTTTCTTCCAAGTTACATTTCTCAGAAGTGCGTATCTCGTTTGTTTGCTGGAAAATGGCCAATGTTTACCTTCCTCCCCTATTTCGTTTGAATCAGAATCTGAACTTTACCCTAAATCATTAGTGAGTTTGTGTAGTTAATGGTTACTCTATGAGCAGGTGCATTCTCCTCTTTTATCAGCTGAAGTAGAAAGAAGCTTATCCCAGTACAAAGCTAGGAAATTTAGTACATTGTAACTTACAGTAAAACAAAAATACATCACAGGTTACCTATATCTAACAATATCAATAAAAAGCATAACCCACATAACCTGGATTACCCACAGGGTTGTAATAAGACAAAAATACTTTGCTTAAACAAAGTGACATATTTACATTCGACCATCGGTTAACACTCCATGCCATCCCTTGGGGATCCAGAAAAACTATACTCCACAGGAGAGAAAGTCTCCGAGGGACGAGACGCAGAGGGGTTGGTGAAGGTTCCCACACCCTCCCTGGACAGGTTTATGGCACCCCATGTCAGTACAGTTACAGACCATTCAAAAACATTCAGACGGCTTCTACTTTTGTGAATTAATCTTCTCTGTTTTAATGTACAGAGTGAATAGGGCGCATGTGTGTTTTTTTTTAACGGCCTGCTCTTTGTGTAGCAGGTGTTCCCTGCCACACACATTCTCTGTCCTTGTCCCACAGCACATTCCTTACAGGGACCTTCTTTGCGTTGCTATACTAACAAAAGTGTCTGTGGTGCATAATTTCCCGTGCTTTGTTAGAAAGTCGTATCATTAAATTTTCCAACAGCGGAAGTATACATATAAATTACTATGTATATTATAACAATTAAAGAGGAAGCAATACACTTCTCATACGTGTTAAGTCTCAACGACGAAAATCAGACCATTCTCTTAACACGTGAAAGTAGAAACCGCAGTGGAAACTCAAAGCTCTGGATTTCCCAAAGTGTTAGCACTGACTGACAATGTAGCAACGCCACGTACCTAGGTATGTATATTGAGGTCATTTGGCGTTACATCGTATTTAACTTTCAGATCCAGTCGCACCTCAAGAAAACGCATGCTCAAATGTTACCTCAGGATTATCATAGGAGTTTTCACAACAAAAACCGTAATCGTGAAAATATCAATAAATTTATTACAGGTCTTGAGATTTATTTGACCTTTACTGCCAGTCAGTTAAATTAATGACATTAGTTCAGCGAACCCTTGCCACGAAGGGTTGATGTACGACTGTCTCATGACGTTTTCCGCGAGGTGGAAGTGATCACTGATTAGCATTAAGGATGGCATTCGGCACCGAAACCTGTGATTTGCTGTACCAAGTGGGGCATCTCCGGAAGGAAAAATGAGGCGAGAGGAGACAGAGGGCGACTGACTAAGCAGTCGTGACAACGCCCAGATACCCGCCGACACTTCTATCCTTAAAGGGACCACCAGATGAGAGATGATCTGAAATGACAATGGAGATGAAATGCAGGGACAGCAAATTCGGGGGATGTATTTAACCTATCCGGCATTCGCCTGGCGACCTGAAAAAACCTCCGAAAAAACCCATGGGTCAGGTAGGTCGGCCATGGGAATCGAACCCGGTCCTCCAGAATGCGGGCCACAGATTTATGATTAGAGGTGCCACAATCTCGTCACTTGCTATCTGTTTCCGAAACTCGTCATCTTACAGTTTTCCTGCAGACTGGCACAGTTTTCCCGGTCTTGTTGGGTTACCTTGTCAATTTTTTCGTAAGTCGTTTAACATCAATCAATTGAAAAGTATTATTTCTGTTTGCAATCGTTTTATTTGAGTCCACAGTAACTTAACTGTATTGTACTGCTAATAGTAAGAGAATGGGTGAATTGCCCCGTGTATCGTTTCAATCGGAAGTTAATCCAGCTGATACACTTTTCTAAAGGAAATTATAACTGAATAATATAACTTGGTCATAACTTAAAATAACTTAACTTCTTGGTCACATGTTACTGTTACTATAGATCGTTGGTTCACTTGCTCATCAGACAGAAGACCTTAGTTGCGCAGCGGTCGTTCTGCGCCATATACCTGAACTAGGAGATAGATGACCTTAGTTTTACTCACCTTTTACCATCATCTACTTTATTGTTACTGAGCCTTTAGTGGAATGTCAACTTTGGTATCTGGGGGCCAAGTATTACTGGATACGTGGCTTAAGTTCCGTAGTCATCTCCCTGTTTTATTTATTGTTTTGTTGGTGGAGTATTGAATATTCAAGCTGGTATTTGTCATATGATTGAAGGAAACCACGAAAAACTTAACAGTGGTGGATTTGAACCTGCAAATTCCGCTGGTTGTGTTTTGTTTCCATATAACCAAGTTCATAGTTTACCTCTGGGTAAAGGTTGTCTCAACTTAACAGCAATGCCAGGGTTACAATCCTGTCCAACCCATATAAATTCAAAGAAATCCGTTTGGTTCAAGTTTGAACGAAACGTCTGCGTGCTGTCAAGAGACGGAATTTACCCTTGGCAGACCCTTCCAGTGATTGGCTCTTCTCAAGGCCACACAACGGTGAACTTTATACTCAACCAAACACTGATACACAACATTTCAAGAAAATCTGTACATATTTCCGCTTTGCTTCAGTTACAAAAAGGATTATTTATCGAAGAACAGCTGAAAGCTATAGTGACATTTCAAAAAATATCTTGACACACACGCACACGCGCACAAAATGAGGGATTGTTTATATGAAGAATCTCGTAAAATGCATTATGCTTACACAAAACTTCGTAGTTTCTTCTTCTTGTGGGAGATTTTTTTAAACAAATTTCAAAGCTATTCTCACATACATCCATCCATCCAGTCACAGCTGTGTTCACGTAGTCACTGGCTTGGCGATATACCCGGAGATTTCTCCAGCTGCCTTTTCTTTATGCCAACTTGACGACACTTTGAGAGAACTTGGATATTTTCAAAAAGTTTCAGCAACCTGTTGTTATGAACTGTTGTTGTTAATAAAAACAAGAGAGTAACACAAAGTTTCTTGTCTCCAGGCTGTTTGTTCATTTGTGAGCCTAAGATATGCATGACGTAAAAATCATCATGGTATGCACAGAAAGTACAGTAATGTCCAAACATTTACAAAAATATGAACAATAACATAAATATGACCTACAACTTTAAAACATGGTAAAATTACTACTGTAAAGTAAATTAGTAAATCAGTTTTGATAACGAACTATTGGACAGTGTCAGTGTGTGTGTGTGTGCGTGCGTGCGCGTGTGTGTGTGTGTGTGTGTGTGTGTGTGTGTGTGTGTGTGTGTGTGTGTGTGTGTGTGTGTGTGTGTCCATTCTTCTTTAGGATATGTGGTGAGTAATGTTTCTAATGCTATCAGTTCTCCAGAGATCTAAATTATATTCTATTTCAAAATTTTCAATTGGATTAATGGGATGTAGTAGATTTTCTTTTGCATATGAGAAGAAAGCTAAAATATGAGTTTTGTCGTTGTAGCATGCTTATTATTGACATAATTAAAACACAGTTCACCTATGATGTGTTTTTCTGCTCATTTTTATGAATGATGAGAGCTTTTAGTTACAATGTGCAATGACTGCCTTGTGAAATTTCCTACTGTCAGTAAACAAAGCTTTGTACTTCGAAGACCTTCTTTCTACTTCAGCTGATAAAAGAGGAGAATGTACCTGCTCAAAGGAGTCACCATTAACTACACAAACTCACTAATGATTAAGGTTAAAGTTCAGATTGTGAATTCAAACGAAATAGGGGAGCAAGGTAAACATTAGCCATTTTCCAGGAAATAAATGAGATACGCATTTCTGAGAAATGTAACTTCTAAGAAAGAAATTGCACGAGTTCTAGAAATTATGAAAATATAACGAACATAAGTACAATTTAGTTGCAAAAAGATGCTCTATCGAACTAATGATGCATAAATATGACTTAACAAATTACAATAATTCTTTTGGCCTTTTGATAACAGGCACTTATATGTATTTAACAAAAATATCAGTCTTACCAAAAATAAAGTGACTTTCAATAAGTGTGTCCTGTCTATAACATGTGATAGCGGCCGTTATTATTGAGTTACAGCAGTAATTTTTTTCATGTGGTTACAGTTGTTATTGACAAATAGCCATGGAACGTTATAGCATTCAGCAATGCGTAGATATTGTGAAAATTTGTAATCAAAATGATTAATCTAATTCGCCAAATCTTCCGTACATTTCGTAATGCCGGACTCTTATAAGGGAAAATTTTGAGCCTCAATTGGATGGTATGGATCTCAAAAACATCTGGTTCCAGCAAGATGGTGCCACATGACATACTGCTCTCGAAACAATCGATCTTTTGAAGGAGAAGTTCAGAGCTTTCATCATTTCCCGTGGTGGTGATGTTAACTGTCCCCCGAGAGCATGATTACTTCTATGTTGAATCTTGAATTTATGCCAAAAAGCCAGAAACATCAAATGATCTTATAAACATCACGCCTATTATTCGCGAAGTTAGACCTAATTGACGTTCTTCTGTCATTGAAAATTGGATCAACCAACGAAGTCGCGGCAGTCACCTGATGTTCTATTCCACAAATGACATCATGTTCGAAAATAAAAAAAAACAAATAAACCTCTAACATTTATAGAACACTCTATTCATCAGACGGGTTATGGAGTAAGGCTGAACAACATGAATTCAGCAGTGTAGAAGAACGCAGAAACAAAATGGTTGTATTTATTAATTATTATTATTATTATTATTATTATTATTATTATTATTATTATTATTATTATTATTATTATTATTATTATTATTATTATTATTATTATTATTATTATTATTATTATTATTATTATTATTATTATTATTATTATTATTATTATTATTATTATTATTATTATTATTATTATTATTATTATTATTATTATTATTATTATTATTATTATTATTATTATTATTATTATTATTATTATTATTAATTATATTATCTTTTTTGTAATTTACGTCCTCCAACATTTAGTCATATCGGACGATGAATGAAATGGGTGAAATGATGCTTAAATGAATCCGGAGTCCATGAAGCTTAGAGTTACCCGACATTCGTCTTTCAGGGTAAGGGAAACCCCGGAAAAAACTATCCAGATAACTCACCCTGACCGAGATTCGAACTAGGCACCTCTTGAACGTGAGGCAGACACGCTACCATCTACGCTACCGAGGCGGGCTGTATTCATTAAGTTACTGTAGTAATATTGATTACTACATATCCTCAATAAACATTTTTTGCACAGCTGCAACTACAACTATAACGTTTAACACAAGACTTGTGAATACAACTTTGTATGCTACTCCAATGTTACCAACTTTGGTTTCCAATCTAATCGCATGGCAACTACCCCTTATATATGCATATGTTTAATAAATGGTTTCATTTACTATACCATTTTTCGTGATTAATTTGTCACGGTAGTCGGTAACGTGTTTACAATTCAAATGCCAGTGTTAACCTGATTCTTGTGTTGGTAGCCTTGTACTTTCTCTGATATTGTTATTCTTTTATCTATGACTGAATAATCCCCACAATTACGAATATGGAAGAAATTGAATTCTGAGACAGAATCGGGGAAAATTTTAGAACCTGCTGGAGAAGTGGTTACCCGGGAAAAACACGAGACGGAAAATTTAATGTCATGCTGGCATGTTGCCATGGTAGCTCAGTGGTTCAGAGCAATCGGACAGAGACCGGGAGATCCGTGGTTCATATCCCGGCTATGGCATTACATTTCTCAGTATAACTACCTATCCAAATACAGTATTTTAATTAAAATTGTTAAGGTCTTTTTTTTTTTTTTTTTTTTTTTTGAAAATGAAAATGTAAAGGGTAGTCTAGGGAAGGGAATTTTCTTGAAAGTCTTAATGTGACATCCTTGGAAGCAGCTGGACTTAAACATAGTAAAACATCGTTAAGCCGGACCACTTAAACTCCGACGTCTGGATAACCCGGGCCAGCTTTAAAAACAAAACAAAAGTATGCTTAGCATAGTAAATGAAGACTTGTACAGAAAATAAACTGCTATTCTCAATAGCTACATCATTCGAATTCTCTTGCCAGCGGGCAAATTTATTGCACTCAGCCAATCTGCTTCGGACCAGGTTGGAAGAGTAGCTCTGATAAAGTTGTGGCCTGGTGTGTGACTTGACAGAAAAGAAGATTAAAGAAGGAAAAATAAGTGTGGATAAAGTTTTTATACACTTTTTTAAAATATCGATTGCTGTTCCGAATTTGATGAAGAAGACATAGACAATGACAGAGGCTATAATCCAATTATAGAGGAAGGAATTATTCCATCATGCAGTGTTACTGAAAAAAAATGAAGAGTATTCAGATTCAGACAGTGTTGATGAACCAGCTGTGGTTATTACACAGACAGTAGCAAACATAGAGAAATTGATGCTTTATTTACAGAATCAAGCCGAACCATTGCCAAATGAACATCTAATGTTAAAGCGGATGTGAGATAAGTGATACAGTAAACTGAGACAACAGAAGCTCGCTGCCATTTTTACTACCGATTAGTTTGCAGCTGCATTATGCACAGTGCAAATATTAGGATTACAATGCAAATACAAAGCAAATATTAGGATTACAGAAGGGATTAGTTACCAAAACCGTTGGTTTATTGTACCGAAGCCCCAAGTGGGGCATCGCCGGGAGGAAAGATGAGGCGAGAGGAGACAGAGGGCGACCGACTCAAGAGACACACTGAAGAGACCACCAGATTAGAACTGATGTAAAATGATAATGGAGATGAAATGGAGTGACAGGAAATTTTGGAGGTTGTAATTAACCTAACCAACATTCACCTGGCAACCCGGGAAAACCCCCGAAAAAACGCAAGAGTGAGGTAGGTCGGCCACAGGAATCGAATACGGACCTCCCGAATGCCGACCATAGACGAAACCGCCTGAGCCATCCCGCTCGCTGTGCAAATACATAGGCTACTACAGTACATGCAGTGTGTTTTTATGTGAAAGTGTGTCGATAATAACTTCTAAACTCCATTTAAAATATTTCGGTGAAGTTGTACATGTTTTTTTTTTTTTGTTATGTTTTTCTACCATTCTCTGGATAACCCAGATTTTTGTCAACTCGGATCGGCCCTCACCTCAGACATCGGACTGATCACCATTGTGGCATCTCCCCAGGTGCCCACTTGTGGTGGAAGTCCTCCATACAGGGAGGATAAAAACTTCAACTAGTTTACATCATACTCACTTTTTGAAAATATTTCTCTGTGTAATTTTCATCCAATAATTCTGAAATTTGTCAGGTAATTTCCAAAACGCAAGCAATCAAATATCATATATTCATTACATTTTGGAACGATTTTTGAATTATTATCCCTTACTCCTATATAAAAGTTAAAAAAAAAAAAACCTTGAAATTTCAAATGACAATTTAAAAGCTTTCTTCTTTTGAACTAAGCGTAGTAAAACGAAATAACTCAGTAACATTTGAAACTAATGTTGGTCAGGTAAGCTGCATTACCTGTGAAAGTGACGACCAGCCGTTGGGCAGTAAAAGGAAAAACAATACGTTTCCAGGAAAGGGCCTTAATGACAGCAAGTGTGAAAGGAATTTGAAGCCAGTGGAAGTGTTTCTTTACGCTGACAATGCGTGTTTCTCTCCACTTCAGTCCCAAGTCCAACCAGTTTTGTTAACCTGGCATCCAAATCTTACAACACCTCACACCTTTCATTTTAGAAACAAAAGCTATTTTTAAAATCTCTACCACGTACATGTAGGTACGGAACGGTTCTCGCGATTTTGATTAAAACACTGTAACATATTTTCATTACAAATAGAATGTATATCTTTAATTTTCTAACACCCTCAGTTTACATTCTATTTGAGTTTTCTATTACTAGTAAAGAAACAAAATCTTACTACGGCTGGCCCGTAGCTCAGTAGGTAGAGCAACTACCTGCCGTGCTAGGGGTCCCGGGCTCGGTTCCCGGAGGGAGCGGGCATTTTTCTCCGACCAAGATAATTTCTCATCTTCCTCAGAGTTTGGAAGTATGAATGAGAGTGCGAATGTGTGTGATCTAATGATTAAAACCCAACGAATACGAGTTAACACCTTCGATATCTTACAAAGGAGAACGGCCGCCGATATGACCATTGGAGTTAAAGAACAAATAAAATTAAAATTAAAAAAAAAAAAAAAAAAAAAACCTACTGCACAAAACATGTAGATTTCGTCAGTGGCGAAGCATTTCAAAATTTATTCACGACATAGGCGGTGCTGCGGACAATCTGACAGCTGCTTGGATTCGACTGGACAGTTCCGCGAGCTCCATTTAATAGTGTATTTACCGCTTCGTGTGTTTCCGAAAGCAATCGCGGCTCTTCGATAGTTAGGAAGCACTGACAGATTTTGTTACGTGAAGTCTCTGTAACATGTGAAGTTTTATTTTGTTCTATAAGGGGCTTTTAAATACGACTATAAGTATATTTCAATAACATTAGCAACAGTTGGTATTTAGTGGTGACAGGAAAGTCTTATTATGTTTTAAGTTATTAGCAAAAGTGTGTGAATTGCATGCTTTCTCCATTTTGGGCTAGCAGATCAAATGGTGTGGGCCAGGTAACGTCTGAATGGAGAGAGGAAAATTGTATTGTAAGCAGTCTTGCAATGCAAGAAGAACCTACGTGTGGCTGTACAATGGAAAGGGTACTAAAGAGTAGCCTTAGTTCTTTCAGTAATTATTCTCTCTTATTTAATGAAAATTATGTGGAGCTTCCCTCGCTTTGAAAGTCACGCTTCGCTACTGGACCTACGTGTGACTGTACAATAGAACGAGTACTAAAGAGAAGCCTTAGTACTTTGAGTCATTATTCTCTCTTATTTTAATAACAATTATTTTTTGGAGCTTCCCTCGCTTTGAATGTCACGCTTCGCTACTAGACCTGCGTATGACTGTACAATAGAAAGAGTACTAAAGAATAGCCTTAGTTCTTTGAGCCATTATTCTCTCTTATTTTAATGAAAATTATTATTTAGAGCTTCCCTCACTTTTAAAGTCAAACCTCGCTAATGGACCTACGCGTGACTGTACAATAGAAAGAGTACTAAAGAGTAGCCTTAGTTCTTTGAGTCATTATTCTCTTCTTATTTTAATGAAAGTTATTATTTGGAACTTCCCTCGCTTTGAAAGTCACACATCGCCATTGATTTTGTTAAACACACAGTTTATGTTGGATACCTTTTGTGGAGTGAACCAATCTCCCAGTTACCTAATTTTTATTT